>CM056722.1:56216644-56816644 GCA_029844215.1 Przewalskia tangutica | reverse complement strand
GGGAGCTGCTAGTGAGAGACAGAGGGGTACGAGGGTGCAGGCCCGGTCAGTACCTGAGATTGTGATTCAGACGGAAAGTTTTGCGACGCCACCGCCCCAAAGAAGTTAGAGCGCAGCGAGCCGCCGAGACAACAGCACTGAGCCTCCACCCCACACCTGCGGAGGAGATGGGTTACAAGGAGATGGCACAGTTGCTAGCCAGGATTGTGGTCAGACATGAGGATAGGCTGGACGCAGCAGTTCCGGTAGCACCCGTGGTTCACCCAAGATCGGATAGTTTGAGGCTACGGGACTTTCTGAGTTGTAGCCCGCCAGAGTTCTACGGGTCGAGGCCTGAGGATGATCCGCAGGAGTTCATCCGACAGTTACAGCGGATCATGAGAGTGATCAAGGCTTCAGACCGAGTCGGTGGTCCTAGGTTCGCATCGGCCGCGTGATACCGCAATCGATCGTTTGATTCGCGGAGCCGTCCCGGGAGAGTATGCACTTCCACCGTTTGGGACGAAGTTTTGAGGCATTTCTTGCACATTTCTTGCCACGCATGAGGAGGGCTCGGGCCGGCAGATTTTTGATGTTGAGGCGAACCGCGCATATTCGGGAGTACAATGTGAGTTCGACTCATCGTCGGTATGCCCCCGTAGTAATGCCGATATGGAGGATGAGTACACCGCTACGCACGGGTTAGATGACTACTTGGCGAGGCTTGTTCGTGTAGCTCTTCACCGGGCATGGACATTGCCCGCGACGCAGCTTATGCACTGGGTGTGAGGAGCGGAGAGGTCGACGGAATGACCAAGATCGCAGAAGAGGCGAACAACAGTGGTCCTTTGGTGACTTTCGAGGCGGACCGCCTCGGCAGACTAGTTTTGTACCTCCGCCCGCGAGTGGTCCTCCACAACCTTCAGGGCATCCAGAGTATTCAGGAGCAGGTCAGAGCTCCATGGGTTCAGGTTTCCAGGGGAGTAGGGGTGTGGGCCAGATGCAGTCACCCCTACCTCGGTGTGGTCGATGTGGTAGACCGCATTTCGGGGAGTGTCGTGGTGCCAAGGGAGCTTATTATTTTTGCGGCCAGGAGGGCCATTTTGCGAGGAACTGTCCGACCAAGGGTAGCACGAATGTTACGACTCAGCCTTCAGGATCAGTGGCTGGTTCATCACCTTCACTAGCTATGCGCCCTGCAGGGCAGGACTGTGATTAGAAAAGCGGTAGAGACAGGTATATCTTTAACCCTCTAGAGTTTTGTGTGCTTGTTATGATGATCTTATTGTATGCTATGTACGGATAGCGTTGTGTTGTTTGTGAGTTAGAAAACATGGTTAGTTGGAAGGATAAGTATGGGGGCAGGGAAAGTGTGAACCTTAGAATATTTCACGATTGAGACCTTAGATGTAAGGCCGTCTTGAGTAAAGGATTTTGCAAATGATCTTTGTCGAAGTGCATTATATGCCTAGGGTGTATTAGTGTGAAAAAGTCCATGGGTAGTATGAGATGGAAGTGGTAGCTTTCATGACGTGAATTAGTAAGATTGTTCCGGATCGAGAAACAAGAAAGTTCGGCACGATGGAGGGTCGGGTTGAGGGCTCATTGCGGGTCAACCCGTAGCCCGGTTTAAGGTGGGGTCAGTTCGGGGTGGTCCTGCCAGGTGGTAGGGTCACGAGGGTGCTAGGCCCAAGTTTAGGTAACCATCGTATGAATTCGTGGACGTGTTAGACCAGAATCGAATCGTAAAGGCCGGGGAATGGCCTTAAAGGAATTTGAGGCTAGTAAGATGACCAAGTTTGGAGGTAGTGTTACACCCCGTACTTACAGGACATGTTTTAAGAACGTATGTAAGAACTCACAAGTGTTGAGATTTGAGACTTGTAAAAATTTATCGGAATTTTGGAATTATCGGAAAACGTATTATTGTGACGAATGGGAGGGCGACACGTGTCACCCCCCTTAGTATGCCTTGGTCGAATTGGGCATGTCCCTAATGGTCATTTACCATAAGTCTTGGATGAACAAGTCTTGCAAGTGTAGCTTGATAATATTGACTAAAGTCAAAGGTCCCACAATGGTCTTGATATTTTGTAAGACTACATCTAAACCACCCATGTGTTTATATCATAACCCTCCATGTCCCTTTATATTACTACTAGTAGCTTGAGAGAGCCAACACTTAGCCAAATATCACACAAAAATTGAAGAACTCCTAGGCTTTGCTCTCGGGTTCACACACCCAAAGAAGGAAAAAATTTCGTTTCTTGTTCTTTAAGCCCCACACTTTAAACCAAGGTTCATGAGTGTTATGTAAGTGTATCTCAATAGAAAAATCCCGAAAAAAGAGAGTTTTCGTATTAGTCGCAAAGTGAAAACCTAGTGGCTTTCTAGGTTTTGGAAGGAAAGTTGTTGGTAGGGTGTTAAGGGCCTCAACAAGCGGATTGAAGTGTCTTGGAGAGGTTCTAAACTACTAAGGAGCGACTTCGAATTGGAGTTGGATTAAGATTCGTTGAGGTATAATCTTGTCCTTTAAAGTGTTGCAAGATTATATATTTATTTTTGTTGTTGTTAGCTTTACGTGTTGCTAGCATGAAGTTGATATGTAGAAGTTTATAAGGATTATGGATTGATTGTAGCCTTGGAAATCCGAAATGTAATGTAAGCCATGTTAAGTTGGATTTCAATTTAGTCGTTATTAGAATCGTCGCATGTTATTGATTTGAAGATTGTGGTAGTTTTAATCAAATGCGACTTGATATCATGTTATGTTAACAATTTGGATTGAAATGGAAATTGGATAAGAATTGGTATTGTTGTATTCATTATGGCCGAAAATTGGACTAGTAGTTGTATAGTTTGTCATTTATGTGTATTGGACTACCTTATAGATTGTGGTGAGCCAATTGGGGCTGTTTGGTTATTGTATTCGGCCTTGAAAAAGGTGGCAAAGTAAGTAAAAACAAAGGAGGTGCTGTCCGATTTTCCGTAGAATTTAGTGACTTGGCACTTAGGATATTCTACGTTTAAAGTAAGAGGTTAATGGACGTATTGTGGCCATGATAGGTTGAAGTACTAAGTTTAGCGTATCCTACTTGACGAATGGAATAGCTCAAGGTTGAAGTACTTTGGAGCATTTTGCTACTTGTCGACAATCGTCATGCGGTATGTGAACCTCTTCTTTCTTTGGCATGATCCTACGTATGAAATATCCATGTGATAACATTTTAAGATTCCTTCTACTCTTAGAAGTTAAGTATTTACATTGTTGAATCTAAGTTAAGAGTATGTTTAAATTGTCCTAAGTCCTTACTAGGTCTTATGGGAGACGTTGGTAAGGATGGTTAGGAAATTATGAGATTTGATTTAAGGGCTATGTATCTTGATTTATTTAAAGTAAGTATGTAAGTGGATTTTTATGTTTGAAAATGACTTGAATTTATATGTGAAAAGGGGATTGGTTTTAAAAGTGTAGATGACATGATTTTACAAGTATAAGTAATTGGACTTTAAAGAATGTATGTTATGAAGTTTTAAGACTATGAACTTTGATTTTCTTTAAAGGATTATGAAACTTTATTTTTCAAGTTATGGGACTTGATTTCTAAAGTATAAGCGACATGATTTGAAAGAGTGTATGCTACGAGGTGTTAAGGCTATAAGCCTTGATTTTATAAGTGGAAATGACTTAATTTTACAAAGTATGGCTTCTTAATTTATTTCAAAAGATAAGAAGATGGCTTCCAAAAGAGTATGTGACTTGAGCTTTAAAAATAAAGGAGTTCTATGATTCTTTTTAAGTATGTATGTACGTAGTATTTTTGGATCTAGTTTTCCTAATGTTGTAAGAATAAAAGTGTCTTAAGTTCTCGAAAATGAAAGGTTGTTATAACAGCTTTGTGGGAAGTTGTTATGACGACTTAAGAAGAAGTAATAAGATGGTTTAAAAATGTTATGTAAGGAAAATCACACCGAGCCTACACATAGGCCGGATTACGTTATGAAATACACCAAGCCTACAAATAGGCCGGATTACGTTATGAAATACACCGAGCCTACAAATAGGCCGGATTACGTTATGAGATACACCGAGCCTACACATAGGCCTGACACGCCATATTACCCCCGAGCCTACACATAGCCGTTACGTCATCTTACACCGAGCCCCACAAAGCGGCCGGATTATGTTATATGATTCCACAAGACACCGAGCCCCACAAAGGGCCGGATTATGTTATATGATTCCACAAGACACCGAGCCCTGCGCGGGCCGGATTATGTTATGTAAGATATGTAAGTTATGTGAAAAGGCTGGATTAAACTCTTAAGTAAGTATGTAAGAATATGTTGTTAAATCTTATCGAAAGAAGGAAAGGAACGGTTAATATATGATTGATTTCAGGAGTTAAAAGGACATTCTTTTATACAGATATGATTTGGTTTTGCATTTTATTTCTGTTCCATACTCTGCACTGTTATCTCGACTTCTTCGGCTGCGTTCATGCCCGCAGGTGATAGGTACACAGGTTGGTGATCCTTGCTCTTAGGATCTCTGTTCAGTTTTTGGAAAGAAGCCCCTTTCACTCCGGAGGCTTAACTTTTGGTACGATTTTCCTGATGTGGTAGACTTATGTACATTCAGGGGTATGGCGGGGCCCTGTCCCGCCGCAGTTGTAATTCTTAGAGGTCTGTAGTCACGTGTTGTGGGTCGGTTTGTAAAAAGAAAGGGATGTAACTGCTGTTGTTATGTATATGTATATGTGTCCAGGAAGGTAGCCTTATCGGCTAACCTGTGGTTTAATCTGTCGTTATTTTTATGTTATAAGTTTCATATATGTTCCGCTGCTATTCTCTGATGTATACCTGAACAGGGTGCCCAGGTAGGGCACCAGTCGCGGGCCCGGGGTCGGGTCGTGACAGGTAGTGACTCCAGAAGTTTTAGAAACTGAAGTATGGTACGTATTCTAGAAGAGTTCAAGTGTTCGAGAAGGGCACGACGAGTAAGGAAGGAAGAGAACGTGTATTATTTCGTGGCCAGGTGTGGTGTTGGCAACTTGTTAGAGGAACTTTATCGTTATCCGTCTTGAGAAGGAACATTCGGGACGAATGTTTCTAAGGAGGGGAGAATGTTATACCCCGTATTTCCAGAGTATGCACGTGAGGGCGTACGTACAAAAGTTTAAGAATTAAAGAAGACTAAGGTTCGAAATTTGTACACAAGTACCGAAAAGAGTCGTTTTTCGACGAAACGTTTTACAAGACTTGCGAAGGGAAAAATACGGCTATGTCATTTATAATTTTTGCGGATTTTTCCGAGAGACGAAACATTTTTGACCAACGGGAGGGTGACATGTGTCACCCTCATATTGACGCGTGAGGTTGGGCGGCAAGTGGACGAAAGGGTGGGTCAAAGTTGGTAGGATATTTTGTGTAGTTGGTGTGGTAGATGGATAAGGTGCACTTGGATGAATCCTAGCCCTACACTTGCATAGCACTTGGTTGATCTTGGCCATTGGTTGGCCATTGGTTGGCCTATAAATACTCCCCTAAGTTGAAGACTTTCTTCATCCCTAAATATTTTCTAAGTGTTAAAATCCTCCCCCCCCCCTCTTAGTGAGAGTTCTCGTCCAAGAGCCTACCCCTCCCCCCCTTGAGAAAGCTTTGGCCGAGAGGGTCCCCCCCCCAGCCTAGTTGTTTTCGAGAAATACCCCTCCCCCTTTGTGGTATAGAAATACTTCTCCAAGTATTGTTATTATGCCCAAATACCTTGGCCCAAATACCTTGTAGTATTCCAAGGTTACCCCTATACGAAAAGCCCAGAAATACTATTATACTTCCCCTCAGTCACAAAAACGAAACCCTAAGGAAAACCTTCACAGTCGGTTGAAGTGTTAAGTAGAAGTTGCGTAGAACTTCTAAGGGTTGTTTGGAGCGGGTTGGAGAACCCGGAGCAGGAGCTTAACGTTGCTCAGGAGCGACTTATAAACTTGGATAATTTTGGGCTTACCGAGGTAAATAATCCTATCCTTCTAGTGTAATTGGAAATTACATACTGTAGTATTATAGAAATGAATATAAGATTCATAGAAGAGATTTGAACTGTAATAGAAGGATATTACAGAAAAGACTTAAACTGAAATCGCATCAGAAGAATATTAAAGAAGAAGATTAAACTGTACTTACATAGGACTGTATTTACAGTAGACTTATAACCTTTATTGGTTGACTGTTCTGCGAGTAGCATGTACTACTTGGAAGGTGGACAAGGCTAGCCGCGTTATAGCCGTGGAGCGTTTTGCTTATAGTCGATAATCGTCACGAGGTATGTAATTCTTCCTATCCTCTTGAGCATGATATTTTAAAGGAAATATATATAGTACGGTAGACGTACGTGTGTTAACTGAACGTAGTTATTGGCAATGTCTTTCGACTTAAGCCTGAATAATAAAGAATCTTGAAGTATTTCAAAAAAAGATAAGAAACCTTTTTGAAAGAAGAGTAATGCTTGGTTTTAAAAGTTATACTGACTTTATGGGAAGTTAGATATAATGATGTAAGAGAGATAAAAAGAATGGTTATTGATTTTAGAAGTTAAGAGACTTGATCTTATAAGATAAGAGACTTGACTTATTTGAATTAACATGAAGTTGTTAAAACGTGTGATACCTCATTCGTGAGTAATGAGTACTTGGTTTTAAAAGGAATAATGTTTTACTGATTTCGGAAATCAGAATAAGAATCGAACAAACCACTGCAGCGCTAATAAAAGGAAATGTATTGAATAAAGAATTATTATTAAAACCAGTAGAAACCTTCATCTGCATAAAAGCTAAGATGAGACAAAATGATATTACATTCCCTAGATCATGGATGCTTAATAAGATTGATTATGAACAAGAATAACCTACACTCATATAAGGCATATGTTTCTCAAATTGTTTAAAAGAGAATTATATTCTTAAGTGATTAAGACTATGAACTACGAAACCTTTCTAAACTAAAAGACTTGAGTATCTGAAATTAGGCAAACTTGAACTTTTGGAAAGGAATGCGGTTACTTGACGTTGTTCTAAAAGTGTAAGCCACTTGGTTTAAAAATAGTATAAAATACTTGAGTTTAAAACATGAACGTAACTGGTACGACGGATAATAGTATCGAGTTGTTTTTACGTAAAAAGAGGTCTTTTTAAAAAAGGATAACTGTATGTAGTACTTTGGGGTTAAAACCCGGATTTGTTGTAATAAAATAGGAGTCTATAAGGATGTTGAACTTGCCTATGCTTGTGGTAATAGCCTTTGTTGTGCAAGGGTGGATATCAGGTGACTTCTTGAGAAAGAATGGATCTTTTTATGAAAGTCTAGAAGTATGGTAATTTGCTTGTGCTTGCTTGTGATAGTCTGGTTGTGCGATATATTGTTATTGTTGTTACATGGACATGTCTGCACCGATGAAGAATTCCGGGGGCATGCGGCCATGCGGCGGGCTAATCACCCGATATATTGTTATTGTTGTTACATGGACATGTCTGCACCGATGCAGAATTCCGGGGGCATGTGGCCATGCGGCAGGATTGATTACCCGATATATGGTTACTATTGTTACATGGACATGTCTGCACCGATGCAGAATTCCGGGGGCATGTGGCCATGCGGCAGGGTTGATCACCCAGGATATTGTTGTTGATGTTACATGGACATGCTCGCACCGTCGCAGATTCCGGCATGTGGTCATGCGGCATTGTCATTATTGTTGCATCATGGACATGTCTGCACCGATGCAGAATTCCGGGGGCATGCGGCCATGATGCGAACATGATTGATGTTGTGGGCGTGAGACCCATAGTTGTATTTGAGTGATGATTTTGAGGGCATGAGTCCCTGACTTGACTGCTTTTATGTTGCGTACTGTATTTTGGTTATCATATATGTCTCCTGCTTTATACTGCATCGTTATGATTTAACTACGATTTTCAGCCACATACTTGGTACTGTTAGATCGACCTCCTTCGGGCCGTTCATGCCGCAGTAGAGGTTCATCGGTTTCGGTCCTCGCCTAGGATCACAAATCGGCGTTTTGGGAAGCTCCGTTTCTCGAGGCTTATCTTTTGGTATGTTTTCCCGAGTTGTAGGTTGTTGTACATTCAGGTATGGCGAGCCCTGTCCCGCCATAGTTGTCATTTTATTCTTAGAGGTCCGTAGTACACGCAAGTGTGGTTGTAAAAAGGATTAAACTGCTCGTTTTTATGTATATATACGTAAGGCAAATCGCTTTTGGTTGGCCTGTTTATTTATCTTATCTCTTGCTTCATGTCTTGTTTTTATTTCCGCTGATTTTCTCTGATGTATGACTACTTGGGTGCCCGGGTAAGGCACCAGTCACGGGCCCCGGTACGGGTCGTGACACGCCCATAACCTCAGGCATAGTCTGTGCCCGAGTCTCGGTAACCCTCTGTGTACCACTAGCAGCTCCTGCTGCCGCCTTGCCCTTCTGGGCCCTGGTCGCCCTCTGTGGAGGCATAACTGATACATAAGAATAGGTCAGAGAGGATTCAGCCTAGTAGGACAGCTCTACTGTACGATCTCAGAGTGAGAAGAATGGAAACCAATCCTAAATGTCCTGCAGCCTCCTGATTATAAATGTGGTGCACAACACATCGATAATCAAGACTCTACTAGACACGGTCTGTAGACACTTTCCGAGGACTAACTGCTCTGATACCACTTTTGTCACGACCCGACCCCGGGCCCGCGACTGGTGCCCTACCTGGGCACCCTTACAGGTATACATCAGAGATAATCAGCGGAACATACATAAACTTAACAATGAAATAAATAATAGGTTAGCCGATAAGGCTACCTTCCTGGATATATACAAATCCAAAAGCAGTTACCTCAATTTTTTTATAAAGTGACCCACAAGATATGACTACAGACCTCTAAGAATTTGACATAACAACTGTGACGGGACAGGGCCCCGCCATACCCCTGAATGTACATAACCTACAACTTCAGGGAACCGTACCAAAAGACAAAGCCTCCGGAGAAATGGAGCTTTCCAAGAACTGGAAAGTGATCCTAGAGTCCGGATCAGCAAGCTATGTACCTCAACCTGCGGTATGAACACAACCCCGCGAAGGAGGTCAGTACAAAAATATTGTCACGACCCGACCTCGGGCCCGTGACTGGTGCCTTACCCCGGGCACCCTAGTGATACAAACATCAGAGAAAATCAGCGGAAATAAAAACCTTAAGCATGAAACAATACATAAAATAAGCAACAGGCTAACCAAAACGGTTACCTTCCTGTATATATAAATACCAACACGAACAGTTAAATCCCTTACAAACCCTGCCCACAACAAGATTACTGCACCTCTAAGAAGGTAACCACAACTATGACGGACAGGCCCCGCCATACCCCTGAATGTACAAGTACCTACTATGATAGGGACTATACTAAAGATAAGCCTCCGAGAAACGGAGCTTCCCAAACGCTGAACTGTGATCCTATGGCGAGGATCAACAACCGGTGTACTCTACCGCGCAGATGAACGCAGCCCGGGCGAGGTCGATAACAGTACCAAGTATGTGAAATCGAAATATCAGTAAATGAAATCATAATAGTCTATATAAAGCGGGAGACATGTATGATAACCAAACTACGATTACAACATATAAGCGATCGAGTCTAGTCGGGGACTCACTACCAAGTCATCACTCATGCCCTCGAATTCCTTCCTCATCACGGCCTATGACATAAATCATACTACGTGACGCGCCTGTGGCATCCTACCTCACCGGCTGCATACATATACAATACATATATATATACCGCCCGTGGAATCCTCCATCACCGTCGGCACCGTAGGTGTAACATATAACCATGTGACCCGCCAAAGGGCATCCTACCTCACCGTCGGCGCATACATATATAACACATATATATATATATAATACGCGACGCGTGTCCCTAATCCTCATCGTGTAACATGGCCATAACGTGCCTCGGCGTCCCTCATCGCAGCGCAGTCTTCACGGGAGCTAGCCCATGGAATAATGATCGCATATACCATGCCCCTAATCCTCATCGGTGTAGACAGTCTTCACGGAGCTAGCCCGTGGAATAATAGTAATGGTCACATGCCCCGAATCCTCATCGGTGTAGACGCCCGTGTGACAATAATAATATACCGAGTTTAACTTGCATGGCCGCACGCCCCTAATCCTCATCTGTAGACATGTCCATGTGATAATATCAATGGAAGCATACCCGTGGAATCCTCCACACGCTAGACATCCAATGAAACGACGCATCTAACCCGCGTCTCGTCGCGTGCCGCATCCTCATCGGTATACGCATGGCCAAGATCAAACAAAATGGAAACATACCCGTGGAATCCTCCATCACCGCCAGACGTCCAATGATTCACAACAAGTCACCTACCTCCAACCGAGAGACGCGGTAACATAGTAATACCACCAAGGCTATCACGACTAGCATAGGCAAATCTAACATACTCTTAGACTTCCATTTTATGACAACAAATCCGGGTTTTAACCCCAAAGTACTACATACAATAATCCTTTCAAAAGATCTCTTTACGTAAAACAACTCGATACTATTATCCGTAGTACCAAACACGTTCATGTTTAAATCAAGTACTTTACACCTTTTAAACCAAGTGGCTTACACTTTTAAAACAACGTCAAGTATATATTTAAAACCCAGGTAACCAACTTTTTAAGATCAAGGTACTCCTACCTTTTAAAACCAAGCCACTTATATTTTTCTCATCAAGAAAAGTTCGATATTTGAAAATAAGTTACTTATACTTTTAAACTCAAGTTACTTCTCTTTTCCCAAAATCAAGTTACCATTTTAAATCCAATAATAAAACCATTCTTTTGTTTCCATAAAGTCGTTATAACTAACTTCCCATAAAGCTATTATAACACTTTATGTTTTAAACCAATTTAAGACAAAACCATGCCTTTCTTTTAAACCAAAACACTTCAAATTCTTAAGTCTCTTTTCTTTTAGAAATCAAGTTCCTTACTTTGGAATTTTAAGAAAATCAAAACTTGATTATAATAATTCTTATTAGAGCAACCATGATCTAGGAAATGTAATACAATTTTGTCTTATCTTAGCTTCTATGCAGATGGAGGTTTCATCGGTTTTAATATAATTAATTATCATTACATTTTCCTTTATTAACGCTGCAATGACTTGTTCGATAGTTATTCCCATTTCCAAATTAATATAACTTATTCTTTTTCTAGACCAAGTACTCATTACTCACGAATGAGGTTTCACCACTTTAACACAATTCAAGTTCTTCACATTTCATATCAAGTCAAATATAAGTCAAGTCTCTTATCTTTTAAAACTCAACCAAAATTGCTTAGCACACGTCGCTCACCGTACTACATAGTTCACAACATCATGCTAGAAAAGATAGGAAGAGGTTCACATACCTCGCGACGATTATCGACAAAAAGCAAAAAGCTCCAAAGTACTGTCACCCTGCTAGCCTTTTCCACCCTTCAAGTCGAATACGCTACTCGCGATTT
Source organism: Przewalskia tangutica (assembly GCA_029844215.1). NCBI lineage: Eukaryota > Viridiplantae > Streptophyta > Magnoliopsida > Solanales > Solanaceae > Przewalskia > Przewalskia tangutica. Next base: position 56,805,091 of record CM056722.1, on the reverse strand, counting down.
CCACCTAAAAAGGCCACAAAACGTCTATCCACTTCTCGATCTCTTCGTACAATAATTCTAAGTAAAAGGTTCCTTATTCTACGGAAAATTCGGCAGCACCTCCCCCCCCGCAACCACATAAATCTCCTCATCTAACAAGGCCCGCTACCAAGCCAACAACTCCAATGGGGGGTTACACGTCTAACCGGACGTGTACAACACTGCCCCACAATAATATTACAAGTCTACGGTAAATACAGTCCAATGTAAATACAGTTCAATTCTTTATAATCATCCTTCCAATAAATCTTATATTCAATTCTAAACTACTACAATATGTAATATCCAATTACAATAGAGGGACATAGATCATTACCTCGATAAGCCCAAAATTATCCAAGATTATAAGTCTGTCACACCCCGAACCCCGGACCCGTGACTGGTGCCCTACCTGGGCACCCTTCTACCTTAATAACTAAGTAAACTTGCGGAATTTAAATAACACCTCTTTTTTTTTTAAAACCAACATACGTACAAGGGCAAAGCCGACAAGGCTGTCATATAATACACATAAAAAGACACTACACCGTACATGAGTCCAATCCCACATATGAATACAGACCTCTAAGAGTTTTACTGAACTATGACGGGATAAGGCCCCGCCGTACCCATAATCAGATAAAAGCCTCATCGAAAGAACTTATACCAAAAGATAAACTCCCAATGAAGGAGCTATACAAAACTACGAGCGGTCCTACACTGCCGATCACCAAATCAAGACCTAAACTCGCAGATTTAACGCAGCCTCCGGCGAGGTCAAGACGAAGAATGTACCAAGTATGTGAAACGAAGAATATCGTAATGAAATCATAATATCTAACAAAGCAGGAGACATGTATGATAGCCAACCTACAAGACACAACACATAAGCATATATCAAGTCGTGGACGCGCCTCAAGTCATTACTAAAATATAACCATGGGTCTCACGCCCATAATATCAATCATGCCGTGGAAATCCTTCCTCACCGCAAGCATCCGTGATATAGTACAACACCAATAGGCATACATGAACACCAAGTCCCACCTGGTATAGCGTCTTGGGGGGTTACCCCTCATTTATACTCTTACCCTGGAGACGGTGGTAAAGCAGGGGGTATAATGTCTTGGGGGTTTACCCCTCATTTATACTCTTACCCTGGAGAAGGTGGTATAGCGTCTTGGGGGTTTACCCCTCACTTATACTCTTACCCTATCTCAACCGACCGTCAAACAAACAAGCGGGGTATAATGTCTGGGGTTTACCCTCATTTATACTCTTACTCAGAGAAGGTGGTATAGCGTCTTGGGGTTTACCCTCACTTATACTCTTACCCTATCTCAACCGACGCCGATAAAGCGTAACGCCTCGCTTCTATAAAAAAATCCGGGAATTTAACCCAAGTACTACAATGACGGAAGCATACCCGTGGAATCCCACATAACTGTCGGTACGTCCAAGTAACTTTCAACAAGACAGTCGGCCCTCCAACCGAGAGTCGCGGCAACTTAATAAAACATAATACTTGCACTCAAAGGCTATCGCCAGCACACGTAGGAAATTCTCAATTAATCAAGCCAAAGTACTTATCAAGGCGCAAATAGAATAATTCTCATTTAACAAGCCAAAGTACTTATCAAGGCACAAATAGAATAATTCTCAATTAACAAGCCAAAGTACTTATCAAGGCGCAAATAGAATAATTCTCATTTAACAAGCCAAAGTACTTATCAAGGCACAAATAGAATAATTCTCATTTAACAAACCAAAGTACTTATCAAGGCACAAATAGAATAATTCTCATTTAACAAGACAAAGTACTTATCAAGGCGCAAATAGAATAATTCTCATTTAACAAGCCAAAGTACTTATCAAGGCACAAATAGAATAATTCTCATTTAACAAGCCAAAGTACTTATCAAGGCGCAAATAGAAAAAATTTCATTTAACAAGCCAAGTACTACGTACGTACATTCTTTTCAAAAGACTCCTTTTTATGTAAAATCCCAAGATACTAACACCCGTAGTATCAAGGTGTGTCTATTTTTCAAAGTAAGTTACTACACTTTTAGAAAACTCATTTCAAAGCTTGAAATCAAGTAACTTCAAATTTTCACAATCTAGGCAACTTATGCCCATTAATCCAAATAGACAACTTCCTTAACCTTCCATAAAGCCGTTATAACCAACTTCCCATAAAGCCGTTATAACCCTTTATGGTTTTAGACATATCCATTCCTTTTATAATCAAGAGACTTATACAATTAAAACCAAGTATCACATACTTACAAATCAAGTTCTCAACTTTCAAAATACTACAAGTCTCTTAATATTTAGAAAACAAGTTTCTTCTACTTTTAAACCTCAAGTAACTCACACCTCTAAAACAAGTTACTTCTCTTAAATCATGTCACTTCTCCTCTTTTAAAACAAGTAAGTAAATCACTCCTTTGACTCCCCTAAAGTCACTATAATGACCCTTAGGTTTTGGAATTAATGCACTAGCCGAAAGCTTTGGAAACCACTTCCTTTTCAAGACTCTATGTATTTTAAGTAAAATACTTTCACTTTTAAGAATCCAAACTTCACTAAGGAAATGGATTTTACAACTTACAATTTAAACATCAAAGTACAATCAAGGAAGTACATAGAACTAATTCTATTTTAGGCAATCCAATTACAACCAAGGAATGAATCATTTAAGGAGTAGGACATACTTTCTTTATCTTAAGGAATCATGCTAGAAGAGGATATAGTTCACATACCTTTTCGGCTAAATCCACAAGCTACGATGAATACGCCGTACGTAGAAGTGTCAACCTATAATGGTCACAACAAGACTATCAACTTCTAGTCTCTAACGTAGAATAATACTAAGTATACAGTCTCTAATTCTACGGAAAATCGGGCAGCACTTCCTTTGTTTCTACTCACTTTGCCACCTTTTTCAAGGCCGAATACAATAACCAACACGCCACATTTAAGGCTCAAAATAACAACCAAACAAAGGGGATTACACGTCTTACAATACGTGTAAAATTCCGCCCCACAATTTAATACCTACTAAGTCCATAATCAAGCCATTCTCGGCCAACTTAAACAACAACACAAATCCTTTCCAACTTCTTTTCCAATTCCAAGTTCTAAGGTCTAACATGTTATATAGTCACAAACAACTACAATTTCCTTCTTTATACAACATGCGACGACTTAAACTAATAATCGACTTGAATTGTAATCTTAAGGCTAACATGCTAGTTTTCGGATTAGGGTTCCAATAGCCAATATAATTATCAAACTTCATACTATACATCTCATGCTTGCTAAAAACCATAGCTACAACAACAAGTAATCTCAATTACTAAAACGACAAGATTATACCTTTATAAGCCCTTAAAATTTCCAAGATTCAAAGTCGCGCCTTAGCAATTCTTAGCTCCTTTCCTTAGGTTCCAATCCGCTCCAAGCACTCCTTAGAAGCCTATGAAGAACCCATCTTCAAGTTCCAACTTCAAAGTTGAAGAACTCCTCAAGTTTCCGTCTTGCGACTAATACGAAAACGCCGTTTTTCCGAAATCTTTCTATTGAGATATCCTTACAATACCCTTAGGACATTGGGTTAAAGTCTTGTGGCTAATGGATCAAAACTACAAAATTTTCTTGTTGGAATTGCACTAAAGCCGAGAGCAACTATAGCAACAAGAATGTTGTCTAATTTTTCTAAGTGTTGAAAATGCCAAGTCTTGCTACTAGTGTAGTATTTAAAACACATTGTAGGGCTTAGATTACAACAAATGTGAGGCTTGGATGGGTTTCACTAGGATCAAGCCCATGTGGACAAGTTGACAAGTCAACAATGTCATGCTAGCAAGACTAATCTTCCAAGGTGGTCAATGACCATTTTACCCTCACTAAATTTCGTCCAAGACCACATGTGGTGGTGCCACGTGTCTCCCTCTCATTCGTCCACAAAATTTCGTAACCCTCGGGGGGCCCACAAAAATGTAAAATTCCTCGGGTGGGCCCCACGTGACCAAATTCGTAAAAAAAAAATATTTCCATAATGTTAAAAGTTCCATACTCATCAAATAATGTATTTTGAGAATCCAATTCTCAACAACGAACATTTTTCCTTTCCGACGTTCGGAAGATTTTCCGTCGGAAAAACAATTCTTCCTTTCGTACTAATTTCTAAGTCTTGATTCCTTACGTACATTCTCTTATACATGTCCTGGACTTACGGGGTGTAACAAAGTCGATCCTGAGCAACGTTTAGCTCCAATTCCTTACGCTCCAACCCGCTCCAAGCAACCCTTAGAAGTTTCTAAACAACTTCTCTTCAAGATCCAACTCCAAAAAGTGAAGAACACTTAGGCTAAAACTATGGCAAGTTTCGGCCAAGGTGTATATCTAAGGCTAGGGGCGTGAAATATTTTCCAACTCTTGGTTTACAATCTTCCTAACACCCTAAGGAAGAACACTTAAAGGTTTAAGAATTTTTGGACAACTTTAGGTCAAGGGGGAGGCTCAAAACCGAGAGCTCACAACAAGGGAAGGGAGGGAATTTTCAAGACTTGAAATATCTAAGTGTGGAATGAATGAAGTCTTGCAAGCTTAAGGGTCTATTTATAGAGAAATAAATGGCCAAGATCAAGGCAAGTGTGTGGTGAGATCTTGGGACATGTGTGTATGAATTTAACCAACCATATGTCTACCACAAAAAGGGGACAAGTGGCTTGCCACTTGTCCACCACAAAAAACGTCCAAGTGGCCCCTAATTTCGGCCATAGGGCCACATGGGGGTGCCATGTGTCGCCCTCCTACTCGTCCAAAATATTTCATCTTCCGAAAATATCCGTAATGCCAAAAATCCGAAAATAAAGTGGGCCCCACAAACCGTAAATTTCTACTGTGGACCCCACGTGACCAATTCCGGAAATAAAATTCCATAATTCTCAAATATTCCAAAAAGTCCGAATACCAAATCTGGGAATCCAATTCCCTTTAACGAACATTTTTCCTTCACAAAATTCGGAAACTTTTCCGTCGAAAAATCACATCTTTCTTCTTTTTAATTTAAATGTCGTAATCTCGTACGTACGTCCCCACATACATACCCTGGAACTACGGGGTGTAACAAATATGTACCAAGTATGTAAAACTGAAAGTACAGTAATTTAAATCATAATAGTCAAAAATACAGCTGAAGACATGTAGGATAACCAAATTAACAGTACACTGTGCCTTACCGAAGTGAAAGTAATGAAAGTCAGTTTTACCTTGTACAGACTATTTCAACATATGAACGATAGTCACACCAGGGCTATGCACACCAGCCCTCAAATATCAAAGCGCGCCCGTGGAATCCCCCATCACTGCCAACCGCTATAGGTGTAAAATCTAACCATCTGACGCGCCTGTGGCATCCTACCTCACTGTCGGCGTACACACATACAACACATATATATATGTCCTCTGCCCGTGGAATACCCCGTCACTGTCGACAGCCATAAGAGTAAAATATAACCATGTGACACGCCCGTGGCATCCTACCTCACTGTCGGCGTACACACATACAACACACATATATATATATATACCTCATGCCCGTGGAATCCCTCATATCGGGTACATGACTTTATGGGAGCTAATCCATGGGGTGATAATCGTATATAACATGTCCGTGGAATCCCTCATATCGGGTACATGTCTTCATGGAGAGCTAATCCATGGAGTAATAATCATATATAACATGCCCGTGGAATCCCTCATCTCGGGTACATGTCTTCATGGAGAGCTAATCCATGGCGTAATAATCATATATAACATGCCCGTGGAATCCCTCATCTCGGGTACATGTCTTCATGGAGAGCTAATCCATGGAGTAATAATAGCATCCGGGAATTTAACCCGCATCCTGGTCGCATGCCCCGGAATCCCTCATCGTGAGCATGTCCAAGGACCAATCGCAATGGAAGCATACCCGTGGAATCCTCCATCACTGTCGGTACGTCCAAGTAAACTTATAACTTCTTTAGACTTTCATTAACATACAAAATGGATCTCATTGTATGACCTTAAGGCACTTTTCATATCACTTAACAAGTCCGGGGAAAATCACCCCAAAGTACTATGTACTTCTATTCTTTTCAAAGATCCTTTTTTTCACATAAGACCCCAAGATACTAACACTCGTAGTATCAAGGCTTATCTTCATTTCAAACAAGTCACTATACTTTTAGAAATATGCTTCGGGCTTCTAAATCAAGTGACCCTCATTTAAACTTTAAGCAATTGATGCCTTTAAATCAAATTGCCCCTCTTAGTTTCAATTCTTTCATCTAGGTATACCTTATTCGAGAAAAACCATTTCTTTAACCTTCCATAAAGTTATTATAACCAACTTCCCATAAAGCCGTTATACTAACCTTATGCTTTAGAAACTAAGACAATCTTATCCTTTCATAAGGCCGTCATAACTAACCTCCCATAAAGCCGTTATAACTCCTTATGTCTTAGACAACTTCGTTCTTTTTATGACCAAGAGACTTGTACTTCAAATCAAGTTACACAACTTTCAAAATACTTCAAGCCTCTTAACTTTAGAAGACAAATTTCTTAACTTAGAAAACAAGTTCTTATCTTTAGAATAGTTCAAGGATCAATACTTTCCAAACCAAGTATTCTATACTTTTTCATGTCAAGAAAACCTTGTCTACCTTATTAGGATAAACCATTCTTATAACCTTTCCTTAAGGAAGTGAGTTAATTCCCTAACTCAACCAACTAGACATCCTTAAAACAAGTCAAGTATATCAAATGACTTTACCTTATTTAAATCACGCACGTCTACCGTACCATATAGTTATAACTACTCATGCTCAAGAGATAAGAAAGTTTCCACATACCTCTCCGGCTTAATCCACTTGCCAAGTCCAATATGCCATCTGTAGTATGTCAACCTATAATTACCATAATACGTCTATTAGCTTCTAGCTTCAACTTAGAATATTCTAATTGTAAAGTCCCTTATTCTACAGAAAATTGGACAGCACTTCCTTTGTTTCTACGTACTTTGCCACCTTTTTCAAGGCCGAATTCAATAACCAAACACGCTATATTTAAGGCTCAACAATGTAGTTAACAATAGGGGATTACACGTCTACTAGACGTGTAAAATTCCGCCCCACAGTTGATATCAAACTAGTACAAACTACAAGGTCCAATTCGGCAACCTTGAGGTATAACAACACAATTTCTTATCCAATTCCTTTTCAATCCAAATTCTTATCCAATTCCTACATGCAATAAATCTAAAAGCAATTTTGACAACTACAAGTCCTTTCTTCCATACATGCAACACAATTTTACTTAAAAGATGAATGGATTGTTACCTTAGAGTTTATCCAAATTAGTCCAACAAACTCCCCTTGCCTTCCTTCCACAATCACCTCCACAAACCTCCTACAAGCTTGTCAACATGTTTCCTTCTTGCCACCTTTCCAAAATTCCTCTAGGCCTTGATTTCTCCTTGAATTTCTAGAGAGAAGGGAGAGAGAACTTTTAGAGAGAAGGATGAGAGATTTTTAGAAAGAAGTGAGCTCTTTCAAGAATGACCAAGTCTTCAAGACTTGGTCAATAAATAGGACATGCATAAAATCGGATGGGGACACTTTTCACCCTCCCATGGCCTTCTTTTAAAAACAGCTCGATTTTTCCCCAGTTCGCAGAAACCCGCATGCCCTGCGCAGCGCCATGCCTCGGCGCTACGCCACTTCCAATTTTCAGAATCTCCGTCGCGCCAGATCCGGCGCCACGCGCTTTGGCCCTCGACCGCAAATTCCTTTCTCGCCGATCACAAGACCGAACTTGTAACTTCCATTACTTTCTACTCCGATGTCCTATCAACGAGCGGTTTGTTGCGTTGGGAATTAGACTCAACGAACTATATACTAGGCCTTTGAAACACCTAGGAATTTGTCACGACCCGATCCCGGGCCCGTGACTGGTGCCTTACCCGGGCACCCAAGTAGACATACATCAGAGTAATCAGCGGAATAATAAATCAAGACATGAAACAATTGCAAAATGTAACACAGTTTATCTGAGAAAAAGTTGTCTTTCGGCATATATATATGTACCAAGTCTGGCAGTTACGTCTCAACTTTACAACAGGACTACAGACCTCTAGGAATGTAAACAACTATGGCGGGACAGGGCCTCGCCATGCCCTGAATGTACAAAATATCCACAACACCAGGGAGAGTCGTACCAAAAGTCGAGCCTCCGGAGAAATGAAGCTCCTGACACCAGAGTAAGGATCCTAAGAATGAGGATATACCACCTGCTTTCCCTTACCTGCGGCATGAACGCAGCCCCCCGAAGGAGGTCAGTACAACAGGTACCAAGTATGTGAAACTGTAAAGTACTTAAATGAAATCAAAGTATTTTAAAACCATTTACAAATACAACCAGTTTAACCGCACATAGTGTCACAGCATAAACAAGAACAAAATAGATATAATGTAACTGGTCTTTTTCTAGGCCGCTAATGATCGAAGCAAGGACAATCGCCCATAGTATCATTATGCGAGCCTATTCCTGGACTCCCGCAGTCCGCATAGACCACCTAGGTCCGCATGAGGTAATCCTCGTGACGGGGCTAACCCGCAGATCAACTCGACTCCGCGATCGCGTAGTCACGCATCGATAGGCCCTATAGACCGCGTCGGGATAACACACCCGGGTGATCATCCGGAACTCCCGACTCCGCATAGGTCACTGCACCGCATGAGGTATTCCTTGCATCGGGGGCGGCTAACCCTCGGAATTTCAAGTCAGGGGTGTAAGTGATATAATATCAGCACAACTGCTTATCGTTAAACAACATAAGCACAATAAGGGAACCCCCTTTACACAAACGTTACAAGACACTAACACATGTAGCATCATAATATGTCTACTTATCGAACCATCTTACTACACTTTCCAGAAATCAATACAAGACTTTCATAAACAAATAAGTAAACCGTTCCTTTTATCTTTCTTAAGTCGTTATACCTAACTTCCCATAAAGCTAGTATAACTCTTAAGTTTTTTGTTTAAAAACCAAGTATTACTCTTCTTTTAAAAATGATTCATAATTCTTTTGAAATACTTCAAGATTCTTATTATTTAAAACTCAAGTCAAAAGCCATCCGAGTAAAACCATGTTCAGTTAACACACGTACGTCTACCGTACTATATATATATATTTTAAAAATATCATGCTCAAGAGGATAGGAAGAATCACATACCTCCTCGGCGAAATCCACCTGCCAAGTCGAGTATGTCGCGCGCAGAGTATCAACCTATAATAGTCAAATACGTCTATCAACGTCTAGACTACACTGTAGAATATTCTAAGCAGAGGGTTCTCTATTCTACGGAAAATTGAGCAGCACTTCCCTACCCGTCAACTACACAAGTCTACTGTAAATACAGTCCTATGTAAGTACAGTTCAATTCTCTTCTTTTATATCATCCTTCTATACGTCTTATACTCATTTCTATACTACTACAGTATGTAATTTCCAATTACTATAGAAGGACAAGATATTTACCTCGATAAGCCCAAAATTATCCAAGTTTAAATGTCGATCCTGAACAACGTTTAGCTCCTAATTTGCACGCTTCGATAGCTCCAAGAAACCCTTAGAAGTTTCTAAACAACTTCTACTTAACACTTCAACCAACTATGAAGATTTTCCTTAGGGTTTCGTTTTGTGACTAAAGGATATAAAGTAGTATTTCCGGGCTTTTAGTATAGAGGTAACTTTGGAATACTACAAGGTATTTAGGCTAAGGTATTTGGAATAGTAACTATACTTGGAGAATATTTTTCTACCAAGGGGGGGGGTGTGTTTCGGCGAGAACACAAGGAAGGGGAGGGGAAGAGCTTGGACGAAAGCTCACCAAGGGAGAAGGAGTTTTGAGACTTGGAAAATATTTTTGTGGATGAAGAAGTCTTGCACTAGAGGGGGGTATTTATAGGACCCTCAATGGCCAAGATTCAAGCAAGTGTGTGGTGGAGATTTGGACAAGTGCAACCTTATCTATCTACTCCACAAATATCTACAAAACATTGACCAAATGTTTAAGCCCTTTAAAACACAAAAAACGTGCCATCAATTCCCTCACCAAACCGTCCACTTGAGGGTGACACATGTCGCCCTCTCGTTGGTCCAAAATATTTCATCTCTCGGAAAAATCCAAAATAAATAAATTCTTGAAAACGTAAAATTCCCTTACAAGGTTCGGAAAATTTTTCGTCGGAAAAACAATTCTTTTCGTTGGGTGTGCACAATTTCGTCCTTAATCATAATTCGGGCTTACACAATTGTACGTACGTCCTTACATACATACTCTGGAAATACGGGGTATAACAGAATTCCTAATGCAACTGGACATAAACCGACTCAAAGTTGACTAAAACTCGTCCGAAATATTCTGCCAACCTATCTTTCTAAAATTTAAATCTTAATTCCTTTCGTACGTTCTCATAAGCATGACCTGAATTACGGGGTGTAACAGGAAGTCAGTGTGGGAACAATCCTTATGCCAGTGTTTTGTGAGAATTTTGTATATGTTCTCTTGTTATATATGTAATATAGAACTTGTATGGTTAATCGTACCTTATCTCTCTAGATAAGTTGAGTTGTGAAGTGATCTTAGGCCCTGTTTGTCTGATATTGGACCTTTTTTGCCTTTCATGAGCCTAATTCGTGTACATAAATATCCATAGTTTCCCATTGTGAGCCTATAAGCCTATTCTTTGACTAGCCGTGATTGAGCATATACCTTTTGTTATGAATATCCCTATTTTTGCACCCGATCAGCCGGGGATATTCGGGAGCAGGTCAGGGCTCCAGGGATGCAGGTTCACAGATGTCCGGGGGATCATTGACACTTAAAACTGATGAAAATATGATAAAAGCCTAAATTGGGGGTGATATGTGAAATGTAGGAAAATGAGGCTTATGCCTAAAGATTTGGTAGATGTGACTTGTTTAGTTACTGAAAATGGTGTGGTGGTTGTAAATAAAAAAATATAAATGAAAAAATAACGAAAAAGATAATACTGAAAGTTGGTACAAAATGAAATAGAGTAGCAAAAACCACACTGAGGCAACCAAAGAAAAATGGAAGAAAGGAATGTCATAAAAGGTGAATAAGTGTAGTGTTCAAGGAGGGTAAGTCACTATTGTCTAAATGTACATCTTATACATCCCTAAGCTTATGCTACAACCCTGAGAAAGTCCTAATGTGATCACAATCAAACTTTTCGAAGTCGAAGCCACTGAAAATAAGGGCAAACATATGGATATTTGCATGTATAGTTTGAGAACTTCATTGTGAGTGTGAGTGTGAGTGTTTCTCTTCTTTATAGTATTTTGTCCTGTTTGTGTGTATATAGGTGTGTTGAGATGTTCTTTGATCTATGTGAGGGCATAAGGGTTGATAAAGTGATTGGTTTGTCGTAAGTTGAGATTCATGTGCATAATGGTTCTTGTAATAACTTGATGTCACTAATTGAAGCTTCATTGTTAGTTGCAATAGTTTTGAGTCATACATAGTGTTGAGTAATGTTGATTTGGGAAGAGTTTTGTTTTTATGAGATATGTGCCGGTAGTTACATGCCAAAACCACTTTAGACATTTTTACTTTGTGATATCTGAGCATTTGTGTAGTATTGTGTTGTTTTAATTTTTTGAGGACAAGCAAAGACTTTTAAGTTGGAGGTGTTGATGTGCCGTAGAATTATGGCACATTTGATATTTTTTTACTATAAGTTTTACTTGTTTTCAAGCAAGTCTGTATCGTTTTGATGTGTTTTGTTTATGTTTCAGGTAATTAATGTTCGAAAAGCAACAACAAGTAAATAGAAGTAATGTCCCAGGGTTTGTGGGTTGTACGGACCGAAAATATTTGTACGAACCGTACAATTGAGCCGTAGAAGTGGAGATGAGTCAGAAACATGAAAAGTGAGGATAGATGCCTACGACGGGATAATACGGGCCATACATATTTGTATAGGCCATAGAAAATTGGCTTACAATTTGACCTAATGTTTGAGGATATTGAAGAACTAGGATTGTACGGTGTCGTAGAAGTTATACAGACCGTACAAACTGGCCGTTGAATCAGATTGTATAATTTATACAGACCATACAAACTAGTCATTGAATTAGACTGTACAATTTTATACAGACTGTACTTAATTGTACGGTCCATCGCATTTGACGCCAGGGGTAATTTTGGCTGGTTTTTATTCTGAATTTTAGACTTGTATAAATACTTTATAGGGTTTTATAATTATTTTATCAGTTTTAAGACTTGTATCGAGAGTATCAAGTCCTTAGCGTATTTTGAGGCTTTCAAGAACAAGTTATCATTGATTAATCTTTGAATTCCAATTGTAAGTTTCAATGACAGTTTCAAAGCTTTTTGTTATCTTTAGTATTATGAGTAGCTAAACTCATTACTGAGATTGTGAATCCAATGGTGGGTGTTATGCGAATAGGGTTTTGATACTGATATATGAATCATGGATTGTTAGTATTTAATTATTTATTATTCGTTCATGTTGATTAGTGGTTGCAAACATTAATCTACGCCATAAATTCTACTTTTCTTGGGAAAGTTAGTAGGGTTTGGTAGAAATAATTAACAATGACTCGGAATGTTAACTCCCGTTTAATAAACTCGCGTAAGAATAAGAGGAGTTTTACTTGACATAATTAATCATTCTTAATATCAGTCTTCTATATTTTAGAAAATAATGAAGAAAAATACGTTCTAACTATTGAGAAATATTATAGAGTCACATAGCGATTAAGTGCATACAATACACAATCCATGAGGAGGATGTCACGTTAATACGTAGAGCATAACATCTAACCTAAGAGGGGACACAGTCTTGGTTTCTTAATCATCTGAATTTAAATCAAGTCAACATAGTTGTTAGATTTATACAACTCTTTACAACCTTTACGGAAATAGAATAAAGACCTACGTCAAGTAATTCACTATGATAGTAACATTTTCTCACCATATTCCATGTAGGATTCGACACCAACCTTGTTGAGTTACTATATTTGACAACATCCGCTTTACGTCATAACTTAGGTGTAATTTGAGCGTATCAACCCTCACCTTTTCACTGATTCTAGTACGTTGTCCTTTTCTTCTTTTGAGCCGGTGGTCTATTAGAAATAACCTCTCTACCCTATATAGGTAAGGTTTATGTAAATACTACACTCCCCAGACCCCACGTCTGGGATTACATTGGGTATATTATTGTTGGTGTTGTTTTTGGTACGTTTTCCTTCCATTTCTATCCATTCGAGGATGAATGTTTGGTTAATTGGTATGTGATGTAATGACGCATCTGGTCATTTTTGGATTAACACCTTTACTTAACCAAATTACCCTCTATGTAGACTCTATATGAGATTTATGACTCGCGGGGATGGGTAGTAAGGTTCCCGAGGTGGGTTAGATAAGTTTCGTTAGAATAAACTAAGTTTGACATTTGTAAAATGAAAAGAGTTGACTCATGGTTGACTTTTGAGCATACATGTTCGTTTCTGAGTTTTGTCGCTTTCGGTAGATTTAGAACATCATTTGTGACTTATTCGAGTCTTTGGTTCGCTTATCGAGGTGTTCAAATGTGTTTTGAGTCCTTAATTGTTAATTTGTGGAATTTGGGAAATTTGAGTGGTTATGTAGAAAAGTGGACATTGGCTTGGTCATATGAAAATTTCGAGTGCGCGAGCAAGTTTATAGCGTCGTTTATATTTGAGTATAATATTTGGTTTGTGTCCGGGAGGTCTCAAGTGAGTTTCGGGTGTTTCATGGAAGTTTGAGATTTTTGCTATAGCTGTTGGTTTTGATAAAATCGCACCAGCGAGCATTGACCACACCTGCATAGCCTCTTCTATGGAAGTTGGTCCACATATGTGAGCCATGAGAGTCTTGGGAAGGACCGCTTTTGCAGAACTTTATGAGGAGAGGCGAACCGCTTCTGCAGTATCATCTCCGCTTTCGCATGATCGCAGTACATTAAGTTAGGCCAATTCTGAGGTCATTTTTCCGTAGAAATGAGGTCGCTCATGCGAGGAAGATTCCGCAAAAGCGAGATTGTTGTATCAAAATTAAATAAAAGACCTTATTTCAAATTCACTTTCCATATCTCACTTTTCACAAACCTAAGCTCGATCGGGGAGGAAAATCAAGGTATTCCATTCATTCTAACTTTGGGGTAAGGATTGTATCTTATTTTCATTATCCATTTATGATTCTATCACTAAATCTATGTTGTTTATCAATAAATTTTGGGAGAAATTCTAGGGTTTGTCTAAATTGGGGGTTTTGATTTGAAAGGGCAATTGAAGACCAATTCGGGTTAGTTGACCTTCAAACTTAAGGATATAACTAATTGGACTGCGATTATACTTTTTTTACATCATTAAGGTTTTGATTTTACCCTCGTAGGCCTGGGGTCAATTAGGTGTCACGACCCGACCCCGGGCCGCGACTGGTGCCCTACCTGGGCACCCCGTTCAGGTATACATCAGAGAATAGCAGCGGAACATACACAACACATAAACATGTTTAGACAATAAACATCACAAAGCAGCCGATAAGGCAAATTTTTCCATAAAATATACATAATCAAAAGTAAAACAAGATGACTCGTTTACGGCTCAAACCATATGTGACTACTGCACTTAGGAATAACAATCGTATGGACAGTGGGCGCCATACCCCTGAATGTACATAATATCTACAACATCAGGGAGAACCGTACCAAAAGACAAGCCTCCGGAGAAATGGAGCTTCTGACACATGATCAATGATCCTAAGAATGAGGATCCACCACCTGCTTACCCCTACCTGCGGCATGAACGCAGCCCCCGAGGAAAGGGGGTCAGTACACAATATGTACCAAGTATGTAAAACTGGAAAAATACTGTAAATACATCATAAGTCTAAAAATAAAGCTGGAGACATGTAAGATATTCAATTTACAGTACACTGTGCCTTACTAACAATGAGAGTAACAAGTATAAACTTTACTGCATAAAAATAGGAGGCTCATGATCAAAATAGGGTCATCCGCCCGTAGTATCATTAAGCAATCCTACTCCTGGGACTATTTCACCCGCATAGGTCCTACGGACCCGCAATTGAGCGATGCGCTCCGCATGGGACTATTTCACCCGCACAGGACTATTTCACCCGCTTGGGCCCGGTGGGCCTGCAATGAGTACAAACGCCGCACTCGCATCATGGGTAGCAAATCCATGGAATTAGTAGTAACCCGGGGCTTTACCCCGTAAGAATAACTTAAACTAGCACAACCGGCTATCATACATAACATAAGCGCTACCGGCTTATCATAACATAAGCAAGTTAAGAAATCCCCTAACTTCTTATTAACATTATTATTATACCCTCTCATTTTAGTTTACTTAAGGCACTAACATGTCATTTTAAATATCCGGGAATTAACCCAAAGTACTCCGTACTTCTATTCTTTTAAAATGACTATTTTCATATAAAATTCCCAAGATACTAATAACCATAGTATCAAGTCGTATCTATTTTTCAAGACAAGTCACAAATACCTTTTAGAATATACATTTATAGGTTTCTAAATCAAGTGACTTCTTTCTTTTAAAACCTAAGGCAATTAATGCCTTCAAATCAATTTGCCTTGTATTATTTCAAGTCATTTGTTATACTTACATTATTTAGAGTAAACCACTCTTTTTAACTTTTCATAAAGCTATTATAACCAACTTTCCATAAAGTCGTTATATTAACTTTATACTTTAGGCAATTACATTCTTCCTAATATCCAAGGGACTTATACTTTAAAAACGAAACAAGTATCACGTACTTTAAAACACTTCAAGTCCCTTAACTTTGAAAACTAAGACATCCTTACTATTTTTAAACAAGTGAGTTAATCCCCTAACTCAACCAACTTGGACATTCTTAAAATAAGTAAAGGATATCAAAGTTTTGTACGTCTACCATACTATATAGGTACAACTATTCATGCTCAAGAGATAGGAAAGTTCCACATACCTCTTCGGGTCAAACCACTTGCCAAGTCCAATATACCGCACGTAGTATGTCAATCTATAATGACCATAATACGTCTATTAACCTCTTACTTCAAACGTAGAATATTATAAGTGCAACGTCACTAAATTCTACGGAAAATCGGACAACACTTCCTTTGTTTCTACATACTTTACAACCTTTTTCAAGGCCCGAATTCAATAACCAAACACGCCACATTTAAGGCCCAACAATGTAGTTAACAATAGGGGATTACACGCCTATAAGACGTGTAAAATTCTGCCCCACAATTGATATCAAACTAGTACAAACTACAAGGTCAATTCGACAACTTTGAGGTATAACAACACAATTTCTTATCCAATTCCTTATCAATCCAAGTTGTTTAGTATAACATGATATCAAGCCGCAATCGATATAACTACTTGTTATACCCCGTAGTTTCAGGGTATGTATGTGAGGACGTACGTACGAGAATACGACAGAAAAATTGGAAAGGAAGAAAGATGTGATTTTTCGACGGAAAAGTTTCCGGTTTTTGTGAAGGAAAAAGGTTCGTTAATGGGAATTGGATTCCCAGATTTGGTATTAGGGCTTCTTGGATTATATTAGAATTATGGGATTTTATTTTCGGAAATGGTCACGTGGGGCCCACGGGAGAAATTTACGGTTTTGTGGGGCCCACTTTGTTTTTGAGATTTTCGGTATTTTGGATATTTTCGGAAGATGAAATATTTTGGACGAATCGGGGGTCGACACGTGTCACCCCCATGTGGCACCCTTGGCCGAATTGGAGGGACAAGTGGCTAGCCACTTGTCCCCTTGGCCGATTGGCCATGACACTTGGAAGCCCAAATCGTTGGCCATGTGGTGTGGTGGGACCCACACACACATGGCCCAATCTTGACCACACACTTGCATAAGATCTTAACCATTGAATTCTCTATAAATACCCCCTCAAGTTGAAGACTAAATTCATCCCACACTTGAATACTTTCCAAAGCAAATACTCTCTCCCTTTAGCCATGTTTTTCGTCCCTCCCCCCCACATGTGTAGAAAATACTTTGAGTATTGTTGTATAATCCCAAATACCTTAGCCTAGTATCCCTAGTGGTATTCCAAAGTTGTTTCAATACTAGGAGCCCGGAAATACTACTTTATTCCAATAGTCGCAAAGTGAAACCCTAGAAAAATCTTCCTAGCTTGGTTGAAGTGTTAAGAGAAGTTGTTTAGAAACTTCTAAGGGTCGCTTGGAGCGGGTTGGAGCGTAAGGAGTTGGAGCTAAACGTTGCTCAGGATCGACATAGATCTTGGATAATTTTTGGGCTTATCGAGGTAATGATCTATGTCCCCCTATTGTAATTGGATATTACATGTTGTAGTAATTTAGAATTGAGTATAAGATATATTGGAAGAATGATTATAAAGGATTGAACTGTATTTACATTGGATTGTATTCTGAGACTTGTGTAGTATTATTGTGTAGTAGAATTGTACACGTCAGGTTAGGCGTGTAACCCTCCCCTCGGGAGTTGTTGGCCTCAGAATGGCCCGAGAGTAGGAGAGATTTATGTGGTTGCGGGGTGCTGCGAATTTTACGTAGAATAAGGAATCTTGTATTTAGAATATTCTACGAAGAGATCTAGAAGTTGATAGACGTTTTATGGCCAGTATAGGTGGAAGCACTACGAGTAGCGTATTCTACTTGAAGGGTGGAAAAGGCTAGCAAGGTTGTAGTACTTGGAGCATTTTGCTAATTGTCGATAATCGTCGCGAGGTATGTGAACCTTTTCCTATCTTTTCTAGCATGATTGTTGGGAACTATGTAGTGCATGAGACGTGCGTCTAAGTGAATTTGGTTGGTTTACTGATTTTAAAAGATAAAGGACTTGACTTATATTTGACTTGATATGATATATGAAGAACTCGAATTGTGTAGAAAGTTGTGAAACCTCATTCGCGAGAAATGAGTATTTGGTCCTTAAAAGGAACTTGATTTCTAAAAGAAAGGAGACTTGAGGAATTGAAGAGTTTTTTTGTTTAAAAGAGAGACATGGTTTTGTCTTAAATTGGTTTAAAACATAAAATGTTATAACAACTTTATGGGAAGTTAGTTATAACGACTTTATGAAAGCAAAAGAATGGTTTTATCATTGGTTTTAAAATGGTAACTTGATTTAAGTATAGGTTACTTGTTTTGAAAAGAGTAAGTATTTGAGTTTTAAAGAGTATACTTGATGTTGTTTTAAAAGAAAGACACTTGGTTTAAAAAGTATAGAGTACTTGATTTTAAAAGTCTTGTAAAGGTTTTTACGAAAGTAAAGTAATTTGGTTTGAAAAGGAAATGTGTTTTTGATACTACAAGTATTAGTATCTTTTACGTAAAAAGAGGTCTTTTTGAAAGAATGAAAGTGGGTATTATTTTTGGGTTTGAAACCAGTACTGTTGACATAAATGAAAGTACCTTGAGTTGTGTGTAACTTGCCTATGTTTGCGTGTGATAGCCTTGTTGTGCCAGTATTGTATTTTTATATACCACCGCGTCTCTCAATGGAGGGCCGGTTGATTTGTTATGATCTTACTTGGACGCACGGCGGTGTGGAAGATTCCACAGCGCGCTCCTGTTAATAGCGTTATTCCATGGACTAGCTCTCCGTGAGGTTTTACTGATTCGGCCTTGGTATCTGGTGGTTGGCTTTCGTACTTGCCCCGTCTCGTGGCTGATTCGTCCTTGGTACCTGGTAGTTAGCCTTCGCACTTGCCCCGTTCAGTTTAGTGGCGAAGTCTCGTGACACGGCCTGTACACAGTAGTTAGCCTTCAGACTTGCCGGCCACCACGTGACACGCCGTACCAGTAGTCGGCTTCAGACTTGCCCGTGTCGCCTTCGTGGTTTGGTTGCATAGTATTGTTAGTACGGCTGGTATCCGTAGTTGGCTTCGTACTTGCCGGTCGATTGATGACGCGCTTTGGTATCCGGTAGTTAGCCTTCGTACTTGCCCGTCACGGTTTTATAGACAGTGGGACTGGTTTTCATGTGTACTTCTTGGTTTTATTATATCATGATCACGGAAGTGAGGAAGGTATTCCACGCATGATTGATGTTGTGGGCGTGAGACCCATAGTTTTATTTGAGTGATGACTTTGAGGGCGTGAGTCCTTGACTTGACGCGTATCTTACATATTATGTCGTAGTTTGTTATCATATATGTCTCTGCTTTATATAGACTACTATGATTTCATTTACGTTTTTTTCGCCACATACTGCAATTGTTGATCGACCTCTTCGGCCGCGTTCATGCCGCAGTAGAAGTACATCGTTGTGGATCCTCGCCATGGATCACAATTCAGCGTTTTGGAAAGCTCCGTTTCTCCGAGGCTCATTCGTATAGTCCCCGTCCGTAGTTACTTGTACATTCGGGGTATGGCGGGCCCCGTCCGTCATAGTTATGGTTACATTCTTAGAGGTCTTGTAGTAATGTGGCGAGTTTGTAAAAGGATAACTGCTCGAGTTAATACATATATGTATATATTCGTGAAGGTGACCGCTTGGTTAGCTTTGTTTCATACTTTATGTCTTGTCTCATGTTTTAGTTTTTATTTCCGCTGATTTTCTCTGATGTTGTATCACTAGGGTGCCCGGGGTAAGGCACCAGTCGCGGGCCCGAGGTCGGGTCGTGACAAAAGTGGTATCAGAGCAGTTAATCATCGGAAAGTGTCTGACCGTGTTCAGTAGAGTCTTGATTATCGGTGTGTTGTGCACCACATCTATAATCAGGAGGCTGCAGGACATTTAGGATTGGTTTCCATTCTTCTCACTCTGAGATCGTGCCTTAGAGCTGTGTTGTGAGTTGGACTCCCTCTGACGTATTCTTATGTACCCGTAACGCCTCTACGCAAGGCAACCAGAGCCCAGGAGGGCAAGGCAGCAGACGGAGCTGCGAATAGAGCACAGAGGGTTACGAGGCACGAGCACGGTCATTACCCGAGATAGTACTTGACGACGAGTTTTATGACGCCGCTAGTCCCAGCAGAGTTTAGAGCGGCAGCTTTCTCGAGGCCACGATACGAGCCTCGAGTACGGCCGTGAGCCGATGATATGAGTTCAAGGAGATGGCCCAGTTACTAGCTAGGCTGGTGGCTGGGAATAAGGACGGACGGGAGACGGTGGTTCCGGCAGTACCAGTGGTTCACCCTAGATCCGATAGTCTGAGACTTTGGGATTTCTTGAGTTGCATTTCGCCAGAGTTCTATGGATAGAGAGCTGAGGATGATCCTCAGAGTGTCGTGCTAGTTTGGGAGATTGTTATACCTGTGGCCGTCAGGGCCATGTGATGGGAGGATGTCCAAGTAGGAGGGATACAAGAGGGATGACTCACCACGAGTCGATTCTGCGGTGCAGTTGTTCGGGAGAAGGGGGTGTTAGTCAGATGAGGTCACCCCTACCTCGTTGTGGCCATTGTAATAGAATCCATTATGGGGAGTGTCATACTGCTTCGACAGCTTGTATGCTTGCGGCCAACAGGGCCATTTGGTGAGAGTTTGTCCGACCAGAGGTAGCACAGATGTAGAGACTCAGCCTTCGGGATCGGTGGCTGGTTCATCGCCTTATATAGCTAGGCGCCCTGCAGGGCAGGATTATGATTAGGGCGACAAAGGGGAAGTGAGGCAGTAGTTGCAGAGATATCTTTAGCCCTTAAGAGACTTGTTTATGTTGTTATGGTGGGTACATGTTAAGTGCTATGTACGGATAGCATTGTGTTAAGTGTGAATTAGAAAACATGGGTAGTTGAGAAAGGGTAAGTCTAGAGACGAGACGATTGTGAGCCTTAGAATTTATAACAGTTAGGACCTTGGATGCAAGGCCGCCTTGAGTGGATGATTTTTCGGTTGGTCTTCGTCGAAGTACTTGGTATGCGTAAAATATATTGTGGGATAATTCCATGGGTAGTGTGAGATGGAAGTGGTAGCTTTCATGAGGTGGATTAGTAAGATTGTTCCGGATCGGGGAACGGGAGAGTTTGGGCGATAGCGGGTCGGGTTGAGGCCAGATCGCGGGTCAACCCGCAGCCCGGAGTGAGGTGGGGTCAGTTTGGGGTGGTCCCGCCAGGTGGTAGGATCACGAGGGTGCTAGGCCCAGGTTTAGGTAACCATCGTATGAGTTCGTGGATGTGTTCAACCAGAATCGGATCGTGAAGGCCGGGAATGGCCTTAAAGGAATGAGAGGCTTGTAGATGACCAAGGTTGGAGGTAGTGACTCCAAGGTTTTAGAAACTGAAGCAATGACTGAAGTGTGGTACGTGTAATAGAAAGAGTTCAGGTATACGAGTAAGGTACGACGAGTAAGAAGAGAAGCGAACAATGTGTTATGAGAACGGAAGTGATCACTTCTTTTGTGAAGTGAAGATGAGAAGGGAGTATCCTTTAGACCATGGGTGGGAGCTTTTTGTATTAGAGGCGATTCCTCGTTAGCTTGGATTTGAGTTTTGTGCACATGTTATATTCTGGCCATTGGTGGCATGATCGGTTTGTAAGTGTAGTAGTGGAGACTATACCGGCGCAAGTACGTTTGGAGACTTAGAAGGAACATTCGGGATGAATGTTTCTAAGGGGGGAAGAATGTTATACCCCGTAGTTCCAGGGTATGTATGTGAGGACGTACGTACGAGAATACGACAGAAAAATTGGAAAGGAAGAAAGATGTGATTTTTCGACGGAAAAGTTTCCGGTTTTTGTGAAGGAAAAAGGTTCGTTAATGGGAATTGGATTCCCAGATTTGGTATTAGGGCTTCTTGGATTATATTAGAATTATGGGATTTTATTTTGGAAATGGTCACGTGGGGCCCACGAGAAATTTACTGGTTTTGTGGGGCCCACTTTGTTTTGAGATTTTCGTATTTTGGATATTTTGGAAGATGAAATATTTTGGGCGAATCGGGTCGACACGTGTCACCCCATGTGGCACCCTTTGGCCGATTGGAGGACAGTGGCTGGCCATCATGTCCCTCGCCGATTGGCGTGACACTTGGAAGCCCAAATCGTTGGCCATGTGGTGTGGTGGGACCCACACACACATGGCCCAATCTTGACCACACACTTGCATAAGATCTTAACCATTGAATTCTCTATAAATACCCCCTCAAGTTGAAGACTAAATTCATCCCACACTTGAATACTTTCCAAAGCAAATACTCTCTCCCTTTAGCCATGTTTTTCGTCCCTCCCCCCCCACATGTGTAGAAAATACTTTGAGTATTGTTGTATAATCCCAAATACCTTAGCCTAGTATCCCTAGTGGTATTCCAAAGTTGTTTCAATACTAGGAGCCCGGAAATACTACTTTATTCCAATAGTCGCAAAGTGAAACCCTAGAAAAATCTTCCTAGCTTGGTTGAAGTGTTAAGAGAAGTTGTTTAGAAACTTCTAAGGGTCGCTTGGAGCGGGTTGGAGCGTAAGGAGTTGGAGCTAAACGTTGCTCAGGATCGACATAGATCTTGGATAATTTTTGGGCTTATCGAGGTAATGATCTATGTCCCCCTATTGTAATTGGATATTACATGTTGTAGTAATTTAGAATTGAGTATAAGATATATTGGAAGAATGATTATAAAGGATTGAACTGTATTTACATTGGATTGTATTTACAGTAGACTTGTGTAGTATTATTGTGTAGTAGAATTGTACACGTCCGGTTAGACGTGTAACCCTCCCCCTTGGGAGTTGTTGGCCTTGTAGCGGGCCTGAGTAGAGGAGGAGATTTATGTGGTTGCGGGGGGGGTAGGTGCTGCCGAATTTTCTGTAGAATAAGGAATCTTGTATTTAGAATATTCTACGAAGAGATCTAGAAGTTGATAGACGTTTTATGGCCAGTATAGGTGGAAGCACTACGAGTAGCGTATTCTACTTGAATGGTGGAAAAGGCTAGCAAGGTTGTAGTACTTGGAGCATTTTGCTAATTGTCGATAATCGTCGCGAGGTATGTGAACCTCTTCCTATCTTTTCTAGCATGATTGTTGTGAACTATGTAGTACGGTGAGCGTCGTGTTCTAAGTGAATTTGGTTGGTTTACTGATTTTAAAAGATAAAGGACTTGACTTATATTTGACTTGATATGATATATGAAGAACTCGAATTGTGTAGAAAGTTGTGAAACCTCATTCGCGAGAAATGAGTATTTGGTCCTTAAAAGGAACTTGATTTCTAAAAGAAAGGAGACTTGAGGAATTGAAGAGTTTTTTTGTTTAAAAGAGAGACATGGTTTTGTCTTAAATTGGTTTAAAACATAAAGTGTTATAACAGCTTTATGGGAAGTTAGTTATAACGACTTTATGAAAGCAAAAGAATGGTTTTATCATTGGTTTTAAAATGGTAACTCGATTTAAGTATAGGTTACTTGTTTTGAAAAGAGTAAGTATTTGAGTTTTAAAGAGTATACTTGATGTTGTTTTAAAAGAAAGGCACTTGGTTTAAAAAGTATAGAGTACTTGATTTTAAAAGTCTTGTAAAGGTTTTTACGAAAGTAAAGTAATTTGGTTTGAAAAGGAAATGTGTTTTTGATACTACGAGTATTAGTATCTTTACGTAAAAGAGGTCTTTTGAAAGAATGAAAGTGGGTATTATTTTTGGGTTTGAAACCCGCATCATTGACATAAATGAAAGTACCTTGAGTTGTGTGTAACTTGCCTATGTTTGCGTGTGATAGCCTTGTTGTGCAGATTGTATTTTTATTACCACCGCGTCTCTCGATGGGCGGTTGATTTGTTATGATCTTACTTGGGCGTCTGCGGTGACGAGGATTCCACGCGCGCGCTCGCTGATAGCGTTATTCCATGGACTAGCTCTCCGAGGTTTTACCGATTCGGCCTTGGTATCCGGTGGTTGGCTTTCGTACTTGCCGCCTCGTGGTGATTCGGCCTGTACTGGTAGTTAGCCTTCGCACTTGCCCGTTCGGTTTAGTGGCGGTCTCGTGACACGGCAGTACACAGTAGTTAGCCTCAGTACTTGCCGGCCAGCTCGTGACACGGCCTTGGTACACAGTAGTCGGCCGTACTTGCCGTGTCGCCTTCGTGGTTTGGTTGCATAGTATTAGTACGGCCTGGTATCCGGTAGTTGGCTTCGTACTTGCCGGTCGATTGATGATCGACTTTGGTATCTGGTAGTTAGCCTTCGTACTTGCCGTCACGGTTTTTATAGCACAGTGGGACACGGTGTTCATGTACTTCTTGGTGTTATTATATCATGATCACCGCGATGAGGAAGGTATTCCACGCACGTGATTGATGTTGTGGGCGTGAGACCCATAGTTTTATTTGAGTGATGACTTTGAGGGCGTGAGTCCTTGACTTGACGCGTATTTGCACATGTTATACCCGTAGTTGCGGTGGTATGTATGTGAGGACGTCGTCTGAGTCACAGAAATTTTGAAAAGAAAGAAAGATGTGAGTTTTAACGGAAAAGTTTCCGGTTATTTGTGAAGAAAAAGGTTCGTTAATGGGAATTGGATTCCCAGATTTGGTATTTGGACTTCATAGATTATATTAGAATTTTGAGATTTTATTTTCGGAAATGGTCATGTGGGGCCCACGGGAGAAATTTACGGTTTTGTGGGGCCCGCTTTGTTTTTGAGATTTCCGGTAAATTGGATATTTTCGGAAGACGAAATATTCTGGGCGAATCGGGGGGCGACACGTGTCACCCCCATGTGGCACCCTTGGCCGATTTTACATTTGTGCACAACACCCGGTTGGAGTCGTTTTTCGACGAAACGTTTTGCGTAACTTGCGAAGGGAAAATTCCGGCTATGTCGTTTTGTATTTTTGCGGATTTTTCCGAGAGACGAAACATTCTGGACCAACGGGAGGGTGACATGTCACCTCACAATGGAAGATGCGCGGCGACTGGTGAGGGCAAGTTGGGCTTGATATTTGTGTAGATATTTGTGAGGGTTTTAAGGAGTAGGGTCTAGGGTGCACTTGGCTTGATCTTGGCCTTACACTTGCCTTGCACATGGCTTGATCTTGGCCATTGGTTGGCCTTTGGTTTTGCTATAAATACCCCCCTTATGTTGATGAACTCTTCATCCACAAATGAAACCTTCCAAGCCTAAAATCCCTCCCTCCTCTAGTGTTGAGTTCGTCCAACTCATCCCCCCCCTCTTTTGAGAGTCTTGGCCGAGGGCCTCCTCCCTCCCCCTTTGTGGTGTCTTGGCCGTGGGTACCCCCTAGCCTAGTTGGTTTCGTCTAATACCCCTGTGTGTGGTATAGAAATACTCCCCTAGTATTGTTATAATGCCCAAAATACCTTAGCCTTGTACCTTGTAGTATTCCAAAGATACCTCTTTACGTAGAGTCCGGAAATACTACCTTTTGTCCTTTTAGTCTCAAACCGAAACCCTAAGGAAATCTTCATAGTTGGTTGAAGTATTTGAGTAGAAGTTGGTTAGAATTTCTAAGGGTTGTTTGGAGTGGTTTGGAGCGCACTGTGGAGCTAAACCTTGCTCGGGATCGACATTATAACTTGGATAATTTTGGGCTTATCGAGGTAATTATCTTGTCCCTCTATTGTAATTGGAAATTACATGTTTGTTAGGATATATAGTTGAAGTATACTATATATGGAGCTATACTTAGTATTCGGCAATGTCTTTTGACTTAAGCCTGAAGAATAAAGAATCGAATCGAATCGTATTTACATAGGATCGTATTGCAAGAGACTTGTGTAGAATTGTACACGTCAGGTTAGGCGTGTAAACCCCACTGGTTGGCTTGGTAGCCAGCCTCGATAGAGAGGAGATTTGCGCATTGCGGGGAGGTCTTTCAATTTTCTATAGAAAGATAGAAACTTATGTTTTGGGGTTAATAGACGTTTGTGACCTTTATAGGTGAAAGTACTAAGAGTAGCGTATTCTACTCGAGGAGTGGAAAGGGCTAGCAAGGTTGTAGTACTTGGAGCATTTTGCTTATTGTCGATAAATCGTCGCGAGGTATGTGAACCTCTTCCTATCTTTTCTAGCATGATTGTTGTGAACTATGTAGTACGGTAGACGTACATGTGCTAAGTGATTTGGTTGGTTTAAAACATAGGGTGTTATAATAGCTTTATGGGAAGTGAGTTATAATGACCTTATGTAAGTGAAAATGGTTTACTGATGTTAGAAGTTAAGAGACTTGATCTTATAAGATAAGAGACTTAACTTATTTGTTTTAATGTGGATGTTTGTGTGAAACCTCATTCGTGAGTAATGAGTACTTGGTTTTAAAGGGATAATGTTTTACTGATTTCGGGAATCAGAATGTGTATCGACAGACGCTGCGGCGTTAATAAAAGGAAAATGTATTGAATAATGATGTTGTATTAAAACCAAGAGAAACCTCCATCCGCATGTAAGCTAAGATGAGACAAAATGATATTACATTTTCTAGATCATGGTCTGTAATAAGATCGTTATAAACAAGAATAAACTACTCACATATATGACATATGTTACTCAATTGTTCAAAAAGGAATCAAGTGATTAAGTTTGGGAACTATGAAACCTTTTGAAAATGAGAAGTTGGAGTAATTGAAACTAGGCAACCGGAACTTAGGAAAAGAATGTTGGTACTTGATTTTAAAAGGAAAGTGTTCTGGTTTACTTAAAAATGTGGGTTGGTCATTCTAATACTACGGGTATCGGGTGACTTTGATAAAAGTAATGGATCTCTTTTACAAAATTTAACGTACGTAGTACTTTAGGGCTAAAACCCGGACTTTGGTATAAAATGAAAGTACTTTGTGTTGTTGTGAAACTTGCCTATGCTTGTTGTTATGAAGCTTGGCTATGCTTATTGTGATAACCTTTGTTGTGCAAAGCGTTGTATTTCTGTGTTACCGCGTCTCGATGGAGGTTGGTTGGTGGTTGAGAACTTACTTGGGCGTCTGGCGGCGACGAGAAATTCCACCGCACGTTCGCTGATAGTATTATTGTTGTGCATCGCTATGGACATACTGACACGATGCGTAGCGCACGGTATGCTTCCATTTAGATTACCGCCTTGTTGTTTCCCTTTGGACATACTGACACGATGCGTAGCGCACGGGTATGCGTCCATTTGGAATGTTGTCTTATATTTCCCTTTGGACATACTGACACGATGCGTAGCGCACGGGTATGCGTCCATTTGGAATGTTGTCTTATTTTTCCCTTTGGACATACTGACACGATGCGTAGCGCACGGGTATGCTTCCATTTGGATTGCTGTCTTGTTGTTGAGGTCACATGGACATGTCTACACCGGCGCAGACTCCGGCATGTACGTGGGACCTTGGTATTATTGTTGCATCATGGACATGTCTACACCGTCGCAGATTCCGGCATGCGCCATAATGCGAACTGATTGATGTGGGCGTGAGACCCATAGTTATATTGGAGTGATGATCGTTTTATGTTGTGAATCGTAGTTTGGTTATCATACATGTCTCGCTTTATATAGACTAGTATGATTTCATTTACTGATGTTATGCATTTCACATACTTGGTACTGTTATCGACCTCCTTCGAGGCTGCGTTAAATGTCGCAGTGAGGTACATCGATCGTGGATCCTCGCCATGGGATCACGATTCAACAGATTGAAGCTCCGTTTCTCCGAGGCTTATCTTTTAGCAGTGTTCCACGAGTTGTAGGTTCTTGTACATTCGGGGTATGGCGGGCCCCGTCCGTCATAGTCATCAGATATCTTAGGTCTCAGAGTATCTTTGTGGCGGGGTTGTAAAAGGATTAAAGCTGTCGAGTTTTATGTATATACCAAGGCAATCGCTTTGGTTGGCTGTTTATTTATTATATCTCTTGTTAAATGACTCATGTTTTATGTTCCACTGATTTTCTCTCGATGTATGTATCACCAGGGTGCCCGGTAGGCACCGAACGGGCCCCGAACGTCGTTACAAAAGTGGTATCGAGCGATTAATCCTCGGAAAGTGTCTACGCACCGTGTCTAGTAGAGTCTTGATTATCGATGTTGTGCACCACATCTATAATCGTGAGGCTGCAGACATTTAGGATTAGTTTCCATTCTTCTCATTCCGAGATCGTGTCTTAGAGCCGTGTTGTAAGTTGGACCCTCCGACGTATCTCGCTTTTACCGCTTATGCCTCCGCGCAGTGCACCGTGAGCCCGAAGGGCAAAGCCGAGGTCTGCTAGTGAGATACTGAGGAGTACGAGGCGCAGCCCGCATGCACTGAGGTTGTGCTTGACGGCGGGTTTGTGGACGCCGCCACAGAGAGGTTAGAGCCGCAGAATGGCTGCCGAGACCGCAGCACGAGCCTCCAGCGATGCAGGGCGAAGGAGATGGGTTACAAGAGATGGCGATTCTTGCTGGCCGAGTCGTGGCGAATATGAGGATAGGCCGACGCAGCAGTTCGATTCGAGCACCGATGGTTCACCCCGAGCGAATAGTTTGAGGCTACGGACTTTCGAGTTAGCCCGCGAGTTTTATGGGTCGAGGCACGAGGATGATCCGCAGGAGTTCATCCGGCGATTCTGACGATCACGCGGGTGATCAAGGCTTGAAACCGAGTGCGTGACCTTTGGTTCGCATCGGTGCGTGATACCGCAAATCGATTGGTTTGATTCATGGAGCTTTCCGGGAGAGCATGCACTCAGCAGTATGGGATGAGTTTTCGGGGCTTTCTCACGCACTTCTTGCCTCCGCACGGCGAGGGCACGCCGGCAGATTTTTGTTCTTGAGACAGAGAGGCGACCGCCGTGGAGTACAATGTCGAGTTCGATTCTTTGGCTCGATATGTCCCTCGCTTAGTTGCAGATATGGAGGATAGGTGCATCGCTACGCCACCGGGCTAGATGATTATATGGTCGAGTCTTGCGGGTGTTTCTCTTCACCGCATGGACATTGCCCGCACGCAGCTCATGCACTAGGATGCGAGGCACGGAGGGTCGACGGAATGACACAGATCAGCAGAAGAGGCCAGACGCAGGTCCTGGTGGCTTTCGAGGCGGACCGCCTGAAGAAAGTTAGTTATATACCCCACCGGCATGCAGTGGTCCTCCACCGCCTTCGGAGCGCATCGTGGCTCGAGGTTCGATTTTCGGCGAGCGGGGTGTTAACGGTGAAGCCACCCCTACCTCGTTGTGACCATTGTGGTAGACTCCATTTTGGAGAGTGTCGTGCTAGATTGGGAGTTTGTTTTGCATGCGGCCAGCAGGGCCATTTTGCGAGGGAACTGTCCAACCAAGGGTAGCACGGATGTTACGACTCACCACTGGATCGTGGTGGTTCATCGCCTTCTATACGCATACTGCGCAGTGCCTATGATTAGAGGAGCGGTAGCTTCAGGTATATCCTTAACCCTCTAGAGTTTTGGTATGCTTGTTATGATGGTCTCATTATTGTGTGCTATGTACGAATAGCGTTGTGTTAATTATGAGTTAGAAACATGCTTAGTTGGGAGGATACGTATGGGGGCATGGTAAGTGTGAACCTTAGACTATGTCACGACTGAGACCTTAGGGTAAGGTCGCTTGAGTTAAAGATTTATTTTTGACCCTTATCAGAGTAGTAGTATACGTGGGATTTATTTGTGTGATAAGTCCGTGGGTAGTGTGAGATGGAAGTGGTAGCTTTCATGATGTGAATTAGTAAGATTGTTCCGGATCGGGGAACAAGAGTTTGGCGCGTGGGGTCGGGTTGAGGACCATTCGCGGTCAACCCGTAACCCGGTTTGGGGTGGGGTCAGTTCAGGTGGTCCCGCCAGTGGTAGGGTCACGAGGATGCTAGGCCCAAGTTTGTATGATCATCGTATGAGTTCGTGGACGCGTTCGACCGTGCCGGTTCGTAAAGGCCGGAATGGCCTTAAGGAAGTTTGAGGTTAGTAAGAAGACCAAGTTTGAGGTAGTGACTCCGCAGATTTTCGAACGGAAGTAATGACTGAAGTATGGTACGTCTTTGGGAGAGTTCAAGCGCTCGAGAAGGCACGACGAGTAAGGAAAGAAGAGGGCGTATGTTATTTCGCGCTGTGGCATTGGCAACTTGTTAGAGGAACTTTATCGTTATTCGATTGAGAAGGAACATTCGGGACGAATGTTTCTAAGGAGAGGAGAATGTTATACCGTAGTTGCGGTATGTATATGAGGACGACGCATTTGCGAGTACGGCGTAAATTTTGAAAAGAAAGAAAGATGTGAGTTTTTCGGAAAAGTTTCCGTTATTTGTGAAGAAAAGGTTCGTTAATGGGAATTGGATTCCCAGTTTGGTATTTGGACTTCATAGATTATATTAGAATTTTGAGATTTTATTTTCTGAAATGGTCATGCTGGGCCCACGGAGAAATTTACTGCTTTGTAGGCCCGCTTTGTTTTTGAGATTTCAGAATTGGATATTTTCTAAGACGAAATATTCTGGCGAATCGGGGCGACACGTGTCACCCCATGTGGCACCTCGCCGATTTTACATTTGTGCACAACACCTTGGTTGAGTCGTTTTCGACGAAACGTTTTCAGTAACTTTGCGGCGGAAAATTCCGCTATGTCGCTTTGTATTTTTGCGGATTTTTCCGAGAGACGAAACATTCGACCAACGGGAGGGTGACATGTGTCACCCTCACAACGGAAGACGCGCGCACTTGGCCGACCGGCGGCAAGTTGGGCTTGATATTTGTGTAGATATTTCGTGAGGGTTTTAAGGAGTAGGTCTAGGTGCACTTGGCTTGATCTTGGCCTTACACTTGCCTTGCACATGGCTTGATCTTGCCATTGGTTGGCCTTTGGTTTTGCTATAAATACCCCTTATGTTGATGAACTCTTCATCCACAAATGAAACCTTCCAAGCCTAAAATCCTCCTCCTCCTCTAGTGTTGAGTTCGCCCAACTCATCCCCTCTTTGAGAGTCTTGCCGAGGCCTCCTCCCTCCCCTTGGTGTCTTGGCCGGGTACCCCCTAGCCTAGTTGTTTTCGTGATAATACCCCTTTGTCAGGTATAGAAATACTCCCTAGTATTGTTATAATGCCCAAAATACCTTAGCCTTGTACCTTGTAGTATTCCAAAGATACCTCTTTACGTAGAGTCCTAAATACTACCTTTTGTCCTTTTAGTCTCAAACCGAAACCCTAAGGAAATCTTCATAGTTGGTTGAAGTATTTGAGTAGAAGTTGGTTAGAACTTCTAAGGGTTGTTTGGAGTGGTTTGGAGCGCACTGAGAGCTAAACCTTGCTCAGGATCGACATTATAACTTGGATAATTTTGGGCTTATCGAGGTAATTATCTTGTCTCTATCAGAATTGGAAATTACATGTTTGTTAGGATATATAGTTGAAGTATACTATATACGGAGCTATACTTAGTATTCGCAATGTCTTTTGACTTAAGCTGAAGAATAAAGAATCGAATCGAATCGTATTTACATAGATCAGTATTGCAAGAGACTTGTGTAGAATTGTACACGCCCGTTAGGCGTGTAAACCCCCGGTTGGCTTGGTAGCCGCCTCGATAGAGAGGAGATTTGCGCTGCCATGGGGGAGGTGTACCGAATTTTCTATAGAAAGATGTAAACTTATGTTTTGGGGTTAATAGACGCGTTTGTGACCTTTATAGGTGAAAGTACTAAGAGTAGCGTATTCTACTCGAGGAGTGGAAAGGGCTAGCGTTGTAGTACTTGGAGCATTTTGCTTATCGTCGATAAATCGTCGCGAGGTATGTGAACCTCTTCCTATCTTTTCTAGCATGATTGTTGTGAACTATGTAAGACGGTACGCATACGTGCTAAGTGATTTGGTTGGTTTAAAACATAGGGTGTTATAATAGCTTTATGGGAAGTGAGTTATAATGACCTTATGTAAGTGAAAATGGTTTATCACGATGTTAGAAGTTAAGAGACTTGATCTTATAAGATAAGAGACTTAACTTATTTGTTTTAATGTGGATGTTTGTGTGAAACCTCATTCGTGAGTAATGAGTACTTGGTTTTTAAAGGGATAATGTTTTACCGATTTCGAATCGAATGTGTATCGGCAGCACCACCGCAGCGTTAATAAAAGGAAAATGTATTGAATAATGATGTGTTGTATTAAAACCAGTAGAAACCTCCATCCGCATAGAAGCTAAGATGAGACAAAATGATATTACATTTTCTAGATCATGGTCATTGTAATAAGATCGTTATAAACAAGAATAAACTACTCACATATATGACATATGTTACTCAATTGTTCAAAAAGGAATCAAGTGATTAAGTTTGGGAACTATGAAACCTTTTGAAAATGAGAAGTTGGAGTAATTGAAACTAGGCAAACCGAACTTAGGAAAAGAATGTTGGTACTTGATTTTAAAAGGAAAGTGTTCTCGTTTACTTAAAACGTGGGTTGGTCATTCTAATACTACGGTATCGGGTGACTTTGATAAAAGTAATGGATCTCTTTACAAAATTTAACGACGTAGTACTTTAGGCTAAAACCCGACTTTGGTATAAAATGAAAGTACTTTGTGTTGTGTGAAACTTGCCTACGCTTGTTGTTACGAAGCTTGGCTATGCTTATCGTGATAACCTTTGTTGTGCAAAGCGTTGTATTTACGTGTTACCGCGCTCTCGATGGAGGTCGGTTGATGGTTGAGAACTTACTGGACGCGTCGGCAGCGACGAGAAATTCCACCGCACGCCTCGCTGATAGTATTATTGTGCATCGCTATGGACATATCGACACGACGCGTAGCGCACGTATGCTTCCATTTAGATTACCGCCTTGTTGTTTCCTTCGACATACCGACACGACGCGTAGCGCACGTATGCGCCCATTTGGAATGTTGTCTTATATTTCCTTCGACATACCGACACGATGCGTAGCGCACGTATGCGCCCATTTGGAATGTTGTCTTATTTTTCCCTTTCGACATACGACACGACGCGTAGCGCACGTATGCTTCCATTTGGATTGTCGTCTTGTTGTTGAGGTCACATGGACATGTCTACACCGATGCAGAATTCGGGCCGTGGGACTTGGTATTATTGTTTCATCATGGACATGTCTACACCGATGCAGATTCCGGGCACGCGCCATAACGCGAACTCGATTGATGCGCGGGCGTGAGACCCATAGTTATATCGGAGTGATGATCGCTTTATGTCGCGAATCGTAGTTTGGTTATCATACGTGTCACGACCCGCCCGGCCCGTGGATCGTGCCTTACCGGCACCTAAGTAGTCATACATCGAGTAACCATGAATATAAAACAAGACAGAAATGCTTATAAAATAAGACACGCTTTATCGATGAAAAGCTTGCCTTTCTAAGATAATATAAATAACTCAAGTTTTGCGCTACATCCCAACCGCCCAATAGTACTACGCACTTAAGGAAGTAAACAACTATGGCGGACAGGTTCGCCATACCCCGATCAGACAAAACTATCTACAATACAGGAGATCATACCCAAAAGTAGAGCCTCCGAGAAGATGGAGCTCCCGACACCAACGCAAAGATCCTAAGGATGTGGATCTAGCACTGCTGCCTCTTACCTGCAGATTTAACGCAGCCCCAAGGAGGTCAAGATAACAGTACCAAGTATGTGAAACTATAAAGTACTTAAAATGAAATCAAAGTATTTAAAACCTTTTCACAAATACAATCACCAATTGCACATAGTGCCACATCACAAACAACAACAGAATAGGAAAATCAGAATGTGTCTATTCTAGGCCGCGAATGATCAAGCAAGGCCAATCGCCCATAGTATCATTCTCGCGTGCCTAGTCCTCGACTTCCGCACTCGCATAGGTCCCACATGCACTGCATGAG
This sequence comes from Przewalskia tangutica, assembly GCA_029844215.1. Lineage (NCBI taxonomy): Eukaryota > Viridiplantae > Streptophyta > Magnoliopsida > Solanales > Solanaceae > Przewalskia > Przewalskia tangutica. The sequence goes on along the minus strand of CM056722.1, from coordinate 56,771,158 downwards.
ATATTTCGCATCGGGGCAGCTAACCCCAGATCCGCCTAGGCTCCCGCAGCCTCGCATAGCCTCAAAAGACCGCATAGTCTCAACAGACCGCACAGTGAGTCCCCGTGATCAAAGCAAACGCCCGAATGATCAATCTCGAGCATACCGCTGCCCGCATAGTCTCACAGACCGCATAGCCGATAGACCGCATCGCGGGCAAGCCTCGTATAACAAAAGTGGGTAGTGATACAATAACAAGACAATGGACTTACCTGTTAGCAACGTAAGCACAGCAAGAATGACCCTTTACACAAAGATTACAAGACACTAACACAGTAGCGCCATAACATGTCTACTTATCAAACAATCTTACTACACTTAATGTAAATCAATACAAGGCTTTTATAAACAAAACAAGTAAATAGCCTTTTTATCTTCTTAAGTCGTTATACCTAACTTCCCATAAAGCCGATAACTCTTACGCTTTTGTTTTAAAACCAAATATTTATCTTCATTAAAAATGATTCAAGATTCTTTTGAAATGTTTTCGCTTCTTGTTATTCTGCTTAAGCCGTAGGCATTGTAAGTATTATTCAAAGCTTAAGCTTGAGGCATTGCCATAAGTATTATTCGTGCTTAAGTCAAAGACATTGCCGTAGTTATTATTCAGTAACATACGACGCCTCACCGCACTATATATTATAAAATATCATGCTTTAGGAAGAATCACATACCTTCTCAAATAAAACCACCGCCAAGTCAATATGTCGCACAGAGTCACCATAATAGTCACAGATATCTATCAAAGATCGCCCGAGGGTCATTCTAAACAGGGGTTCATAATTCTACTGAAAGTCAAAGACAACCCTACCCGCGAGCTATGTAAGTTCATCAGAAAACAAATTCTATGTGAGTACAGCTCAATTATTCTTCTTTAAACCCTTCATCGTGATAACAGCTCAATTCTATTCGTGATATTCTTCTAAGTATCTAATACTTATTCTAATACTACAACAAGAAGTATTCTCTAATTCAAAAGAGGTTAGGATTAGTTACCTGTAAGCCCAATAATATCCTAGATAAAGTCGCTACTGAGCAAGGTTTAGCTCCTAAGTTGTACGCTCCAGAGTCTAAGAAACCTTAGAAGTTCTTCACAACTTCTACTAAGGACTAAGGGATTTGGGCTAGGTATTTTGGGCATTATAACTGCACTAGAAGACAACTTTTCTACCAAGCTTATGGGTAGATTTCGCTAGCAGTGTGGGTAGCCTCGCCAAGCTTCTCAAGGAAGGGGGTGTTGGACGAATTGCTAACAAAGGGAGAGGGAAGGATTTTTAGACTTGAAAGCTTTTGTGGACGAAGAACTCTTCATCTCAAGAGGGTATTTATAGCTCAAGCCTTGGCCAACCAATGGCCAAGATGAAGACAAGTGCAAGGCAAGTGTAGGGTGAGGATTTAGGCAAGTGTCCTCGCCAACTTGCACACAAAATATCCTACCAACTCCAAGACAAAAGAAGCCAACCCAATCGGCCCTATTGCCGTGTCACGTCCACTCAATCGGAGGTGACAAGTGTCGCCTCCCGCTGGTCCAAAATGTTTCGCCTCTGGAAAATCCGCAAAAATACTAAATGACATAGTCGGAATTTTCTACGAAAGTCGTGGAAACGCTTCGTCGGAAAACGATTCTTCTAGTGTGTCAGTGCACAAATAAAACGCCCAAGGCTAACTTTAAAGCCAAACTTTTCAGACGTATTCCTCACGCATATACTGAAATACGGTATAACATTCTCCTCCTTAGAAACATTCGTCTCCGAATGTTCCTTCTCAAGACGCTTATCGGGAAGCTTAAACAGCTAGCAAATGCCACACACGCCACAAAACAACACTTAGGCATAAATGATAATGGAAATTTACAAGTAGGAAAGTGAATTACCCGGAGGTGCTGGGAATAAGTGAGGATACTGTCTCATGTCCTCCTCGCTTCCCACGCCATCTCCTCTCGAGCTCGCTCCGCCACAAGACTTTGACGGAAGCCACGCCCTTCGTCCGCAGACGCCTAACTCGACGATCGACTATCGCATGGGAATCTCCTCATACGATAACCCCTGGCCACCGACATCGCCAATCGGGTGTACCCTAGATGGATCCCCGATACATCTCTCAAAGATAGATACGTGAAACACCGGATGTACCGCTTCCAGACGGACGGCAGATTCAACTCAGAGTAACCTTGCCTACCTCGCGACAACTAAACGCCCAACGTACTGGCCGAAGTTTCTTCTTCCCGAATCTCATCACACCCTTCATGGGCGACACCTTTAGGAAAACCCAATCATCTATCGCGAACTCATGCCGACGACGATGATCTGATACGACTGGCCGACTCGAGTCACAATAGTCGCCTTGGATAAGCTTCACCTTATCCATCGCCACGCACCAACCGTCCCACTAGCCGCACTCGCCCACATCGAACCAACCTATAGGCGACCGCACTTCCTCCCATACAAGGCCTCATAAGGCGCCATCTCGACACCGAGTGGTAGCTATTATTATACGCAAACTCAACTAGAGGCAAATGATCCTCCCAACTACCATCGGTCAATAACAGCTCGCAAAGATATCCTCGCAGTCCGATAAGGCGCTCGCTCGTCCGCTCGCTCGTGGATGAAATGCAGATTGTGCTCACCAAGGCCCCTAAACCTCTCGAAAGACCTCCGTAAGTTAGCCAGAACCGGGCTCCTCGCCGATATGATCGAAATAGGACTCATGCACCGACGATCTCTGATGTAAAGTCCGCATAATCCTCACCAAAAGTCGTCCGACGGAAGAAAGTGGGCTGATTTCACACCGCCGACGATAACCCATATAGAATCATGTCTCCTCCGAGTGCGAGGTAATCCCGCGATAAAGTCCATGTTGATTACCTCCCACTTCCGTGCCCGATCTCAATCGTCAGAATAAGCCACCGTGCCTCCGTGCTCTACCTTCACCGCCGACAACACGCACCGAGCTACGAACTCGCAACGCCTTTCTTCAAGCCATCCCACCAATACACGATCTAAGGTCGTCGGGTACATCTTGGTCGACTTCGATGGATAGAGTAACGCCGCTACCGTGCTTCCCAAGAACTCCGCCGCCAAGTCCTCAAACATCCGAACACACATACCGCTTCAAACCTTAGCACCCCATCAAAGCTACCTCAAAAGGACCCTTGCCTCACGTAAGAGTCAGACACGATATCGAATCAAAGCCGGATCTCGAATCGCTGCTCTTCACCTCCTCGACGATGGAAGACTCAAGAACCTCACGAACTCTAACCCCATCGCTATCGTAATCAATCAAACGACACCAAGGCTCGCTAATCGATGCAAATCACGAACCATGTCCCTCCTCTCTAGCCGCACATCCGATAGGCTCCCATCGACCTACGACTAAGAGCATCCGCCACAACATCGCCTTCCCGTGGTACAGATATCAACATCGTAATCCTTAAGCAACTCTAACCACCGCCTCTCGCCGTAAGTTCACCCTCCTCGTCAAGATATACCGAGGCTCTGTGGTCTGTATAAATATCCACGCGAACCCCATACAAATAGTGCCTCCAGATCTTCAAAGCGTGAATTACTACCGCTAACTCCAAATCACGCGGTAGTTCTCTCGTGTTTCTTCACCGCCGACGATATGCTATAACCCCGCCATGCCGCATCAACACACATCCCAACCCGATGCCCGACGATCACAATACACGATATAACCGTCGACCTCCGAAGAGTAAGAACGGGCGCCGCCGCCTCTTTCAAAGAATCGAAACCCCGCCACAAGCATCACCCATCAAACTCCGCTTTCCGAGTCACTAGTCAATGGTGCGTAGATAGAAGCAAACTTCCACGAACCGCCGATAATATCCTCGCAAGGCCCGTAAAATCGCGAACCTCGCTGAGTAAGAGTTCAGGCCAAGTCCCGATCGCCGATCTTCGTCGATTCACTAACGCCATCACCCATAATATGCCCAAGAAACGCCATCAAGTCAACCAAAACTCACATTTGGAAAACTTGGCGATAATCAGCCGGTCTCGAGAATCACAAGACAAATTTCAAACGCCCGCATGCTTCCGCTCGAGCGAATAAACCAAGATATCATCAATGAACACTATCACAAACGTGTCCAAAATGGTTTGAACACTCGCTCATCAAATCCATGAATACCACGAGCATCGTCAACCCAAAAGACATGACTCAACTCATAATGCCCGCACGTCCCGAATGCAAATTCTGGGACATCCACCTCTCTCGACTCGCACTGATGATAGCCCGATCGCAGATCAATCTTGAGAAACATCTCGCACTCGCAATCGTCGAACAAATCATCAATCTCGGGAAGCGGGTATTCGTTTTAATGGTCACCTTGTTCACCGTCAGATCAACACATGCGCAGGCCCCGCCCTTCTTCTTCACGAACAAAACCGCGCCTCTGTGGAGAAACACTAGGCCCGATGAAGCCCTTCTCCAAAGAAATCTCTAAGCCGATCCTTCAACTCTCTCAACTCGCAAAGCATTCTCAGATGGCGAATGGAAATAAGCCGAGTGTCCGCAATATGTCAATACAAAACTCAATCTCCTCTCGTGAGGATACCCGAGGTCATCCGAAACACGCCTGGGAACTCACGACCATCGAATCGATCAAAATCTGTACCGCAGCCTTCAGATCAAACACCCGAACGAGATGGTAGATATACCCTTCGCACCATCTTCCTAGCCTCGAGGTAGGAAATAAACTCTACCCTCTACGATACCGTGCTCCTCCCACTCAACAACCGGCCCTCAGAAACCGAACTGCATTTCTCTCTCTCAGCCTACATTGGCGTAGCGAAGCTAGCCAATCCATCCCCATAATCACGCCGGTCAATCATCTCCAACTCTATCAAGTCGCCAGGTCCGACGATCAGAATGGTCACAGACAAGCTCTATATACCCGCCGAGCTACCACCGAATCACCCATCGCGTAGCTACCTCGAAAGCGGTCTATGGACTCGTGCTCTATCCCTATCCTACTAGCAACAAGGGAGATATATAGACAGAGTAGAACCCGATCTATCAAAGCATACACATCAAACCTGTGAACCGATAAGGTACCGTGATTTACATCGCGAGGCCTCCCGATCCCGCTTACCGGACAAAGCATATACGCGCTCGAGGACCGCTAGAATCGACTCGCGCCACGACTCGCCGCGACCACGATCCACGTACCTTGCTCCGGGCGAGTAATCGCTGGGACGGTTGCGCAATGCACTCGTAGCCGAGCCCTACCACCGCCGCCGGCCTGACAAACTTCGCAGTGACCGCTGGCCACAAGTATAGCAAGCTCCCTGAGTACGCCTCCATGGTATTCGCCACAACGGGCACACCGAGCGTACCAACGTTAGCACTTCGCTACCCTCGAAACTCAAGTCCCGGGCCCCGACCGCCCGACCGCCTCGGGCCAGGCTGAATGAGGTAGAGCGCTCATACCGGCCGTGGTGCACCGACTTCACCGACGCCGCCACCCCGAGGACCACCAAAAGAACCGCCGCTCGCCTTCTTCGCCGCTGATATCGCTTACCCGCGGCCTCTACGCTCCTCACAACCCAAACAGATGAGCTCGCATACGGGTTATGTCCATGCTCGTCCGGGCGGACACACCCGCACAAGACTCGGCCATGTAATCATCTAGCCCAGCGACATAGCGATGCACTCGCCCTCCATCTCTCGCACAAGCGGGACATATCGAGCCAAAGAATCAAACTCGACATCAGACTCTTCACTGCAAGGCCCTCCCTGCCTCAAAGAATAAGAATCTATCACTGCGTGCCTCTCATCCGCGGAGGCAAGAAGTGTGTGAGAAAAGCCTCAAAACTCATCCCATACCGCTGAGGTGCATGCTCTCCCGAAAGCTCCTATGAATCAAACCAATCGATCATGCGTATCACGCACTGACGCGAACCGAATGTCACACCTCGCCTTCAAGCCCCGACACCCGTGATAATCCTCTCGCACTGACGGATGAATCCTCGCGATCATCTTCCTACGACCGAAAAACTCAAGTGCTACAACTCAAGAAATCTCGTAGCCTCAAACTATTCGCCTCTGCACTACGGCGCGACCGAGCCGAGCCGAACTGCCGTGATCCAGCCTCTCTCGACGGCCACAACTTTAGCCAATAGTCGGGCCATCTCCTTGTACCCTAACCTCCGCCTGTGCCGCGGGATGCGCTGGTACTGTGGTCTCGCTGGGCGGGCGCCATAGAACTCGCTGCCTCGTATAGATCGGGCCCGAGCCTCGTGAATCTGGTGTCTCGCTAGCAGCCTCCTACGCTTGCCTCTCGGGCCCGGTTGCCTTACGCGAGGCATAATCATATAGAAAGGAATTCGTTAGAGGGTCCAACCTATAACACACTCTAAAGCACGATCTCGTAATGAGAAGAATGGAAACCAATCCTAAATATCCTATAGCCTCCTCGACATCGCGTGCACAACACACCGATAATCAAGACTTACTAGATACGGCCCAGACACTTTCCGAGGATTAATCGCTCGATACCACTTTTGTCACGACTGCCCGGCCTGATCGTGCCTTACCGGCACCCAAGTAGTCATACATCGTAGTAACCAACTGAATATAAAACAAGACAGAAACAGCTTTATAAAATAAGACATACGCTTATCTCGATGAAAAGCTTGCCTTTCTAAGATAATATAAATAACTCAAGTTTTGCGCTACATCCCAACCGCCCAATAGTACTACGCACTTCTGGAAGTAAACAACTATGGCGACAGTTCCCGCCATACCGATCAGATAAAACTATCTACAATACAGTGAGATCATACCCAAAAGTAGAGCCTCCTATAAGACGGAGCTCCCGACACCAACGCAAAGATCCTAAGGACGTGGATCTAGCACTGCCGCTCTTACCGCAGATTTAACGCAGCCCGGGCGAGGTCAAGATAACAGTACCAAGTATGTGAAACTATAAAGTACTTAAAATGAAATCAAAGTATTTAAAACCTTTTCACAAATACAATCACCAATTGCACATACACATCACAAACAACAACAAAGAATAGGAAAATCAGAATGTGTCTATTCTAGGCCGCGAATGATCAAGCAAGGCCAATCGCCCATAGTATCATTCTCGCGTGCCTAGTCCTCGACTTCCGCACTCGCATAGTCCCACACGCACTGCATGAGATATTTCTCGATCGGGGCAGCCAACCCCAGATCCGCCTAGGCTCCCGCACCGCATAGCCTCAAAAGACCGTGATAGCCTCAACAGACCGCATGTGAGTCCCCGCATCAAAGCAACGCCCGAATGATCAATCTCGAGCATACCGCTGCCCGCATAGTCTCACAGCATCCGCATAAAGCCGATAGACCCGCATCAAGTGGCAAGCCCTCGTATAACAAATGGGGTAGGTGATACAATAACAAAGACAATGGACTTACCGCTAGCAACGAAGCACAAAGCAAGAATGACCCCTTACACAAAGATTACAAGACACTAACACAGTAGGCCATAACACGTCTACTTATCAAACAATCTTACTACACTTAATGTAAATCAATACAAGGCTTTTATAAACAAAACAAGTAAATAGCCTTTTATCTTCTTAAGTCATATACCTAACTTCCCATAAAGCCAAGATAACTCTTACGCTTTTGTTTTAAAACCAAATATTTATCTTCTGTTAAAAATGATTCAAGATTCTTTGAAATGTTTTCGCTTCTTGTTATTCTGCTTAAGCAGGCATCACGTAAGTATTATTCAAAGCTTAAGCCAGGCATCGCCATAAGTATTATTCAGCTTAAGTCAAAGACATTGCCGTAGTTATTATTCAGTAACACACGTACGCTCACCGCACTATATATTATAAAATATCATGCTTTAGAAGAATCACATACCTTCTCAAATAAAACCACCGCCAAGTCAATATGTCGCTACAGAGAGTCACCATAATAGTCACAGATATCTATCAAAGATCGCCTGAGGGTCATTCTAAACAGTGGGTTCATAATTCTACTGAAAGTCGGGCAAAGACAACCCTACCCATGAGCTATGTAAGTTCATCAGAAAACAAATTCTACGTGAGTACAGCTCAATTATTCTTCTTTAAACCCTTCTACTGTGATAACAGCTCAATTCTATTCGTGATATTCTTCTAAGTATCTAATACTTATTCTAATACTACAACAAAGAAGTATTCTCTAATTCAAAAGAGGTTAGGATTAGTTACCCTGAAGCCCAATAATATCCTAGATAAAGTCGCACCGAGCAAGGTTTAGCTCCTAAGTCAGACGCTCCAGAGTCTAAGAAACCTTGTGGTTCTTCACAACTTCTACTAAGGACTAAGGGATTTGGGCTAGGTATTTTGGGCATTATAACTGCACTAGAAGACAACTTTTCTACCAAGTGGGGTAGATTTCATAGCAGTGGGTAGGCCCTCGCCAAGCTTCTGCCGGAAGGGTGTTGGACGAATTGCTAACAAAGGGAGAGGAAGGATTTTAGACTTGAAAGCTTTTGTGGACGAAGAACTCTTCATCTCAAGAGGGTATTTATAGCTCAAGCCTCGCCAACCAACGGCCAAGATGAAGACAAGTGCAAGGCAAGTGTAGGGCGAGGATTTAGGCAAGTGTCCTCGCCAACTTGCACACAAAATATCCTACCAACTCCAAGACAAAAGAAGCCAACCCAATCGGCCCTATTGCCGTGTCAAGTCCACTCAATCGAGGTGACAAGTGTCGCCTCCCGCTGGTCCAAAATGTTTCGCCTCTCTAAAAATCCGCAAAAATACTAAATGACATAGTCGAATTTTCTACGAAAGCCGTGGAAACGCTTCGCCGGAAACGATTCTTCTAGTGTGTTGTGCACAAATAAAACGCCCAAGGCTAACTTTAAAGCCAACCAGACGTATTCCCTTACGCATATACCGAAATACGGTATAACAACATGTCTCCCGCTTTATATAGACTAGTATGATTTCATTTACGTGATTGCATAGCCACATACTGTACTTGCAGATCGACTTCTTCGGGCCGCTCATGCCGCAGTGAGGTACATCGCCGTGATCCTCGCCATGATCACGCCAACAGATTCAAGCTCCGCTTTCCGAGGCTTATCTTTTGGCAGTGTTCCTCGAGTCAGGTTCTGTACATCTGTGGTATGGGCGGCCCCGTCCCGCCATAGTCATCAGATATCTTAGGTCTGTAGTAATGCTGGCAAGTGTGGTTGTAAAAGGATTAAACTGCTCGTGTTTTATGATATACCAAGGCAAATCGCTTTGGTCAGTCTGCTTATTTATTATATCTCTTGTTAAATGACTCATGTTTTATGTTCCACGATTTTCTCTCGATGTATGTATCACTAGGTGCCTGGTAAGGCACCAGAATCGCCCCGAACGTCGTTACATTACATATTATGTATCGTAGTTTGGTTATCATATATGCCTCCGCTTTATATAGACTACTATGATTTCATTTACGATTTTCGGGCCACATACTTGGTACCGTTAGATCGACTCCTTCGGCCGCATTCATGCCGCAGAAGTACATCGTTGTGGATCCTCGCCATGTGATCACAGTTCAGCTGTTGGGAAGCTCCGCTTCTCCGAGGCTCATCTTCGTATAGTCCCGTCCGCAGTTATCAGACATTCGTGGTATGGCGGCCCGTCCCGCCATAGTTATGGTTACATTCTTAGAGGTCCAGAGTACTGCAGGCAGAGTTTGTAAAAGGATAACTGCTCGTTAATACATATATGTATATATTCGTGAAGCGACTGCTGTTACTGCTTCATACTTTATATCTTGTCTCATGTTTTAGTTTTTATTTCCGCTGATTTTCTCTGATGTTGTATCACTAGGGTGCCCGGGGTAAGGCACCAGTCGCGAGCCCGAGGTCGGGTCGTGACACTACTACAAGCTTCAAGTAAGTAACATGCGACGATTCTAATTAATGACCAAATTGTAATCCAACTTCAAATGGCTAAAATATCATTTCGGATTCTAGGCTTCAACTATCCATAACACTTATAAATCTTCAACACAATATACTTCATTCTAGTAAAAATGTAAGGCTACAACAATATGAAATCTTATAACACTTTAAGAGAACAAGATTGTTACCTCAACGAGCCTTAGTCCAACTTCAAATCCGAAGTCGCTCCCTAGCAACTTAGTGCCCCTTCTTGACACTTCAATCCGCCACTTGAGACCCTTAGAATATCACAAACAACTTTCCTTTAATCTTCCAATCAAAACCTAGGAAAGCAACTAGGTTTTCACCTTGCGACTAATACGAAAACGCTATTTTTCTGGGATTTTTCTATTGAGATACCCTTACAATACCCTCATGAACCTTGGTTTAAAGTGTGAAGCTTATTGGACAACAAACAATTTTTTTTCTCTTTTGGAAATGGTGAACCCGAGAGCTCCCTTAAAGTTTCATCCAATTTCTTGAAAAAATTTCTAAGTATGGAAGCTTGTCTCACTACTAGTACTACTATATAGCAACATGGAGGGTCAAGATTTGCACATATGTGTGGCTTGGATGAAATTCTCTTAAATATCAAGTCAAGTGGCCCCATTGACTAAGTAAATTATATCAAGCTCTACTACTTTGCAAGACTTGATCATCTTAATAATGGTCAAATGACCCTTTTACCTATGGTATTTTCGTCCAAGACCACTTAAGGGGAGGTGACACGTGTCGCCCTCCCATTCGTCACAATATTTCGTTTTCCGACAATTTCATAATTTCGATAAATTTTTACAAGTCTCTAATCTTAACATTTCTGAGTTCTTACGTACGTTCTTAAAACATGTCCTATAATTATGGGGTGTAACATTAGGGGTCGGGTATGCAGTTTGTTTGAAAGGTTATACCATTTTGTATGCATTAGAATATTGTGTTAATGTAGAATCTATGATAATTGACTACGAAAGTTCAGAGGTGCTTCGCAAAGACAATGCCTTGGCTTGAAAGTAGTTCGTGGCACCAGTTCTGCTTTGAGGTAGGCTACAATTTTTCTCTATTAGACTCCGATAGATGCATGTAGTATATATAAATATTGATGGGTATTGGGCGTGATATAGGTCCCACCTTAGTGGCTATGATGAGAACTTGGGTGGGTACCGATGTTGAACTATTTGGGGATCATCTTTAGGTTGGTTCCGACTATTGTTATGTGGGATTGTCGCCATAAAATTGATATTATTTGTGATTGTTGTTGAAATTACTCATCACTTATGCCTCTTGATATGAAAAGACTGATTATGTGGAATTATGTGCTATTAATAATTCCGAGGCATGTGTTATTCGTCTCTTGAACATGATTTCATCTCATACTTCATGATTACTGGTTTTAATTATTATTGCATTCATATACTCATGTTATTATGATATTGAAATGGAGTGGTATGAAATGTTGTTGGTCCGATAAGACATGGAAATAAAGGTAAATGATACTTTATGACGGGTTTGGAATATCGATGTCAGAATGATACGGCTCAAAACGAAGTTCGCGATTGATGCTCAGCCGCATCGAGAGATCATTTTGATTGGTTGTGAGTCGTATATGAACTTTGCGGGTACCCCATATGTCATAACTATGAGGCAAAGTCTTGTGGCATGTGTATGCCAGGTTGATTGAGAGGTATCATTGCATTCATGCATATATTATCATACGTTAAGATCATGAGACTTGTACTTGATTGGAATTACTATTATGGTAAGGTGATTATGTGTTGGGTTGCACTGCTATGATTATGAGTTGCCTTAAGTGTTGAACCATGTTTACTAGTTGAAGGTGACTTATGTACTTAAACAGAATGTTTAGGGTGACTTGTGTGTTAACTTGATGTTTATGTCTATTATGTGTTATCCGTCATTGTCGGCCTATGATGCTTACGGGAGTATATTGTATACTCATACTATATTTTTTGTATTCTTTTGAACGCAGATACAACACTGACGATCAGTATCAGACCTCGTACATCCGAGGCGATGGACTTGAGCTTTCAGGGTGAGACTTCCTATCCTCAGCAGCCCTGGATTCTTCTTTCTTATTTCATGTCTTTGTTTTGTACTTATGAAACAATATTTAGACATTTCATTCTATTATGTAGTAGTGGCTCTTGTACTAACTAGGTCAGGTCATATGGAATGTAATAAGTAGATATGCAGTATTTTATAACTCCTTTTAATTATATAGGAAGAAAAGTTTAGTATTTATTCTTCTATTTCTGCTTAAGTTATTGATGTTTGCTTGTTTTGGGAAATGATTCGCCTATCGATGGAGAGTGTAGGTGTCACCACGACGCCCAAAAGGGATCGTGACAATAAATGAGTCCAAAGTACGTTTGAAGTGTGATAGACCATTGAGTTCTAATGATCAAAATCCTAAAAAATAAAAATAAATGTTCAAGATGATACTACAAAAGAACCTCGTAAAATTCAAGATTTGAACGATACTGATATTCTTGATGAAATCAATGAGCTTGAGACTCAAGAAAATGAGGAAATGTCAATCAATTCAATTGATGTTGGGACTAATTTGAATCGATTGAAAATAAATGTGAATTATGTCTTTGCATATAATGTTGTAACTACAATTATGCAAGATAGTGAGGATCTTGAACTCCTATCTGTTAAAGCATGTCGAGAAAGATGTGATTGACCAAAGTGGCAAGCGACATAATACAATTAGAGTTAAACTCACTTACCAAACGTGAAGTTTTTGAACATGTAGTCCAAACACCTAATGGTATTAAATCTGTTGGTTATAAATGAGTTTTTGTGCGAAAAAGAAATGATAAAAATGAAATACAAAGATATAAGACACATCTTGTTGCTCAAGGATTCTTACAAAGGCCTGACATCGATTATGAAGAGACATACTCACATGTCATGGACGCATTAACGTTATATTATCTCAGTAGTTTCGCTGTCTATGAGAGACTTGAGATGCATTTAATGGATTTGGTTACAACCTATCTCTATGGATCACTTGATGATGAAATATACATAAAAATTCCAGAAGGATTTAAGATGCCTGAAGCATGTAGTTCAAAGTCTTGGGAAGTGTATTTAATCAGATTGCAAAAATCATTGTATGATTTGAAGCAATCAGGGCGTATGTGGTATAACCGCCTTAGTGAGTATTTATTAAAGAAAGACTATATAAATGATGTCATTTGCCCATGTGTTTTTATAAAGAAATTAATATCAGAGTTGTCAGACTTGCTGTCTATGTTGACGATATAAACCTCATTGGGACTCATACATAGCTCAAATAGATAATTGATTATTTAAAGAAGGAATTTGAGATGAATGATCTTGAAAAGAACAAAATTATGCCCTGATTTGCAAATTAAAAATTTGAATGGTATCTTTGTCCATCAATCTGCCTATACAAAAAAGGTGTTGAAACGATTTTACATGGACGAAGCACATCCATTAAGTACTCCAATGGTTGTTAGATCACTTTATGTGAATAAGGATCCGTTCCGACCTCAAGAAAAAAATGAGAATTCTGAATCCTGAAGTACCATATCTTAGTGCAATTGGTGCATTAATGTATCTCGTCAATACCACAAGGTCGGTCATAACATTTTCAGTTAATGTGTTAGCGAGATATAGCTGTGCTCCCACAAGGAGACACTAAAACGGAATAAAACACATATTGCGGTATCTAAAAGGGACTATCGATATGGCCTTATTTTATCCTAACAGTTGAAGTCTCGATCTTGTTGGTTATGCCGATGTAGGGTATCTATCTGACCTACAACTAGATCTCAAACATGCTATATATTTATATATGAGGGTGTTGTCATATCTTGACGATCTACAAAACAGTCTATCATGGCTATCCCATCAAATCATGCTGAGATAATATCTATTCATAAAGCAAGTCGAGAAGTTGTGTGTTTGAGGTCAATGATACATCTTGTTCGAGAAAAATGTTGTTTGAAATGTGACAAAATACGCACGATCTTATATACAAGATAATGCATGATGCATTGCCCAATTGAAAGGAGGATTCATAAAAGGAAATAAAACAAAACACATTTCACCAACATTATTTTTCACACACGAGCTCCACAAGAATATTGATATAAACGTGCAATATATTCATTCGAGTGATAATATGACTGATTTGTTTATCAAGTCTCTACAACTGCAACTTTGGAGATGATGGTGCACACGATTGGAATGCGAAGACTCAAGTTTTTGAATTGAAGATCACATCAGGGGGAGTTAATATGCGCTAAACTCTTTTTCCCGTACAAGGTTTTAGTGCCACTCAATTTTACTTATAAGGTTTTAATGACTATAAGATAAAGTTAGTAACTTGGACCAAGTCAATAATTTGTTATAAATATAGATGTTTCTTTGGTTATACTTTGATGATTCAAAAAAAAATAAAGAAGTGTCATTTTTTCTTTCTCCACAATATTTTTATTTTTATTTTATTATTTTATAAAGAAATGTCTAGTGACGTGTTTAGTCAATTTTTTTTTTATGTGCAAACAAGGTGTGCAACATATCATAATCAGGATTCAGGTCTACAACGTATATCATAATCAACACACTAATGCACGTCTCAAGGAATACCATGTGTCCCCACACCCAAAGCCAATCTTGTTGTTAGATTTAGGCTGGAGTTTCACATTGTTAGTAGCAGCACTGTGCGTCCTCTTTCCATTACAATCTCTTTTGTCTTTGAATTTCTAATTGATTTTGCCAGATAACAAGATGATGGGCGAAGAAGCCATGGAGAGTCTATCTCTTGATGAGAACAAGTTGACCTCCAAATCCTACTCTAATTACCACAGTGCCATGACTTGTCTTTCTGATTCCCACCATCCTCTTTCCCCCTCGATCGTCGCTACACCTGCCGATTCCGACCCCTTATTAGCTCCTGAAACATCTTCTTTTGCCGACATCGTCTTTGACGGTGGCAATGTTGAACAACTTAACGGCATCCAAAACCCTAACGAAGACTCGATAACATCTCCGCCTTTAAACTTGGAGTATCTGAATGTCACGGTTTCGGATCCACTGAAGGAAATTGAATCATCGGCGTCAATTGTTCCAGGAAGTAATACTTACGTTACCTATTTAATCACCACAAAAACCAATTTACCCGATTATGGAGGATCCGATTTCTGCCTTCGGAGACGGTTCAAAGACGTAGTTACTTTATCGGACCGATTGAGCGAAGGTTATAGAGGATATTTTATTCCTCCGAGGCCAGATAAAAGTGTGGTGGAGAGTCAAGTGATGCAAAAGCAGGAGTTTGTGGAGCAAAGAAGATCGGCATTGGAGAAGTACTTGCATAAGCTTGCATCACATCCAGTGATCAAGAAGAGTGATGAATTAAGGGTTTTTTTGCAGGTGGATGGTAAGCTTCCCTTGCCCACCACCACTGATGTGGCATCTAGGGTTCTGGATGGAGCTGTGAAGTTGCCCAAGCAGTTGTTTGGGGACTCGGGAAATGTGATTGGGCCGCAGGATGTTGTGCAGCCCGCTAAAGGTGGTAGGGATTTGCTGAGGTTGTTCAAAGAATTGAAGCAGTCTGTTGCCAATGATTGGGGTGGATCCAAGTCACCTGTCGAGGAGGAGGATAAGGATTTCCTGGAAAAGAAAGAAAGGTTGCACAATCTTGAGCTGCAACTAAGTAATTCCTCAAAGCAGGTGATTTTCATTTTCCTATTCATCAGTTTTATTATTTCTCATTCTAATTCAATATATTTTTGTGTTTTTATTTTCATTCCGTCATCAGAAGTGATACAATTTCCAGGAGGAGTATAACACAGATTATCTAGAATTCTCAAGTAGCTGAATGGTTTACAAATTTGCCAATATAGCTATATAGACATGGCATAATGGAAGAAAAAGATCCATATAGGTGATACTAGTTGTGGATAGGTTTTAGACTTGTTTGGAAAACTTCTAATTTTTTTGTTTATTATTGTTATTCTTATTATCATCATTATTACGGTTAACCAACAACAACATACCTAGTGTTGTCCCAAAGGTGTGGCCTAGTGGTCAATGAAGTGGGTTGAGAACCATGGGGTCTCATGTTCAAATTCCAGCAGAGACAAAAATATTAGGTGATTTCTTCCTATCTGTCCTAGCCTTGGTGGATAGAGTTACCTATTGTTGGTGGGAGGTGACAAATATCCCGTGAAATTAGTTGAGGTGCGTGCAAATTAGCGCGAAAATCACGATTATAAACAAAAGTTAAATATATATATATATATATAATTTTGACTTTTGTTTTATTTAATATGGTGAGGATATGAAATGAGCTTAAATGAAGAAGTGGGGATTCATACAACCAACCCCAACTTGTTTGGGCATGAGGCGTAGTTGTTTTCAATTACCATTCAGTTCTCTGATTATTGTTCTATTTTCTATCAGTTAATTTATAGATTTCATTTCAAATTAGGCTGAATCACTTGTTAAAGCTCAGCAAGATATGGGGGATACGATTGGAGAACTTGGGCTAGCATTTATTAAGTTGACGAAATTTGAGAATGAACAAGCTTCAGTGAATACTCAGAGAGAACGGGCTGCTGATATGAGAAACGTGGCTACTGCAGCTGTTAAAGCCAGCAGATTGTATCGGGAGTTAAACTCACAGACAGTGAAGCATTTGGTAACCATTTTATCCTTTGGTAATAAACGTTGAATTATGCGATTAGAGAAATATAGTCAGTGAATAGATTCAGGTGGCTGTCATTTGCGCTGCACTTGTACAATGTTTTTTCAGTTTTCTGTCACTATATAGGTCGTTGATCACCTTTATAGAAGACACACTTTAGTGCATTCTAAGATGAACTTAACTTCTAATACTGTGATTAATATGTATTTCAGGATATTCTGCATGAACACCTGAGTCTAATGTTGGGCGTACACCATGCCTTTTCAGACCGATCAAGTGCTTTATTGACAGTGCAGACTCTCATTTCGGAGTTATCTTCTTTAAATTCTAGAGCAGAGAAACTTGAAACAGCAACCTCTAAGATATTTGGAGGTGATAAATCAAGGGTTCGAAAGTTGGAAGAGTTAAAAGATGCCATTAGGGTCACTGAAGATGCCAAAAGATGTGCCATCAGAGAATATGAGCGCATTAAGGTATTTGGAATCAACCCATGACATCTGTATTTGGTTCCTTTTATACTTGTAGGATTGCCATCATTTGATCTACTTTATTTGGCATTCGCTTCTATTTGCTGTTTGGAAAGTGATTTATTGTCATCAGTTAACTTCACATTTACTACTTTTTTGTGTTGCTGAATTGATATTACCTGGATTCATTCCCTATATTTTGTGGATCTATTAATTTCTAGGCTTAAAAATAGAGATAATAGGAGCCCAATTAGCTGAAGCAGACCTTTTCTCATTGGTTATTGAGATATCAGCACACCTAGTGCTGGCAAATGGTCCTGTAGGATCAGATATGTGCGGGTTCAAAGCGGGTTAGTAAAAACGAATAAATTATCCAAATCCCCCATATTTCATACGGATAAAAAATAGGTTGTGACGGATAATATGAGTATCCATATTATCCCTGGCTTCTTTAATATTATCATTGTTGGGGGAATTCATAGCCTTAAATTCTATGGAAGCATCACTTGCAAATTGTAATCTGTGAGGCGCGAAATTTTTTCTACACATTTAACCATTCAATATATTGGCATTAAGTCCACTAACTAATGCCTTGTCCTATTTGAGTTGCTTGTATCTGATAACCTCGATCTTGTTTTTTTTTCCGACAGATATTAAGCACTCTCCTTTTCATAATTTTATCATTTATTTTTAACTTTTCATCTAATTTATTTTTAATATAGCAACATTTCATAAACTACTCTTCTTTGAAGTACTAGATAGCCCTAGTTTTCCAATGCTATTTTCAGTTCTCTTTTCTCAACACTCAACTTGTAAGAAACATTAGTGGGAAAGAATCAGATATCTCCATACGATGTCTTATTTATAATTATTTTGTAGATTATAACATGTATGATGTATCTAAGATCATATTTGTTTATTTTGGCATCAGCACCTTAAGTTTTGCTAAAGCATTGTGCCATATACTCTTATTTTGGTTCAAATAATGCCAGTGGATTGTGCCATAGAATCTTATATTGGCTCAAACTCTCAGTCAGTTTGTTTTAATGGGCCAACTTGTCATCGAATCTAGCAAACTAAAAAAAAAAACTCAGGGGAAGGTCTGGGAAAATCTAGAACTTTCTCTCTTTTGGTAACTCAAAGGTCTGAGAAGTTCACTCCGAAGAACTGGACTCAGGAAAGCGTCTCTTCTAGTTTTCTTCCCTTTCACGCAGCTGCATTCTTCACATTTAAAGTGGGTTTTGATATGGATATCAGTGTTCTAAAAAACGGTCTAGGCGACCGCCTAGGCGCTGGGCGCCCCCAGGCCGTCCCGATTTTGCCCTAGGCGGTCCCCGATTTTGCCCAGCCATGGCTGCTGTTGTTGCGTCACCTGTTCTTCCAAAACCCTAGACTTGTGCTTTAACTATTATTAAAAAATGGGCTTTAGGCTTTAAAAGCAACATGGGCTGCTTTAGTTTTTTATTAAGAATAAAAATAATAAGGAAAGGAGCTGGCGGAATTTTTAAGATGGGCTAAAGGCCCATTTCATATTGTTGTGTGTTTATTTTGGGCTAATGGCCTGATTGTAAAAGTTCTGATTTTTTTAATTGATATCCATATTAAGAAATTTTGTCATATGGACCTAATTTTCAGAATATAATTTAGTATTTATATATCAGTGAAATTAATTTATTACCCCAATTGCTTAAAGAAAATGTTAATTAGTTTAACATTAGATTTATTTGATTATTTTTGTTAGCATGCTTAAAATGTTTATTTGTTTAACGTTAATTTTTTTTTTGTCGTTGATGTGTTCAACATGCATGAAATAAAGATTAGCATACCAATAGATTTATTTGTTATTTTTCTCATGCTTTTTACATTGATTTTTCATGTTAATTTTTTAATGTGCTAAATGTTAATTAGTTTAACTTCATTATGGTAAAGCCTGTGTTAATATTTATAGCATGCATAATATGTTAATCAGTCTAACACATTTTATGTTAATTTAGCATGAAATATATGTTAATGGGTTTAACATTAATCTTGTTTGTTAATTTATTTAACATGTGTACTATGTTAATTAGTATGATATTAAGATTTTCATGTGAACTTATTTAGCATGTAATAAATGTTTATATGCTTGACATTAATTTTATTAGCATGCGTATAAAATTTAATTTGTTTAACTGATAATTCATACGTGATTATAAAATCATGATTGACAATTATGTTACCTTAAATATGATTAAGACGCTTAGTTAAGTAATTGACTAGATTAATTTTCATAAGAATGTATTGATTTTATGATTTATATATTTTATGCATATATGATATATATACAATTGATGTAAAATATTAAAAAATTAAAAAAAATATATCCGCCTAGGCCTCCGCCTAGGCGCTAGGCGGTCACTCCCCGCCTAGCGTTTTTAGAACATTGATGGATATCCATCCATATTTTACCGCGGGTTATATGAATATGATCATATTTGATCCGAATTAAATGAATCAGTTATCCAACCCGTTATGAATTTGGGCAGGTTGGTCGGATATATACATTTTTATCCATTTTGCCAGCACTAGCCACTAGGTGCACCTGCATCTTGTTGGAAGTGAGAAAATCCTTTTGTCTCTTATTACTGTACGTCTCTTAATGATATTTTAGTGATTCGTCTTGAAAATCTTTATGATAATTGTTGTTAGGTAATTTTGGTAAATTGCTAATGGCCTAAATTTAACCAAGTTTCCAATATTAGCTGACTGAAGCAAGTCGCTTACTATGCTTAGTCAGTTGCTTACAGCTCATTCCTTTATGAACCTTTCTAGTGACATGACAGTCTTTTTAACCTTGAATACCTTATCTTTATTCTAAATACTAATTTAGAGCAGTCCCCATTAACAAGTGTTTTCTATTCCTCGTCAATTTTAACTGTATGTGCATATATTAACTACTAGTTTTCGAGTATGCGCGTGTATTCTATATTAATGAGTAAAAAAAATTAAAAATTCACATATATTAAAAAGAAATGTGGTTGACTTTAAACTAAAACTTAAATAAAAAAGTGTAAATTTCTAAAAAGTATGAATGTTGATCCTATCTATTTTGAACAAGTGTGGAAAACCACCTTGTAATTAGATTTGGGTGTAATTAAATGTAATTACACAAATATGGCATGTTTGTCTAACTAACTATATGTAGTTATGTTAGGTACTTAGGTAGTTCAAATAAGGAAATGATTTATGTAAGGTAAGATTTTAATCAATTTTAAAGTCCTAAATATCAAGACTTCCTACATATCCAAATAAGCTAATTTCAAAGTCCTAAGATTAGGAAAAGAATCATATTACAATTTTGTACAATGCAAAATCTATTTTTACAGGTTAAAACAGTCTATCAACATTTTGTGTTAGGGCTTCCTGCTTTTATAATATTATTCGTAAATATAAATAGGAGTATTTCTAATTGGTGACAATGTTCTAAGTGAGGAACTAAGTTGAAAGAAAAAAGATGATGTTTTAAGTGAAGAATACTTTCTTTCAACCTAGCATATCGTTATTCTGTTTTTCTATCTGATAGAGCTGTTTGATTTTTCCTCTGACACTTTTCTTCTCAAGTCTTTGTTGTGCTTGTAGGTAATTTAAAAAATTTCAAGATCCAGAGCTAATAATTATTTTTCAGAAAAAGTGCTGATATAGTAATTTATTTATCTATCTCCACCAATAAAATCACAACTAATATAATGCTTTTAGTCTCTGTTATTGTCTAAAACTACCTAAACTTAATCTCCACCAATAAAATAACAATTGATATAATGCTTTTAGTCTCTGTAAAAAAATCGATGCTGTATTTTTATTGTCTAAAACTACCTTAACTTTAATGATGCAGGTATGGACTCTATCTTCGATGAAATGTCAAGTGAATATCCATAAACTTTCTCTTGTCCCGTGTCTTGCAAATTTCTCTATACTTTTTCGTTTCGACAATCTTAGTAGGTTGACAATCCTTAGGAAATCACAATCATAAACTAAGATTTCCATTTTTTTCTTTCAATAAATGTTGGGTACATTATAGTTGTGTTCATTTCCATCTCATTTGTGAATTGCCCCTGCACTTATCCATCAATCAACTATTATGGATCATCTGAACTATATGCTCTATTCAGGCCCAGATCATCCCAATACTACTTTGCTTATGAATAAGTTGCCTTAAAGGCAAATTAGGAGTTCTCTAAAATTAGAGGGCCTCTAAATCTAACATTTATTCCTATAGGTGTATACAAGTATCTAAGCAGACCAAGAAGAAGAGGGGAATCTTAGTAGCTCAGTTGGTTGGCTACCTGAACTCTCACCTTATTGGTGAGGGTTTGATTCCCCATTTGTAATCCCCTCCCCCATTTCCCCTTCCCCTACTCCCTATAAAAAAAGAAAAAAAAAGCAGACAACTCTTGGCAAACACCGGAGTCAATGGAAGTGTGACGGACGTACTATACCAACTAGTTGGTATAAACAAAATGGAACTTATTCAAAAAAATTCTAGGTTAGTCTGGAATCAGAAATCACCATCATAAAATAAGGTAGCAAGTATCTGGGAATAATAAATCATAACAAAGTTTAGTCCCTGCCATTACTATTGTGTTTGGTGGAGACTGGAGGAGGGAGAAACGTAAAAGGGGTTGCAACGTTTCTTTATCCCATGCAATAACTTCTAACCAACCCTCCCCATGTCATATCCTTTTAGAGGGGATTGTAATCTGCACCCCTTTCTAATAAAAGCCACTGTGAGATGAACCAGGTTTTGACACAATCCGCCCTATTCAGTCTATAATTTAGACAAAAAGCAACCCCTCCCCTGCACACACACAGAGAGAACAAATAAAAAAGAAAAACGTTATTGCTCTTACATAAGAAAGTTAGAGAATTGGAGAAAACACTAGAACTATGAGAAGTTGGAGAGAATGTACAAATCATCAGAATCAATTTTCTTAAGCTACCTTGAGTTTGTCTTTGGCAGTTATCCTGCAAAAGATATAACTAGCACCGGTTGTACATGAACTGTGTGGTAAAGTAGAAGTGGAACTACTTAAATATTTTGTTCTTAATCGCGGTGAACTAACTTAAAGAGTATTATAGATAGAGTTATGTTCATTTAAGCGAAGCTTGGCTATTTAAGCTGGATTGCTAGGCTTATCTTTGCATTCATGCAATTGCAGGCGCCAGCCATAATATTAACTTGCCACGTGATGCGTATATAGTTTCTTTATCTCTAAGAAATTTTCTATTTGATCCTTTGCCTATTGATATTTTTGGGAAATAAGTGATCTCAGGTGTTACTGACTTTTAAGTAATTTCAGTTAGTGTGTTCTTATTTACTGTTCTATTGGGAGCCCTTATACAAATTGTTTTTCTTATTGCAGGAAAATAATCAAAGTGAGATAGATAGAATAAATAGAGAAAGGCATGTTGACTTTGTGAACATGTTGAAAGGATTCGTAACTAATCAGGTACTTGTTCAGATGACTGCTTTCTTTTAGATAAACTGTTACATTGAAGTTCCATTTCTTGTTTGTTGGTGGTAACAATGTAAGAAATCTTAGCCTTGTCTCCACCCCTCTAAGGATGGGGGAGGGTGGTTTAATGAAACAGACAAAATGGGTGAAAGAAACAGGAAAGGAAAATCCATTGAAGGATGATAGCTGAAAAAAGTGATAGTGCATTGAAGTTTTATAGATGGTATATAGGCTATTAAAGAAAGAAAATCGTGTTCATCTGCATCATTGTTTACATGTCTTTATTTGTCCCTAAAGTGCTGTTTTGATATATATCAGCATCCTGTCTCTGATTAGTTGAGACAAGTGACACTTTTTGATTGAACAGTGTTAGCACAGTTAGAACGCACCAACAAATAATGCTTGGAAGAAGCTTCACTGCCAGGCTTTATGTTCTTCTCCACCAAACCCTCACTTTGCCTTGGTTTTTCATGTGTGCGTAGCATTTCCCTTACAGATGCATCTATAATTAAACATACACATGACCATGTTTGATTATGCAAATATCACATACGACAATTAAATGGGATATGATCAAATTTTAAAATACTCTCCCTTGATTCATGCTAGATCCCTCCCTCCCTCTTGGATAAATGTCGACATTTAATTTGTACACAAACTAACATCCACCGTTGCAAAAAAAGTGAATTAGACAATTATACTCTATGCCATGACGTTGTTAGGATCTCATATAGGCCTTTATGGCCCTGACCTGTAAATGGACCTTTATTGCTAGTTATAGTGGACCTACTTTAACGCTTGCCCTTACAAATGTTTTCCTTGTTCAACTTTATAAAACAAAGACATTATATGGTCCATGTGTGTCCTAAGGAAATACACAATAATTGTAACTTTTCACTTCTCTTTCCATATAAAGTCAAATAAAGACATTTGGCACCCAAGGTGTGGCCTAGTGGTCAATGAAGTGGTAGGAGAACCATGAGCTCTCAGGTTTAAATCCCGGCTGAGGCAAAAAACACTAGACGATTTCTTTCCATTTGTCTAAGCCTTAGTGGGCAGAGTTACCCAATACCCGTGTTGCTGGAAGTTAACTGGTAGAATAGTCGAGGTGCGCGCAAGTTTGCTCCGACACCACTGCCATAGAAAAAGACATTTTGAGACGGTTCATTGTTAACTCCTTTTGATTTTTTACATATAAGCTAGGACTTTTGCCTTGGGTGTGGTGGGGAATGTCACATGACATCTATGCTCAAACCAACGGAATGAGAGATGCGTTCTTTCCTAATGAAGAAGTTGCTAAGAAATCGACATATCACATGGACCCATATCAAGTGCTAGCTAGAATTTGAAATTTAAAGTAACAAACAACCTAGCCAAGAAGAAATGGATTTTGTATATATTTGGCGGGTGGATGGTCAGAAAGGATACGGTTCATAACTTAATTAGGGATGGGGGAAAGGAAGACACAAAAACCAAATAATAAGACCCAAAGAAGGTTATATTGGTCAAATTTATCAGACTGATGCCTATACAATGTGAGCCAAGAGTTTAGCAAGCCCATTTGGATAATGGACCCAATAAATATAGAAATCGAAGCCTCCTAGAAGTTTCATCGATGTTATCAAGTTCCATGCTTGTTCCTTTTTGCAGGGCTTAGGTGATACAAGAATATACTATACTGAGATAAAATCGATAACCCAGATGCGCAATGAAGTTGTATTTCGGTAATCCTAGTCGACCCTCCATTAAATATTTACATGGTCCACACTACGGGGATGAAGTACTAATGACTCATTATCAGTTGAACCAAATTGGTAACGCTCTTGAACTAGATCAAAAGAAACATGGTGAAACTGAGTAAACACTCGGGAGTACAAATCCATGGAGAATTGCATGTGTATTGAGAAAAACAAGACAAAAGAGGATTCTTACCTCAAGGGTCCAGTATTAAGAAAGCATGAGGTGCTTGAATTTAAATGAACTGTGATGCATATAGCTTGGACGGGAAAGGGGAAGATAGTAAACAACCTAAGGAAAGAATATACAACAACTGCAACTACTAAGCATCAGTCCCAACAAGTTCGGATTGACTTTATGAATCCTCACAAACTATGTTTCTCCATTTAAATTCATCTCAAGCCGCCAACAACTACACCTCGGCCCCAAAACAAGTTGGGGGTTGACTATATGAATCCTTACTATTTCATTTAAGCTCAACTCATGTCATCATCACAAATAGAAATACAAGAGAAAATAAGCTAAATATGTAAATGAATATATTATTATAAGTCCTCTAACAAGACTAAAACCTATTATCAAGTAGTAGATATCACCTATTACATGGAATTTTTTCTTCCATTCTGTCCAATCTTTAGCCAAGTCTGCATTGATTACTAGAAATTCTAGGTCTTTTGAGACAATTTCTTTCCATGTTATTTTAGGGCTATCTTGCGCCCTTTTAACACCTTGTCACCATAGTTTCACACCTAGGGCTGCACAAAAAATGGACCGGACCGAAAATAACCCCTGGACCGGACCGGACCGAATTTTTCTGTCCGGTATTCGGTCCTACGTTTCTGAAAATTCGGTCCTCGGTCCGGTCCGGGATTTTTTTTCGGTTTTTAGTGTATATTGGACCGGACCGGACCGAACTTGGACCGGTCTTCGGTTCGACCTTTCTGGATTTTCGGTCCCCGGTCCGGTCCGGTTCGGTCCGGTCCGAGGGTTTTGTGCAGCCCTATTCACACCTACAAGCCATGCATCTGTAGGTCGATGCATGATATGACCAAGCCATCTCAAGTGACCTTTTCCCATTTTATCCTCAATGTGTGCTACTTGGACCTTCTTGCGAATGTGGTCATTTTTAATCTTATCTAATCTCAAGCTAACACAAAAAATAGTACTATAAGTTCTCTATATTTCTTATTTGAATCGGGAATTTTCTATATTTGTTATTAGTATAAAATCTCAAATAGGGATGAACACTAAAACCTAATGAGAGAATATGAGGATAAAAATTATAAACCAGAAAGTAGGAGTGCTCAATAACAAAGATAAAGAGGAAAATATAGGGAAGATCAGGTGTTCTTGCAAAAACAACTTAGGCTGCTGTATAAAAGACATCAAGGAATGCAATCTTGAGGTGTTTGACCAACTGGAGAAAAGGATAGCCAAGATCCTAAAAAATTCAAAAAAATGGACCATCTCAAGTAATCAGGAGAGTCATCTGCCGAAGTGTTGATTTGCTGGAAGAATTGGCAGACATAGCTAAAGGAGGTAAGATTTCTTGGAGACAAAAATATAGATGTGCATGCATCAAGCGAGGAGATTAGGCCACAGATCAACTAAGAATGCACATTAGAGATACAATAATACTTATAAGTTGGTAATGCACCTTAAGATTTCTAAGGACTCTAAGGTGGTGAACATCACACATGGAATTTTTATGGAGCTATTCAAAGAAATTGAGAAGTGGAGATGGATGAACAGATAACAATCTAGTAGTATTATCAACCCAAGAGAGGGATGTATAAAAGGGAAGTGGTGTGAGACATTGAAAAATGGTGATAAAAGCCTGTGGAATAAATGACTTTACTATCTTCTTCCGAAGACGTTGGCCTAGTATAAAAAGGAAGTTATTATGAAGCTTTTGGAATAATTTTATTACGAGGGCACCTTTGAAATAAGAGTGATTTCACTAGAATGGTCACTTAATCAAGACAAGACTATTGTTAAATTGAAAAAAAAGCTTTAGCCTAGGAAACAAACATAAGGCTGTTTTCGGATAAGCAAAGGTTACTCGATCTTTTCCAGGATCATAAAAGTACTGACGCCATGAAAAATAATAGAAGAAGAGATTTGTTATAAATGATGATTAACAATACAATAGGTGTCTATGTCATTTGAAATAAGAGTGCCATCACTAATGGTTACTTAATCAAGACAAAACTATTATGAAATGAAAAAAAAATCTTTAGCCTATCAGACATAAGGCCGTTTGCCGACAAACAAATGTTACTCTTTTCCAGAATCGTAGAAGTATTGACACCATGTAAAGATAATAGAAGAGAGGATTTTATTGTAATAAATGATGATGGTAGGTATTTATGTTTTACAACTAATAACGTAAGTGATTACTAAGGTGGCGGAGAGTCTGAGAAAGAAGAGAATTGCATATGTCAGTTGGTGTTTCATGTGTAAAAGTGCGGGCGAAAGTGTAGATCATCTTCTTTTACATTGTAAGGTGGCTAGTTATGGAGGGTGGTCCTCAATTTGTTTAGGATGCAATGATTTATGCCGGGTACAGTGAAGGAGGCCTTGCAAAGTTGGACTCATCGAAGAGGGAAGCAAATCCTGAGAGCATGGTGCGTTGCCCCCTTAGCAATCATGTGGGTCATTTGGAAAGAGAGGAATAGGAGGTCATTTGAAGGGGTGGAACTTGCAAGATCGGGAGTTCGAAGAGTTCTATAGTCTTGTTGGAGGTACTCCACAAACAAAACATTTCACATGTTATCTGTGATGTGGGGATAATGACACTTTTTGTGTTAAGTCTTTTTATGAGAAGCTACTGAGTAGAGAGAAGGTAAAACTTTACCTTTTCAAAAAAAACTGAGTAGAGAGAAGGTAGTCTTTTCTTATCTTTCAGTATGAATTCCTATGTGCCGAGAAAGATTTGTTTCTTTACATGGCTAGCAGCGAGGGAGGGGATCCTAACAATTGAGAATTTGAGGAAGAGGAGAATTACATGTGTCAGTTGGTGCTTCTTGTGCAAATGCTCGGGGTGAAGATGTAGATCATCTTTTACTACATTATCAGCTTGCATCTCGCCTGTTGTGGAAAGTATTGGGGTTTGGCCTTATGTGGGTAATGCCAAACACTGTTAAAGACGTAATGTTTAGTTGGACTTTTAGGGAAGGAGAAGAAGACATAGGGCGTGGGATGTCGCTCCACTTGCACTTTATGTGGACCATTTGGAGAGAGAAAAATTGGAGAGCTTTTGGGGGAATAGAGAAGGACATGTACATCTGAGGAGTAGCCTCTTTTCCCTTATTAGTTTTTGGTGCACCCATGAGATACCTTTAAGCATAGATGATTGGGTGTTTTCAGTAGAAAACCTTTTTTTCCTTGAGGTTCTCTACTTTTTGGTATATTTCTTATCTACATGTATTTATGTCCTTCATTAATGAATTTATTACCTTATAGAAAAGAATATTCTATAATATTCTCCTTATGAGTAATGAATCTACACTTGCAGTTTCATGAGTTCTTTTGACATTCAACAAACCACTTAGTAAAGTGTTCTTAGCTAGCTTTTGGGTTGAGTTAGGCCAAGGTTCATTCTTTATATTGTAAAAATTCATAATAAAAAAACTTAGTAAAATGTTCTTTTGACAGGCATGACTTGTCATCGAGACTCCTACCTCAAATTAAGGGATTCAAACGACTTATGCATTAAAGAAAGAGTTGACTTCTTTCTCTTGAGTGCAGGATAGCCACTGAGTCTTCCGATTAATTAAGATATAGCATGTCAAAGTAAAGTCAGAAGCACAGAAGCAATACTCTGATCAGCCATATGGCTGGAGAATACTCAATTGTAAGGGATAGTCCCAGCCAATGCGATCAATTAAAAATGGTAACTCTAAAATAATATTAACAAAAAGAATTAAAAATTGAAAATTAAAGCGTAAAACAATTTTTTTTCTTTTTTGTTCGTTCAATATTTTTTATAACAATAAATTTTGGTTAAAAACTCATAATTCTAAAATAACAGTAAAATAAAAAGGAAATTAATTATAGTAAGCTTAATTGCAAATTAAAACAAGATTTACTCACTAAAAATAAGCCAAATTGAAAAGTTTGAATATTAAAATATACTTGAACGAAATTTTTGCACGTTATGGGTTGTGTCTTTTGAACCGAGTCTCCAAGAATGCCAGAAAAAATTTAAAAGTTAAAAAAATTAAATTTTAAAACATGAATGTAATATGCCACATAAATGCTCTTTATGTTCTATTTTCTAGCTCACACACACTACAAAGAGAGTTAGGCCACTCTCTATGCCACTTGGCACTACGGGGGTTTTTAGATAATGAAATGTTATAGTTCATAGGGGAATAACAACACCCCATAGTTTAATTATTAAACTGGCAAAACATGGATAGTTTGACGGGGGGTTTGAGGTAGGAACTCATTATAAAAAGAAAGATTAAAAAGTTCAAAAGCAACCCTCTCTACCCCAAAGGCCGATGTTCAGCATCTTGCTAAGCTCAAGTTGTGTTCATCAACATTTTCATTTTCTCTTTATGTTTTTTTCAGTAACAAAGGGAGTGTTCGGGTGTACTCACCCGAGGTTCATCTTGCTCGTAACAAACCAGAGTTGCATTTCACTAAACTTCAGGGATGCTAAAATGAAACTCAATAAATCAGAAATTTCTGCACTATTTTATTCTTCCGACAGATAAAAAAGGGAAAAAATAAATAAGCAGACTCTGGTAGGTGGTTGTTTTAGTGGTGGGGTGGTGGTGGAGGAGTAGGTGGGGGTTGTCGAAAAGAAAAAAAAGAGAAAGAAAATGATAACGAAAGGGGTGACTGTTAATTATTTGATCAAATTTGAACCATCCAGTTTGTCTCAGATTTTAATTAATTTTTTACTATTCATGCACGAGAAATGTTGGGAAAAAACGTGCTCGTCATATGTCCAAATTGTGGGGTATTAGTTATGGAATTTTCAAATTAAAGATTTTTTAGGGCATGTATACAGGAAATCGATGCAAGTTGAGAGGGAAAAGTATGTATTAAGGCTTGATTAAAATCAGGATGATTTCATACTTTGGCCTGCAAAAGAGAATGTGGAATTTCCTGTGCAGTCATGCTATCAATTGGTGCCAAGAGAACTGTTGTTGAAGAGTTGATGGACTATGAAAATGATATGGTGAACTTAAGCAGTAAAGATTTTAGTTGCTGCAACTGGTGCATCTTTTGTGAAATCACTGAATCAGTAAGCCACCCTTTTGACAATGTAGAGAAGCTTGGCATCGTTGGCGCATATTCTGAAATATAAATGGAGTGCAGCAGGTGATATTAAGAAATCGGAAGCAAGCTCTAATAAGATAGTCGGGGCGAGGGATAGACAATGCAGAGACAAATATTGAAGACATTTATAGTTGGACCAGGTGGATAGAGGTTAAGAAGTGTCTTGATGGAGTTGGAGTAGTATGGCTAACTCTGCTATTCAGTGTTATATTAGTGGTAAGATGCCATACGAAGAAAGAATACTTTAGTTCCGATACATGTGAACAAAACAGATTCAAAATTATTGCAGTATCTTTGTGTTCGACTTGTGAGTCAGACAATGGAACTTTGTAAAGTAATAGAGCATAGACTTGGGGCATTACAGGTTGACTTAGAGTTAGAACAAGTCTGGTTTTATACCTAATAGATCTGTAATAGAATTATTAATGAAGAATAATAGAAGGGGAAAAGAATCTTCACATGATAGTCATTGACCTAGAGAAAGCATATGATATAGTGATTAGAGTCTTGATCAGTGCTTAATACAAAGGAACTCATATGTAGTAGAGTATAGAAATGTTATGAAGAATAGGTGCGAAGAAGTGGTTACAAGTGTGGGAACAGTGGGAGTAGATACATAGCAGTTTTTTTGTAACCGTGTGTTTACTCTTAGGATCTGTCTTGAAGCCATTCTTGTTTGCCACATTCAGTGGTAGAGTTACATTGGTGGAAGGTTGGTCAGTCGAACATCCTTCACCAGAAAATTATACTGTGTATATAGGACAAAAATATTATTTTTATCGGGTAAATAAATAATATTGAACCCCCTTGACACAACTGACAGCCATAGATCAACAACCAAGGGTGTTCAAAACAGCCGAGGTGTCGCGGTTTCGATTCACCGGGGTCTCCCATTTGTTTACATTTTTCCAAAACAAGATAGGACCAACCGCCAACCTCCAACTGGGCTGCTTGGATTGCATCCTAAGGCCCATATTTCAAACCAATAAATTTAATATTAAATGGAATAGTCTTATTTTTATTTATTAATTTTATCATTTGAAATATCATCTCTCCTTTTTATTTTTCATTTTAAAAAAAATATATTTTTCATTAACAAAATTATTCTCCTATATAGTATTTTTCTTGTTAAGGCTCTTTTTATTATTGTTGCAAGAACACTGAAATTTGGATAAGAACAATAATTTATTGCTATCTAAAGAAGAAAATTAATTTATTATCTTTGCATTAACAATTATTGATTTATATGCATTACAGAACTAGGTGCACAGTAAGGCTCTTTCATTATCCGAGAATATTCTCGTGACACACAGTAGCTTAGCTCTGTCTTCAACTTTTCTTTTGTTTTGGTTATATGATTTTGTGTCTTGTATTTAGATTCATCTTGCAATTCATTTTAAGATTTCAATATGGGAAATATTTTTCTAAATATCAAAGAATTCTAGTCTTCTGATGAAAATACCCTACAATGTACGATGAATTTTAAGCAATTTCATAGTGCATTGTATAGATAGAGGTCTCTAGTATTGTTTCGAATGAGTATTATAAAATTTCAATGAACGAAACTCTCTCGAACAATTCGAATAATATATTCATTTTGTGCTTACACTAGAAGAATTTCTTTGTCAAGTTTATGTTAGTTTTGATTTGTACCGTTATTAGTTTTATAACAAGTGTTCTTATGATTTAGCTTAATATTACTCCCTTTTCAATTTGTTTGTCTAGTTTTGACTTGACATGGAGTTTAAAAAAGTAAAGAAGACTTCTGAATTTTGTGGTATTAAATGGTCTTATCGAAAGTTGGACTAAAAGAGTTGCCTAAAAAGGAAAGAGGCATTATTTTTTAAACGGACTGAAAAGGAAAGTAACACAAACAAATTGAAACAGGGGGAGTATGTAGTTCGACATAAAAATTTCGGTTTGCCCATTTATCGATTATTTATTTACCTCTTCAGAGTTTCAAAACCATTAGTGGAAATCCTGGCTACACCACTAGCCATAGTTATGTATGAGCTAAACAATAGTATGTCATTATGTATGATGAGGTGCTATAGTGCATGTTTTTTCTGAAGATATTTGCATTAATTGGCAAAACTAGCAAAGAAGTCAATGAAAAGATACAATTATGGAGAAACACATTGAGACTTGAGGATTTTAGGATGCAACGAGAACCTCATATGGATGAGGCACCAATCTATTGGTGTACTGTTAAGTGTCCCACATCGGATCGGATATGGGATGGGAACATGGACTCCTTACATGGACTTGGACATTTCTCCCCTCATGAGCTAGCTTTTCGGGTTGAGTTAGGCCCAAGATTCATTTCTTTACATGATATCAGAGTCAGGCCTATCCCAATTCATCGTTTACCCGATGTTGAACCCCCCATCTTATATCATCCTCATGTCCAGTCTTGGACGTATGGGGGAAGGGGGGGAGGTTGTTGAATCTCCCACATCGGTTGTGGATGAGTGTTTGGTCTTCTTATATGGCCTTAGGAAAATTTCTCATTCTCATTTTCAATGGTGAGCCCCATATTAAATTGCCCACGCACCAGAAGTCCAGTCCTGGGCGTGAGGTGGGGTGTTAAGAGTCTCACATCGGAAATAGGATGGGAACTTGGACTCCTTATATGGCCGTAGGCAAACAAGAACTTCGCATTAGATAAGCACATTGTTGTAGTAGTCGGCCTTGAGTGCCTATGTTCTTTTCTAAAATACTATAGCAGATGAATGAAACTTTTACGTCCTATATGATGATTGCTGTACCTAAAGCGGGTGAGGTGGCTTCAAATTCAAATAGGGGAAGTTGTCTCAAGATGTGTCAAGAGACCTATGATATCTCTAGACGTTTTGGAAATGCATCATCTGTTTCTACTAAATAGTAAAAGAACCTTAGCTGGATTGCTTTAGTCCTAGCAGATTGACTGGTTTCCAGGATCACTTTAAATAATGTCCTTGCTTTTAATTGAGAACTTCTTTCCATTTCTTTCTTTAGCTAATATCTCGAACTCTTACTATTGTTTCTCATGAACTATAACACTTGAATTGAGAACTACTTTCTTTTTCTTCCTTCAGCTCATATCTGATACTCTTACTATTGCTTATCTTGAGGTTTAAAATTATGGTATATATAGTGGATTTCACTATGCTTTAAAAATATTAAAAGCGCTAATTCCCTAATACGAAGGCTTTCTCATGAATGTAACAGGTGGCTTATACAGAGAGAATTGGACAAGAGTGGTCGAAAGTTGCAGAAGAGACCAGTTGTTATTCAAGAGAGAGTGCATAAAATGTATGCTGTAAAATCAGATATTACCTTTTTCTTCTTACATTTTGTGTTAATTGATTGTACAATGGGAAATTAAAACATTAGAAGACACATCTATACTCGTAACATTTTCCTAATTTTCCACTCTTAAGAGTGTTTTCACACTTAAAATTTATTTTCTTGTTTCTGAATAGAGAAGGTTTTCTTTCAGAGAATTGTATGAACTGCTAACTGAGAGGCATGAATCCGTACTGCA
Source organism: Przewalskia tangutica (assembly GCA_029844215.1). Classification (NCBI taxonomy): domain Eukaryota; kingdom Viridiplantae; phylum Streptophyta; class Magnoliopsida; order Solanales; family Solanaceae; genus Przewalskia; species Przewalskia tangutica. The sequence goes on along the minus strand of CM056722.1, from coordinate 56,737,962 downwards.
GGTCTGTGGTATGATGGCTTGTGTTCTGGACAGCATTAATGGCCAAATTGAGGAACTAGTTTAATTGTTATTCAATCTCAGCACCGGTCTCTTTCTCAGTAAAATGGATAGTGCACAGAGCTTCCTTGCTTCTAACCCACTTTACCTGTTCCTGTTTTAACACGATTGCCGATCTAAGAAGTAGCATGCTGAAACAAAAGCATGAGCACGTCGTCTCTTCAAATATTGAGGTTGTCCATTTTTTTCAATCTGACGTAATTTATCTCAAGAGTGCAAACCCAATCCATAATGGGATGTCTCTACAATACTGGCAGCCCGAGTTAGACCCACGTAAGAAAACAGTTACAGTTGTAAATGGTGTTTCAGGATAATGAGTATCTTTTCCTTGGAGGCAATACGTGCATCTGTCCTATACTTTTATGATGAGCTGAATATCCATATTTTTGTATTTACCAGAATCCTGCTTAAAGTGTTCAGATTCAATTATTCCCATAAGCGAAATTACGTTTTGTACCTATGTTTAGGGGTTGTGTGGTCGGGGAATAAGTTGCTGCCTACATTCAATTATTCCATAAGCGAAATTACATATTGTACCTATCTTTAAGGGTTGTGGTGTTATTCCATAAGTGCAACTACGTTTTGTACATATGTTTTAAGGGTTGTGTGGTAAGGGAATAAGTTTTGCCAACTACAAAAACGGAGGTTGGGAATAGCAGCAGTATTAGTTACACTACTGTTTACATTCCTAAGTCTTAACAAAAAAAGTTCCCGAGTAGTCCATCGCTATGGTTGTTGCAGCAAAACGGGGAGATCCTGAGCCGGTCTTCCCAAAATCTGCTAGTGTGTTTTTGACAAAGTTCTGTTCCTTGTACGTATGAGCTAGTAGGGGCTCACCTCTAACTGGTGGAGGAGGTACCTGCAATCCAAAAGTAAATTTGTGTAATGTGGATGCAGGATGAATATCAGATCAGAGATATGGAATCATTTTCGCATTGACATTTATCTCCAGAGGATGTAAGACTATTTTTAGCGAGATGAAGTCATGGAGAAGAGCAAGAAGCTCAATTACTATGATATCTTTCGAGTGAGCTACTCCTAAGTGGCCGTGAATCCATTATCACTGGGCTTTCGTATTATGCCTCCTATTGCCTCGTGGCTAGAGTTATTAGAGTATGCCATAACTGTTTAATTTGAAGTGTGTTGACTGGAGGATGCCCCGTAACAAAAGTGGAGGTGGAGCTTTTAATTGGATGATGAGGGGCAACCCGATGCATTAAGCTTCCGCTAGGGGGGCTGTGTTGGCATTAGCAAGAACGACAAGTGTAAGTTTTGATGATTGATAAAGTAAATGAATAAGGTGAATGAATCGGGTCTAAGGACTTGATCTATCCAACATACAAATGCAGTACATAGTTTGATGAATCAGACACAAAGCAACAATGAATGAACCGGGTCTATAAACATGTTTCATATCAGACACAAATGTAGGACATAGTCGAATAGAACAAATGCTTGAACCAAGTCCAAGACTGTGTTCCTGCTCAGAGTCCTATCGCGAGTAGAATTTGTGGTTTATGGTAAGGACTTCACGTTCAAGGCTGTAGGATTTCTTGTCATACTTATCAAGATACTTCAGAGTCCTACAGGAAACCTGAAGATGCGTTAAAGAGCAAGACTCATAAGTCAACTCAAACACTAACTCTCATATTGGGCCTTACTAGATAGGAATTGAGTTCAGCCAACTTGATTTAAATATGAAGTTATATATATTCAAGTCATGTCATCAAAAAGTTTAAGCACTCACAAAGAGTGAAAATTCGAATATTGAGCAAACCCTGTCAAGCATATTTGAAAGAGTTATGATTTCACAAGTGTGACCTACTACAATGAAGGAGATTGAAGAAACTGTTAAATAGAGTTTATGTTTTTCAATTCTTGAGTCTAGTTTTGTGTATTATGATTGATTATCGAGTTGTAACTTTTATAGAAACATATTAATAGGTATAAAATTAGTCAAATTCAACTTTAAGTTGGAATAACTTGGAGTAGGCTCAATAGTCTAGGGAGATTGTTGAGATAAGAGTTAGAGTTAGTTCTTCGGTTAAAGAGTTTAGTTCCTATGTTATAGTGGAGTTTGGTTAAATCGTACAGAGGTGTAGGTCGTGGTTTTTTCTATCATTGGTGAGCCAAGTGCTTTCCACGTAAAAATTATTGTGTCCTTACTTTACTGTTCTTTACTATTTTGTGGATGCTACGCTTAGAACAAGTAGAGTAATGTTTTCACGACCCGGTCTCGGGCCCGCGACTGGTGCCTTACCCCGGGCACCCTAGTGATAACACATCAGAGAAAAACCAGCGGAAATAAAATCATAGACATGAAACAAGATATAAAATAAGAAACAGGCTAACCAAAACGGTCACCTTTCTGCATATATATATAAAACCCGAACATTTATCCTTTACAAGCACAACTCACAACAGTACTACAGACCTCTAAGAGTTTTTATAACAACTATGACGGGACAGGGCCCCGCCATACCCCTGAATGTACAAGTACTTACAATGACAGGGAATCTATACCAAAAGATAAGCCTCCGGAGAGACGGAGCTTCCCAATCTGAATCGTGATCCTATGGCGAGGATCAACAATCGTGTACCTACTGCGCATTGAACGCAGCCCGAATAGGTCGATAACAGTACCAAGTATGTGAAACTGAAAATACTGTAATGAAATCACATTTCATCATTTTTAAAAGACCATTTCGCAATAAGTAAACAGTTATGTCAAGTAAGGGACACATGTCCTCAAAACCACCACTCACACATAACTATGGGTCTCACGCCCACAATATCAATCATGCCCGTGGAACTCCTTCCTCACTGCCGGCAGTACATGATGTAAAACAACACCCACATGTGAACCTGAACACTAGATCCTGCCTTCGTCATAAAACCGATCGGGCCAAGTAGAGTAGCCAACTACCAGATCTAAAAGCTAGTCATAAAACTTCACGGGCCAAGTACGGAAGCCAACTACCAGATCCAAAAACTAGTCACGCAACTGACCGAGGCAAGTATCTTAAGCCAACGTACCAGTGCCTACCGTCTCACGAGATATGACCTAGGCAAGTATCTTAAGCTATCAACCAGTGCCTGCCGATACACGAGAAATGACCAGGACAAGTATCTAAAGTGCGCCTGTAACCACATGTACAAATCAAGCCCGTGATCGCTCGTCACTGCGACAAGCTTCATGGATTAGCGGTCCATGGACTAATAACATAACCCGGGAATTTAACCGGCACAATGGCCGCATGCCCCGACATCTTACCTCGGTATAAGCATGGCCATGGAACCATCCTAGTGGACGCATACCCGTGGACCATCCATCTCGTCAGTATGTCCAAAGGAAATAACAAGATAACACTCATAGTGGAAGCATACCCGTGGACCATCCAACGCGTCAGTATGTCCAAGCAATCAACCAGATAATCGGCCCTCCATCGAGAGACGCGGTAGCATAGAAATACAACACTTGCACAACAAAGGCTATCACAACAAGCATAGACAAGTTCAACGTACTTTTAGACTTTTATTAACATGTAAACTGATTCATCAATTTTATCAACTCCAAGTACTTTCATTTTATGCCAACAATCCGGGTTTTAACCCCAAAATACTACATACTTTTCATTCTTTCAAAAGACCTCTTTTTACGTAAAAGCCACACGATACTAATACTCGTAGTATCAAAACACGTTTTCTTTTCAAAACAAATTACTACACCTTCAGAAAATCTTTACAAGGCCTTTAAAATCAAGTACTCTATACTTTTTAAACCAAGTGCTTTACATTTTTAAAACAACATCAAGTATACTTTTAAAACCCAAGTAACTTACTCTTTTCAAAACAAGTAACCTATACTTTTAAATCAAGTTACTTCTCCTTTTCCAAAATCAAGTCGTTTAGCTTTCAAAACCAAATCAAGACAATACCATGCCTTCTTTTTAAGCAAAAACACTTCTCCTTTCAAAGGTCAAGTAACAATATACTTCTCAAAATAGTTTGAGCTTCATAACTTCAAATTCTCAAGTCTCTTCTCTTTTAGAAATCAAGTCGTTTATAAGTCAAGTCTCTTATCTTTCAAGATCAAGTCTCTTAACTTTCAAAATCAAGTCTCTCTTTTATCTTCATAAAGTCGTTATAACTAACTCCCCATAAAGCCATTATAACACTTTATGTTTTAAACAAACCAAATTCATTTCACACACGTACGTCTACCGTACTATATAGTTCACAACAATCATGCTCAAGAGTATAGGAAGAATCACATACCTCGCAACGATTATCGACAAGTAGCAAAATGCTCCAAAGTACTATAACCTTGCTAGTCTTTTCCACCCTTCAAGTAGAATACGCTACTCGTAGTACTTCACCCTATAATGGCCATAATACGTCTATTAACTTCTAGATCTCTTCGTAGAATATTTCTAAGTATAGAGTCTCTTATTCTACGGAAAATCGGGCAGCACTTCCCCTGTTTCTACGCACTTTTCCACCTTTTTCAAGGCCCGATAACAGTAACCAACATGCCACATTTAAGGCGCAACAATTTAACAACTACAGAAGGGGATCACACGCCTAAACAGACGTGTTAAAAAATCTTCCCCTTAAAACAACAACATAAAAACCGAAATGGAACAAGTCCATAGTCCAAAGTAAAGACAGTCCAATGTAAATACAGTCCAAAGTAAATACAGTCCAATGTAAATACAATCCAATGTAAATACAGTCCATTAGTCCATTAGTTGGTGTTCTTGGCCAACTTACAATAATCACACTTATCCAATTTTTCGGCTAGCATGCCGGAATTACTTCTTTAATCCTCCAACTTATATTCCAATCTTCATATAAGTTATAGTTACTTTGTTATTACTGTTGACAGGTAATAGATACGTTTTTACCATTTTAATGGCTAACATGCCAATTCTCCATTTTAACAAGTTAACAAGATCCAAATCTTTCCAAACCTTATTCCACATATCTCATATTCCATAATATACTTCCAACATATATAATATCCAACTTCACAAAGAGGACAAGGTTCTACCTCAAAGAGCCCAAAAATATCCAAGAACTTAAAGTCGCTCCTTAGCAAGTTTAGCTCCAAATCCTTACGTTCCAATCCGCTACAAGCAACCCTTAGAAGCTCCTAACCAACTTCTCTTCAAGATTCAACTCCAAAAAGTGAAGAACACTTAGGGTTCCAAGCTTGTCAAGTTTCGGCCAAGGCAACTTAAATAGGCTAGGGTGTGAAATATTGTCTAACTCTTGGCTCACAATCTTCCTAACACCTTAAGGAAGAACACTTAAGAGTTTAAGAATTATTGGACAAATCTTGCTCAAGAACACAAGGCAAAGCCGAGAGCAATGTCTAAGGGAGAGAGGATTTTTCAAGTCTTGAAATGGCTAAGTGTGGAAGATTTCATCAACAAGGGTTGGATATATAAGACAACCAAGGGCTAGGATGAAAACAAGTGTGTGGTTGAGATTGGGGACAAGTGTGTGTGGGCCCCACAAGCCACTTGTCCACACTAAATATCTTGCAAGACTTGGCCACTTGTCTTGGCCACTTGTCATGAGGATTTCGGCCAACATGGCCCACCTAGGGGTGACACGTGTCGCCCTCCTATTGGTCCAAAATATTTCATCTCCCGGAAACATCCACAATGGCCAAAATCTTGAAAACAATGTGGGCCCCACAAAACCGTAAATTCTTCCCGTGGGCCCTACGTGACCAATTCCGGAAAATAAAATCCATAATTCTCAAATATTCCAAGAAGTCCAAATACCAAATCTGGGAATCCAATTCCCATTTACGAACCTTTTTCCTTCACAATTTCCAGAAAATTTTCCGTCGAAAAATCAAATCTTTCTTCATTTCCAATCTTAATGTCGTATTCTCGTACGTACGTCTACACATACATACCCTGGAACTACGGGGTGTAACATTCTTTCCCCCTTAGAAACATTCGTCCCGAATGTTCCTTCTAAGTCTCAAAAAACACATGCGCCGGTATAGTCTTCACTACTATACTTACCAACCAATTATGCCACAAATGACCATAATATAACACACGCGCAATACTTAAATTCAAGCCAACGAGGACTCACCTATAAAGCGTATAACAACACTATTAGCTCCCACTCATGATCTAAATGATACTCTCTTCGCACCTTTACTTCACATAAATAAACACTTCCATTCTTCTAACACATGTTCACTTCTTTTCTTACTCGTCGTACTCTTCTCGTACACCCGAACTTTTTCTAGTACACGTACCACATTTCAGTCATCGCTTCAGTTTCAAAAACCTTGGAGTTACTACCACCAACTTGGTCATTACTAGCTTCAATTTCCTTTAAGGCCATTCCCGGCCTTCACGATCTGATTCTGGTCGAACGCATCCACGAATTCGTACAATGGTTACCTAGACTTGGGCCCACCACCCTCGTGACCCTAACACCTAGCGGGACAACCTCAAACTGACCCCACCTCATTCCGGGCTGCGGGTTGACCCGCGATCTGGCCTCAACTCGACCAATTTCGCGCCAAACTCTTGTTCCCGGTCCGGAACAATCTTACTTATTCACGTTATGAAAGATACTACTTCCCTCTCACACAACCCATGGAATTTCCACACTAATACACTCCACGTATACAACATACTTCGACCAATGTCAACCGTAAAATCTTTTACTCAAGACGACCTTGCATTTAAGGTCTCCACGGTTATCTGTATTATAAGGCTCACAATCTCCATGCACCCAACCCTACCTTTTCTACTTACCAGGCTTCTAAATCACAATTTACACAAAACTACCCGTACATAGCACTCAACATGTAATCATCTTATCACCCATACTAGTCTCTAGAGGGTTAGGGATATACATGTAACTATTGCTTCACTTTCCCTTTGTCTCTCTAATCATAATCCTGCCCTGATGGGCGCATAGCTATAGAAGGCGATGAACCAACCATTGATACCTGTCACGACCCGACCCCGGGCCCGCGATTGGTGCCCTACCTGGGCACCCCTTTCGGTATACATCAGAGAATAGCAGCGGAACATACACAACTGATAAAATGCTTAAACATAAAATAACAACAGGCTAGCCGATAAGGCCACCTTCCGTAAACTATACAAATAAAATAGTGCACATTTTTTTTCTTTACAACCCAAACCACAATGTGACTACAGACCTCTAAGAATAACAACTCTGGCGGGACAGGGCCCCGCCATACCCCTGAATGTACAACAACCGAAAATACCAGGGATAAGCCTCCGGAATAAAGGAGCTTCTCAACAGCTGAACAGTGATCCTAAGAGCGAGGATCAACAACTGACTCTACTGCGGCGTAACGCAACCCCAGCGAGGAGTCGATGCGACATGTACCAAATATGTGAAACCGAGCATCGTAATGAAATCATAAGTCTATAATAAACAGAGACGGTATGATAACTCAATTAATTAACGATACGATGCCTTACTAACAATGAGAGTAATCAAAAGTATACTTACAACATAAAAATAGGAAGCTCGCGATCAAAGCAGGACCACCCGCCCGCAGTATCATTAAGCAATCTTACTCCTGGGACTATTTCACCCGCATAGGTCGTGTGGACCCGCATGAGGTATTCTCGATAGTCAGACTACCGCACGTGGGACTATTTCACCCGCATAAGCCCATAAGGACTCGCATGAGGTATTCCTCGCATCATGGGTAGAAAATCCACGGAAACAGGTGGTATAACGATCTTGGGGATTTACCCCTCAGATATACTCTTACCCTATATCAACTGGCCATCATACATAACATAAGCACTACCGGCTTATCATACAATAAGTAAGCAAGTTAATAAATCCCCCTAACTGTCCTTTTACGTGGGGGAGAGGACACGAAATGTCTAACAACATGGGTACACGCAACCCCATAATACGTAAAACTGTCCTTTTACGTGGGGGAGAGAACTTATCTCCCTTTCTTAAACTTTCCTTGGAGTCACAACCCTAATCACAGGGTCCTCTTGCGTTCCAGTAATTATCTAATCATCACGCACCGCCTTTAAGTTCGTGTAGATTTTCCAACCCACCAAAGATGCCCTCAGCTTTCCGCCGGCAGCACTCGTACTTATTTTATTCTTGCCTTGTACATTTTCCTGAAATTATCCGGAAGGTCGTGGCTCTGACCGCCACACCAAACCAACTCCAAGTACCTCCAAGGGCACTTAACATAAATTCCTTCAAATTCACTTATTACTTACTTTCTGCGTCAATTTACCTCAAGTGAACAAGCCACACAGACTTAAAAAGAAAAACAATGATGCCAAAGAAGGAAGGATAATTCACTGGTTACTATCACTTCTCTTCATTTACACTGGATAATCAGCTTACCAGAAAACTGGAATCGAGCCCATCTCTCTCTGCAGTCAACGTTGGCATAACAAGAGGCCAACTAGCCCGTACTCATAATGACCTCAATGTCTGTCATAACAGCTCTGCTAGGTCTACTAGGGTCCAACGACTGTATCGTTACCGACAATTATCTACCCGCTCAGCTACCACCCAACACTCACGGGTGTAGTCACCTCGAAAGGTCCTCATGGATTCAGGCTTTATTTCTTTACACTTGGTTACTCTCTTTTTCACTGGTCGTACTCTTTCCGTACTTCCAAACTTATTCTAGCGTACGTACATAGCCTTCATACTGATTCAGGCCTCCTATCTTTGGAGTTACTATTTTAAACAACACAAGGCCATTTCCGGCTCTCACAACCTGGCTCCGGTGGAATGCGTCCACGAACCCGTAAAATGATTAACTAAACTTGGGCCTTGCACCATCGTGACCCTGCCACGTAGCGGGACTATTAACAACTGATCCCATTCCGTTACAGGCTATGGGGCGACCCTTAATAGGTCCTTAACCCGACTCGGCGTCGTACTTAACTCTTTACTACCCGAGAAAGCCCTATATACCTAAGGTTCCGGTGGTTATCACATTCTTAGGCTCGCAATTTCCATGCTCCATGCCTACCTTACCAGTACCCCCGTAAACGGGTACAAAACTTATCGTAATACCATAATCATGTTGTCTTGACCACAACAACCATACCTACTTAATACGGATCTCACCCGTACCATTCTCGAAATCCTACTACGTAGCTCAATCTATTAACATAGTCTTCCATTAATTCCCTTACTAATAACTTCTTAAGGGTCCATTCCCTTCTCAGACAGCTCATCATTTCCTAATTATCTCAAATTAGTACGTAAAACCTTGATGAGAATTCATTAAACTGTTTCATACCTTCCCGGTATTTATTTAGTCCTTACCAAATCCTGGTAACCTAAAATCATCCTAGGCAACACATATGTGACCCCCCATACATAAATCTGTATAGTTGTATGTCCCAATACCAACTATACTACAAACATTACCAACCTGGATACACAATCCACATAATATTTCCTGGGTCACTGCTGCCTTTCTCGTAGCTGCAAACAACATAACTTGTTAGGGAGAGACGACCCTAACCATACAACTCTATCGCACGATCTTAGAGTGAGAAAAATGGAAACCAATCCTAAATGTCCTGCAGCCTCCTGATTATAGATGTGGTGCACAACACACCGATAATCAAGACTCTACTAGACACGGTCTGTAGACACTTTCCGAGGACTAACTACTTTGATACCACTTTTGTCACGACCGACCCGCTCGCGATCGGTGCCCTACACAGGCACCCTTTCTTATACATCGAGAATAGCAATGAACATACACAACTGATAAAATGCTTAAACATAAAATAACAACAGGCTAGCCGATAAGGCCACCTTCCGTAAACTATACAATTAAAACAGTACATTTTTTTTCTTTACAACCCAAACCACAATGTGACTATAGACCTCTAAGAATAACAACTCTGGCGGGACAGGGCCCCGCCATACCCCTGAATGTACAACAACCGACAATACCAGGGATAAGCCTCCGGAATAAAGGAGCTTCTCAACAGCTGAACAGTGATCCTAAGAGCGAGGATCGAACACATACTACTGCGGCGTGAGCGGCCAAGGAGGTCGAGACAACATGTACCAAATATGTGAAACGAAATCAGTAATGAAATCATAAGTCTATAATAAAACTGGAGACAGGTATGATAACTCAATTAACAGTACACAGTGCCTTACTAACAATAAGAGTAATCAAAAGTATACTTACAACATAAAAATAGGAAGCTCGCGATCAAAGCAGGACCACCCGCCCGCAGTATCATTAAGCCATCCTACTCCTGGGACTATTTCACCCGCATAGGTCGTGTGGACCCGCATGAGGTATTCCTCGTGATAGTCAGTACCGCTGCGTGGGACTATTTCACCCGCGTAAGCCCATAAGGACTCGCGTGAGGTATTCCTCGCGTCATGGGTAGCAAATCCACTAAGCTTGGTGGTATAACGATCTTGAGGATTTACCTCGGATATACTCTTACCCTATCTCAACTGGCCATCATACATAACATAAGCACTACCGGCTTATCATACAATAAGTAAGCAAGTTAAGAAATCCCCCTAACTTCTTATTAGTCTTATTCATATACACTCTCATTTTAGTTTACTTAAGGCACTAGCGTGTCATTATAAATCCGGGAGTTTAACCCAAAGTACTACGTACTTCTATTCTTTTAAAATGACTCATTTTCATATAAAACTTCCAAGATACTAATAACCGTAGTATCAAGCCATAACTACATTTTAAGACAAGTCACAACACCTTTTTAGAAAAATACATTTTCGGGCTTCTAAATCAAGTGACTTCTTTCTTTTAAAACTTTAAGCAATTGATGCCTTTAAATCAATTTTCCTTTCGTTATTTCAAGTCATTTAACATACTTAGATTACTTAGAGTAAACCACTTTTTTTAACTTCCCATAAAGCTATTATAACCAACTTCCCATAAAGCCGTTATACTAGCTTTATACATAAGCAACTTACATACTTCTTTATAACCAAGAGACTTAAACTTTCCAACAAAACAAGTATCAATAATACTTTCAACATACTTAAAGTCTCTTAACTTTTGAAAACCAAGATATACTTGATATTTAAACAAGTGAGTTAATTCCCTAACTCAATCAACTTGGACATTCTTAAAATAAGCCAAGGATATCAAATGGACCTAGATTGTCAAAAACTTGTACGTCTACCGTACTATACATTTACAACTTATTCATGCTCAAGAGATAAGAAAGTTCCACATACCTCTTCGGTTTAATCCACTTGCTAAGTCCAATTCGCCGTACGTAGTATGTCAACCTATAATGACCATAGTACGTCTATTAACTTCTTAATTCAAACGTAGAATATTCCAAGTGCAAAGTCACTAAATTCTACGGAAAATCGGACAGCACTTCCTTTGTTTCTACATACTTTGCCACCTTTTTCAAGGCCGAATTCAATAACCAAACACGCCACATTTAAGGCCCAACAAAGTAGTTAACAATAGGGGATTACACGCTTAATCAAGACGTGTAAAATTCCGCCCCACAATATATAACAAACTAGTCTAAACTACAATGTCAATTCGGCAATTAGGGCAACAATACCAATTCTTCTTCCAATTTCTTTTCAATCCAAGTTGCTTAGTATAACATGTTATAAGGCCGCAATTGATTATAACAACTATAATCTTCAAGTAGATAACATGCGACGATTCTAATTATCGACCAAATTGTATTTCAATTTCAAATGGCTAAACATGTCATTTTCGGATTTGAGCTTCCAAATTTCCATAACACTTATCAAACTTCATAACACATATCACATGATCATTTCTAACTTATAATAACATGGAATCTTCAATTACAAAAGTAAGACGAAGATTATACCTCATTTAGCCCAAATATGATCCAAGATTACAAGTCGATCCTTAACAACTTTAGCTTCTCTTTTCGACGTTCCAATCCACTCCAAGCAACCCTTAGAAGCTTATGAAGAACTTATCTTCAAGTTCCAACTTCAAAGTTGAAGAACTCCTTAACCTTCCGCCTTGCGACTAATACGAAAACGCCATTTTTCCGGGATCTTTCTATTGAGATACCCTTACAATACCCTTAGGAACCTTGGTTTAAAGTGGGGAGATTATTGGACAACAATTGAAATTTTTTGTCTTGGCAATGTGCCCAAACCCGAGAGCAACACAACAAGAACAAGAGTTCTTCCAATTTTTTTCTAAGTGTTAAGCCTTGTCTTGCTACTAAGGATGATTATATAACCAAATGGAGGGTTAAGATTAGAACACTTGTGTGGTTTGGATGAGATTCATTTAAATATCAAGCTATGTGGGGTCATTGACTTGGTCAATGTTCTCAAGCTCTTATCCTAGAAAGACTTTCATCTAAAATATGGTCAAATGACCATTTCACCCATGCACATTTCGTCCATGACCATAAAGGGGGGGGGGGGGTGACACGTGTCACCCTCCCGTTCGTCGCAATATTTCGTTTTCCGACATTTCCATAATTCCGATAAATTTTTACTCGTCTCAAATCTTAACATTTTTGAGTTCTTACGTACGTTCTTATAAACATATCCTGAAATTCCGGGGTGTAACAATCCCGAAGGCTGAGTCGTAACATCTGCGCTTCCTCTGGTCGGACACTTCTTCGCAAAATGGCCCTGCCGGCCGCAGGTAAAGCAAGTCCCCTGAATAACATGACACTCCCCAGTATGGAACCTATCGCAATGGCCACACCGAGGTAGGGGTGGTCTCATCTGGCCAACACTCCTACTCCCCCGAAAACCTGAACCCGCAACTGACTCGGTAGGCTGAGTCATCCCACCTATATCCCTCCTACTAGGACATTCTCTCATCACATGGCCCTGACGGCCGCAGGTAAAACAAGCACCAGTAAAAAGACGACATTCCCCGGGATGACGCCTGCCACATCGTGAACACTGAGGGAAAAATGAATCCGGCTGGCTAGAACCTATGTATATCTGTGAACTAAGCCACGGAGCTCGACCGGCTCACGAATACTGTCACGACTGCCTGCCCGTGGATCGTGCCTTACCCCGGCACCCTAGTGATACAACATCGAGAAAACCAATGAAATAAAAAAACCTTAAACATGAAATGAGAGACATGATAGATAAACAAAGCAACCAAAAGCTTGCCTTCGGTATATATACATAAAACCCGAACAGTTATCCTTTTTACAAAACCCTTCCTACAACAAAGCATGCACTTAAGATTTTTTTCAATCAAAGAATGACGGACGGGGCCCCGCCATACCCCGAATGTACAAGAGACTACAACTCGGAAACCTACCAAAGATAAGCCTCCAAGGAACTGAGCTTTCAACACGCTGAAATGTGATCCTAAGAGCGAGGACCCACGATCGATGTACTCTACTGCGGCGTGAACGCAGCCCGAAGGAGGTCGAGATAACAGTACCAAGTATGTGAATCAGAATATCAGAAATGAAATCATAGCGATCTATATAAAGCAGAGACATGTATGATAACCAAACTACGATTATACAACATATAAACAAATATATTAAGTCGTGGACTCACGCTCCAAATCATCACTCGTGCCCGTGGAATTCCTTCCTCACCGCCGACAGTCTATGATATGATATCAACAAGACAACAATCCAAATGGGAGCCTACCCGTGCGCTACGCATCGTGTCAGTATGTCCAAAGGGAAACAATAAGACATCATTCCAAATGGAAACATACCCGTGCGCTACGCATCGTGTCAGTATGCCCAAAGGGAAACAATAAAGCAAAGATTCCAAATGGAAACATACCCGCGCTACGCGTCGTGTCGGTATGCCCAAAGGGAAACAATAAAGCGAGATCAAAATGGAAGCATACCCGCGTGCGCTACGATCGTGTCGGTATGTCCAAAGCGATTAGCAAAAGTAACACAATCAGCGTGAACGCATCTGCGGAATTTCTCCGCCACGCCGCAGACGCCCAAGTAAGTTCTCAACAAGTCAACCGACCTCCATCGAGAGGCGCGGTAGTATAGAAACACAATTCTTGCACAACAAAGGCTATCACGACAAGCATAGGCAAGTTTCACAACAACAAGCATAGGCAAGTTTCACAACAACAAGCACAGGCAGGTTTCACAACAACAAGCAAAGTGTGTTTCACAACAACTCAAAGTACTTTCATTTTATGCCAAGGTCCGGTTTTAACTCCTAAAGTACTACGACGTTAAATTCCTTTTAAGAGATTCATTCTTTTATAAGAGTCACCCGATACCGTAGTATAAAATAGAGTGACTTACATCTTTTAAGTAAACCAAAACAACTTCCATACTTTATGTTTTAAACCATTTTAAGACAACACAATGCCTTTCTTTTCCCTAAAGTTCCAGTTTGCCTAATTTCAATTACACAAGTCTCTTTTAGAAAAGTTTCATAGTTCAATGTCTTAATCTCTTTTAAAACAATTGAGTAACATATGCCATAGGCGAGTAGGTTATTCTTGTTCATAATCAACCTTATTAAGCAGCCATGATCTAGAAAATGTAATATCATTTTGTCTCATCTTAGCTTCTATGCAGATGGAGGTTTCTACTGGTTTTAATAATACTTAATTATTCAATACATTTTCCTTTATTAACGCCGCAGGTGGTTTGTCGATACACATTCGATTTCAAATCAAGAAACATTATTCCTTTCAAAAACCAAGTACTCATTACTCACGAATGAGGTTTCACACATCTTACAACATTCAAATCAATTTAATTAAGTTAAGTCCCTTATCTTATAAGATCACGTCTCTTAACTTCTAAGATCAAATAGCCATTCCCTTTTTTTTATCTCTTTTAGACGTTATACCTAACTTTCCATAAAGCTAGTATAACTCTTAAGTTCTCAAAACGAAGTATTACTCTTCTTTCAAAAGGGTTTCTTAATGAAAGACTTCAAGTTCTTTATCATCACACATCAAGTCAGTTATAACTCAAATCAGTTACCTTTTAACAATCACCAGGCTTTTTCTTATCTACATAAAGCTGTTATAACCAACTTCCCATAAAGCCGTTATAACCCTTTATGTTTTAAACCAATCAAATACTTTTAACACATGTACGTCTACCGTACTACATAGTTACACACATATCATGCTAGAAAGATAGGAAGAGGTTCACATACCTCGCGACGAGTATCGACTAATAGCAAAACGCTCCAAGTACTTCAAACCGTCGGCTACTCCTTAAGCCACGTAGATCGCACCACACGTAGTACTTCAACCTATAAGGCCACAAGGCGCTTATTAACATCTAGATCTCATTGTTCCATATTCTACAGAAAATTCGGCAGCACCTCCCCCCCCGCAACAGCGTAAATCTCCTCCTCTATCGAGGTAGGCCACTAAGCCAACCAGTGGGGTTTGCACGTCTAACCGGACGTGTACAATTCTACCCACAGCAATACTACACAAGTCTCATCTGATACAAATCTATGTAATTACAGTTCACCTTTAAATTCAGCTTAAGTCGCAAGACATTGCCGTAAGTATTATTCGAGCTTAAGTCAAAAGACATCACGCGACAATTATAATGTTCAGTACTATATATAGTATACTTCAACTATATATTCCTACAACATGTAATTCCCAATTACAATAGAAGGTCAAGAGTGTTTACCTCGATAAGCCCAAAATTATCCGAGTATATATGTCGATCCTGAGCAAGGTTTAGCTCCTACTCCGGGCGCTCCAATCCGCTCCAAACAACCCTTAGAAGTTCTAACCAACTTCTACTTAAATACTTCAACCAACTATGAAGATTTCCTTAGGGTTTCGGTTTGAGACTAAAAGGACAAAAGGTAGTATTTCCGGGCTCTACGTATAGAGGTAACTTTGGGAATACTACAAGGTATTTGGGCTAAAGTATTTTGGGCATTAAAACAATACTAGGAGAGTATTTCTATACCACAAAGGGGGGGGTATTTATACGAGACAACTAGGCTAGGGGGGGGGGTACCCCTCGGCCAAGGCTTCACAAGGGGGAGGGTGTGGTGGCTCTCGGCCAAGCTCAACTAGGAGGGGGGGAGAGGGACGAAAAGCTCAAGCTAAGAGGGAGTAGTTTGAGACTTAGATAGATTGCTCAATTTTTGGATGAAGAAAGTTCATCAACTAAGGGGGTATTTATAGGTCAAGTGAAGGCCAACCAATGGCCAAGATGGTGCCAAGTGCAAGGCAAGTGTAAGGCCAAGATTAAGCCATGTGCAACCTTATCCATCTACACAAAATATCCTACCTAACCCTTGACCACAAATTCAACACCAAAAACGTGCAAGCTTAGCCCATTTGCCGTCCAACCTCTTCCAATGTGAGGGTGACACATGTCACCCTCCCGTTGGTCCAAAATGTTACGTCTCTCGGAAAAATCCGCAAAAATTATAAATGACATAGCCGGAATTTTCCCTACGAAAGCTGTGGAAACGTTTCGTCGAAAAACGACTCTAACCGGGTGTTGTGTACAAATTTCGAATCTTGCCTATCTTAAGGCTCAAATTTTATACGTACGTCCTTACGTACATACTCTGGAAATACGGGGTATAACAATACCTCGAACGTCCTGAAGCCTGTGGAGGACCACTCTATACTGGCGGAGGCGCATATCCAGTCTGCTGCTGAGGCAGTTCGCCTCGAAAGTTACCAAAGGACCCTGCTGTTACGCCCTCTTCACGATCTTGGTCATTCCGTCGACCTCTACGTTCCTCAGTCTGCTGCGCATAAGCCTGCATGCGGGCAATGTCCATGCCCGACTGAAGAGCTACTCTTGTACAACCCTTTGCTAGATAATCATCTAGACCCGTGACATATCGGTGCACTCTATCCTCCCTGTTTGCCACAATCCTAGCTAGTAACTGGGCCATCTCTTTGTAACCCATATCCTCTGCTCCTGGTCGTGGAACTGGAGGCTCAGATATCATGGCCGCAGTAGGAACTGCTGCCGCTGTGCTAAACTCTGCTGGGGCTGGCGACGTCGCAGAACTCCCCGTATGAAGCACTACCTCAGGTAAAGACTGGGCCTGTGCCGTGGTAACCCTCTGTGCTCTTCTCGCAGCTCCCTCTGCTGCCTTGCCCTTCTGGGCTCTGGTTGCCTTGCGTAGAGGCATAATTGGCTCATAAGAATACGTCAGAGGGAGTCCAACTTATAACACAGCTCTAAGGCACGATCTCATAGTGAGAAGAATAGAAACCAATCCTAAATATCCTGCAGCCTCCTGATTATAGGTGTGGTGCACAACACGCCGATAATCAAGACTCTACTAGATACGGTCTGTAGACACTTTCCGAGGAATAACTGCTCTGATACCACTTTTGTCACGACCCGGCCTCGGGCCCGCGACTGGTGCCTTACCCCGGGCACCCTAGTGATAACACATCAGAGAAAAACCAGCGGAAATAAAATCATAGACATGAAACAAGATATAAAATAAGAAACAGGCTAACCAAAACGGTCACCTTTCTGCATATATATATAAAACCCGAACAGTTATCTTTTACAAGCCCAACTCACAACAGTACTACAGAACTCTAAGAGTTTTTATAACAACTATGACGGGACAGGGCCCCGCCATACCCCTGAATGTACAAGTACTTACAATGACAGGGAATCTATACCAAAAGATAAGACTCCGGAGAAACGGAGCTTCCCAAATGCAGAACTGTGATCCTATGAGCGAGGATCAACAACTGGTGTACCTCTACTGCGCAGTGAACGCAGCCGGCGAGGTCGATAACATGTACCAAGTATGTGAAACTGAAAATACTGTAATGAAATCACATTTCATCATTTTTAAAAAGACCATTTCGCAATAAATAAACAGTTATGTCAAGTTAGGGACGCATGTCCTCAAAATCATCACTCACACATAACTATGGGTCTCACGCCCATAATATCAATCATGCCCGTGGAACTCCTTCCTCACCGCAGCATACGATGTAAAACAACACCCACATGTGAACCTGAACACTAGATCCTGCCTGCGTCATAAAACCGATCGGGCCAAGTAGAATAGCCAACTACCAGTACCAAAAACTAGTCATAAAACTTCACGGGCCAAGTACGGAAGCCAACTACTAGATCCAAAAACTAGTCACGCAACTGACCGAGGCAAGTATCTTAAGCCAACGTACCAGAGCCTACTGTCTCACGAGATATGACCGAGGCAAGTATCTTAAGCTATCTACCAGAGCCTGCCGATACACGAGAAATGACCAGGACAAGTATCGAAAGTGTGCCTGTAACCACATGTACAAATCAAGCCCGTGATCACTCGTCACTGCGACAAGCTTCATGGATTAGCGGTCCATGGACTAATAACATAACCCGGGAATTTAACCCGTACAATGGCCGCATACCCCAACATCTTACCTCGGTATAAGCATGGCCATGGAACCATCCTAGTGGACGCATACCCGTGGACCATCCATCTCGTCAGTATGTCCAAAGGAAATAACAAGATAACACTCATAGTGGAAACATACCCGTGGACCATCCAACGCGTCAGTATGTCCAAGAAATCAACTAGATAACCGGCCCTCCATCGAGAGACGCAGTAGCATAGAAATACAACACTTGCACAACAAAGGCTATCACAACAAGCATAGGCAAGTTCAACGTACTTTTAGACTTTTATTAACATGTAAACTGATTCATCAATTTTATCAACTCCAAGTACTTTCATTTTATGCCAACAATCCGGGTTATAACCCCAAAATACTACATACTTTTCATTCTTTCAAAAAGACCTCTTTTTACGTAAAAGCCACACGATACTAATACTCGTAGTATCAAAACACGTTTTCTTTTCAAACCAAATTACTACACCTTTAGAAAATCTTTACAAGGCCTTTAAAATCAAGTACTCTATACTTTTTAAACCAAGTGATTTAAAAATAACATCAAGTATACTTTTAAAACCCAAGTAACTTACTCTTTTCAAAACAAGTAACCTATACTTTTAAATCAAGTTACTTCTCCTTTTCCGAAATCAAGTCGTTTAGCTTTCAAAACCAAATCAAGACAATACCATGCCTTCTTTTTAAGAAAAAACACTTCTCCTTTCAAAGGTCAAGTAACAATATACTTCTCAAAATAGTTTGAGCTTCATAACTTCAAATTCTCAAGTCTCTTCTCTTTTAGAAATCAAGTCGTTTATAAGTCAAGTCTCTTATCTTTCAAGATCAAGTCTCTTAACTTTCAAAATCAAGTCTCTCTTTTATCTTCATAAAGTCGTTATAACTAACTCCCCATAAAGCCATTATAACACTTTATGTTTTAAACAAAACAAATTCATTTCTCACACGTACGTCTACCGTACTATATAGCTCACAACAATCATGCTCAAGAGTATAGGAAGAATCACATACCTCGCGACGATTATCGACAAGTAGCAAAATGCTCCAAAGTACTATAACCTTGCTAGCCTTTTCCACCCTTCAAGTAGAATACGCTACTCGTAGTACTTCACCCTATAATGGCCATAATACGTCTATTAACTTCTAGATCTCTTCGTAGAATATTTCTAAGTATAGGGTCTCTTATTCTACAGAAAATCGGGCAGCACTTCCCCTGTTTTTACGTACTTTTCCACCTTTTTCAAGGCCCGATAATAGTAACCAACATGCCACATTTAAGGCGCAACAATTTAACAACTAAAGAAGGGGATCACACGCCTAAACGGACGTGTTAAAAAATCTTCCCCTTAAAACAACAACATAAAAACCGAAATGGAACAAGTCCATAGTCCAAAGTAAAGACAGTCCAATGTAAATACAGTCCAAAGTAAATACAGTCCAATGTAAATACAGTTCAATGTAAATACATTCCATTAGTCCATTAGTTGGTGTTCTTGGCCAACTTACAATAATCACACTTATCCAATTTTTCGGCTAGCATGTCGAAATTACTTCTTTAATCCTCCAACTTATATTCCAATCTTCATATAAGTTATAGTTACTTTGTTATTATCATGATGTGTAATAGATACGTTTTACCATTTTAATGGCTAACATGCCAATTCTCCATTTTAACAAGTTAATGTCACGACTGACCAAGCTCATGATCGGTGCCCTACTGTGGCACTTTACAGTATACATCGAGAGATAATCACGGAACATACATGAAACTTATAAGGTAACTCAACAGAATAAAACAAAGGTTAGCCGATAGGGCTACCTTCCCCGACATATATATACAACCAAGCGGTTGTCTCTTTCCTTTACAAACCGACCCACATATGTGACTACAGCACTCTAAGAGTTTTAACATAACAACAAGTGGACAGGGCCCCGCCATACCCCTGAATATACATGAATCTACAACCTCAGGGGAACCCGTACCAAGAGAGAAGCCTCCGGAGTCAATGGAGCTTTTTCCCCAAACTGAACAGAGATCCTAAGAGCAAGGCTCACCAACCGCGGCATTTAACGCACTTCAAGCGGGGTGAGCAACAAAAATTTGAATATGGAACGAAAATAAGGTACAGTAAACAAATCATATCTGTAAAAAAAAAACATGACAGAGGTAAGTATAAAGAGGGTAAATACCTGAACCTACCATGTCATTACCATCTCGTAAACTTAATCGTACCTTATTATCTTTTCCCATTTTTCAATAAAAGTTATAGTCACTTTCTTACGTACACACTTAGGAAAATCATCAAGTTCATTACCATATAACTTACTTACCTTACCTAACATAATCCGGCCCTTTATGGAGGGACGCCTATACTGCCCGACCCAATCTGGGACGCGATAAAGTCACATAAGTCTGCCCATAGAGGTATACTGCCCGACCCATTCCTGGGACGCGATAATGTCATATAGTCTGCCCATAAAGGTATACTGCCCGGCCCATTCCTGGGACGCGGTAATGTCATATAGTCTGCCCATAAAGGTATACTGCCCGGCCCATTCCTGGGACGCGGTAATGTCATATAGTTTGCCCATAAAGGTATACTGCCCGGCCCATTCCTGAGACGCGGTAATGTCATATAGTCTGCCCATAAAGGTATACTGCCCGGCCCATTCCTGGGACGCGGTAATGTCATATAGTCTGCCCATAAAGGTATACTGCCCGGCCCATTCCTGGGACGCGGTAATGTCATATAAAATCTGGGAATTTAACCCAACGTACTACGTATCTCCACTCCTTTTAAAAATGACTCTTTTTCAAATAAAACTTCCAAGATACTAACAACCGTAGTATCCAGTCACATCTACTTTTCAAGACAAGTCACAATACCTTTTAGAAATACATTTACCGGCTTCTAAATCACGTGACTTCTTTCTTAAAACCTTAAGCAATTGGTACCTTTAAAACAATTTGCCCTTCTTTATTTCAAGTCATTCTTTGTTTATATTACTAGAGAAAACCATTCTCTTAATCTTCCATAAAGTTATTATAACCAACTTTCCATAAAGCCGTTATACTAACTTTATGCCTTAGACTAATTCATTCTTTTTATAACCAGGAGACTTATACTTTCAACTCAAGTTACGTAACTTTTAAAATACTTCAAGTCTCTTAACCTTAGAAATCAAGTTTCTTAACTTAGAATTTAAAATCTCTTATCTTTAGAATATCAAGAAATCCATGCTTTCCAAATCATATATTCTATACATTTAAATCAAGTCATTTCTTCCTTTAGAAATCAAGTCCCATAACTTGAAAAATAAAGTTCTTAACCTTTTAAGAATTCAAGGTTCAAAGTCTTAAAAAAAAACTTCATACGTAAACTCTTTTAAATTTAGTAACATATGCCTTAAGTGTGTGAGTAGATTATACTTGTTTATAACGATCTTATTAAAGCAGCCATGATATAGAAAATGTAATGCAATTTTGTCTTATCTTAGCTTCTATGCAGATGGAGAATTCTACTCATTTTAATATTATCAATTGTCATTACATTTTCCTTTATTAACGCTGCAATGGCTTGTTCGATACTTATTCTCATTCGTGCCGTAAATTATCCAAGTCAACTTGGCTCCAAAATATCTCCTAACGACTCTTACCAACATCCCCCATAAGACTCGGTAAGGACTTAGGATAACTTAGACATAACCTTTACATAGAGTAAATCACAAACATACCTCTTAACTTTTAAGAGTAGAAGGAAACATGAAATAATACCACATGTATATTCCATACATAGAATCATGCCAAAGAAAGGAAGAGGTTCACATACCTCGCGACGATTGTCGACAAGTAGCAAAATGCTCCAAAGTACTTCAACCTTGAGCTATTCCATCCTTCAAGTAGGATACACTATACTTAGTACTTCAACCTATAATGGCCATAATACGTCCATTAACCTCTTACTTCAAACGTAGAATATTCTAAGTGCTAAGTCACTAAATTCTACGGAAAAACGGACAGCACTTCCTTTGTTTCTACATACTTTGCCACCTTTTTCAAGGCTGAATTCAATAAACAAACACGCCACATTTAAGGCCCAACAATGTAGTTAACAATAGGGGATTACACGCTTACTAGACGTGTAAAATTCCGCCCCACAATCGATATCAAACTAGTACAAACTACAAGTGTAAATTCGGCAACTTGAGATACAACAACACCAATTCTTATCCAATTCCTTTTCAATCCAAATAGTTTAGTATAACATGATATCAAGTCGCAATCGATTATAACCACTACAATCTTCAAGTAAGTAACATGCGACGATTCTAATTAACGACCAAATTGTAATCCAACTTCAAATGGCTTATATGTCATTTCGGATTTAGGCCACAACAATCCATAACACTTATCAATCTTCACTACACATACTTCATGCTAGTAAAATGTAAGGCTAACAACAATATATAATCTTGTAACACTTTAAGAGAACAAGATTGTTACCTCAACGAGTCTTAATCCAACTTCAAACCCAAAGTCGCTCCTTAGCAACTTAGAGCCTCTTCTTGACACTTCAATCCGCCACTTGAGACCCTTAGAATCTCCTAAACAACTTCCCTTAAATCTTCCAATCAAAACCTAGGAAAGCAACTAGGTTTTCACCTTGCGACTAATACGAAAACAATCTTTTTCCGGGATCTTTCTATTGACATACCCTTACAATACCCTCATGAACTTTGGTTTAAAGTGTGGAGCTTATTGGACAACAAACAAATTTTTTTCTTTTTTTGAAATGGTGAACCCGAGAGGTCTCCCAATGTTCATCAAATTTTCTTGAAAATTTTCTAAGTATCGAAAGCTTGTCTCACTACTAGTATCCTTATATAGCAACATGGAGGGCTAAGATTAATACATGTGTGTGGTTTGGATGCAAATCTTTTAAATATCAAGCTAAGTGGTCCCATTGACCAAGTCAATAATATCAAGCTCTACTACTTGCAAGACTTTGTCATCTTAATAATGGTCAAATGACCCTTTTGTCCATACCAAAATCGTCCAAGACCAATCTAGGGGGTGGCACGTGTCGCCCTCCCATTCGTCGCAACATTTCGTTTCCCGACAATTCCATAATTCCGACAAATTTTTACTAGACTCAAATCTTAACATTTTTGAGTTCTTACGCACGTTCTTATAACCATGTCCTGAAAATTCGGGGTGTAACATTAACAAGATCCAAATCTTTCCAAACCTTATTCCACATATCTCATATTCCATAATATACTTCCAACATATATAATATCCAACTTCACAAAGAGGACAAGGTTCATTACCTCAAAGAGCCCAAAAATATCCAAGAACTTAAAGTCGCTCCTTAGCAAGTTTAGCTCCAAATCCTTACGTTCCAATCCGCTACAAGCAACCCTTAGAAGCTCCTAACCAACTTCTCTTCAAGATTCAACTCCAAAAAGTGAAGAACACTTAGGGTTCCAAGCTTGTCAAGTTTCGGCCAAGGCAACTTAAATAGGCTAGGGTGTGAAATATTGTCTAATTCTTGGTTCACAATCTTCCTAACACCTTAAGGAAGAACACTTAAGAGTTTAAGAATTATTGGACAAATCTTGCTCAAGAACACAAGGCAAAGCCGAGAGCAATGTCTAAGGGAGAGAGGATTTTTCAAGTCTTGAAATGGCTAAGTGTGGAAGATTTCATCAACAAGGGTTGGATATATAAGACAACCAAGGGCTAGGATGAAAACAAGTGTGTGGTTGAGATTGGGGACAAGTGTGTGTGGGCCCCACAAGCCACTTGTCCACACTAAATATCTTGCAAGACTTGGCCACTTGTCTTGGCCACTTGTCATGAGGATTTCGGCCAACATGGCCCACCTAGGGGTGACACGTGTCGCCCTCCTATTGGTCCAAAATATTTCATCTCCCGGAAACATCCACAATGGCCAAAATCTTGAAAACAATGTGGGCCCCACAAAACCGTAAATTCCTCCCGTGGGCCCCACGTGACCAATTCCGGAAAATAAAATCCATAATTCTCAAATATTCCAAGAAGTCCAAATACCAAATCTGGGAATCCAATTCCCATTTATGAACCTTTTTCCTTCACAATTTTCGGAAAATTTTCCGTCGGAAAATCAAATCTTTCTTCCTTTTCAATCTTAATGTCGTATTCTCGTACGTACGTCCACACATACATACCCTGGAACTACGGAGTGTAACAAATGTGTTATATCATATAGGCGAAATTATGTGTTGCGTAGGATAAATATTTGGTCGTGCAAAATATCAATTAGTATCAGAGTAGGTTCTCTTTTGAAGAGGCTAACACCTTAAGAGAAGATTATGATGAATGTTGCACCACCAATCGGAAAAAGTGAAGGACAATCACCTCAAAGGCCACCGTTGTTCAATGGACAATACTATGCCTGGTGGAAAGCTCGCATGGAGGATCATCTGCAAGAAGAAGATTACGAGCTATGGGATAAGATCATTGAAGGACCAAGGTTGTTACACCCCGTAAGTCCAGGACATGTATAAGAGAAAGTACGTAAGGAACACAAGACTTGAAATTGGTACGAAAGGAAGAATTGTTTTTCCGACGGAAAATCTTCCGAACGTCGGAAGGGAAAAATGTTCGTTGAGGAGAATTAGATTCTCAAAATGCATTATTTGAAGAGTATGGAACTTATTAACATTATGGAAATTTATTTTTACGGATTTGGTCATGTGGGGCCCACCCGAGGAATTTTACGTTTTGTAGGGCCCACGAGGGTTACATAATTTTATGGACGAATGAGAGGGCGACACGTGGCACCCCCACATATGGTCTTGGACGATTATGGTAAGGGTAAAATGGTCATTGACAATCAAGGAAGATAAGTCTTCAAAGCTTGAGATTGTTGACCAAGTCAACTTGTCCACTTGGCTATTATCCATGTGTTCTTCATCCTAGCCACACATTTGTTATAATCTAAGCCCTCCATTGTGTTTTATATACCACACTAGTAGCAAGACAAGGTCTTCCAACACTTAGAAAAAAATCACAACATTCTTGTTCTTGTAGATTGCTCTCGGGTTTGAGGATAAATCCACACAAAAAATTTTAGTTTGTGATCCATTATTCACAAGACTTAAACCCAAGGTCCCTAAGGGTTTTGTAAGGATATCTCAATAGAAAGATCTCGGAAAAACGGCGTTTTCACGTTAGTCGCAAGGCGAAAACCTAAGGCATTTTCATAGGTTTTGATTGGAAATTGAAGAGAAGTTGGTTGTGAACTTCTAGAGGCTTCAAATAGCGGATTGGAGTGTCAAGGAAAGGAGCTAAGAATTGCTAAGGAGCGACTTTGAATCTTGGAAATTTTAAGGGCTTGTAAAGGTATAAATCTTGTCGTTTTAGTAATTAAGATTTACTTATTGTTGTAGCTATGGATATTAACAAGCATGAGATGTTGTTGTACCCCGTATTTCCAGAGTATGTACGTAAGGACGTACGTAGAAAAGTTTGGGCTTTAAAGTAGGCTTGGCCGAAATATTTTGTGCACAACACCCGGTTAGAGTCGTTTTTCGACGAAACGTTTTACATAACTTGCGAGGGGAAAATTCCGGCTATGCCATTTTTAATTTTTGCGGATTTTTTCGAGAGACGAAACATTTTGGACCAACGAGAGGGCGACACTTGGCACCCTCTCATTGATGGAGTGTGGGGCGGTAAAGTGGCCGATTGGGAGGTCTTGGGTTGGTAGGATATTTTGTGATATTTTGGATGGCAGATGGATAAGGTGGGACCCACTTACACTTGTCCCAATCTTGACCTTACACTTGCCTACCACATGTCTTGATCTAGGCCCTTGGTTGTCCTATAAATACCCCCCTAAGCTTGAAGACTTCTTCATCCTAAATCTCTAAGTCTTGAAAGCTCTCTTCCTCCCCCTTAGTGTAGTGTCTCGTCCAAGAGCCCCTTCCCCTCGCGAGGCCCCTGGCCGAGAGCCCTCCCTCGCCGAGAGTACCTCCTAGTGGGTCGCCGAGGGTATACACCCCCTTGTGGTGTTGTCTCGTATAAATACCCTCATCTTGGTAGAAATACTCTCCAAAGTATTGTTACTTTACCCAAATTACCTTAGCCATATACCTTGTAGTATTCCAAAGATACCTCTATACGTAGAGCCCGGAAATACTACCGTATGTCCTTTTTGTCTCAAACCGAACCCTAAGGAAAAATCTCCATAGTTGGTTGGAGTATTAAGTAGAAGTTGCGTAGAACTTCTAAGGGTTGTTTGGAGCGGTGGAGCACTTGAGTAGAGCTAAATGTTGCTAAGGACCGACATTTATACTTGGATAATTTTGGGCTTATCGAGGTAAATACTACCGCCCTTCTATCAGAATCGAAATCACATGTTGTAGGAATATATAGTTGAAGTATACTATATATAGAACTGAACATAGTTTTGCTGCAATGTCTTTGGACTTAAGCCTGAATTTAAAGAAGAGAATCGAATCAGAATTACATAGGGTATCAGACATGAGACTTGTGTAGTTTGACTGCAGTAGGGCATCGCCCAATTTTCCGTAGAACCTTGTATCTAGATTTATTCTACCGAGTAGTCTAGACTTTGATAGACTGTATAACCTTTATAGGTTGAATGTTCTGCGAGTAGCTTGTGCTACTTGAAAGGTGGACGAGGCTAGCCGGGTTATAGCCATGAGCGATTTGCTAATAGTCGATAATCGTCGCGAGGTATGTGATTCTTCCTATCCTCTTGAGCATGATATTTTAAAAGAATATATATATATAGTACGGTAGACGTACGTGTGTTAATTGAACGTAGTTGTACGGCAATGTCTTTTGACTTAAGCCTGAATAATAAGAATCTTGATGTATTTCAAGAATATTAAGAACCGTTTTTAAAAGCTTAAGAGTTATACTAGCTTTATGGGAAGTTAGGTATAACGGCTTAAGAGAGATAAAATGAATGATTTATTGATTTTAAAAGTTAAGAGACTTGATCTTAAAAGATAAGAGACTTGACTTAAATGAATTAATATGAATTTTGTGTGAAACCTCATTCGTGAGTAATGAGTACTTGGTTTTTTTAAAAGGAATAATGTTTTACTGATTTCGGAAATCAGAATGAGTATCGACAAACCACTGCAAGCGTTAAAGGGAAATGTTTTGATTAATGAAGTATTATTAAAATCAAGAGAAACCCCATCCGCATAAGCTAAGATGAGACAAAATGATATTACATTTCCTAGATCATGGCTGCTTAATAAGATTGATTATGAACAAAAATAACCTACTCACATATAAGGCATATGTTTCTCAGATTGTTTAAAAGAGAATTATATTCTTAAATGAATAAGACTATGAGCTACGAAACCTTTCTAAAATAAGAAACGTGAACATTTGAAATTAGGCAAACTTGAACGTTTGGAAAATAATGTTGTTACTTGATTTTACAAAGGGAAGAGTTTTGGTTTACTTAAAGAAAATAGTCACTCTATTTTATACTACGGGTATTGTGTGACTTCTGTGAAAGAAACGGATCTTTTAAAAAGTTAATGTATGAAGTACTTTGGGGATAGATACCCGAACTTGTTAGCATAAAGTACCTTGTGTGAATAACTTGATTGTGTTGGTTTGTGATAGCCTTGTAATACTTTCTTGTTGATTTGATAAGTAAACATGTTAGGATGCTACGTGTGTTAGTATCTTGTGATTGTTATGAAAGGGGGTCATTCTTGTTGTGCTTACGTTGTTAAACGTTAAGCCCGCAGATCATATTGTATCACATACCCTCGACTTATTATACCGGTGGCTTGCCACCCTTGATGCGGTCTATACGGCCATGCGTCTATGAGACTTTATGAGCAGCGGTATGCTCCAAGATTGATCATTCCGGTGTTTAGCCCGACGCGGGATGCCCTATGCGTCCATGGGACTATGCGGTCTTTTGAGACTATGCGGGCCGCGTAGTCCGCGGCGGATACCGGGTTAAGCCGCCCGACGCGGGTATACCTCAGCGGTGCAGGACCATGATTCGAGGAATACCTCACGCGGGTCGTGTGTGACCTATGCGGATCTGCGGTAGTTCGTGGATAGACGCGCACATTGATATCGCGGGCGAGTGGCCGCCTTCGATCATGGTGCGTCTAGAAAGACCTCATGATACAGTTTATGGCATTTTTGGTACTGTGGGTCTTAGTAGTCGGCTATGCCTTCGTACTTACCCCGTACGGTTCTATTGTGATGACTTTGAGAGCGTGAGTCCCTGACTTGACATGATCGCTTATTTATCAGGAATCGTAGTTTGGTTATCATACATGTCTCCCGCTTTATATAGACTACTATGATTTCATTTACGATTTATTTTCGCCACATACTTGGTACCGTTTCATCGACTCTTCGGGGCCGCGTTCATGCCGCAGTAGAGGTACACCAGTGTTGATCCTCGCCATGTGGTCACAGCGTTTGGGAAGCTCCGTTTCTCCGAGGCTTATCAGGTATAGTCCTCGTCGTTGTAGGTACTTACATTCGTGGTATGGCGGCCCCGTCCCGCCATTGTTGTCGTATCATTCTTAGAGGTCCGTAGTAATCGCCAGGCGAGTTGTAGAAAGGGATGTAACTGCTCAAATTGTTATTTATATATACCAAGGTAACCGCTTTTGGTTAGCCTGCTTTCTTATTTCACTGCTTTATTACATTGGTTTCATGTATTGTCTTTATATTCCGCCGATTTCTCGATGTATGACTATCGGGTGCCCGTAAGGCACGATCCACGCCCCGGTTCGGTCGTGACAAAAGTGGTATCGAGCGCTTAATCCTCGGAAAGTGTCTGCACCGTATCTAGTAGAGTCTTGATTATCGGTGTGTTATGCACCACACCAATAATCAGGAGGCTATAGGATATTTAGGATTGGTTTCCATTCTTCTCACTCTGAGATCGTGCTTAGAGCCGTGTTATAAGTTGGACCCCTCTAACGTAATTCTTTCCCTTATCGTTATGTCTTCGCGTAAGGCAACCCGGGCCCAGGAGGGCAAGGCAGCCGAGGGAGCTGCGAGTAGAGTACAGAGGGTTACGAGGGCACAGGCCCAATCATTACCTAGGGTAGTGCTTCATTCGGGGAGTTCTGCGACGTCACTAGCCCCAGCGGAGTTTAGCATCATGCGGCAGCTCCTACGCGCCATGATATTTGAACCTTCGCCCACGATCGAACAGAGAATATAGATTGCAAAGAGGCAACCCTATTACTAGCTATGGATTTGGCTACCAGAGAGTATACCGATGTACCGCAAGTTTTGATGACTATCTAAGAGAGGGTTGTGCAAGAGTAATTCTTCAGTTAGGCTTGAGCATGGCCTGTGTACGGGCTTATGCGCAGCAGGCCATGAAACGTAGAGATCGACGGGTTAACAAAGGACAGCAGAAGAGGGCCAGAACAGCAAGGTCCTTTGGTAACTTTCGAGGCGAGTCGCCTCACCAGCGGATTAGATTATGCACATCCACCAGTGCAGAGAGGTCCTCCACGGGGTTCAGGACGTTCGGGGTATGCAGGAGTTGGTCAGAACTCCAGAGTTTCCGGTTCACAGCTACACGTAGGCTCCAGCCAGCCGGATTCAGTTTTTCCCTCAGTATTCACAGTATGACAGGCGTCATCCCGGGGAATGTCGTCTTTTTTGGTGGGTACTTGTTGTACCTACGGCCGTAAGGGCCGGGTGTCGAAAGGATGTCCTAGTAGGAGGGATGCAAGTAGGAGGACTTATCCTTCGGGATCGATGGGTAGTTCGTCACCTTCCTTAGCTGCCACTGCAGGCGTGTTTGATTAGAACGACATAGGAGTGAAGCGAGATACTGAGTTTATCCTTAACCTCTGTAGATCGATATGTGTGTTAAGATGGGTATATCATAAGTGCTATGTTCTGATAGCAGTGTGTTAGTTGTGATTAGAAATCATGGTTAGTAACCGGGAAAGATTGGGGGATAGGAAAAGTGTGAACCTTAGAATGCTATACGTGGAGACCTTAGAGGTAAGGCCATCTTGGGTAAAGATGTATTGTTATGCTTGATCCTTATCGGAGTGCATAGTGCACATAAGCTATGTTTGTATAATAAGTCCCTGGGTAGTGTGAAATGAAAGAGGGTAGTTGAGCTAAGAAGACCGCTAGGTTTTCGTAACGGGGATTAGTGAGATTGTTCCGATCGGGAGCAAGTGTCAGACGCGAGTGGGTCGGGTTGAGGCCATGCGCAAGGTCAACCCGCGACTGTTTTATGGTGGGGCTGGCCAGGTGGTTCACGTGGTAGGGTCGCGAGGTGTTAGGCCCAAGTTTAGTTAACCAACAGACGAGTTCGTGGACGTTCCACCAACACGCCCGGTTCGGTCGTGACAAAAGTGGGCCATGGAGTCACCGTCGTATCTTCGACCAAGACCGCTTACTCGGCAGAGGGTTATGCGAGATGTTACATCAGAAAGGTTGTAAGGCTGCACGAGGTGCCTACTTTCACCTTATGTCAGATAGTGGAGCCCGTGTTACTACTGCTTTTTCCGAAGTTTAACCAGCAGGTTAGGAACTCGTGAGTCTCCGTGATCGTATTCATCCTCGCCGTTGTTTTGATTTCGTGGTAGCGCGAGGATTGTTTCCTCCCGTTAGGAAGTGTTTTACGCTACCATTTCAGGTGTTCGATATCGCCGCGACGCCTTAGGGCGGAAGTGTAAGTTGCCTGGCCGATTGGTTCGACGCCGCGCGTTCAGATAGTTGGTTCATACGTGTTCAGCAGATGTGGACGGGGAAGCTTATCCGTAAGAGGTTATTGGCGGCTCGAGTCACCGTAAGTCGTGCGGATAATCGCGACAACGCCGGAGTTCGTGCCGACGGTGGGTCTTCAGGTACCACCCCGGAAAGGGTGTGATGAGTTTTGGAAACCAAGCAAGAATGTAAATGTGGTAAGAGTTCGAGTGTACGAAGGTACGACACGTAGCGGAAGAAGCGAGCATGTATGGCGAGCGATGTGATCATTTCTTTTGTAAGGAGAAGGTGCGAGGAAGTATATTTTAGACCCCGAGAGAGGTATTTGTGGTGATGTTAGAGGTGGTTCCTCGGACTTGGATGGAAGTATTTGCGCTGGTGTTTCGTACGTGGCGGGTGTGGCGTAATTGTTCTCGTAAGTATAGTAGTGAAGACTATCTCGGGCGCGTTTGTTTTGAGACTTAGAAGGAACATTCGGGACGAATGTTTCTAAGGAGGGGAGAATGTTATACCCCGTATTTCCAGAGTATGTACGTAAGGACGTACGTAGAAAAGTTTGGGCTTTAAAGTAGGCTTGGCCGAAATATTTTGTGCACAACACCCGGTTAGAGTCGTTTTTAGACGAAACGTTTTTCATAAATTGCGAGGGGAAAAATACCGCGATGCCATTTTTAATTTTTTCGGATTTTTACGAGAGACGAAACATTTTGGACCAACGAGGGGGCGACACTGGCACCTCTCATTGATGGAGAGGTAAAGTGGCCGATTGGGAGGTCTTGGGTTGGTAGGATATTTTGTGATATTTTGGATGGTAGATGGATAAGGTGGGACCCACTTACACTTGTCCCAATCTTGACCTTACACTTGCCTACCACATGTCTTGATCTAGGCCCTTGGTTGTCCTATAAATACCCCCCTAAGCTTGAAGACTTCTTCATCCTAAATCTCTAAGTCTTGAAAGCTCTCTTCCTCCCCCTTAGTGTAGTGTCTCGTCCAAGAGCCCCTTCCCCCCCCTTGGTGAGGCCCCTTGGCCGAGAGCCCCTCCCCCCCATTGGCCGAGAGTACCCCCTCTCCTAGTGGGGTTGGCCGAGGGGTATACACCCCCCCCTTGTGGTGTTGTCTCGTATAAATACCCTCCTCTTGGTAGAAATACTCTCCAAAGTATTGTTACTTTACCCAAATTACCTTAGCCATATACCTTGTAGTATTCCAAAGATACCTCTATACGTAGAGCCCGGAAATACTACCGTATGTCCTTTTTGTCTCAAACCGAACCCTAAGGAAAAATCTCCATAGTTGGTTGGAGTATTAAGAAGAAGTTGCGTAGAACTTCTAAGGGTTGTTTGGAGCGGGTTGGAGCACCCGGAGTAGGAGCTAAACGTTGCTAAGGACCGACATTTATACTTGGATAATTTTGGGCTTATCGAGGTAAATACTACTTGTCACGACCCGAACCCGGGCCCGTGACTGGTGCCTTACCCCGGGCACCCAAGTAGACATACATCAGAGTAATCAGCGGAACATAAAGACAATACATGAAACCAGTGTAATAAGACAGTGAAATAAGAAGACAAAGCAACCAAAACGGTTACCTTTCAAGATATATATAAATAGCAACTTTTTCAACATGAACAGCTTTAATCTTTTACAAACCCCGCCACAACAAAGATTACAGCACTCTAAGAAATGATACGACAACAATGGCGGACAGGCTCCGCCATACCCCAACGTAAGCACCTACAACAACAGGACTATACCAAGATAAGCCTCCGAGAAACGGAGCTTCCCAAACGCCAAATCAGACTCGAGAGCTAGGATCAACAATCGTGTACTCAACTCGCGGATGAACGCAGCCTCGGGCGAGGTCGATAACAAAAATGTAGTATGTGAAATCAAAATACATATCGTAAATGAAATCATAGCATATATAAAGCAGAGACATGTATGATAACCAAACTACGCTTTACAACAAAGCCATGTCAAGTCGTGACTCACGCCTCAAGTCATCACTCAAGTATAACAATGGGTCTCGTGCCCACAACATCAATCATGCCCGTGGAATACCTTCCTCACCGCGGCAGCCTATGATATAAAAGCACCAAGGAACACACATGAACACCGTGTCCCACCTGTGTCATAATAAACTGACGGTAAGTACGGCGCATAGCCGATGTTATACCCCGTAGTTCCGTGGTATGTATGCAAGGACGACGACGAGAATACAAAGATTGGAAAGAGAAAGAGGCGAATTTTCCACTAAAAGTTTCCGTTTTTGTGAAGGAAAAAGGTTCGTTATGGGAATTGGATTCCCAGATTTGGTATTCGACTTCCGAATATTAGAGAATTATGGAATTTTATTTTCAAATGGTCACGTGGGCCCACGGAGAAATTTACGGCTTTGTGGGGCCCGCTGATTTTGAGATTTTGGCCGTTTGGATATTTTCTAAGACGAAATATTTTGGATTTAATCGGGCGACACGTGTCACCCCACGTGGCACCTTTGGCCGAAATATGTTTGTGCACAACACCTTGCTAGAGTCGTTTCTAAACGCTTTCACACCTTCGTAGGGAATTTCCGCTATGTCATTAAGTATTTTTATGGATTTTTCCAGAGACTAACATTTTGGACCAACGAGAGGCGCACTCGCACCCTCTCATGGCAAAGTGGGCACGGACGATTTGGGGAGGCGTGGGAGATATTTTTGGTAGATATTTTGTGTGCAAGTTGGCTAGGACACTTGGGTGAATCTTGGCCCTACACTTGCTAGGCACTTGGCAGATCTTGGCCATTGGTTGGCCTTGCTATAAATACCCTCTCCTTTGATGAACTTCTTCATCCAAAATGCCTAAGTCTCGAGAGCCTTCCTCCCTTTTCGCAGGCCCTCGCCGAGAGTTCCCCTAGTGGGGTAGGCCGAGGTAGCCACCCCTCCTGTGGTGTGGCCGCAAGTACCCCTGCCTAGTTTGTTTTCATATAATACCCCTCTCGTAGAAATACTCTCAAAAGTATTGTTATAATGCCCAAATTACCTTAGCCATATACCTTGTAGTATTCTAAGGTTATACCTTTACAAAAAGCCCAGCTTATACTATTATACTTCCAAACCAAACCCTAGGAAAATCTCCATAAAGTCGTTGAGTTTTGTGTGTTGGTTAGAACTTCGTGGTTTAGAGCTGGTTGAGCGCCGAGTCGAGCTAAACGATTGCCCAGATCGACTTTAAACTCGGATAATTATGGGCTTATCGAGGTAATTATCTTGTCCCCTATTGTAATTGGAAATTACATATTGTTAGATTGTATAGTAGAAGTATACTATATATAGTCTCGAATCAGAATTACATAGACTCAGACAGACTTGTAGTAGTACCGTGGAGTAGAATTGTACCGTTAGATGTATAACCCCTCGGTTGGCTTGAGGAGGTTTACTGCTGGGGAGGTCACAAATTTCAGAGAAAGTTCTACGATGAGACCTAAATGTTAATAAGGCCTTATAGGTCAAGTACTACGCGTGGCGCTCTACTTGGCTTAGGAGTAGCCGACTTGAGGTACTTGAGCATTTTGCTATTAGTCGATAATCGTCGCGAGGTATGTGAACCTCTTCCTATCTCTCTAGCATGATATGTGTGAACTATGTAGTGCTAAATGTGTTTGAATGGTTTAAAACATAAAGTGTTATAACGCTTTATGGGAAGTCGTTATAATGACTTTATGTTAGTAAGAAAATACATGTGGTTTTTAAGAGGTAATCGATTTGAACTATAATCGGCTTGTTATATGATAAGAAAGAACTTGAAGTATTTTCAAAAGATTTTTGAATCATTTTGAAAGGAGAAGTAATACTTGGTGTTTGAAAACTTAAGAGTTATACTAGCTTTATGGGAAGTTAGGTATAACGCTTAAGAATGCTTTACCGATTTGAAATCGAACGTGTATCGACAAACCATAATAAAAGGAAATGTTTTGAATAATTAAGTATTATGAAAACCAAGAGAAACTTCCATCCGCATAAGCTAAGACGAGACAAAATGATATTTCCTAGATCATGGTCGAATAAGATTGTTATAAACAAGAATATCCTACTCACATATAAGGCTTATGTTTCGATTGTTTAAAAGAGAATTATATTCTTAAATGAATAAGACTATGAACTACGAAACCTTTCTAAAAATAAGAAACGTGAACATTTGAAATTAGGCAAACTTGGACGCTTGAAAATAATGTTGTTACTTGATTTTACAAAGAGAAGTAATTGATTTACTTTAAAAGGATAGTCACTCTATTTTATACTACGTATTGTGTGACATCAAAGTAACGATCTTTTAAAGAGTTGATGTATGAAGTACTTGGGGATAAAACCCGATTTTGTTAATCATATAGTAGAAGGTACCTTGTGTGAACAACTTGATTGTATTGGTTTGTGATAGCCTTGTAATACTTTCTTGATTGCGCTGATAAGTAAACGTGTTGGGATGCTACGGTGTTAGTATCTTGTGATGTTTGCAGGTAGGGGTTTCTTGATTGCGCTTATTAACTATCGCCGTTATGATAGTATTGTGGCATTCATCTCGAGATGATTCCGGTTAAGCCGCCTCCACGCGGGTTCAAAGCGTCGACGGACCTATGATTCGAGAATACCTCATGCAGTCCCGGCCTATGCGGAACTACGAGTTCCGTGTTAGTGTACGCCCTTACGGGCATGCGGTCCTTGTGGCCACGCGATCGCGAAGTCCGTGACGACGCCGGAGTAGCTACCGACGCGGGGACGCCACGCGGCCGACGAGATTGGCCTACGCGAGTCGCGGAAGTTCCAGACTAGACGCGCACATTAGATACGCGGGCAAGTGGCCGCTTGATCATGGATCTTATGATACGCTTCATGACCTTGTTGGTACCGGTGTTAGTAGACGGCTATGCCGCATTTACCCCGCACGGTGTTATTATGGCACGTGGGACTCGTGTTCATGCGTGTTCCTTGGAACTTTTATATCATAAACCGCCAAGAATGAGGAACGTGTCCCACGCACGATTGATGTGCGTGAGACCCATCGTTATGTTCTTTCGATGACTTGAGGCGTGAGTCCCCGACTTGATATGACCGCTTAGTTATTGTAAAATCGTAGTTTGGTCATCATACATGTCTCCCGCTTATAGACTATTATGATTTCATTTGCGATTTTTAGTTTCACATACTCTGCCGCAGTCGAGGTACAATCCTAGCCTCGTGGTCACAAAAGCCCGCTTCTCCGAGGCTTATCACGTGTAGTCCCCGTCAGAAAGTGTTTACATTCAGGCTGGCGGCCCCGCCCGCCATTGTTGTCATATCATTCTGAGGTCCGTAATGGGCATGGTTTGTAAAAGGATTAAACTGCTCATGTTAAAAGTTGTCATTTATATATACGCCAAAGGCAAGTTTTCACAGATTATTGTTTTATACTTCGTTATCTCATACGGTTGTGTTTGTTCCGCCGACACTGGATGTATGTCTACTGGGTGCCCGGTAGGCACTACCACGCCCCGTCGTGACAAAGTGGTATCAATCCTCTGAAAGTGTCTACAGCATCAGATTCAAGAAGTCTTGATTATCGCGTGTTGTGCACCACATCAATAATCGTGAGGCTATAGGATATTTAGGATTGGTTTCTATTCTTCTCACTCGAGATCGTGCCTCAGAGCCGTGGTTGTAAGTCAACCTCCGACGAAATTTTTTCCTTATCATTATGCCTCCGCGTAGGCAACCCGAGCCGGAGCCGCGAGCAGAGTTCAGAGGTGGCGAGGCACAGCCCAATCATTACCTAGTAGTGCTTCATTCGGGATTTCGCGACGTCACTAGCCCCCAGAGTTTAGCATGCAGCTCATCAAGGCCCACGATATTTGAACCTTCGCCCACGAAATATAGATTTCAAAGAGGCGACTGACATTAGCTATAGATTTGGCTACCAGAGATTATACCGATGTAAGTCTTGATGACTACCTAAGAGAGGGTGCAAGAGTAATTCTTCAGCATGGCCTGTACGCTTATGTACAGCAGCCGAAAACGTAGAGATTGACGGTTAACCAAAGACAGCAGTAAGAGGGCCGCAAGGTCCTTCGTAACTTTCAAAGTATACCTGTTAGTTGTGATTAGAATCATGGTGGGTTAACCGAGTAAGATTTTGGGGGATAGAGAAGGTGTGAGCCTTAGAGTGTTATGTTTGACCCTTATAGGAGTGCATAGTGCACGTGAGCTATGTTCGTGGGATAAGTCCCAGAGTAGCGTGATTTGAAGGAAGGTAGTCGAGTTCGTAACGTGTTTAGTAAGATTGTTCCTTCGAGATGGTATTTGCGCCGGTCGTGGTTGAGGCTACGTGCGGTCAACCCGCGTAGGTTTGGTGGTCCTCTTTGTGTTAGGGTCGCTTCAGGTGTTAGGCCCATGTTTAGTTAGCCGCGCAAGTTCGTGGATGCATCGTGTTCTTGGTCGGTCGTTCCTCGTTGTTGATGTTATCCGGTTGCGAGGTTGCACGGGTGCCTACCTTCACCTTATGACTGGAGCCGTACTACTGCTTTCTCGGAGTTTGTGCTAGGAACTCGTGAATCTCCAGACGCATTCGCCTTTGATTTCAGGATCGTTGTTCCTGGTTGGAGTGTTTAAGCTACCATTTCGCGACGCCAATGCAAGATTGGTTCGATGCGTGGTTCGATAGTCGTTCAGCTTGTTCCGATAGGCTTGTCTAGAAGAAGTTCGCAGCGGAATTGTGCGATAATCACGCTTAGAGTTGTCTTCTGAGTACCACCCCGCAGTGTGACGAGTTTTGGAAATGTATGAACTTAGCCCGAGTTACTTGGGCAGTTCATGCGAAGAATAGGCCAATATGTTAGCATTTGCCGTCCGACTTAGGAGGAAGGACGTCCGTTTCAGATTGTTATGTTCGGAAAGTATCAAGATCCATCCGAATGATCCCGCTAATGATGACCACGTTAGAGATAGTAACCCCAGTTTGGATACTAAAGCGATAATGTGATAAGAATCATCAGCAAGGCTCGCGACAAAGTGACAAAAGTAGTATTATTTGTGGTGATGTAGAGGTGTTTCCTCGTGGACTTAGATGTAAGTGTTGCGCAGTATTTGTATGGCAGATTGTTTCGTAAGTATGAAGACTATACGCTTGTTTTGAGATTTAGAAGGAACATTCGGACGAATGTTTCGAAGAATGTTATACCCGTAGTTCCGTGGTATGTATGCAAAGATTGGAAAGAAGAAAGAGAATTTTCCACTAAAAGTTTCCGGTTTTGTGAAGGAAAAAGGTTCGCATGGAATTGATTCTTGGTATTCTGACTTCCCGAATATTAGAGAATTATGGAATTTTATTTTCAAAATGGTCACGCGGCCCACTGAGAAATTTACTGGGGCCCGCTGATTTTGAGATTTTGGCCGCTTTGGATATTTTCAAGACGAAATATTTTGATTTAATCGGGGCGACACGTGTCACCCCACGTGGCACCTTTCGGGGAAATATGTTTGTGCACAACACCCTGCTAGAGTCGCCGACTAAACGCTTTCACACTTCGTAGGGAATTTCCGCTATGTCATTAAGTATTTTTATGGATTTTTCCGAGAGACTAACATTTTGGACCAACGAGAGGGCGACTCGCACCCTCTCATCAGTGGGCAAAGACGAGTGGGAGATATTTTTGGTAGATATTTTGTGTGCAAGTCACAGACACTTGGGTGAATCTCGCCCTACACTTGCTAGCACTTGGCTAGATCTTGGCCATTGGTTGGCCTTGTATAAATACCCTCTCCTTTGATGAACTTCTTCATCCAAAATGCCTAAGTCTCGAGAGCCTTCCTCCCTTTTCGCAGGCCCTCGCCGAGAGTTCCCCGGTAGGCGAGGCAGCCACCCCCTCCGTACCCCTAGCCTAGTTTGTTTTCATATAATACCCCCTCTGGTAGAAATACTCTCAAAAGTATTGTTATAATGCCCAAATTACCTTAGCCATATACCTTGTAGTATTCTAAGGTTATACCTTACAAAAAGCCCGCTTATACTATTATACTTCCAAACCGAAACCCTAGGAAAATCTCCATAGTCATTGAGTTTTGTGTGTTTAGTTAGAACTTCTAAGGTGGTTTAGAGCGGGTCGAGCGCTGAGTCGAGCTAAACGATTGCCCAGATCGACTTTAAACTCGGATAATTACGGGCTTATCGAGGTAATTATCTTGTCCCCTATTGTAATTGGAAATTACATTGTTAGATCAGATAGTAGAAGTATACTATATATAGAATCAGAATTACATGAGACTTGTGTAGTAATCCGTGGAGTAGAATTGTACTTAGATGATAACCCCTCGTTGGCTTGAGGAGGTTTACGCAAATTTCAAAGTTCTACGACGAGACCTAAATGTTAATGGCCTTATAGGTCAAGTACTACGTGGCGCGTCTACTTGGCTTAAGGAGTAGCCGACGGCTTGAGGTACTCGAGCATTTTGCTATTAGTCGATAATCGCCGCGAGGTATGTGAACCTCTTCCTATCTCTCTAGCATGATATGTGTGAACTATGTAGTACCAGACGCATACGTGCTAAATGTGTTTGAATGGTTTAAAACATAAAGTGTTATAACGCTTTATGGGAAGTTGGTTATAACTTTATGTTAGTAAGAAAATACATGTGGTTTTTAAGAGGTAATCGATTTGAACTATAATCGCTTGTTATATGATAAGAAAGAACTTGAAGTATTTTCAAAAGATTTTTGAATCATTTTGAAAGGAGAAGTAATACTTGGTGTTTGAAAACTTAAGAGTTATACTAGCTTTATGGGAAGTTAGGTATAACGCTTAAGAATGCTTTCTTGATTTCGAAATCGAATGTGTATCGACAAACCATCTTAAAAGGAAATGTTTTGAATAATTAAGTATTATGAAAACGAGAAACTTCCATCCGCATGTAAGCTAAGATGAGACAAAATGATATTTCCTAGATCATGGTCAAATAAGATTGTTATAAACAAGAATATCCTACTCACATATAAGGCTTATGTTTCTCGATTGTTTAAAAGAGAATTATATTCTTAAATGAATAAGACTATGAACTACGAAACCTTTCTAAAAATAAGAACGTGAACATTTGAAATTAGGCAAACTTGGACGCTTGAAAATAATGTTGTTACTTGATTTTACAAAGAGAAGTAATTGATTTACTTTAAAAGGATAGTCACTCTATTTTATACTACGTATTGTGTGACATTGTGAAAGTAACGTATCTTTTAAAGAGTTGATGTATGAAGTACTTTGGGGATAAAACCCGATTTTGTTAATCATATAGTAGAAGGTACCTTGTGTGAACAACTTGATTGTATTGGTTTGTGATAGCCTTGTAATACTTTCTTGATTGCGTTGATAAGTAAACGTGTTGGGACGCTACGTGTTAG
The DNA here is from genome assembly GCA_029844215.1 of Przewalskia tangutica. Classification (NCBI taxonomy): domain Eukaryota; kingdom Viridiplantae; phylum Streptophyta; class Magnoliopsida; order Solanales; family Solanaceae; genus Przewalskia; species Przewalskia tangutica. Next base: position 56,697,349 of record CM056722.1, on the reverse strand, counting down.
TATCTTGTGATGTTTGTGTGCAGGGTTTCGATTGGCTTATTAACTATCCGTTATGATAGTATTGTGGCATTCATCTCGAGATGATTCCGGTTACGCGGGTAGTCGATGGACCTATGATTCGAGAATACCTCACGCAGTCCCGGCTATGAACTACGAGTTCCGTGTTAGTGCGCCCTTACGGGCATGCGCGTGGCGATGCCGGGAGTAGCTACCCTCGATGCGGGGATGCCATGCGGGCCGATGAGATTGGCCTACGCGGAGTCGGAAGTTCCAGACTAGACGCGCACATTAGATACGGGCAAGTGGCCGGCTTTGATCATGGATCTTATGATATGACCGGTGTTAGTAGGCCTTACCCCGCACGGTGTTATTATGGGTGTTCATGTGTTCCTTGGAACTTTTATATCATAAACCGCCTAGCTGAGGAACGTGTCCCACGCACGATTGATGTTGTGGCGTGAGACCCATCGTTATGTTCTTTGGTGATGACTTGGGCGAGTTAGTTATTGTAAATCGTAGTTTGGTCATCATCTCCCGCTTTATAGACTATTATGATTTCATTTGCGATTTTTAGTTTCACATACTGAATGGTCGTGCATCGACCTCAGTTGAGGTACACCGTTGATCCTAGGAAGCTTGTAGTGTAAGTGTTTACATTCAGGGTTTTCCCGCCATTGTTGTCATATCATTCTGCATGGTTTGTAAAAGGATTAAACTGCTCATGTTAAAAGTTGTCATTTATATATACGCCAGGCAAGTTTTCACAGATTATTGTTTTATACTATCTCATATGGTTGTGTTTGTATTACTGATGTATGTCTACTGGGTGCCCGGTAAGGCACCGTCGTGACACCGACTACTAAAAACCCACGCACCAACAAGGTCATGAATCAGATTCATAAGATCTGTCTAGACCGTCACATGATCAAAGCCGCCACTTGCCCGCAGATTATCACCACGCGCTTAACCTCGAACTCCCCGACTCCGCATAGGCCAATCTCATCGCCCGCATGAGGTATTCCCCGCATCGAGGTAGCTACTCTAATCGCCCCGACTTCGCATCCGCATGGCACATGGACCGCATGCCCATAAAGGACGATACTAACTCGAACTCTCGTAGCTCGCGATAGGCCCCGGGACTGCGTGAGGTATTCTCGAATCATAGGTCCATCGACCGCCGAGTCTACCCCGCACGGAGGGCTTAACCCCTAATCATCTCAAGAGATGAATGCCACAATACTATCATAACGACCGATAGTTAATAAGCACAATCAAGAAACCCTTTACACAACCATCACAAGATACTAACACCCGTAGCTTCCTAACACGTTTACTTATCAAAGCAATCAAGAAAGTATTACAAGGCTATCACAAACCAATACAATCAAGTTGTTCACACAAGGTACCCTCTACTATATGATTAACAAGATCGGGTTTTATCCCCAAAGTACTTCATACATTAACTCTTTAAAAGATACGTTACATTCACAAAAGTCACACAATACCCGTAGTATATGAAAATAGAGTGATTATCTTTTTAAAGTAAATCAATTACTTCTCTTTGTAAAATCAAGTAGCAACATTCTTTTCCAATGTTCAAGTTTGCCTAATTTCCAATGTTCAAGTTTCTCATTTTTAGAAAGGGTTCGTAGTTCATAGTCTTATTCATTTAAGAATATAATTCTCCTTTAAACAATCTGAGAAACATAAGCCTTATATGTGAGTAGGATATCTTGTTTATAACAATCTTATTACAGCAGCCATGATCTAGGAAATATCATTTTGTCTCATCTTAGCTTCTATGCAGATGGAAGTTTCTACTGGTTTTAATAATACTTAATTATTCAAAACATTTCCTTTTATTAACGCTGCAGTTGGTTTGTCGATACACATTCCGATTCAAATCAAGAAACATTCTTAAGCCGTTATACCTAACGTCCCATACAGCTAGTATAACTCTTAAGTTTTCAAAGACCAAATATTACTTCTTCTTTCAACATGATTCAAAAATCTTTGAAATACTTCAAGTTCTTTATTAACACATAACAAGCCGATATAGTTCAAATCGCCACCTTTTCAAGACCACCAAGATTTTCTTACCAACATAAAGTCATATAATCAACTTCCCATAAAGCCGTTATAACACTTTATGTTTTAAACCAATCAAATACGCTTAGCACATGTGACGCTCACCGTACTACATAGTTCACACATATCATGCTAGAAGAGATAGGAAGAGGTTCACATACCTCGCGACGAGTATCGACTAATAGCAAAACGCCCAAGTACTTTTTAAACCGCTTCGCTACTCCTTAGCGAGATCGCGCCATACGCAGATTTCAACCTATAAGGCCACAAGGCGCTTTATTAACATTTAGATCCCTTCGTGAGAACATTCTACGTAAAATTCGGCAAGACTCTCCCGCAACAACAGAAATCTCCCTCTACCGAGGCCGCTACCAAGCCAACCGGGGTTATACATCTAACCCTAACGGGTACAATTCTACTCCACTACTCATCAGAATACACCCTAAGTAATTACAGTTCAAGAATCTTCTTTAAATTCAGCTTAAGTCGCAAGACATCGCTGTAAGTATTATTCAGCTTAAGTCAAAAGACATTGCCAATAACTACGCTCAGTTCTATATATAGTATACTTCAACTATATATTCTAACAATATGTAATTTCCAATTACAATAGAGGACAAGATATTTACCTCAATAAGCCCATAATTATCCAAGTATAAAGTCGATCCCGGCAATCGCTTAGCTCCAACTCCGAGCGCCCAACCCGCTCTAAACCACCCTTAGAAGTTCTAACCAACTTCTACACAATACTCCAACGGACTATGGAGATTTTCCTAGGTTTCGGTTTTTGTGGATCGACTAAGTATAATAGTATTTTCTGGCTTTTCAGATAGGTATATCCTGAATACTACAAGGTATATGGCTAAGGTAATTTGGGCATTATAACAATACTTTGAGAGTATTTCTACCAAGAGTGGTATATATACGAGACAACACCACATGGTGTATACCTACCTACCCCACTGTGGGTACTCTCGCCAAGGGGGGAAGGGAACTCTCGCTAAGCCTCACATGGGGAGAGGACGTGAACAACATGAAGGGCGGGGGAGGGTTTCTAAGACTTAGAACATGTTTAGGATGAATAAGTCTTCCAAAGGGGGGGTCTTTATAGTACAAGCCAAGGCCAACCAATGGTCAAGATCAAGCCACGTGCTATGCAGTGTAGGGCCAAGATCATGCCAAGTGCACCTTATCCATCTACCCACAAAATATCCTACCAACTACTTGACAAAACTCACCCAAATCGTCCAAGCTTGACCGCCCACACTCCATCAATGAGAGGGTGACAAGTGTCGCCCTCTCGTTGGCCCAAAATGTTTCGTCCCTCGGAAAAATCCGCACAAATAAGACATGACATAGCCGGACATTCCCCTACGAAAGTCGTGGAAAACGTTTACTAAAAACGACTCTAACCGGTGTTATGCACAAATAAAATTCGCCAAGCACTTTAAGGCACAAACTTTTCTACGACGCCCCGCGCAGACATACTGAAATACGGTATAACATTCTCCTCCTTAGAAACATTCGTCCCGAATGTTCCTTCTAAGTCTCAAAACAACCGCGCGCCAGTATAGTCTTCACTACTATACTTACGAGAACAATCCTGCCACACCTGGCCACAGAAACACCCGCGCACATACTTCTATCTAAGCCCACGAGGAAAACACCTCTAATCATCACCACAAAACACTTCTCACCGGTCTAAAATATACTTCCTTCGACCTTCTCTTTACAAAAGAAATGATCACATCTATGTTCGCCATACATGCTCGCTTCTCTTTACTCGTCGTAGATACCACTTTGTCACTTTGCCCGAGGCATTAACCTTCTCAGCGACTCCAACAAATGGTACCACTTTTGTCACTTTGTCGCGAGCCTTGCTCCGACGACTAACAAATGGTACCGGCCGCATGCGATCCCCGAGGATGTCGATACTCGAACTCTTTCCACATTTCGACATCGCTTCGCCAAAACTCGGTTACTATCTCTAACGTGGTCATCATTAATCGGGAACACTGATGGATCTTCGATACTTCCCAACATCACAATACGAAGCCCGACGCACCGCTTCCCACGCCGGACGGCAAATGCTAACATATAGGCAACCCGCCTATCCTTCACATGAACTCACAAAGGCCCAAAGTAACTCGCTAAGTTCCTCTGCTTTCCAAAACTCGCCGCACTCCAAACCCGGTGGTACTTTCAAGAAGACCGACCACAACTCAACTCTAAGCGCCGCCGATTATCCGCACGATTCCTCCGAGCCGTAACCTCTTCTAGACAAGCTTCACTATCCACGATCACCGGAACAAGCTCAACCAACTGCTCAACCTTGCCAACATCGAACCAATCGACCGACAACTTACACTTCCGCCTTACAAGGCTTCATAAGGCGATATCCGAACACCGAAATGGTAGATCAAACACTACCTCCACAGAGACAACAATCCCCACAACTATCCTGCAAATCCAAACACCGCCCGAGGGCGAACGCGATTCCGAGACTCACCGAGTTCCTAACCCCGCTCGTAAACTTTTAGAAAATGAAAATAGCCACAACCCGGGCTTCATCGCTCGACATAAGGTGAAGGTAGGCACCCCGCGCAGCCTTTCAACCCTTCGAGATAACTCAACACACCAGTAAACGGTCCCGAACGAAGAACACGATGGGCTGCTCCCATCGACCACCACCGGCCGAACGATCCACGAACTCATACGCCGTTAATCGAACATGGGCCTAACACCTCGTGACCTACCACAAGGCGACCACCACAAACCGACCACCACCAAAATCGCCGCGGGTTGACCCGCAACGTGGCCTCAACCCGACCCGCAACGCGCATCATACTAGCTCCCGAACCGAACAATCTCACTAATCACGCATAAAACCTAGCGCCTTCTTAGCTCAACTACCCTCTTTCATTCCACACTACTGGGACCTGTCCCAACATAACTCACGCACTATGCACTCCGATAAGGTCAAACATAACACTACACCTTTTTCGAGATGGCCTCACCTCTAAGATCTCTACGTATAAAGCTCTAAGGCTCACACTTTCTATCCCCAAAATCTTACTCGGTTAAACAACCATGATTTCAAATCACAACTAACACCGCTATCGTAACATAGCACCTAAGGTATACTCACCTTATCACCTATACAAAACTCTGAGGGTTAAGGATAGATCTATGTTCATCGCTTCACTCCCTTAGTCGTTCTAATCAAACTCGCCTGCAGGCGCATAGCTAAGGAGGTGACGAACTACCCACCCAGATCAAGGCAAAGTCCTCCTACAAGGACACTATATCGACAATGCACTTCGACGGTCATAGGTACAACAAGTACCAACTAAAAGATGACATTCCCGTGATGACGTGCGCCAAATCGTGAACCTAAGCCCCGGAGTTCTAACCAACTCCTGCATACCCCGAACGCCCCAAATCCGTGGAAGACCACTCGCATTGTGGATATGCATAATCAAATCTACGCGAGGTGACTTGCCTCAAAGTTACCAAAGGACCTTGCTGTTCGCCCTCTTCGCCGCCTGGTTAACCCGCCGATCTTTGCAATCCATATTCTCTGCTCGGTCGTGGAACCGGTTCAAATATCATGGCCGCAGAGGAATCGCCGCCGCTGCTAAACTTTGCCGGGCTAGTGACGCCGCAGAACTCCCCGAATGAAGCACCACCCTGTGTGATGATTGGGCTGTGCCCACGTAACCTCTCAGACTTACTTGCAGCCTCGCCGCTTTGCCTCCCGGGCCCGGTTTCTACGCGAGGCATAACGGTAAGGAAAGAAATACGCCGAGGGTCTAACTTACAACACAGCCTCTAAGGCACGATCTCGAGTGAGAAGAATAGAAACCAATCCTAAATACCCTATAGCCTCCTGATTATTGTGTGGTGCACAACACACCGATAATCAAGACTTCATCGATACGATCATAGACACTTTCCGAGGATTAATCGCTTCGATACCACTTTTGTCACGACCAACCCGCCCGCGGATCGTGGCTTACCCCGCACCCAAGTAGACATACATCGAGTAATCAGAACATAAAGACAATACATGAAACCAAAGTAATAAGACAAAGGAAATAAGAAGACAAAGCAACTAAAAACGGTTACCTTCAAGATATATATAAATAGCAACTTTTTCAACATGAACAGTTTAATCCTTTTTACAAACCCCGCCACAACAAAGATTACTGCACTTAAGAAATGATACGACAACAATGACGGACAGGGTTCCGCCATACCCCGAACGTAAGCACCTACAACAACAGGGACTATACCAAGATAAGCCTCCGAGAAACGGAGCTTCCCAAACGCTAAATCGTGACCGAGAGCTAGGATCAACAATCGGTGTACCTCAACTCGCGCATGAACGCAGCCCGAAGGAGGTCAAGCATAACGAGTATGTGAAACTGAAAATACATATCAGAAATGAAATCATAGCGATATAAAGCGAGACATGTATGATAACCAAACTACGCTTACAACAAAGCGCTATGTCAAGTCGTGACTCACGCCTCAAGTCATCACTCAAGTATAACAATGGGTCTCGTGCCCACAACATCAATCATGCCCGTGGAATACCTTCCTCACCGCCAGCCTATGATATAAAAGCACCAAGGAACACACATGAACACCGTGTCCCACTGGTCATAATAAAATCAGACGGTAAGTACGAAGGCATAGCCGATTACTAAAAACCCACGCATCAACAAGGTCATGAATCAGATCATAAGATCTGTCTAGACCGTCACATGATCAAAGCTGGCCACTTGCCCGCAGTATCAATGTACGCGTCTAACCCTGGAACTCCCGCAGCTCCGCATAGGCCAATCTCATCGGCCCGCATGAGGTATTCCCCGCATCGAGGGTAGCTACTCCCCGGCATCGTCCTGGACTTCGCAGTCCGCATGGCCACATGGACCGCATGCCCATAAAGGACGCATACTAACCTGGAACTCTCGTAGCTCCGCATAGGCCCCCGGGACCTGCATGAGGTATTCTCGAATCATAGGTCCATCGACCCGCCTGAGTCTACCCCGCATCGGAGGGCAGCTTAACCCCCGGAATCATCTCAAGAGATGAATGCCACAATACTATCATAACGACTGATAGTTAATAAGCACAATCAAGGGAAACCCCTTTACACAACCATCACAAGATACTAACACCCGTAGCTTCCTAACACGTTTACTTATCAAAGCAATCAAGAAAGTATTACAAGGCTATCACAAACCAATACAATCAAGTTGTTCACACAAGGTACCCTCTACTATATGATTAACAAGATCGGGTTTTATCCCCAAAGTACTTCATACATTAACTCTTTAAAAGATACGTTACATTCACAAAAGTCACACAATACCCGTAGTATATGAAAATAGAGTGATTATCTTTTTAAAGTAAATCAATTACTTCTCTTTGTAAAATCAAGTAGCAACATTCTTTTCCAATGTTCAAGTTTGCCTAATTTCCAATGTTCAAGTTTCTCATTTTTTAGAAAGGGTTCGTAGTTCATAGTCTTATTCATTTAAGAATATAATTCTCCTTTAAACAATCTGAGAAACATAAGCCTTATATGTGAGTAGGATATCTTGTTTATAACAATCTTATTACAAAGACCATGATCTAGGAAATATCATTTTGTCTCATCTTAGCTTCTGCAGATGGAAGTTTCTACCGGTTTTAATAATACTTAATTATTCAAAACATTTCCTTTTATTAACGCCGCAGTGGTTTGTCGATACACATTCTCGATTCAAATCAAGAAACATTCTTAAGCCGTTATACCTAACTTCCCATAAAGCTAGTATAACTCTTAAGTTTTCAAAGACCAAATATTACTTCTTCTTTCAAAATGATTCAAAAATCTTTGAAATACTTCAAGTTCTTTATTAACACATAACAAGCCGATATAGTTCAAATCGCTTACCTTTTCAAGACCACCAAGATTTTCTTACCAACATAAAGTCGTTATAATCAACTTCCCATAAAGCCGTTATAACACTTTATGTTTTAAACCAATCAAATACGCTTAGCACATGTACGCTACCGCACTACATAGTTCACACATATCATGCTAGAAGAGATAGGAAGAGGTTCACATACCGCGACGAGTATCGACTAATAGCAAAACGCCCAAGTACTTTAAACCGCCGCTACTCCTTAGCCAAGAGATCGCGCCATACGCAGATTTCAACCTATAAGGCCACAAGGCGCTTTATTAACATTTAGATCCCTTCAGAACATTCTACGTAAAATTCGCAGACTCTCCCCGCAACAACAGAAATCTCCTCTACCGAGGCCGGCTACCAAGCCAACCGGGGTTATACATCTAACCCTAACGGTACAATTACTCCACTACATCATCAGAATACACCTAAGTAATTACGCTCAAGAATCTTCTTTAAATTCGTGCTTAAGTCGCAAGACATCGCGTAAGTATTATTCAGCTTAAGTCAAAAGACATTGCCAATAACTACGTTCGCCTATATATAGTATACTTCAACTATATATTCTAACAATATGTAATTTCCAATTACAATAGAGGACAAGATATTTACCTCAATAAGCCCATAATTATCCAAGTATAAAGTCGATCCCGGGCAATCGCTTAGCTCCAACTCCGAGCGCCCAACCCGCTCTAAACCACCCTTAGAAGTTCTAACCAACTTCTACACAATACTCCAAACGGACTATGGAGATTTTCCTAGTGGTTTCGGTTTTTGTGACTGACTAAGTATAATAGTATTTTCTGGCTTTTCAGATAGGTATATCCTTAGAATACTACAAGGTATATGGCTAAGGTAATTTGGGCATTATAACAATACTTTGAGAGTATTTCTACCAAGAGGGGTATATATACGAGACAACACCACAAGGGGTGTATACCTCGCCTACCCCACTAGGGGTACTCGCCAAGGGGTGGGAAGGAACTCGGCTAAGCCTCACAAGGGGGAGAGGACGAGAACAACATGAAGGGAGGAGGGTTTCTAAGACTTAGAACATTTTAGGATGAATAAGTCTTCCAAAGGGGTATTTATAGTACAAGCCAAGGCCAACCAATGGTCAAGATCAAGCCAAGTGCTATGCAAGTGTAGGGCCAAGATCATGCCAAGTGCACCTTATCCATCTACCCACAAAATATCCTACCAACTACTTGACAAAACTCACCCAAATCGTCCAAGCTTGACCGCCCACACTCCATCAATGAAAGGGTGACAAGTGTCGCCCTCTCGTTGGCCCAAAATGTTTCGGCCCCTAAAAATCCGCAAAATAAGAAATGACATAGCCGGAAATTCCCTACGAAAGTCGTGGAAAACGTTTTACTAAAAACGACTCTAACCGGGTGTTATGCACAAATAAAATTCGGCCAAGCACTTTAAGGCACAAACTTTTCTACGTACGTCCCCGCGTACATACTCTGGAAATACGGGGTATAACACTACTGTCCTTCTATTGTAACTGGAAATTACATGTTGTAGGAATATATAGTTGAAGTATACTATATATAGAACTGAACATAGTTTTGCGGCAATGTCTTTGGACTTAAGCCTGAATTTAAAGAAGAGAACTGAACTGTAATTACATAGGACTGTATTACAGTAGACTTGTGTAGTTTGACGGGTAGGGGAGGGTACTGCCCAATTTTCCGTAGAATCTTGTATCTAGATTTATTCTACCGAGTAGTCTAGACTTTGATAGACTGTATAACCTTTATAGGTTGAATGTTCTGCGAGTAACTTGTGCTACTTGAAAGGTGGACGAGGCTAGCCGGGTTATAGCCGTGGAGCGATTTTCTAATAGTCGATAATCGTCGCGAGGTATGTGATTCTTCCTATCCTCTTGAGCATGATATTTTAAAAGAATATATATATAGTACGGTAGACGTACGTGTGTTAATTGAACGTAGTTGTACGGCAATGTCTTTTGACTTAAGCCTGAATAATAAGAATCTTGATGTATTTCAAGAATATTAAGAACCGTTTTTAAAAGCTTAAGAGTTATACTAGCTTTATGGGAAGTTAGGTATAACGGCTTAAGAGAGATAAAATGAATGATTTATTGATTTTAAAAGTTAAGAGACTTGATCTTAAAAGATAAGAGACTTGACTTAAATGAATTAATATGAATTTTGTGTGAAACCTCATTCGTGAGTAATGAGTACTTGGTTTTTTTAAAAGGAATAATGTTTTACTGATTTCAGAAATCAGAATGAGTATCGACAAACCACTGCAGCGTTAATAAAGGGAAATGTTTTGATTAATGAAGTATTATTAAAACCAGTAGAAACCCCATCCGCATGAAGCTAAGATGAGACAAAATGATATTACATTTCCTAGATCATGGCTGCTTAATAAGATTGATTATGAACAAAAATAACCTACTCACATATAAGGCATATGTTTCTCAGATTGTTTAAAAGAGAATTATATTCTTAAATGAATAAGACTATGAAGTTACTAAACCTTTCTAAAATAAGAAACGTGAACATTTGAAATTAGGCAAACTTGAACGTTTGGAAAATAATGTTGTTACTTGATTTTACAAAGGGAAGAGTTTTGGTTTACTTAAAGAAAATAGTCACTCTATTTTATACTACGTATTGTGTGACTTCCGTGGAAAGAAACAGATCTTTTAAAAGTTAATGTATGAAGTACTTTGGGGATAGATACCCAACTTGTTAGCATAAAGTACCTTGTGTGAATAACTTGATTGTGTTGGTTTGTGATAGCCTTGTAATACTTTCTTGTTGATTTGATAAGTAAACATGTTAGGATGCTACGTGTGTTAGTATCTTGTGATTGTTATGAAAGGGGGTCATTCTTGTTGTGCTTACGTTGTTAAACGTTAAGCCCGTTGTACTGTTATTGTATCACATACCCCCCTGACTTATTATACCGAGGGCTTGCCACCCTTGATGCGGGTCTATACGGCCTATGCGGTCTATGAGACTATGCGAGCGGTATACTCGTGATTGATCATTCCGGTGTTTAGCCCGACGCGGATGCCCTATGCGGTCCATGGACTATGCGGTCTTTGAGACTATGCGGCCGCGAGTCCGCGCGATACCGGGTTAAGCCGCCTCCGACGCGGGTATACCTCAGCGTGCAGGACCATGATTCGAGGAATACCTCATGCGGGTTCGCGTGTGACCTATGCGAGTCGCGGTAGTTCCGAGGATAGACGCGCACATCGATATCGCGCGAGTGGCCGCCTTCGATCATGGTGCGGTCTAGAAAGACCTCATGATACGCTTTATGGCATTTTTGGTATCGCTGGTCTTAGTAGTCGGCTATGCCTTCGCATTTACCCCCGCATTTCTATTGTGATGACTTTGAGGCGTGAGTCCCCGACTTGACATGATCGCTTATTTATCAGGAATCGTAGTTGGTTATCATACATGTCTCCCCGCTTTATATAGACTACTATGATTTCATTTACGATTTATTTTCGTTTCACATACTTGGTACCGTTGTAATCGACCTCCTGGGCCGCGCTCATGCCGCAGTAGAGGTACACCGTGTTGATCCTCGCCATGTGGTCACAGCTCAGCGTTGGGAAGCTCCGCTTCTCCGAGGCTTATCGGGTATAGTCCCCGCCGTTGTAGGTACTTACATTCAGGGGTATGGCGGGGCCCTGTCCCGCCATTGTTGTCGTATCATTCTTAGAGGTCTGTAGTACTGTTGTGGGCAGAGTTGTAGAGAGGGATGTAACTGTTCAAATTGTTATTTATATATACTGAAGGTAACCGTTTTTGGTTAGCCTGCCTTCTTATTTCACTGTCTTATTACATTGGTTTCATGTATTGTCTTTATATTCCGCTGATTTCTCTGATGTATGACTACTGGGGTGCCCGGGTAAGGCATCAGTCACGGGCCCCGGTTCGGGTCGTGACAGATGTTTAGTATGAAGTTTGATAAGTGTATTGGCTATTGGAACCCTAATCCGAAAACTAGTATGTTTAGCCTTAAGATTACAATTCAAGTTGATTATTAGTTTAAGTCGTCGCATGTTGTATAAAGAAGGAATTTGTAGTTGTTGAAGTTGTTTATGACTATATAACATGTTAGACCTTAGAACTTGGAATTGGAAAAGGATTGGAAAAGACTTTGAGTTGTTGTTTATATAGCCGAGAATGGCTTTAAATATGGAACTACTTCATATGAATTGTGGGGCGGAATTTTACACGTATTGTAAGGCGTGTAATCCCCTTTGATTGGTTGGTATGTTGAGCCTTAAATGTGGCATGTTTGGTTATTGTATTCGGCCTTGAAAAAGGTGGCAAAGTATGTAGAAACAAAGGAAGTGCTGCCCTATTTTCCGTAGAATAAGAGACCGCTTACTTAGTATTATTCTACGTTAGATACTAGAAATTGATAGTCATGTTGTGACCATTATAGGTTGACAATTCTACGTACGGCGTATTCGGCTTAGCTTGTGGATTTAGCCGAAAAGGTATGTGAACTATCTCCTCTTCTAGCATGATTCCTTAAGATAAATAAAGTATGTCCTACTCCTTAAATGATCCATTCCTTGGTTGTATTTGGATTGCCTAAAATAGAATTTGTTCTATGTACTTCCTTGATTGTACTTTGATGTTTAAATTGTAAGTTGTTTAATCCATTGCCTTAGTGAATTTTGGATTCTTAAGAGTGAAAGTATTTTACTTAAAGTACATAGAGTCTTGAAAAGGAAGTGGTTTCCAAACCTTTTGGCTAGTGCCTTAGTTCCAAAACCTAAGGGTTGTTATAATGACTTTAGGGGAATTAAAGGAGTGATTTACTTAATTGTTTTAAAAGAGGAGAAATGACATGATTTAAGAGAAGTAACTTGTTTTAAAGGTGTGAGTTACTTGAGGTTTAAAAGTAGAAGAAACTTGATTTCTAAAGATTAAGAGACTTGAAGTATTTTGAAAGTTAAGAAACTTGATTTGTAAGTATGTGATACTTGGTTTTAAAAGTATAAGTCTCTTGGTTATAAAAGGAATGAATATGTCTAAAACCATAAAGGGTTATAACGGCTTTATGGGAAGTTGGTTATAACGGCTTTATGGAAGGTTAAGAAAGTTGTCTATTTTGATTAATGGGCATAAGTTTCCTAGATTGTGAAAATTTGAAGTTACTTGATTTCAAGCTTTGAAATGAGTTTTCTAAAAGTGTAGTAACTTACTTTGAAAAATAGACACACCTTGATACTACGGGTGTTAGTAACTTGGAGTTTTACATAAAAAGGAGTCTTTTGAAAAGAATGTACGTACGTAGTACTTTGGCTTGTTTAATTGAGAATTATTCTATGTGTGCCTTGATAAGTACTTTGGCTTGTTTAATTGAGAATTATCCTATAAGTGCCTTGAGTTTATAAAATGAAAGTCTAAAGATTTTATGAACTTGCCTATGTGTGCTGGTGATAGCCTTTGAGTGCAAGTATTATATTTTTACGCTGCCGCGACTCTGGGCCGAGGTCGATCGCCTTGTTGTAAGTTTACTCGACGCATCGACGTGATGGGATTCCACGTATGCTTCCATTATTTGTATTACTCCTGACATGCTTATACGATGTGATTCCGGCACGTGACTGAGGGCGTTAGATTCCTGATTTGTTGGTATTACCCCATGGTCATGCTTATACGATGTGGGATTCCGGGGCATGCGACCACGTGGGATATTGTTGTTCCATGGATTGGCCCTCCATGAGATTTAGTGACGCAGGCTGGATCTGGTAGTTAGCTTTCGTACTTGCCCCGCTCAGTTGATGACGCCGGCTGGATCTGGTAGATAGCTTTCGTATTTGCCCCGCCGCTATTGTACGCTTTGGTACCAGACTCCTGAGATAGCTTCGCACTTGCCCGGCCATATCTCGTGACGACAGCTGGATCTCGTAGTTAGCATTTGCCCCTCGCGATTGATGACGCAGCCGGATCTCGTAGTTGGCTTTCGTACTTGCCCCGCCGCTTTATGATGCAGCCGGATCCGTGGTTCGTTTTCCTACTCGCCCGCATGCTTTGGACACAGGTGAGACTTGGTGTTCATGTATGCCTATTGGTGTTATATTATATCATGCACTGCCGGCAGTGAGGAAGGATTCCACGGGCATGATTGATATTATGGGCGTGAGACCCATGGTTATATTTTAGTAATGACTTTGAGGGCATGCGTCCCTGATTTTATATGATCGCTATGTATTGCATCGTAGGTTGGCTATCATACATGTCTCTGCTTTGTTTAGATCATATGATTTCATTACGATTTCATCGCTTCACATACTTGGTACATTCTTCGTACTGACCTCCTTCGGGGGGCTGCGTTCATGCCGCAGGTTTAGGTATGCAGTTTGCTTAGTTGTTAAGGTAGAAGGGTGTCCAGGTAGGGCACCAGTCACGGGCCCGTGGTTCGGGGTGTGACAAAGGTACCTACCAAAAAGGGTATTGATCGAACATATGCGAAGGAGAAAAGTGAGTACACTGAGGCAGATGTTACACCCCGTAGTTCCAGAGTACGTATGCGAGGACGTACGTACGAATGTATAACCCTAAATACGTAAGGGATGAAAATTTTGAATTTCCGACGGAAAATATTCCGAACCTCGTGAAGGAAAAAAGTTTATTATTGAGAATTGGATTCTCAACTTTGGTATTTAAGACTTTAATATTTTATAAGAGTTATGGATTTTATTTTCCGGAATTGGTCACGTGGGGCCCACGGGAGAAATTTACGGTTTTGTGGGGCCCACATTATTTTTGAGATTTTTGACATTATGGATATTTTTGGAAGATGAAATATTTTGGACGAGTAGGAGGGCGACACATGTTGTCACGACCCGACCTCGGGTCCGCGACTGGTGCCTTACCCCGGGCACCCTAGTGATAATACATCAGAGAAAATCAGCGAAAATAAAAATTTATAAACATGAAACAATATGAAATAAGAAACAAGCTAACCAAAACGGTCACCTTTCTGCATATATATAAAAACTTGAACAGTTACATCCTTTACAAGCCCAACTCACAACTATGACAGGACAGGGCCCCGCCATACCCCTGAATGTACAAGTACTTACAATGACAGGGAATCTATACCAAAAGATAAGCCTCCGGAGAAACGGAGCTTCCCAAATGCAGAACTGTGATCCTATGAGCGAGGATCAACAACTGGTGTACCTCTACATGCGGCATGAACGCAGCCCCCCGAATGAGGTCAGTACAACAGGTACCAAGTATGTGAAACTGAAAATACTGTAATGAAATCACATTTCATCATTTTTAAAAGACCATTTCACAATAAGTAAACAGTTATGTCAAGTAAGGGACACATGTCCTCAAAACCACCACTCACACATAACTATGTGTCTCACGCCCACAATATCAATCATGCCCGTGGAACTCCTTCCTCACTGCCGGCAGTACATGATGTAAAACAACACCCACATGTGAACCTGAACACTAGATCCTCGCCGCGCCATAAACCGATCGGGCCAAGTAGAGTAGCCAACTACCAGATCCAAAAGCTAGTCATAAAACTTCACGGGCCAAGTACGGAAGCCAACTACCAGATCAAAAAACTAGTCACGCAACTGACCGAGGCAAGTATCTTAAGCCAACGTACCAGTGCCTACCGTCTCACGAGATATGACCTAGACAAGTATCTTAAGCTATCAACCAGTGCCTACCGATACACGAGAAATGACCATGACAAGTATCTAAAGTGCGCCTGTAACCACATGTACAAATCAAGCCCGTGATCGCTCGTCACTGCGGCAAGCTTCATGGATTAGCGGTCCATGGACTAATAACATAACCCGGTAATTCAACCTGCACCAATGGCCGCATGCCCCGACATCTTACACCATCCTAGTGGACGCATACCCGTGGACCATCCATCTCGTCAGTATGTCCAAAGGAAATAACAAGATAACACTCATAGTGGAAGCATACCCGTGGACCATCCAACTCGCTAGTATGTCCAAGCAATCAACCAGACAACCGACCCTCCATCGAGAGACGCGGTAGCATAGAAATACAACACTTGCACAACAAAGGCTATCACAACAAGCATAGGAAAATTCAACGTACTTTTAGACTTTTATTAACATGTAAACTGATTCATCAATTTTATCAACTCCAAGTACTTTCATTTTATGCCAACAATCCGGGTTTTAACCCCAAAATACTACATACTTTTCATTCTTTCAAAAAGACCTCTTTTTATGTAAAAGCCACACGATACTAATACTCGTAGTATCAAAACACATTTTCTTTTCAAACCAAATTACTACACCTTCAGAAAATCTTTACAAGGCCTTTAAAATCAAGTACTCTATACTTTTTAAACCAAGTGCTTTACATTTTTAAAACAACATCAAGTATACTTTTAAAACCCAAGTAACTTACTCTTTTCAAAACAAGTAACCTATACTTTTAAATCAAGTTACTTCTCCTTTTCCGAAATCAAGTCGTTTAGCTTTCAAAACCAAATCAAGACAATACCATGCCTTCTTTTTAATCAAAAACACTTCTCCTTTCAAAGGTCAAGTAACAATATACTTCTCAAAATAGTTTGAGCTTCATAACTTCAAATTCTCAAGTCTCATCTCTTTTAGAAATCAAGTCGTTTATAAGTCAAGTCTCTCTTTTATCTTCATAAAGTCATTATAACTAACTTCCCATAGAGCTATTATAACACTTTATGTTTTAAACAAACCAAATTCATTTCACACATGTACGTCTACCGTACTATATAGTTCACAACAATCATGCTCAAGAGTATAGGAAGAATCACATACCTCTTCGGCTTAATCCACAAGCCAAGTCGAGTATGCCGCGCGTAGAATATCCACCTATAACAACCACAACACATCTATCAACTTCTAGTTCTCTTCGTAGAATAATTCTAAGTATAAGGTTCCTTATTCTACGGAAAATTGGGCAGCACCTCCCCTGTATCTACTTACCTCCACCTTTTTCAAGGCCCAATATCAATAGCCAACATGCCACATTTAAGGCACAGTAATATAACAACTCAAGGGGATTACACGCCTAACTGGACGTGTAAAATTCCGCCCAACAATATACTAAACAGTCCATTTCTTTTCAACCTTCTATCCACATACCATATACTCAATTATAAACTACTACAACATGTAATATCCAATTACAATAGAAGGACAAATATCATTACCTCGATAAGCCCAAAATTATCCAATGCTTAAAAGTCGATCCTTAGGAATCTTAGCTCCAATTCTTTACGTTCCAATCCGCTACAAGCAACCCTTAGAAGCTCCTAACCAACTTCTCTTCAAGATTCAATTCCAAAAAGTGAAGAACACTTAGGCTCAAACTATGGCAACTTTCGGCCAAGGTGGGGTTTCAAGGCTAAGAGTGTGAAATATTTTCCAACTCTTGGTTCACAATCTTCCTAACACCTTAAGGATGAACACTTAAAAGTTTAAGGAATTTTGGACAACTTTTGGTCAAGGTATTGGCCCTAAGCCGAGAGCACAACAAGGAAGGGAGGGAGAATTTGCCTTGGAAATCTCAAGTGTGGGATGAAGTCTTGCAATCCAAAGGGAGGGGTATTTATAGGGAAATCAAAGGCTAGGATCATAGCAAGTGTGTGGTGAGATTGGGGGACAAGTGTGTGTGGGTCCCACCATCCACATGTTTACACAAAAGCTTGGGACAAATGGCTTGCCACTTGGCTAACCATTTTGGCCAAGGGCCACTTGTCCACAAGATTTCGGCCAACATGGCCACATGGGGGTGACACATGTCGCTCTCCTACTCGTCCAAAATATTTCATCTCCCGAAAATATCCACATGGCCCGGACGGTCACAACAATAACAAACACCTGTGCCATAACGGCATTTCCCCAAATGACGCTTACTACATCAGAAACACTGGGGAAAAAGTGGCCTCGACTTAGAAAATCCTCTGCTCCTCTGAGAACTTCGACCCCTGGAGCTTGGACCGGCTCCTAAATACCTTGTGGAGTCCAATCTCCCACCTGTGAGCTGCGGGGGTATGTAATGGGTAGGATGGGACGAATATCTCACTCGCTGCTGAGGCTGCTCGTCCACAAACTCAACGGGATAACCAACCGGTCTAGCCCTCTTACGCAGATGTTATACCCCGTATTTCCAGAGTATGTACGTAAGGACGTACGTAGAAAAATTTGAACTTGTGATTTAGGCTTGGCCGAATTCTTTTTGTTCACAACACCCGATTAGAGTCGTGTTTCGACGAAACGTTTCCACAGCTTTCGTAGGGGAATTTCCGGCTATGTCATTTTTAATTTTTGCGGATTTTTCCGAGAGACGAAACATTTTGGACCAACAAGAGGGCGACACTTGTCACCCTCTCATTGGAACACCTTGGGCGGTAAAGGGGGTTGGCCGAATGGCCATTGTTTGGTCAAGGGGTTGGTAGGATATTTTGGTGGTAGATGGATAAGGTGCACTTGGCAAGATCTTGGCCCTACACTTGCCTTGCACTTGGCAAGATCTTGGCCATTGGTTGGCCTTTGCTAGACCTATAAATACCCCCCCTTTGGAAGACTTCTTCATCCATTCCTAAAATTTCCTAAGTGTTAAATCCTCCCCCCCTTTGTAGTGTAGTTCTCGTCCCTCCCCCTTTGAGAAGGCCTCTTGGCCGAGAGCTTCCCCCCCCCTTGGCCGAGAGTACCCCCCCCTAGTGGGGTAGGCCGAGGGGTATACACCCCCCCTTAGCCTAGTTGTCTCGTATAATACACCCCCCCTCTTGGTAGAAATACTCTCAAAAGTATTGTTGTAATGCCCAAATTACCTTAGCCGTATACCTTGTTGTATTCTAAGGTTATACCTATACGAAGAGCCCAGAAATACTATTATACTTCCCACAATACCACAAAACCGAAACCCTAAGGAAAATCTCCATAGTCAATGAGTATTGTATAGAAGTTGGTTAGAACTTCTAAGGGTGGTTTGGAGCGGTTGGAGCACCAAGTAGAGCGAAACATTGCTAAGGATCGACATCTGCATTTGGATAATTATGGGCTTATCGAGGTAATTATCTTGTCCCCTATTATAATTGGAGATCGCATGTTATTAGAATATATAGTTGAAGTATACTATATATAGAATCAACTTAGTATTGTGTGGCAATGTCCTCGACTTAAGCCCAATTTAAAGAAGAGAATCGAGTAATTACATAGGATCAGACATAAGAGACTTGTGTAGCATTGTGTAGTAGAATCGCACACGCCCGGTTAGACGTAAACCCCCCCGTTGGCTTGATAGCCGACCTCGATGGAGAGAGATTTACGCTGCGGGGAGGTGCACGAATTTTCTCAGAATGTTCTACGGCGGACCTAAATGTTAATAAGCGCTGTGGCCTTATAGGTCAAGTACTACGTGGCGCGATCTACTGGCTTAAAGGAGTAGCCGACGTTGGAAGTACTTGAGCGTTTGCTATTAGTCGATACTCGCCGCGAGGTATGTGAACCTCTTCCTATCTCTTCTAGCATGATATGTGTGAACTATGTAGTACGAGACGCATGTGCTAAATGTATTTGATTGGTTTAAAACATAAAGTGTTATAACGCTTTATGGGAAGTTGGTTATAACGGCTTTATATTGGTAAGAAAATACTTGTGGCTTTTAAAAGGTAACTGATTTGAACTATAACTGGCTTGTTATGTGTTAATAAAGAACTTGAAGTATTTCAAAAGAGTTTTGAATCATTTTGAAAGAAGAGGTAATACTTGATTTTTTTTAGAAAACTTAAGAGTTATACTAGCTTTATGGAAAGTTAGGTATAACGCTTAAGAATGTTTTCTCGATTTTGGAAATCGAATGTGTATCGACAAACCATCGCAAATACATTAAAAGGAAATGTTTTTAACAATTAAGTATTATTAAAACCAGTAGAAACTTCCATCTGCATAGAAGCTAAGATGAGACAAAATGATATTTCCTAGATCATGGCTGCTGTAATAAGATTTTTATAAACAAGAATATCCTACTCACATATAAGGCTTATCTTGGTATAGTCCCCTGTTGATTGTAGGTGCTTACATTCAGGGGTATGACGGGGCCCTGTTCCGTCGTTGTTGTCATATCATTCTTAGAGGTCCAGAGTAATCGCATGGGCGAGTGGTAGAAAAGGGATGTAATCGCTCAAATTGTTATTTATATATACCGACAGAACCGCTTTTGGTTAGCCTGTCTTCTTATTTCACCGCCTTATTACATTGGTTTCATGTATTGTCTTTATGTTCCGATTACACTGATGTTGTATCACTAGGGTGCCCGGTAAGGCACTACCACGCCCCGAACGGGTCGTGACAAAAGTGGTATCGAGCGCTAATCTCTGAAAGTGTCTACGACCGTATCCAAGAGAGTTCGATTATCGGTGTGTTGTGCACCACACCAATAATCGTGAGGCTATAGGATATTTAGGATTGGTTTCTATTCTTCTCACTCGAGATCGCGGCCTTAAAGCCGTGTTGTAAGTGGACCTCTAACGATTTCTTTCCTTACCGCTATGCCTCCGCGTAGGCAACCCGCCCAGAGGACAAGGCACCGGCGAGCCGCGAGTGTAGCATGCAGGGTTACGTGGGCACAGGCCCAATCATCACCTGGGGTGGTGCTTCACTCGGGGAGTTTTGCGACGTCACTAGCCCCAGCAGAGTTTAGCACGGTGGCAGCAGTTCCTACTGCGGCCATGATGTTTGAACCTTCGCCCACGACAGGGAACAGAGAATATAGATTTAAAGGAGGCGACCCTGTATTTGACTACCAGAGAGTATACCGATGTACCGCGAGTCTTGATGAATATCAACGAGAAGGTTGTGCAAAAGTAAGTTCTTCAGTTAGGCTTGAGCATGGCCTGTGTACGGGCTTATGCGCAGCAGGCCGAGAAACGTAGAGATCGACGGGTTAACGGGCGACGCGAAGAGGCCGAGCAGCAAGGTCCTATGGTAACTATCGAGGCGAGACGCCTCACCAAAGCAGATCGACATGCGCATCCACCAGCGTAAAGGTCCTCCACAGGTTCGTGACGTTCGGTACGCAGGAGTTGGTCGAGCTCCAGAGCTTCCGCTCACGACACGGCGTTCCAACCATCCGATTCGCTTTTTCGGTGTTCACAGCGCGCAGGCATCATCTCAGGGAATGTCGTCTTTTAGTTGGTACTTGTTGTACCTATGACCGTCAGGGTCTGATGTCAAAAGAGTGTCCTTGCGGGAGGACTTAGCCTTCAGGATCGGTGGGTAGTTTGTCATCTTCCTTAAGCTATGCGCCCTACGGGGCAGGTTTGATTAGAATGACTAAGGAGCAAAGAGATCTGTATATCTTTAACCCTCTAGAGCTTTGTATACGTGATAAGGTGAGTATACCTTAAGTGTTATGTTCAGATACCATGAGTGTTTATTGTGATTAGAAATCTTGGTTAGTTAACCAAGGAAGATTTGGAGGATAGAGAAGGTGTGAGCCTTAGAGTTTTATACGTAGAGACCTTAGAGGTAAGGCCATCTCGAGTAAAAGACGTATGTTTATGTTTGACCCTTATAGGAGTGCATAGTGCACGTGAGCTATGTTTACGGGATAAGTCCCTGAGTAGTGTGGCATGAAAGAGGGTAGTTGAGCTAAGAAGACCGCTAGGTTTTCGTAAAGTGATTAGTGAGAGTTTTCCTTCGGAGAGCTAGCGTTTAGCGCGTTGCCGGGTCGGGTTGAGGCCACGTTGCGGGTCAACCCGCAGGTTTGGTGGTGGGGTCAGTTTGTGATGGTCCCGCCTTGTGGTAGGGTCACGAGGGTGTTAGGCCCGAGTTTAGTTAACCAACGTACGATTTCATGGATGCATTCGACCAGTAGTTGGGCCGAGGAGGTCAGCCGTGTTGTCTTCTAGCAAAGACCGTTTACTCGGCAGAGGGTTATGCGAGATGATATATCAGAAAGGTTGTAAGGTCGCACGGCGTGCCTACCTTCACCTTATGGCGCATACCGGAGTCCGTGGTACTACTGTTTTGGTTTCTCGGAAGTTTTTACCAAGCAGGTTAAGAACTCAGTGAGTCTCAGACCGCATTCGCCTCGCCAGGTGTGGATTTCGGGGTAGTTGTGGGATTGTTGTCTCCCGTGGAGGAGTGTTTAAGCTACCATTTCGGTGTTCGGATGTCGCCTTATAAAGCCTTGTAGGGCGGATGTGTAAGTCGCCGCCGATTGGTTCGATGTTGGCAAGATTCAAATGGTTGGTTCAGCTTTTTCCACAGATCGTGGATAGGTAAAGCTTGTCTAGAAGAGGTTCGCAAACTCGAGAAATCGTGCGGATAATCGGCGACGCGCTTAGAGTTCGTGTTGACGGTCGGTCTTGAAAGTACCACCCCGTCAGTGTGACGAGTTTTGGAAAATCGAGGAACTTAGCCCGAGTTACTTTGGGCCCTTTTGAGTTCATGTGAAGAATAGGCCAAAGGTTGCCTATAGGTTAGCATTTGCCGTCCGACTTAGGAGGCAAGACGTCCGGCCTTTTCAGATTGATATGATCAGAAAGTATCGAGATCCATCCAGAGTGTTCCCGCTAATAATGACCACGTTAGAGATAGTAACCCGAGTTTTGGAAACCAAGCGATTTAAATGTGGTAAGAGTTCGAGTATACGACAGCCTCAGGGATCGCATGCAGCCCGGTACCATTTGTTGGGTCGCCGGAGTGACACTAGAACCTCGCGGCAAAGTGACAAAAGTGGTATGCTTTATGATGTTAGAGGTGCTTCCTCGTGGACTTGGATATAAGTATTTTGCGCAGTTGTTTCGGTGGCCATGTGTGGCAGGATTGTTCTCGTAAGTATAGTAGTGAAGACTATACTGGCGCACGTTTGTTTCGAGACCTAGAAGGAACATTCGACGAATGTTTCTACGAGGAGAATGTTATACCGTATTTCGCAGTATGTACGTGGGACGCACGTGAAACATTTGAACTTGTGATTTAGGCTTGGCGAATTCTTTTGTTCACAACACCCGATTAGAGTCGTTTTCGACTAAACGCTTCCACTTTCGTAGGGAATTTCCGCTATGTCATTTTTAATTTTTGCGGATTTTTCCGAGAGACGAACATTTTGGATCAACAAGAGGCAACACTTGTCACCCTCTCATTGGAACACCTTAGGCGTAGGGGTTGGTCGAATGGCCATTGCTTGGTCAAGGGTTGGTAGGATATTTTGGTGGTAGATGGATAAGGTGCACTTGGCAAGATCTTGCCCTACACTTGCCTTGCACTTGGCAAGATCTTGGCCATTGGTTGCCTTTGCTAGACCTATAAATACCCCCCCTTTGGAAGACTTCTTCATCCATTCCTAAAATTTCCTAAGTGTTAACTCCTCCCCTTTGTAGTGTAGTTCTCGTCCCTCCCCTTTGAGAAGGCCTCTTGTCCGAGAGCTTCCCTCGCCGAGAGTACCCCCTAGTGGTAGGCCGAGGTATACACCCCCCCTTAGCCTAGTTGTCTCGTATAATACACCCCCCCTCTTGGTAGAAATACTCTCAAAAGTATTGTTATAATGCCCAAATTACCTTAGCCGTATACCTTGTTGTATTCTAAGGTTATACCTATACGAAGAGCCCAGAAATACTATTATACTTCCCGTCAGTCACAAAACCGAAACCCTAAGGAAAATCTCCATAGTCAGTTGGAGTATTGTATAGAAGTTGGTTAGAACTTCTAAGGGTGGTTTGGAGCGGTAGAGCACCGAGTAGAGCGAAACATTGCTAAGGATCGACATCTGCATTTCTGGATAATTATGGGCTTATCGAGGTAATTATCTTGTCCCCTATTGTAATTGAGATCGATGTTATTAGAATATATAGTGAAGTATACTATATATAGAATCAACTTAGTATTGTGTGGCAATGTCCTGGACTTAAGCCCAATTTAAAGAAGAGAATCGAAATGTAATTACATAGGGTATCAGACATGAGACTTGTGTAGCATCTTTGTAGTAGAATCGCATACGCCCGTTAGACGCAAACCCCCGTTGGCTTGATAGCCTACTGGAGAGAGATTTACGCTGCGGGTGTGGCGCCGAATTTTCTGAGAATGTTATACGAAGGACCTAAATGTTAATAAGCGCTGTGGCCTTATAGGTGAAGTACTACGTGGCGCGATCTACTTGGCTTAAAGGAGTAGCCGGCAATGGAAGTACTTGGAGCGTTTTGCTATTAGTCGATACTCGTCGCGAGGTATGTGAACCTCTTCCTATCTCTTCTAGCATGATATGTGTGAACTATGTAGTACGGTAGACGTACATATGCTAAATGTATTTGATTGGTTTAAAACATAAAGTGTTATAACGGCTTTATGGGAAGTTGGTTATAACGGCTTTATGTTGGTAAGAAAATACTTGTGGCTTTTAAAAGGTAACTGATTTGAACTATAACTGGCTTGTTATGTGTTAATAAAGAACTTGAAGTATTTCAAAAGAGTTTTGAATCATTTTGAAAGAAGAGGTAATACTTGATTTTTTTTAGAAAACTTAAGAGTTATACTAGCTTTATGGAAAGTTAGGTATAACGGCTTAAGAATGTTTTACTGATTTTGGAAATCAGAATGTGTATCGACAAACCACTGCAGCGTTAATAAAAGGAAATGTTTTTAACAATTAAGTATTATTAAAACCAGTAGAAACTTCCATCTGCATAGAAGCTAAGATGAGACAAAATGATATTTCCTAGATCATGGCTGCTGTAATAAGATTGTTATAAACAAGAATATCCTACTCACATATAAGGCTTATCTTGGTATAGTCCCCTGTTGATTGTAGGTGCTTACATTCAGGGGTATGACGGGGCCCTGTCCCGTCGTTGTTGTCATATCATTCTTAGAGGTCCAGTAGTAATCGCATGGGCAGAGTGGTAGAAAGGGATGTAACTGTTCAAATTGTTATTTATATATACTGACGGTAACCGTTTTTGGTTAGCCTGTCTTCTTATTTCACTGTCTTATTACATTGGTTTCATGTATTGTCTTTATGTTCCGCTGATTACTCTGATGTTGTATCACTAGGGTGCCAGGGGTAAGACACCAGTCACGGGCCCCGGAACGGGTCGTGACAGCAGATCTCCGCGCTGTTCCTCTACTCAGACACCGCTTGCATCGCCGAATAACCTCCTGCCGATGAAACCGTAGCACCGCTTATCTTGGTCAATAACATAATCGCTTCCCTCACGACCCTATAGTCTTCTCCTAACCGAGAAACCGAGGATCCGTGCCGGGTCTCAAAACTCGCGCAGAAGAACTTCACGATCGCGCACAACATCCGGTGTACTCGGCACGAGCCCTATCAACTCTCGAGTCCGACTGTAGCCTCGCTACTCCTTTGCCCTTCTGGCGATCGCTGTTCTCCTGAGGCATAATCGTGACATAATAATACGTCGAGAGGAATTATCTTAATAACATGCCTATGGCACGATCTCGAGTGAGAAGAATAGAAACCAACTCCTAAATGTCCCCGTAGCCTCCTGTTTATGGGTGTGCGCGCAACACACCGATAATCAAGACTTACTAGACACGGCCTGTAGACATTCCGAGGATCGATCGCTTCGATACCACTCACACCCCGAATCCGGGCCTGGATCGTGCCCTACCCGCACCCTTCTACCTTAACAACTAAGTAAATCATGGAAATTAAATAACACCTCATTTTTTTTCAAACCAACGACGTGCGGCAAGTGGCAAAGCCGACAAGCCGCCATACAATATACATAATCAAAAGACACTACACCGCATACGAGTCCAATCCCACATATGAATACAGCACCTCTAAGAGTTTTATCAAATATGACGACAAGGCCCCAGCACCCATAACCGCATAAAAGCCTGCATCTTAAGGAACTATACCAAAAGATAAACTCCCGAGCAGAGGAGCTATCCAAAACTACGAGCAGGTCCTACACCGCAGATCACCATATTATGCACCTAAACTCGGGGAGGTGCCGAATTTTCTGTAGAATATTCTACGAAGAGAGCTATGAGTTGGTAGACGTTTTATGACCACTATAGGTGGAAGTACTACGAGTAGCGTATTCTACTTAAAGGGTGGAAAAGGCTAGCAAGGTTGTAGTACTTGGAGCATTTTGCTAATTGTCGATAATCGTCGCGAGGTATGTGAACCTCTTCCTATCCTTTCTAGCATGATGTTTTGTAAACTATGTAGTACGGTAGACGTACATGTGCTAAATGAATTTGGTTGGTTTAAAACATAAGGTGTTATAATAGCTTTATGGGAAGTTAGTTATAACGACTTTATGTAGGTAAAAGAATGGTTTATTGATTTTAGAGGTTAAGAGACTTGATCTTGAAAGATAAGAGACTTGACTTAATTGACTTGATATGAATTTTGTTAAAAAGTTGTAAAACCTCATTCGCGAGTAATGAGTACTTGGTTTTTAAAGAATAATGTTTTACTGATTTCGGAAATGAGAATAAGTATCGAACAAACCACTGCAGCATTAATAAAGGAAAATGTATTGACTAATTAATTATATTGAAACCAGTAGAAACCTCCATCTGCATAGAAGCTAAGATAAGACAAAATTGTATTACATTTTCTAGATCATGGCTGCTTTGATAAGATCATTATAAACAAGAATAAACTGCTCACATAAGACATATGTTACCCAATTGTTTTAAAAAGAGATTACGTTATTTGATTAAGACTATGAACTATGAAATCTTTCGAAAATAAGAGACTTGAATATTTGAAATTATGCAACTTGAACTTTTGGAAAAGAATGTTGTTACTTGACTTTAAAAAGGAAAGTGTTTTGGTTTAAAAAGGAGTGCATAATATTGCCTTAGTTGATTTAAAAGGAAAGCATGGTATTATCTTAATCTGTCTTAAAAGAGCGTTTAAATGTTATGGCCGATTCTATACCGAGTCCATGGGATGGACCGGGAATGTATTCCACACGATTCTATACCGAGTCCATGGGATGGACCGGGAATGTATTCCACACGATTCTATACCGAGTCCATGGGATGGACCGGGAATGTATTCCACCCGATTCTATACCGAGTCCATGAGATGGACCGGGAATGTATTCCACACGATTCTATACCGAGTCCATGGGATGGACCGGGAATGTATTCCACCCGATTCTATACCGAGTCCATGGGATGGACCGGGAATGTATTCCACACGATTCTATACCGAGTCCACGGATGGACCGAATGTATTCCACACGATTTGGCACCGAGTCCATGATGGGCGGGAATGTATTCCATACGATCCGACACCGAGTCCATGAGATGGGCCGAGACATGTTATACGTATCACACGATTTATACCTAGATCACGCAGCTGAGGAAGGAGTTCCACGGGCACGAGGATGACTTTGAGGCGTGAGTCCCCGACTTGACATGATCGCTTTATGTTGTGAATCGTAGTTTTGTTATCATACATGTCTCTGCTTTATTTTAGATCATATGATTTTGTTTATAGTATTTCCAGCCACATACTGTACTGTTAGATCGACTCCTCGGGCCGCGTTCATGCCGCAGTAGAGGTACATCGGTTGTTGATCCTCGCTCATAGGATCACGCTCAACGTATTGGGAAGCTCCGTTTCTCCGAGGCTTATCTTTTGGCATGTTTCTCGAGTTGTAGGTTCTTGTACATTCAGGGGTATGGCGGGGCCCTGTCCCGTCATAGTTGTTGTTACTTTCTTAGAGGTCTGTAGTACTGTTGTGGGCAGGGTTGTAAAGGATGTAATTGTTCAATTTCTGTATATATGCAAGAAGGCAACCGTTTTGGTTGGCCTGTTTTATTATCATATCTCTTGTTTCATATCTGTATGTTTTATTTCCGTTGGTTTTTCTCTGATGTTGTATCACTAGGGTGCCCGGGTAAGGCACCAGTCACGGACCCGGGATCGGGTCGTGACACTTGTCAACATTCTTAACTTTTCACTTTACTAATCAATGTATTCCTACCTCTGGGGGTACTATCACTTACAACTGCTAGCAACAAAGGGAAAGCATATATGCTAGGGCGAAATCTGAATCTATCAATGCACGTATGATTCAAAAGAATCGAGATATACCTGTAACCCCATGCGATGTTGCCTCCTGATCCTGCCTAGTAGTCACGTCATCTATGCGGTTCGAAGGACCGCCAGAACTATAAACTCCACTGACTCTGCACTACGGGTGACATCCAACACTCGCCCTGGGACGACAATCGTGGAGGAAAGGTGTTACACCCCGTAATTTCAGGACATGTTTTAAGAACGTAAGTAAGAACTCACAATGTTAAGATTTGAGACTTGTAAAATTTTGTCGGAATTATGAAATTGTCGGAAAGCGTAGTGTTATGACGAATGGGAGGGCGACACGTGTCACCCCCCCTTACTATGCCTTGGACGATTTTTATTAGCAAGGGCTTAAGGGTCATTTGACCTTTGTTGCAAGACAAGTCTTGCAACTTGAGGCTTGATATTATTGACTAAGGTCAAAGGTCCCACTTGGTCTTGATTTTAATGTAAGACTACATCTTAGCCATCCATGTGTTCTTATCATAACCCTCCTTTGCACTATATAATACTAGTAGTGCTAGTGTGAGCTTAACACTTAGAAAAATTCTTGAAAACTTTGAAGAGCTATAGAGGGGTCTCGGGTTTGCCAAGGAAGGAGAGAAATTTTTTTTGTTTCTTGTTCATTCCACTCCCCACTTTAAACCAAGGGTCTTAGGTGTATTGTAAGCCTTTCTCAATAGAAAAATCTTGGAAAAAGATTGTTTTCGGGTTAGTCGCAAATGAAAACCTAAAGGGTCTTTCTAGGTTTTGCTTGGAGTCTTGAAGGATAATTGTTGGTATTGTTCTAAGGGTCTCAACAAGCGGTTGGAGGTGTCTTGAAGAGGTTCTAATCTTCTAAGGAGCGACTTCGATTTGGAGTTGGATTAAAAATCGTTAAGGTATAATCTTGTCTTTTAAAGGTGTACAAGATTGCATATTTATATTGATGTTGATAGCTTTGTATGTTGCGAGCATGAAGTGTTATATAGAGGTTATAAGAATTATGGATTGGCCATTGGTGGCATAGTTGGTTTCGTAAGTATAGTAGTGAAGACTATACCGGCGCATGTACGTTTGGAGACTTAGAAGGAACATTCGGGACGAATGTTTCTAAGGGGGGAAGAATGTTACACCCCGTAGTTCCAGGGTATGTATGTGAGGACATACGTACGAGAATACGACAGTAATATTGGAAAGGAAGAAAGATGTGATTTTTCGACGGAAAAGTTTACGGGATTTGTGAAGGAAAAAGGTTCGTTAATGAGAATTGGATTCCCAGATTTGGTATTTGGACTTCTTGGATTATATTAGAATTTTGAGATTTTATTTTCAGAAATGGTCACGTGGGGCCCACGAGAGAAATTTACGGTTTTGTGGGGCCCACTTTGTTTTTGAGATTTTCGATATTTTGGATATTTTCGGAAGACGAAATATTTTGGACGAGTAAGGGGGCGACACGTGTCACCCCCCTTAGGTGGCCATGTGGGCCGATTTGGAGGGACAAGTGTCTTGCCACTTGTCCCTTGGCCGAAATGGCCATGACACTTGGCTAGTATTTTCGTTGGCCATGTGGTGTGGTGGGACCCACACACACATGGCCCAATCTTGACCACACACTTGCATTGATCTTGACCCTTGAATTCTCTATAAATACCCCCCCTTAGTGCTAGACTTATTATCATCCCACACTTAAGTCTTCCAAGGCAAAAATATCCCCTCCCCTTTGTGGTGTTCTCGTCCCCTTTCCCCACTTGTGTAGAAATACTTCAAGTATTGTTGTATAATCCC
The DNA here is from genome assembly GCA_029844215.1 of Przewalskia tangutica. Lineage (NCBI taxonomy): Eukaryota > Viridiplantae > Streptophyta > Magnoliopsida > Solanales > Solanaceae > Przewalskia > Przewalskia tangutica. The sequence goes on along the minus strand of CM056722.1, from coordinate 56,667,429 downwards.
AAATACCTTAGCCTAGTATCCCTAGTTGTATTCCAAAGTTATTTCAATACTAAGAGCCCAAAAATACTACTTTTTCCAATAGTCGCAAAAATGAAACCCTAGAAATATCTTCATAGCTTGGTTGAAGTGTTAAGAGGAGTTGTTTAGAAACTTCTAAGGGTCGCTTGGAGCGGGTTGGAGCGTAAGGATTTGGAGCTAAACGTTGCTCAGGATCGACTTATAATCTTGGATAATTTTGGGCTTATCGAGGTAATGATCTATGTCCCCTATCAGAATTGGATATTACATGTCAGAGTAGTTTAGAATCGAGTATAAGATATATTGGAAGGATGATTATAGAAGAATTGAATCAGATTTACATTGGATCAGATTTACAGATACTTGTGTAGTATTATTGTGGGCGTGTTGTACACGTCCGTTAGATGTGTAACCCCTTAGATGAGGAGATTTATGTGGTTACGAAGTGGGGAGGTGTCGCGAATTTTCCGTAGAATAAGGAACCTTGTACTTAGAATTGTTCTACGAAAAGATCTAGAGGTTGATAGACGTTTTGTGACCTTTATAGGTTGAAGTTCTACGAGTAGCGTATTCTACTTGAAGGGTGGAAAAGGCTAGCAGGGTTATAATACTTTGGAGCGTTTTGCTAATTGTCGATAATCGTCGCGAGGTATGTGAACCTCTTCCTATATTTTCTAGCATGATTGTTGTGATCTATGTAGTACGGTAGACGTACGTGTGCTAAACGAAGTTGGTTGGTTTAAAACATAAAGTGTTATAACGGCTTTTTGGGAAGTTTGTTATAACAACTTTATGTAGGTAAAGAAATGGTTTGTGGTTTTTAAAAGATAAGAGACTTGACTTATAAATGACTTAATGTGAATTATTAAGGACTTGGTTTGTGTTAAAAAGTTGTGAAACCGCATTTTTGAGAATGGGTAATTGGGTTTTAAAAGGAATAAGTTATATTGATTCCGGAAGTGAGAATAAGTAGCGAACAAACCACTGCAGCGTTAATAAAGGAAAATGAATTGACTAATTAATTATTATTAAAACCAGTAGAAACCTCCATCTGCATAGAAGCTAAGATAAGACAAAATTGTATTACATTTTCTAGATCATGGCTGCTTTAATAAGATTGTTATAAACAAAAATAAACTACTCACACATAAGGCATATGTTACTCAAATTGTTTTAAAAGAGATTACGTTTTAAGTGATTAATACTATGAACTATGAAATCTTTCGAAAATTAGAGACTTGAGTATTTGAAAGTATGCAACTTGAAATTTTGGAAAAGAATGTTGTTACTTGATTTTAAAAAGGGAAAGTGTATTGGTTTAAAAGGAAGGCATGGTAGTGTCTTAAATCTGTCTTAGAAGAGGGTTTAAATGTTATGGACGATTCTACCTCGAGTCCCATGGGATGGGCCGAGACATGTATTCCACCCGATCCGACACCGAGTCCCATGAGATGGGCCGGAAATGTGACCATACGATCCGACACCGAGTCCTATGAGATGGGCCGGAAATGTGACCATACGATCCGACACCGAGTCCCATGAGATGGGCCGGAAATGTGACCATACAATCTGACACCGAGTCCCATGAGATGGGCCGGAAATGTGACCATACGATCCGACACCGAGTCCCATGAGATGGGCCGGAAATGTGACCATACGATTCCACCTCGAGTCCCACGGGATGGGCCGAGACATATTATACGTATCATACGATTTATATGTAGACTGCCGGCAGTGAGGAAGGGTTCCACGGGCATGAGGGATGACTTGAGGGCGTGAGTCCCTGACATGACATGACTGCTTTTATGTTGTGAACTGTAGTCTGGTTATCATACATGTCTCTTGTTTTATATAGACTGTTATGATTTCATTTACAGTATTTTCAGTTCACATACTTGGTACCTGTTGCATCGACTCTCGGGGCCGCTCATGCCGCAGTAGGTACATCGGTTGTTGATCCTCGCCTAGGATCACAGCCAAAGATATCGAAGCTCCGTTTCTCCGAGGCTTATCTTTTGTATGTTTCCGAGTTTATAGTACTTGTACATTCGGGGTATGGGCGGCCCTGTCCGTCATAGTTATGGTTACACTCTGCAGGTCCGTAGTAATCACTGTGGCGTGGTTTGTAAAGGATGTAACTGTTCGGTTATATATATACATGAAGGTGATCGTTTTGGTTAGCCTGTTTTCTTATGTTATATCTTGTTTCCTGTTTAAGTTTTTATTTCCGCTGATTTTCTCTGATGTTGTATCACTAGGTGCACTCGTAAGGCACCAGTCGCGGGCCCGAGTCGGGTCGTGACAAAAGTGGTATCAGAGCAGTTAGTCCTCGGAAAGTGTCTACAGACCGTATCTAGTAGAGTCTTGATTATCGGCCTGTTATGCACCACACCTATAATCAGGAGGCTGCAGGATATTTAGGATTGGTTTCCATTCTTCTCACTCTGAGATCGTGCCTTAGAGCTGTGTTATAAGTTGGACTCCCTCTGGCGTATTCTCATGTACCAGTTATGCCTCCGCGCAAGGCAACCAGGGCCCAGATGGGCAAGCGCAGAGGAGCTGCGAGTAGAGCACGTAGGTTACGTGGGCACAGGCCCGGTCATTACCTGAGATAGTATTTCAGACGACGAGTTTTATGACGCCGCTAGCCCCAACAGAGTTTAGAGCGGCAGCGATTTCATCGAGGCCACGATACCGAGCCTCCGGGCCTACAAACAGAGCCGAGGATATGAGTTCAAGGAGATGGCCTAGTTACTAGCTAGGCTGGTGGCTGGGAATGAGGACGGACGGGAGCCGGTGGTTCCGACACTACCAGTGATTCACCCTAGATCCGATAGTCTGAGACTTCGGGATTTCTTGAGTTGCAGTTCGCCAGAGTTCTATGGATTGAGAGCTGAGGATGGTCCTCAGGGTGTCGTGCTAGTTTGGGAGATTGTTATGCTTGCGGCCAACAGGGCCATTTGGTGAGAGTTTGTCCGACCAGAGGTAGCACAGATGTAGAGACTCAAATTTCGGGATCGTTGGTGGTTCATCGCCTTATATAGCTAAAGCGCTGCAGGCGTGATTATGATTAGAGCGACAAAGGAAAGTGAGGCGAGTTGCAGAGATATCTTTAGCCCTTAAGAGACTTGTTTATGTTGTTATGGTAGATACATGTGGAGTGCTATGTACGTATAGCATTGTGTTAAGTGTGAATTAGAAAACATGGGTGGTTGAAAAGGGTAAGATTGGGGACGGGGAAATTGTGAGCCTTAGAATATTACACGTTGAGACCTTAGATGTAAGGCCGTCTTGAGTAAAGGATTTTGCGGGTGATCCTTGTCGGAGTGCATTTTATACATAGGGTGTATTAGTGTGATAAATCCATGGGTTGTGTGAGAGGGAAGTGATATATTTCATGACGTGAATTAGTAAGATTGTTCCGGATCGGGGGATGAGAGAGTTTGGCGCGATAGCGGGTCGGGTTGAGGCCAGATAGAGGGTCAATCCGCATCCCGGAATGAGGTGGGGTAAGTTTGAGGTGGTTCCGCCAGGTGGTAGGGTCACGAGGGTGCTAGGCCCAAGTTTAGGTAACCATCGTATGAGTTCGTGGATGTGTTCGACCAGAATCAGATCGTGAAGGCCAGGAATGGCCTTGAAGGAATTTGAGGCTAGTAAGATGACCAAGTTGGAGGTAGTGACTCCAAGGTTTTGGAAACTGAAGCGATGAATGGAGTGTGGTACATATACTAGAAAGAGTTCGGGTGTTCGAGAGGTGTACGACGAGTAAGGAAAGAAGTGAACATGTGCTAAGAGATGGAAGTGATCATTTTTGTGAAGTGAAGGTGCGAAGAGAGTATCCTTTGGACCAGGAGCGAGAGTTGGTGTTGTTTTACATCTTCGAGGTGATTCCTCGTTGGCTTGGATTTGGGTTTCGCGCGTAGGTTATTTTATGGCCATTGGTGGCATAGTTGGTTTCGTAAGTATAGTAGTGAAGACTATACCGGCGCATGTACGTTTGGAGACTTAGAAGGAACATTCGGGACGAATGTTTCTAAGGGGGGAAGAATGTTACACCCCGTAGTTCCAGGGTATGTATGTGAGGACATACGTACGAGAATACGACAGTAATATTGGAAAGGAAGAAAGATGTGATTTTTCGACGGAAAAGTTTACGGGATTTGTGAAGGAAAAAAGGTTCGTTAATGGGAATTGGATTCCCAGATTTGGTATTTGGACTTCTTGGATTATATTAGAATTTTGGGATTTTATTTTCAGAAATGGTCACGTGGGGCCCACGAGAGAAATTTACGGTTTTGTGGGGCCCACTTTGTTTTTGAGATTTTCGGTATTTTGGATATTTTCGGAAGACGAAATATTTTGGACGAGTAAGGGGGCGACACGTGTCACCCCCCTTAGGTGGCCATGTGGGCCGATTTGGAGGGACAAGTGTCTTGCCACTTGTCCCTTGGCCGAAATGGCCATGACACTTGGCTAGTATTTTCGTTGGCCATGTGGTGTGGTGGGACCCACACACACATGGCCCAATCTTGACCACACACTTGCATTGATCTTGACCCTTGAATTCTCTATAAATACCCCCCCTTAGTGCTAGACTTATTATCATCCCACACTTAAGTCTTCCAAGGCAAAAATATCCCCTCCCCTTTGTGGTGTTCTCGTCCCCTTCCCCCACTTGTGTAGAAATACTTCAAGTATTGTTGTATAATCCCAAATACCTTAGCCTAGTATCCCTAGTTGTATTCCAAAGTTATTTCAATACTAAGAGCCCAGAAATACTACTTTTTCCAATAGTCGCAAAAATGAAACCCTAGAAATATCTTCATAGCTTGGTTGAAGTGTTAAGAGGAGTTGTTTAGAAACTTCTAAGGGTCGCTTGGAGCGGGTTGGAGCGTAAGGATTTGGAGCTAAACGTTGCTCAGGATCGACTTATAATCTTGGATAATTTTGGGCTTATCGAGGTAATGATCTATGTCCCCCTATTGTAATTGGATATTACATGTTGTAGTAGTTTAGAATTGAGTATAAGATATATTGGAAGGATGATTATAGAAGAATTGAACTGTATTTACATTGGACTGTATTTACAGTATACTTGTGTAGTATTATTGTGGGGCAGTGTTGTACACGTCCGGTTAGATGTGTAACCCCCTTGGAGTTGTTGGCTTGGTAGATGAGGAGATTTATGTGGTTGCGGGGGGGGGAGGTGCTGCCGAATTTTCCGTAGAATAAGGAACCTTGTACTTAGAATTGTTCTACGAAGAGATCTAGAGGTTGATAGACGTTTTGTGACCTTTATAGGTTGAAGTTCTACGAGTAGCGTATTCTACTTGAAGGGTGGAAAAGGCTAGCAGGGTTATAATACTTTGGAGCGTTTTGCTAATTGTCGATAATCGTCGCGAGGTATGTGAACCTCTTCCTATATTTTCTAGCATGATTGTTGTGATCTATGTAGTACGGTAGACGTACGTGTGCTAAACGAAGTTGGTTGGTTTAAAACATAAAGTGTTATAACGGCTTTTTGGGAAGTTTGTTATAACAACTTTATGTAGGTAAAGAAATGGTTTGTGGTTTTTAAAAGATAAGAGACTTGACTTATAAATGACTTAATGTGAATTATTAAGGACTTGGTTTGTGTTAAAAAGTTGTGAAACCACATTTTTGAGAATGGGTAATTGGGTTTTAAAAGGAATAAGTTATATTGATTTCGGAAATGAGAATAAGTAGCGAACAAACCACTGCAGCGTTAATAAAGGAAAATGAATTGACTAATTAATTATTATTAAAACCAGTAGAAACCTCCATCTGCATAGAAGCTAAGATAAGACAAAATTGTATTACATTTTCTAGATCATGGCTGCTTTAATAAGATTGTTATAAACAAGAATAAACTACTCACACATAAGGCATATGTTACTCAAATTGTTTTAAAAGAGATTACGTTTTAAGTGATTAATACTATGAACTATGAAATCTTTCGAAAATTAGAGACTTGAGTATTTGAAAGTATGCAACTTGAAATTTTGGAAAAGAATGTTGTTACTTGATTTTAAAAAGGGAAAGTGTATTGGTTTAAAAGGAAGGCATGGTAGTGTCTTAAATCTGTCTTAGAAGAGGGTTTAAATGTTATGGACGATTCTACCTCGAGTCCCATGGGATGGGCCGAGACATGTATTCCACCCGATCCGACACCGAGTCCCATGAGATGGGCCGGAAATGTGACCATACGATCCGACACCGAGTCCTATGAGATGGGCCGGAAATGTGACCATACGATCCGACACCGAGTCCCATGAGATGGGCCGGAAATGTGACCATACAATCTGACACCGAGTCCCATGAGATGGGCCGGAAATGTGACCATACGATCCGACACCGAGTCCCATGAGATGGGCCGGAAATGTGACCATACGATTCCACCTCGAGTCCCACGGGATGGGCCGAGACATATTATACGTATCATACGATTTATATGTAGATCGCCGCGGGAGGCGGTTCCACGTACGCAGGGATGACTTGAGGCGTGAGTCCCCGACATGACACGATCGCTTTTATGTTGTGAATCGTAGTCCGTTATCATACATGTCTCTTGTTTTATATAGATCGTTATGATTTCATTTACGCGATTTTCGCTCACATACTGCACTTGCATCGACTCTCTTCGGGGCCGCTCATGCCGCAGTAGGTACATCGGTTGTTGATCCTCGCTCTTAGGATCACGCTCAGCATATCGGAAGCTCCGCTTCTCCGAGGCTTATCTTTTGTATGTTTCCGAGTTTATAGGTACTTGTACATTCGTGGTATGGCGGGCCCCGTCCGTCATAGTTATGGTTACACTCTTAGAGGTCCGTAGATCACAAGTGTGGTTTGTAAAGGATGTAATCGTCGGTTATATATATACATGAAGGTGACCGCTTGTTAGCCTATTTTCTTATGTTATATCTTGTTTCTGTTTAAGTTTTTATTTCGCTGATTTTCTCTCGATGTTGTATCACTAGGGTGCCCGTAAGGCACGATCATGCGCCCGAGGTCGTCGTGACAAAAGTGGTATCGAGCGATTAGTCTCTGAAAGTGTCTGACGCATCATCTAGTAAGTCTTGATTATCGGCACATGCACCACACCTATAATCAGGAGGCTGCAGGATATTTAGGATTGGTTTCCATTCTTCTCACTCTGAGATCGTGCCTTAGAGCTGTGTTATAAGTTGGACTCCCTCTGGCGTATTCTCATGTACCAGTTATGCCTCCGCGCAAGGAAACCTGGGCCCAGATGGGCAAGGCAGCAGAGGGAGCTGGGAGTAGAGCACAGAGGGTTACGTGGGCACAGACCCGGTCATTACTTGAGATAGTACTTCAGACGACGAGTTTTATGACGCCGCTAGCCCCAACAGAGTTTAGAGCGGCAGCAGTTTCTACTGAGGCCACGATACCTGAGCCTCCAGTTCCACAGCCAGGAGCCGAGGATATGAGTTCAAGGAGATGGCCCAGTTACTAGCTAGGCTGGTGGCTGGGAATGAGGACGGACGGGAGCCGGTGGTTCCGGCACTACCAGTGATTCACCCTAGATCCGATAGTCTGAGACTTCGGGATTTCTTGAGTTGCAGTTCGCCAGAGTTCTATGGATTGAGAGCTGAGGATGGTCCTCAGGGTGTCGTGCTAGTTTGGGAGATTGTTATGCTTGCGGCCAACATGGCCATTTGGTGAGAGTTTGTCCGACCAGAGGTAGCACAGATGTAGAGACTCAGCCTTCGGGATCGTTGGCTGGTTCATCGCCTTATATAGCTAGACGCCCTGCAGGGCAGGATTATGATTAGAGCGACAAAGGGAAAGTGAGGCAGTAGTTGCAGAGATATCTTTAGCCCTTAAGAGACTTGTTTATGTTGTTATGGTAGATACATGTGGAGTGCTATGTACGTATAGAATTGTGTTAAGTGTGAATTAGAAAACATGGGTGGTTGAAAAGGGTAAGATTGGGGACGGGGAAATTGTGAGCCTTAGAATATTACACGTTGAGACCTTAGATGTAAGGCCGTCTTGAGTAAAGGATTTTGCGGGTGATCCTTGTCGGAGTGCATTTTATACATAGGGTGTATTAGTGTGATAAATCCATGGGTTGTGTGAGAGGGAAATGATATATTTCATGACGTGAATTAGTAAGATTGTTCCGGATCGGGGGATGAGAGAGTTTGGCGCGATAGCGGGTCGGGTTGAGGCCAGATAGAGGGTCAACTCGCAGCCCGGAATGAGGTGGGGTCAGTTTGAGGTGGTTCCGCCAGGTGGTAGGGTCACGAGGGTGCTAGGCCCAAGTTTAGGTAACCATCGTATGTGTTTGTGGATGTGTTCGACCAGAATCAGATCGTGAAGGCCAGGAATGGCCTTGAAGGAATTTGAGGCTAGTAAGATGACCAAGTTGGAGGTAGTGACTCCAAGGTTTTGGAAACTGAAGCGATGAATGGAGTGTGGTACATATACTAGAAAGAGTTCGTGTTCGAGGTACGACGAGTAAGGAAAGAAGTGAACATGTGCTAAGAGATGGAAGTGATCATTTTTGTGAAGTGAAGGTGCGAAGAGAGTATCCTTTGGACCAGGAGCGAGAGTTGGTGTTGTTTTACATCTTCGAGGTGATTCCTCGTTGGCTTGGATTTGGGTTTCGCGCGTAGGTTATTTTATGGCCATTGATGGCATAGTTGGTTTCGTAAGTATAGTAGTGAAGACTATACCGGCGCATGTACGTTTGGAGACTTAGAAGGAACATTTGGGACGAATGTTTCTAAGGGGGGAAGAATGTTACACCCCGTAGTTCCAGGGTATGTATGTGAGTACATACGTACGAGAATACGACAGTAATATTGGAAAGGAAGAAAGATGTGATTTTTCGACGGAAAAGTTTCCGGGATTTGTGAAGGAAAAAGGTTCGTTAATGGGAATTGGATTCCCAGATTTGGTATTTGGACTTCTTGGATTATATTAGAATTTTGGGATTTTATTTTTGGAAATGGTCACGTGGGGCCCACGAGAGAAATTTACGGTTTTGTGGGGCCCACTTTGTTTTTGAGATTTTCGGTATTTTGGATATTTTCGGAAGACGAAATATTTTGGACGAGTAAGGGGGCGACACGTGTCACCCCCCTTAGGTGGCCATGTGGGCCGATTTGGAGGGACAAGTGTCTTGCCACTTGTCCCTTGGCCGAAATGGCCATGGCACTTGGCTAGTATTTTCGTTGGCCATGTGGTGTGGTGGGACCCACACACACATGGCCCAATCTTGACCACACACTTGCATTGATCATGACCCTTGAATTCTCTATAAATACCCCCTTAGTGCTAGACTTATTATCATCCCACACTTTAGTCTTCCAAGGCAAAAATATCCCCTCCCCTTTGTGGTGTTCTCGTCCCCTTCCCCCACTTGTGTAGTGTCAAGACCCGACCTGGCCGCGATCGGTGCCCTACCCGCACCCTGCCTGTATACATCGAGAATAGCAATGAACATACACAACATAAACACATGTGTAAATAATAAACATCACAAAGCAGCCGAGCAAGTGCCGCTTCCATAATATAAACATAATCAAAAGTACAACTTAGTTCTTACAAACAACCACATATGTGAATACGGACTTAGGAATAATAATCGTATGGACAGGCCCGCCATACCCTGAATGTACATAAATCTACTACATCGTGGAAAGATCTGCTAAAAGAAAGACAAGCCTCCGAGAATGGAGCCCGACGCGTCGATAAGTGATCCTAAGAGTGAGGATCCACCACCGCCACCCTTTCCTGCGGCATGAACGCAGCCCCCGAGGAAGGGGGTCAGTACACAATATGTACTAAGTATGTAAAACTGGAAAGTACTGTAATTACAACATAAGTTTAAAACAAAGTCGGAGACATGTATGATAACAGAATTACAGTACACAGTGCCTTACTAACAATGAGAGTAAATCAAAGGAATACGTACAACATCACAATAGGAGACTCCCGATCAAATCATGGGTAGCGAACCCTTAGAAACAGGTGGTATAACGTCTTAGGGTTCTTACCCCTCATTTATACTCTTACCCTGAAGCAGGTGGTATAACGTCTTGGGGGTTTGCCCCTCATTTATACTCTTACCCTGGCAAAGGTAATAAAACAGGTGGTATAACGTCTTGGGGGTTTGCCCCTCATTTATACTCTTATCCTGGAGAAGGTGGTATAGCGTCTTGGGGGTTTACCCCTCACTTATACTCTTACCCTATCTCATCCGGCCATCATACAATAAATAAGCAAGTTAGAAATCCCACTAACTTCTTATTAGTCTTATTCGTCTACACCCTCATTTTAGTTTACTTAAGGCACTAACAGGTCTTTTATAAAAATCCGGGAATTTAACCCAAAGTACTACGTACTTCAACCTTTTAAAAATGACTCATTTTCATATAGAACTTCCAAGATACTATAAACCGTAGTATCAAGTCAAAATATCTTTTCAAGACAAGTCACAATACCTTTAGACATAAAGTTAGGTTTCTAAAATCAAGTGACTCCTTTTATTATAAAACCTTAGGCAATTGATGCCTTAAAATCAAATTACCTTTTCATTAGAACAAGTCATTTATCTTTCCATAAAGCAAATATAACCAACTCCCCATAAAGTCGTTATATTCACTTTATACCTTAGCCAAATACAATTTCCTATCCAAGGGACTTATACGTTTAAAACGGAACAAGTATCACATACTTTAAAACTCTTCAAATCCCTTAACTTTAATAAAACATTAGACATCCTTAATACTATCAAAGAAGTGAGTTAATCTCCTAACTCACCCGACTTGGCCATTCAATAAACTAGTAAAGGATATCAAGCTCTTGTACGTCTACCGTACTATATAATGCGTAACTAGTCATGCTCAAAGGATAGGAAAAGTTCTACATACCTCGCCGGGTCAAACCACTTGCCAAGTACAAAGTCCCGCCCGTAGTATGTCAACCTATAATATTCACAATACGTCTATTAAGGCCTTACTTCAAACGTAGAATATTATAAGTGTCAAGTCGCTAAATTCTACGGAAAATCGGACAGCACCTCCTTTGTTTTTACTAACTTGCCACCTTTTTCAAGGCCGAATACAATAACCAAACACGCCACATTTAAGGCCCAATCAAAGCAATTAATCAATAGGGGATTACACGCCTACTAGACGTGTAAAATTCCGCCCCACAAACGATAACAAACTAACACAAACTATAAGTCCAAATTCGGCCACCTTGAGTTCAACAATACCAATTCTTAACCAATTTCCATTTCAATCCAAATTGGTAGCATAACATGATATCAAGTCGCATTTGATTATAATAACCATAATCTTCAAATAAGTAACATGCGACGATTTCTAATAAACGACCAATTAGTAATCCAATTTTCAAGTGGCTTATATAACATTTCGGATTTAGCTACAAGCAATCCATAATACTTATAACTTCAACCTATCAACTTCATGCTAGCAACAAGTAAAGCTAACAACAACAATATAAATATGTAATCTTGTAACACCTTTAAAAGACAAGATTATACCTTAACGATTCTTAATCCAACTCCAATACGAAGTCGCTCCTTAGTAGTTTAGAGCCTCTCCAAGACACTTCAATCCGCTTGTTGAGACCCTTAGAACAACACCAACAATTATCCTTCAAATCTCCAAACAAAACCTAGAAAGACCATTAGGTTTTCGCTTTTGACTAACCCGTAAACTATCTTTTTCCAAGATTTTTCTATTGAGATGTGTTTACAATACACCTAAGAACCTTGGTTTAAAGTGTGGAGCTAAATGGATCACAAACAAAGTTTTTTTTTTTTGTGTGGAACCCGAGAGCTCAAGCTCTATGTTCATCCAATTTTTCAAGAAATTTGCTAAGTGTTGGCACTAGTAGTGCTACTACTAGTAATATAAAGGGTCATGGAGGGACAAGATGCAACCATTTGGGTGGCTAGGATGAAGTCTTACAAAAAATATCAAGACTAATTGACCTTGACTTAGTCAACATTCTCATGCTACACAAGTTGCAAGACTTGTCTTGCAACAAAGGTCCAATGACCCTCTTGCCCTTGCACATTTCGACCAAGGCATCACATAAGGGGGGGTGACACGTGTCGCCCTCCCATTGGTCATAGCAATACGTTTTCCGACAATTCCATAATTCCGATAAATTTTTATAAGTCTCAGATCTTAACACTTGTGAGTTCTTACGTACGATCTTAAGACATGTCCTGTAAATACGGGGTGTAACATGCAGAAATACTTCAAGTATTGTTGTATAATCCCAAATACCTTAGCCTCGTATTCCTAGTTGTATTCCAAAGTTATTTCAATACTAAGAGCCCGGAAATACTACTTTTTCCAATAGTCGCAAAAATGAAACCCTAGAAAAATCTTCATAGCTTGGTTGAAGTGTTAAGAGGAGTTGTTTAGAAACTTCTAAGGGTCACTTGGAGCGGGTTGGAGCGTAAGGATTTGGAGCTAAACGTTGCTCAGGATCGACTTATAATCTTGGATAATTTTGGGCTTATCGAGGTAATGATCTATGTCCCCCTATTGTAATTGGATATTACATGTTGTAGTAGTTTAGAATTGAGTATAAGATATATTGGAAGGATGATTATAGAAGAATTGAATCAGATTTACATTGGATCAGTATTCTGATATACTTGTGTAGTATTATTGTGGCGATGTTGTACACGTCCGGTTAGGCGTGTAACCCCTCGAGTTGTTGGCTTGGTAGCGGGCCTTGCAGAGAGGAGATTTATGTGGTTACGGGGGGAGGTGTCCGGAATTTTCCGTAGAATAAGGAACCTTGTACTTAGAATTGTTCTACGAAAAGATCTAGAGGTTGATAGACGTTTTGTGACCTTTATAGGTTGAAGTTCTACGAGTAGCGTATTCTACTTGAAGGGTGGAAAAGGCTAACAGGGTTATAATACTTTGGAGCATTTTGCTAATTGTCGATAATCGTCGCGAGGTATGTGAACCTCTTCCTATATTTTCTAGCATGATTGTTGTGATCTATGTAGTACGGTAGACGTACGTGTGCTAAACGAAGTTGGTTGGTTTAAAACATAAAGTGTTATAACGGCTTTTTGGGAAGTTTGTTATAACAACTTTATGTAGGTAAAGAAATAGTTTGTGGTTTTTAAAAGATAAGAGACTTGACTTATAAATGACTTAATGTGAATTATTAAGGACTTGGTTTGTGTTAAAAAGTTGTGAAACCGCATTTTTGAGAATGGGTAATTGGGTTTTAAAAGGAATAAGTTATATTGATTTCGGAAATGAGAATAAGTAGCGAACAAACCACTGCAGCGTTAATAAAGGAAAATGAATTGACTAATTAATTATTATTAAAACCAGTAGAAACCTCCATCTGCATAGAAGCTAAGATAAGACAAAATTGTATTACATTTTCTAGATCATGGCTGCTTTAATAAGATTGTTATAAACAAGAATAAACTACTCACACATAAGACATATGTTACTCAAATTGTTTTAAAAGAGATTACGTTTTAAGTGATTAAGACTATGAACTATGAAATCTTTCGAAAATTAGAGACTTGAGTATTTTAAAGTATGCAACTTGAAATTTTGGAAAAGAATGTTGTTACTTGATTTTAAAAAGGGAAAGTGTATTGGTTTAAAAGGAAGGCATGGTAGTGTCTTAAATCTGTCTTAGAAGAGGGTTTAAATGTTATGGCCGATTCTACCTCGAGTCCCATGGGATGGGCCGAGACATGTATTCCACCCGATCTGACACCGAGTCCCATGAGATGGGCCGGAAATGTGACCATACGATCCGACACCGAGTCCCATGAGATGGGCTGGAAATGTGACCATACGATCCGACACCGAGTCCCATGAGATGGGCCGGAAATGTGACCATACGATCCGACACCGAGTCCCATGAGATGGGCCGGAAATGTGACCATACGATCCGACACCGAGTCCCACGAGATGGGCCGGAAATGTGACCATACGATTCCACCTCGAGTCCCACGGGATGGGCCGAGACATATTATACGTATCATACGATTTATATGTAGACTGCCGGCAGTGAGGAAGAGTTCCACGGGCATGAGGGATGACTTGAGGGCGTGAGTCCCTGACATGACATGATCGCTTATGTTGTGAATCGTAGTCCGTTATCATACATGTCTCTTGTTTTATATAGATCGCATGATTTCATTTACAAGATTTACGCCACATACTTGGTACCTTGCCAGATCGACTCTTCGGGGCCGTTCATGCCGCAGTAGAGGTACATCGATTGTTGATCCTCGATCTTAGGATCACGCTCAACAGATTAGGAAGCTCCGTTTCTCCGAGGCTTATCTTTTGTATGTTTCCGAGTTTGTAGGTACTTGTACATTCGTGGTATGGCGGGCCCCGTCCGTCATAGTTGTTGTTACATTCATAGAGGTCTCGTAATCTTGTTGTGTGGTTTGTAAAGGATTGTAACTGTTCGGTTATATTGTATATACATGAAGGTGACCCTTTTGGTTAACCTGTTTTCTTATCTTGTATCTTGTTTCCTGTTTAAGTTTTTATTTCCGCTGATTTTCTCTGATGTTGTATCACTAGGGTGCCCGGGGTAAGGCACCAGTCGTGGGCCCGAGGTCGGGTCGTGAGATACACGAGAAATGACCAGGACAAGTATCTAAAGTGTGCTTGTAACCACATGTACAAATCAAGCCCGTGATTGTTCGTCACCGCGGCAAGCTTCATGGATTAGCGGTCCATGGACTAATAACATAACCCGGGGATTTAACCCCTCACAATGACCGCATGCCCCGACATCTTACCTCGGTATAAGCATGGCCATGAAACCATCCTACTGGACGCATACCCGTGGGCCACCCATCGTGTCAGTATGTCCAAAGGAAATAACAAGATAATACTCAAAGTGGACGCATACTCGTGGGCCACCCATCGTGTCAGTATGTCCAAAAGAAATAACCAGATAATACTCAAAGTGGACGCATACCCGTGGACCATCCAACGCGTCAGTATGTCCAACAATCAATCAAATAGCCGGCCCTCCACCGAGAGACACGGTAGCACAAAATCAAACACTTGCACCACAACAAAGCTATCACCACAAGCATAGGCAAGTTTAAGGTACTTTTATTTTATGTCAACAATTCGGGTTTCAACCCCAAAATACTACATACTTTCATTCTTTCAAAAAAGACCTCCCTTTTTTTTTACGTAAAAGCCATACGATACTATCACTCGTAGTATCAAACACATTTTCTTTTCAAACCAAATTACTACACCTTTCAGAAAATCCTTACAAGACTTTTAACATCAAGTACTCTATACTTTTTAAACCAAGTGCTTTATAGTTTTAAGACAATATCAAGTATACTTTTAAAACCCCGTAAATTACTCTTTTCAAAACAAGTAACCCATACTTAAATCAAGTTACTTCTCCTTTCCCAAAATCAAGCCGTTTATAAGTAAAGTCTCTTATTTTAACTTCATAAAGTCGTTATAACTAACTTCCCATAAAGCTATTATAACACTTTATGTTTTAAATAAACCAAATTCATTTCACACTCGTACGTCTACCGTACTATATAGTTTACAACAAATCATGCTCAAGAGTATAGGAAGAATCACATACCTCTTCGGCTTAATCCACAAGCCAAGTCGAGTATGCCGCACGTAGAAAATCCACCTATAATAACCACAATATATCTATCAACCTCTAGTTCTCTCAGAGCATATTCTAAGTAAATAGTTCCTTATTCTACGGAAAATTCGCAAAGACTTCCCGCAATCACATAAATAACCTCCCTAACAAGGTTTGTTACCAAGCCAACAACTCAGGGATTACACGCCTAACTGCACGCAGCAGTCGCCTCATAATAATACTTACACAAGTCTCATCAGAATACAATTCAAATGTAAATACATTCGATTCTTTTATAAACATCCTTCCAATATCTCTTATACTCAGTTCTAAATTACTACAATATGTAATATCCAATTACAATAGGGGGACATAGATCATTACCTCGACAAGCCCAAAATTATCCAAGTTTTTAAGTCGATCCTGAGCAACGTTTAGCTCCAATTCCTTACGCTCCAACCCTCTCCAAACAACCCTTAGAAGTTTCTAAACAACTTCTCTTAACACTTCAACTCCAAAAAGTGAAGAACACTTAGGCTTTAAATGTGGCTAGTTTCGCCAAGGAGGTTCTTAGGCTGTGGTGTGAAATCTTTTCTAACTCTTGGTTACTAATCTTCCTAATACACTAAGGAAGAACACTTAGAAGTTTAAGGATTTTTGGACAATATTTGGGTCAAAAGGGAGGCTCAAAGCCGAGAGCACAAGGAGAGGGAAGGGAGGGAATTTTCAAGCTTGGAAATCTCTAAGTGTGGATGAATAAAGTCTTGCAGACAGGGGTATTTATAGAGAAATCAAGGGCTAGGATTAAAGCAAGTGTGTGGTCTAGATTGGGCCATGTGTGTGTGGGTCCCTTTGTCTATCTACTCCACAAAATATCTTGCAAGACTTTGACCAAATGTTTTACCCCTTTTTCATGAAAAAAACGTGCAACCTTGTCCACTTGGGGTGACATGTCGCCCTCCTATTGGTCCAAAATATTTCATCTTCCGAAAATATCCGTAATGCCAAAAATCCGAAAATAAAGTGGGCCTCACAAAACCGTAAATTCTCCCGTGGGCCCCACGTGACCAATTCCGGAAATTGAAATCCAAAATTCTAAAATAATCCCAGAAGTCCGAATACCAAATCCGGGAATCCAATTCCCATTAACGAACCTTTTTCCTTCACAAAAGCCGGAAACTTTTCCGTCGAAAAATCACATCTTTCTTCCTTTCCAATTTTCGTGTCGTATTTTCGTACGTACGTCCTCACATACATACTCGAACTACGGGTGTAACATTCTTCCTTAGAAACATTCGTCCGAATGTTCCTTCTAAGTCTCCAAACACGCACGCTAAGATAGTCCCCACTACTACACTTACAAACCGATCATGCCACCAATGGCCGTAATATAACATGCGCAAGAAACTCAAATCCAAGCCAACGAGGAATCACCTCTAACATCACAAAAAAGCTCCCACCCATGGTCTAAAGGATACTCCCTTCGCATCTTCACCTTACAAGAGAAATGATCACTTCCGTCCTCTTAACACATGTTCGCTTCCTTTCTTACTCGTCGTACCCTTCTTGTACACCCGAACTCTCTATAGTATATGTTCCACACTTCAGTCATCGCCGCTTCCAAAACTCGAGTCACTATCGCCACGCCCAACCCCAAGCTCGTGGATCGTGCCCTACCTGGGCACCCTTCTATCTTAACAACAAAGTAAACTGCGGAAATTAAATAACACCTCATCTTTTTTTTTTAAAACCAACGTACGTACAAGGGCAAAGCCGACAAGGCTGCCATATAATATACATGCAAAAGACACTACACTGCATACGTAGTCCAATTCCACATATGAATACGCACTTAAGAGTTATATGAACTATGACGGACAAGGCCCCGCCGTACCCATAATCGCATACAAGCTCGCATCAAAGAACTTATACCAAAAGATAAACTCTCGAACTGAAGGAGCTATCCAAAACTCGAGGTGGTCCTACACTGCCGATCACCAAATCGCGACCTAAACTCGCAAAGATGAACGCAGCCCGGCGAGGTCGACAAGAATGTACCAAGTATGTGAAATGAAATCAGTAATGAAATCATAAGATTAAACAAAACATGAGACATGTATGATAACCAACCTACAGTACACAACACATAAGCAGTCATAACAAGTCAGGGACGCATGCCCTCAAGTCATTTCTAAAACGTAACCATGGGTCTCACGCCCACAATATCAATCATGCCCGTGGAATCCTTCCTCACTGCCGACAGTCCATGATATAATATAACGCCAATAGGCATACATGAACACCAAGTTCCACCTGTGTCCTAAAAGCAGACGCGGGCAGTAGGAAGACGAGCAGGTGGTAAAGCAGGGGGTATAATGTCTTGGGGGTTTACCCCTCATTTATACTCTTACCCTGGAGAAGGTGGTATAGCATCTTGGGGGTTTACCCCTCACTTATACTCTTACCCTATCTCAACCGACCATCAAACAAAACAAGCAGGGGGTATAATGTCTTGGGGGTCTACCCCTCACTTATACTCTTACCCTGGAGAAGGTGGTATAGCGTCTTGGGGGTTTACCCCTCACTTATACTCTTACCCTATCTCGACCGGCCGTCAAACAACACATAAGCACTACCAGGTCTTTTATAAAAATCCGGGAATTTAACCCAAGTACTACAAATAATGTAAGATACCCGTGGAATCCCACATCACCGCTTTGCGCCCAAGTAACTTACAACAAGACAGCCGGCCCTCCAACTGAGAGTCGCGGCAACGTGATAAAACATAATACTTGCACTCAAAGGCTATCACCAGCACACATAGGCTAATTCTCAATTAACCAAGCCAAAGTACTTATCAAGGCACACATAGAATAATTCTCATTTAACAAGCCAAAGTACTTATCAGGGCACAAATAGAATAATTCTCATTTAACAAGCCAAAATACTTATCGGGGCACAAATAGAATAATTCTCATTTAACAATCCAAAGTACTTATCAGGGCACAAATAGAATAATTCTCATTTAACAAGCCAAAGTACTTATCAGGCACAAATAGAATAATTCTCATTTAACAAGCCAAAGTACTTATCAGGGCACAAATAGAATAATTCTCATTTAACAAGCCAAAGTACTTATCGGGGCACAAATAGAATAATTCTCATTTAACAAGCCAAAGTACTTAACAGGGCACAAATAGAATAATTCTCATTTAACAAGCCAAAATACTTATCGGGGCACAAATAGAATAATTCTCATTTAACAAGCCAAAGTACTTATCGGGGCACAAATAGAATAATTCTCATTTAACAAGCCAAAGTACTTATCGGGGCACAAATAGAATAATTCTCATTTAACAAGCCAAAGTACTTCGTACGTACATTCTTTTCAAAAGACTCATTTTTATGTAAAATCCCAAGATACTAACACCCGTAGTATCAAGGTGTGTCTATTTTTCAAAGTAAGTTACTACACTTTTAGAAAACTCATTTCAAAGCTTGAAATCAAGTAACTTCAAATTTTCACAATCTAGGCAACCTATGCCTAATAATCAAAATAGACAACTTTCTTAATCTTCCATAAAGCCGTTATAACCAACTTCCCATAAAGCCGTTATAACCCTTTATGGTTTTAGACATATTCATTCATTTTTATAACCAAGAGACTTATACTTAAGACCAAGTATCACATACTTACAAATCAAGTTATTAACTTTCCAAAATACTTCAAGTCTCTTAATATTTAGAAAACAAGTTTCTTTTCTTAATTCACGTCATTTCTTGTTATACCCGTATTTCCAGAGTATGTACGTGAGGGCGTACGTATATAAATTCAAGCCTTAAGATTAGGCAAGGTTCGAAATTTGGGCACAAGTGCCGGAAAGAGTCGTTTTTCGACGAAACGTTTTACTAAACTTCATGGGCGGAAAATTCGCTATGTCATTTATAATTTTTGCGGATTTTTCCGAGAGATTTAAACATTTTGGACCAACGGGAGGGTGACATGTGTCACCCTCACATTGGAAGAGGTTGGGCGGCAAAGTGGACGAAAATTGTGGCTTGTTTTGTCAAGTAGTTGGTAGGATATTTTGGTGGTAGATGGATAAGGTGTACTTGGCTTGATCTTGGCCTTACACTTGCCTAACACATGGATTAATCTTGGCCATTGGTTGACCATTGCTTGACCTATAAATACCCCTCTATGTTGATGAACTTTTTCATCCAAACTTGAGCAATCTTTCTAAGTCTCCCAATACTCCTCCTCTTGATATTTCGTCCAAGAGCACCTCCCTCTTTTGAAGCCTCCGAGAGCTTTCCCTAGCCTAGTTGTTTTCGTAAAATACCCCTTGTTGTGGTATAGAAATACTCTCCTAGTATTGTTATAATGCCCAAATACCTTGGCCCAAATACCTTGTAGTATTCCCAAGGTTACACTTATACAAAAGCCCAGAAAATACTATTATACTTTCTTTAGCCACTAAACGAAACCCTAAGGAAAACCTTCATAGTCGGTTGAAGTGTTAAATAGAAGTTGCGTAGAACTTCTAAGGGTTGTTTGGAGCGGATTGGAGCACTCGGAGTGGGAGCTTAACGTTGCTCAGGAGCGACTTTATACTTGGATAATTTTGGGCTCATCGAGGTAAATACTACTGTCCTTCTAGTGTAATTGGAAATTACATACTGTAGTAGTATAGAAATGAATATAAGATTCATAGAAGAGAATTGAACTGTAATAGAAGGATATTACAGAATAGACTTGAACTGAAATCGCATCAGAAGAATATTAAGATAGAAGATTAAATCAGACTTACTTAGATCGTATTTACGAGATCGATAACCTTTCTTGGTTGAATGTTCTGCAAGTAGCATGTGCTACTTAGAAGGTGGGCAAGGCTAGCCGGGTTATAGCCGTGGAGCGTTTTGCTTATAGTCGATAATCGTCGCGAGGTATGTGATTCTTCATATACTCTTGAGCATGATATTTTAAAAGAATATATATATAGTACGGTAGACGTACGTGTGTTGACTGAACGTAATTGTACGGCAATGTCTTTTGACTTAAGCCTGAATAATATATATAGTACGGTAGACGCACGTGCTAACAGAACGTAGTTGTACTGAATGTCTTTGACTTAAGCCTGAATAATAAGAATCTTGAAGTATTTCAAAAGAACTAATAAACCTTTTTGAAAGAAGAGTACTTGGTTTGAAAACATAAGAGTTATACTAGCTTTATGGGGAGTTAGGTATAACGTCTTAAGAGAGATAAAGAGAATGGTTTTACTGATTTTATAAGTTAAGAGACTTAATCTTAAAAGATAAGAGACTTAACTTAATATGGATGTTTGTGTGAAACCTCATTCGTGAGTAATGAGTACTTGGATTTTTTAAAAGGAATAATGTTTTACTGATTTCGGAAATCAGAATGTGTATCGACAAACCACTGCAACGCTAATAAAGGAAAATGTAATGAATAATGAAGTATTATTAAAACCAGTAGAAACCTCCATCTGCATAGTGCTAAGATGAGACAAAATGATATTACATTTTCTAGATCATGGTCGCTTAATAAATGGTTATAAACAAGAATAAACTGCTCACGCCTATTTCATATGTTACTCAATTGCCTTAAAAGAGATTAAGACATTGAACTATGAAAATGTTCTAAAATAAAGAGACTTGAGTAATTGAAATTAGGCAACCGAACTCTAGGGAAAAAGAAGGCATTCTTTTGTCTTAAATTGGTTTAAACCATAAAGTGTTATAACAGCTTTATGGGAAGTTAGTTATAACGACTTTATGAAAACAAAAGAAGGGTTTCATCATTGGTTTTAATGTGGTAACTTGACTTTTAAAAGAGAAGTGTTTTGGTCCAAAAAGAAGGCATGGTATTGCCTTAATTTTGGTTTTAAAAAAGGAAAGTATGAAAGTTGTTTTGGTTTACTTAAAAGATATAAGTCACTCTTTTTTTATACTACGGGTATCGGGTGACTTTTATAAAAGGAATGGACCTCTTAAAAGGAATTTAACGTACGTAGTACTTTAGGGTTAAAACCCGGACTTTGTCATAAAATGAAAGTACTTTAAGTTGTAACTTGCCTATGTTTGCGTGTGATAGACTTGTTGTGCAAGGAATGTATTTCACTCGACTACCGTGTTCATGGGATGAACCGGGAATGTATTTCACTAGACTACCGTGTTCATGGGATGAACCGAATGTATTTCACTCGACTACCGTGTTCATGGATGAACCGAATGTATTTCACTCGACCATCGTCACTGATGGACCGAATGTATTCCATCCGACTACCGTTCATGAGATGAACCGAATGTATTCCACACGTTTCTATCGGGTCCATGATTGGCCGAGACATGTTATACATATCACATGATTTGTACCTAGATCGCCAGCTGAGAAGGAGTTCCACGCATGAGGATGACTTTGAGGCGTGAGTCCCCGACTTGACATGATCGCTTTTATGTTGTGAATCGTAGTTTGGTTATCATACATGTCTCGCTTTATATAGACTATTATGATTTCATTTACGTGTTTACGCTTCACATACTTGGTACTTGTAGATCGACCTCTCGGGGCCGTTCATGCCGCAGTAGAGGTACATCGACCGCCGATCCCCGCTTAGGATCACATTTCAGCGTGTTGGGAAGTCTGCTTCTTCGAGGCTTATCTTGGTATGTTACCACCGAGTGCAGTAGGTTCTTGTACATTCGTGGTATGGCGGGCCCCGTCCGTCATAGTTGTTGTAAAAATCTTAGAGGTCTGTAGCACTGTTGTGGGCAGGGTTGTAAGGATTGTAACTGTTCAAATGTTTATATATATATGCTGAAAGGCAACCATTTTGGTTAGCCTATTTTCTTTTATCTTGATCCATGTCTATTGGTATGTTTAAGTTTTTATTTCCGCTGGTTTTCTCTGATGATTGTATCACTAGGGTGCCCGGTAAGGCACGATCACGCCCGTTCGGTCGTGACAAAAGTGGTATCGTGAGCGATTAATCCTCTGAAAGTGTCTACGCACCGTGTCAGTAGTAGTCTTGATTATCGTTGTGCACCACATCTATAATCGTGAGGCTATAGGACATTTAGGATTGGTTTCCATTCTTCTCATTCCGAGATCGTGCCTTAGAGCCGTGTGATAAGTCGACCCTCCGACGTATTCCTTTCCTTTACCGATTATGCCTCCGCGTAGGCAACCTGCACCCGATGGGCAAGGCAATGAGGAGTCATAGTGAGATACTGAGGAGTACGAGGCGCAGCCCTGGCCAAGACTGAGACAAAGGCTCCGACGGCGAGTTTCGCGACGCCGCCAAAGACCAAAGAAGTTTAGAGTCGCAGCAGCCGTCGCTGAGACCACGCACCGAGCCTCCACCCCACACAGGGGCGGGAGATGGGTTACAAGAGATGGCCCGCCATCGCCGTGGTCGTGGGCCGATATGAGGATAGGTCGACGCAGCAGCCTCGCCCCAGTAGCACCCGTAGTTCACCCCGAGCGCATGGTTTGAGACTACGGGATTTTCCGAGGTGTAACCCGCCGTAGTTTTATGGGTCGAGGCCACGAGGATGATCCGCAGGAGTTCATCCGGCGATACATCGTCGCGAGAGTAATCAAGGCATCGGAGACCGAGTCGGTGGTCCTAGGTTCGCATCGGCCGCGTGATACCGCAATGATCGGTTTGATTCGCGAGCCGTCCGGGAGAGAATGCACTTCCACTATATGGGACGAGTTCTTAAAGGTATTTCTTGCACACTTCTTGCCTCCACAGATATGAGGGCTCGGCCGGCAAATTTTTGACGCTGAGGCGGGACGGGCGACGGTAGAGAGTACAATGTGGAGTTCGACTCATTAGCTCGGTATGTCCTCGCCAGAGTAGCCGATATGGAGGACGAGTACACCGCTACGCCACCGGCTAGATGATTACTGGCAGAGGCTTGTGCGGTGTAGCTCTTCACCGCATGGACATTGCCCGCATGCAAGCTCATGCACTAGGATGTGAGGCACGAGAGATCGACGGAATGGCCGAGATCGCCAGAAGAGGCCGTGACAGCAGGTCCTTTGGTAACTTTCGAGGCGACCGCCTCAAGAAAGAAGTTATGTACTCCGCCAAGATGCAGTGGTCCTCCACGCCTTCGTGACGCTCGGTATTCGTGAGCTGGTCGAGCTCCGTGGCTTAGTTCACGTGTATACGTGAGTGCTAGCCGCCAGGATTCATGTCCCCTCGGTCAAGCACGATGCGGCACGCCATCCCGGAATGTCGCTTTTTATCGTGCTTGTTTCACTGCGCCGCCGTACATGTGACGAGAGAGATCGTGCTTATAGGAGGGGTACCGACAGCCGCGCAGCCGGATCGATGGCGGTGTTCATCGCCTCCTACTGCATGCCTGCAGGCGTGCCTATGATTAGAATGGAGCGGTAGATTCAGGTATATCCTTAACCCTCTAGAGTTTTGCATGCTTGATATGATGATCTTTTATTGTGCGCCATGTACGGATAACGTTGTGTTAGTTATGAGTTAGAAAGCATGGTTAGTTGAAAGGATAAGTCCATGGGTAGTGTGAGGTGGAAGTGGTAGCTTTCATGACCTGTATAGGTAAGATTGTTCCGGATCGGGAAACAAGAGCTTGATGCGTTAAGTGGGTGGTGGGGCCATGCGGGCCAACCCGCGGCGCTTTCGAGGTGGGGTCAGCTCTGGGTGGTCCCGCCAGGTGGTAGGGTCACGAGGGTGCTAGGCCCAAGTTTAGATGACCATCGTATGAGTTCGTGGATGTGTTCGACCAGAAGCGGATCGTAAAGGCCGGGAATGGTCTTAAGGGAGATTGAGGCTAGTAGACGACCAAGTTTGGAGGTGGTGACTCCAAAGTTTTGGGAACTGAAGCGATGACTGAAGTGTGGTACGTACAATAGAAGAGTTCAAGTGTTCGAGAAGGGCACGACGAGTAAGGAAGGAAGAGAACGTGTGTTATTTCGTGGCCAGGCGTGGCGTTGGCAACTTGTTAGAAGAACTTCATCATAATCCGTCTTGAGAAGGAACATTCGGGACGAATGTTTCTAAGGAGGGGAGAATGTTATACCCCGTATTTCCAGAGTATGTACGTGAGGGCGTACGTATATAAATTCAAGCCTTAAGATTAGGCAAGGTTCGAAATTTGGGCACAAGTGCCGGAAAGAGTCGTTTTTCGACGAAACGTTTTACTAAACTTGCGAAGGGAAAATTCCGGCTATGTCATTTATAATTGTTGCGGATTTTTCCGAGAGACGAAACATTTTGGACCAACGGGAGGGTGACATGTGTCACCCTCACATTGGAAGAGGTCACGCAAAGTGGACGAAAATTGTGGCTTGTTTTGTCAAGTAGTTGGTAGGATATTTTGGTGGTAGATGGATAAGGTGTACTTGGCTTGATCTTGGCCTTACACTTGCCTAACACATGGATTAATCTTGGCCATTGGTTGGCCATTGCTTGACCTATAAATAACCCTCTATGTTGATGAACTTTTTCATCCAAACTTGAGCAATCTTTCTAAGTCTCACAATACTCCCTCCCTCTTGATATTTCGTCCAAGACCACCTCCCCTCCCTCTTTTGAAGCCTTGGCCGAGAGCTTCCCCCCCCCCCCTAGTTGTTTTCGTATAATACCCCTTGTTGTGGTATAGAAATACTCTCCTAGTATTGTTATAATGCCCAAATACCTTGGCCCAAATACCTTGTAGTATTCCCAAGGTTACACTTATACAAAAGCCCGTAAAATACTATTATACTTTCTTTAGCCACTAAACGAAACCTCAAGGAAAACCTTCATAGTCGGTTGAAGTGTTAAATAGAAGTTCGTAGAACTTCTAAGGGTTGTTTGGAGCGGATTGGAGCACTCGGGTGGGAGCTTAACGTTGCTCGTGAGCGACTTTATACTTGGATAATTTTGGGCTCATCGAGGTAAATACTATCATCATTCTAGTGTAATTGGAAATTACATACTGTAGTAGTATAGAAATGAATATAAGATTCATAGAAGAAAATTGAACTGTAATAGAAGGATATTACAGAATAGACTTGAATCAAATCGCATCGTAAGAATATTAAGATAGAAGATTAAATCAGACTTACTTAGACTGTATTTACTGATGATGATAACCTTTATTGGTTGAATGTTCGCAAGTAGCATGTGCTACTTAGAAGGTGGCAAGGCTAGCCGTTATAGCCGTGGAGCGTTTTGCTTATAGTCGATAATCGTCGCGAGGTATGTGATTCTTCATATACTCTTGAGCATGATATTTTAAAAGAATATATATATAGTACCAGACGTCGTGTGTTGATCGAACGTAATTGTACGGCAATGTCTTTTGACTTAAGCCCTGAATAATATATATATAGTACGGTAGACGTCGTGCAACAGAGCGTAGTTGTAATGCAATGTCTTTTGACTTAAGCCGAATAATAAGAATCTTGAAGTATTTCAAAAGAACTAATAAACCTTTTTGTTAAGAGTACTTGGTTTGAAAACATAAGAGTTATACTAGCTTTATGGGGAGTTAGGTATAACGTCTTAAGAGAGATAAAGAGAATGGTTTTACTGATTTTATAAGTTAAGAGACCTAATCTTAAAAGATAAGAGACTTAACTTAATATGGATGTTTGTGTGAAACCTCATTCGTGAGTAATGAGTACTTGGATTTTTTAAAAGGAATAATGTTTTACTGATTTCGGAAATCAGAATGTGTATCGACAAACCAATGCAACGCTAATAAAGGAAAATGTAATGAATAATGAAGTATTATTAAAATCAGTAGAAACCTCCATCTGCATAGAAGCTAAGATGAGACAAAATGATATTACATTTTCTAGATCATGGCTGCTTTAATAAATGGTTATAAACAAGAATAAACTGCTCACGCCTATTTCATATGTTACTCAATTGCCTTAAAAGAGATTAAGACATTGAACTATGAAACTGTTCTAAAATAAAGAGACTTGAGTAATTGAAATTAGGCAAACTGGAACTCTAGGGAAAAAGAAGGCATTCTTTTGTCTTAAATTGGTTTAAACCATAAAGTGTTATAACAGCTTTATGGGAAGTTAGTTATAACGACTTTATGAAAACAAAAGAAGGGTTTCATCATTGGTTTTAATGTGGTAACTTGACTTTTAAAAGAGAAGTGTTTTGGTCCAAAAAGAAGGCATGGTATTGCCTTAATTTTGGTTTTAAAAAAGGAAAGTATGAAAGTTGTTTTGGTTTACTTAAAAGATATAAGTCACTCTTTTTTTATACTACGGGTATCGGGTGACTTTTATAAAAGGAATAGACCTCTTAAAAGGAATTTAACGTACGTAGTACTTTAGGGTTAAAACCCGGACTTTGTCATAAAATGAAAGTACTTTAAGTTGTAACTTGCCTATGTTTGCGTGTGATAGACTTGTTGTGCAAGGAATGTATTTCACTCGACTACCGTGTTCATGGGATGAACCGGGAATGTATTTCACTCGACTACCGTGTTCATGGGATGAACCGGGAATGTATTTCACTCGACTACCGTGTTCATGGGATGAACCGGGAATGTATTTCACTTGACTACCGTGTTCATGGGATGAACCAGGAATGTATTTCACTCGACTACCGTGTTCATGGGATGAACCGGGAATGTATTTCACTCGACTACATCAAGGCCCACGGATGGACCGAATGTATTCCATCCGACTACCGTGTTCATGAGATGAACCGGGAATGTATTCCACACGTTTCTATACTGGGTCCATGAGATGGGCCGAGACATGTTATACGTATCACATGATTTGTACCTAGACTGCCGGCAGTGAGGAAGGAGTTCCACGGGCATGAGGGATGACTTTGAGGGCGTGAGTCCCTGACTTGACATGACTGCTTTTATGTTGTGAACTGTAGTTTGGTTATCATACATGTCTCCTGCTTTATATATGTTATACCCCGTATTTCCAGAGTATGTACGTGAGGGCGTACGTATAATAATTTGAGCCTTAAAGTTGGCTAGTTTCGAAATTTGTGCACAAGTGTTTAAAAGAGTCGTTCACTAAACGTTTCCACAGCTTTTGTAGGGAAAATTCCGGCTATGTCATTTTTAATTTTTGCGGATTTTTCCGAGAGACGTAACATTTTGGACCAACGGGAGGGTGACAAGTGTCACCCTCACATTGGCCTTGAGTGGACGGCAAAAGGGACGAACAAGGTGGCTTGTTTTGTCTTGGAGTTGGTAGGATATTTTGTGTGCAAGTTGGCTTAGGACACTTGCCCAAATCTTGGCCTTACACTTGCCTTGCACTTGGCATAATCTTGGCCATTGGTTGGCCATCCCTTGACCTATAAATACCCCTCTTATGTTGATGAACTTCTTCATCCAAAAATCCTTTCTAAGTGTTAAAATCTCTCCCCCCCCTTAAGTGTAGTTCTCGTCCAAATCACCTCCCCCTTTGTGAGCCCTTGGCCGAGAGCCACCCCCCCTCCCCTTTGTGGTGTTTGGCCGTGGGGTACCCCCCCCCTAGCCTAGTTGTTTTCGTATAATACCCCCCTTTTGTGGTATAGAAATACTCTCCTAGTATTGTTATAATGCCCAAAATACTCTAGCCCATATACCTTATAGTACTTCCAAAGTTACCTCTATACGTAGAGCCCGGGAAATACTATTATACTTCCCTCAGTCAAAAACGAAACCCTAAGTAAATCTTCACCCGTAGTTGAAGTTATAAGTAGAAGTTGGTTAGAACTTCTAAGGGTTGTTTGGAGCGGATTGGAGCGCCCGGAGTAGGAGCTAAACCTTGCTCAGGATCGACATATAAACTCGGATAATTTTGGGCTTATCGAGGTAAACACTCTTGACCTTCTATTGTAATTGGGAATTATATGTTGTAGGAATATATAGTTGATGTATACTATATATAGAACTGATTATAATTGCGGCAATGTCTTGCGACTTAAGCCTGAATTTAAAGAAGAGAACTGAACTGTAATTACATAGGACTGTATTACAGTAGACTTGTGTAACATTACTTGTAGTAGAATTGTACACGTCCGGTTAGACGTGTTAACCCCGGTTGGCTTGGTAGCCTCGATAGAGGAGATTTACGCCGTTGCTGGGGAGGTGTCGAATTTTCAGTAGAATATGGAACGATGAGATCTAGATGTTAATAGCGCCGTGGCCTTATAGGTTGAAGTACTACGTGTGGTGCGATCTACGTGGCTTAAGGAGTAGCCGGTTTGAAGTACTTGGGCGTTTTGCTATTAGTCAAGACTCGTCGCGAGGTATGTGAACCTCTTCCTATCTCTTCTAGCATGATATGTGTGAACTATGTAGTGCGGTGACGCATACGTGTTAACTGTGTTTGATTGTTTTTAAAACATAAAGTGTTATAACGGCTTTATGGGAAGTTGGTTATAACAGCTTTATGTAAATAAGAAAATACTTTGTGGTTTTAAAAGGTAACTGATGTGAATTATAACTGACTAGTTATAATAAAGAACTTGATGTATTTCAAAAGATTTATAAATCGTTTTGAAGGGAGAGTAACACTTGGTTTTAAAGGTTTTAAAAAGAGTTATACTAGCTTATGGGAAGTTAGGTATAATGTCTTAAGAAAGGTAAAGAAAATGGTTTACTGATGTTAGAAGTTAAAAGACTTGATCTTATAAGATAAGAGACTTAACTTATTTATTTTAATGTGGATGCTTGTGTGAAACCTCATTCGTGAGTAATGAGTACTTGGTTTTATTTAATGGGATAAGGTTTTACTGATTTCGGAAATCAGAATGTGTATCGACAGACCACTGCAGCGTTAATAAAGGAAAATGTATTGAATAATGAAGTATTGTATTAAAACCAGTAGAAACCTCCATCTGCATATAAGCTAAGATGAGACAAAATGATATTACATACCCTAGATCATGGCTGCTTAATAAGATCGATTATAAACAAGAATAAACTACTCACATATAAGGCATATGTTTCTCAAATCATTAAAGGAGAATTATGTTTTAAAGGATTAAAACTATGAACTACGAAACCTTTTCTAAAAATGAGAAACTTGAGCATTTGAAATTAGGCAAATTTGACCGTTTGGAAAATAAGGTTGTTACTTGATTTTACAAAGGAAAGCATTTTGTTTATTTAACAATGCTCGTCACTCATTTTTTTATACTACGGACATCGGGTGACTTTTATAAAAGGAATGGATCTCTTTAAAAGGAATTTAACGTACGTAGTACTTTAGGGTTAAAAACCCGGACTTTGGCATAAAATGAAAGTAACCTGAGTTGTGTAACTTGCCTATACTGGTTGTTGTGTAACTTGCCTATGCTTGTGTTGTGTAACTTGCCTATGCTTGTTGTTGCGTAACTTGCTTATGCTTGTGGTGATAGCCTTGTGCAAGAATGGTTATTTTATGGACTAGCTCCATGAGGTTTCTTCTTACCGTCGCTTGGTCCTCGTGGTGACGCTCGCACGCCTGCCTCATGGCCGATTCGGCCTTGGTACCGTAGTCACCGCACTTGCCCTGCTCGGTAGTGCGAAGTCTCGTGATACGGCCTTGGTCCCCGGTGGTCACCAGTACTTGCCCGGCGACTACGTGACCGGCCTTGGTATCCGGTAGTCGGCTCTCGCACTTGCCCCGTATCGGCTTCGTGTTTTGGTTGCATTATATTATTGGTACGGTCGGATCTGGTAGTTATACTTGTCCTATACGGTTTTTATGACACAGGGACACGGTGTTCATGCATACTCCTTGGTATTGTCATATCATAAACCGCTATGTGAGGAAGAAATTCCACGGGCACGAGTGATAATTTGGAGGGCGTGAGTCCCTGACTTGATGTAACTAGTTATATGTTATGTACTGTAGTTTGGTCATCATACATGTCTCCTGCTTTATATAGACTATTATGATTTCATTTACGATTTCTGATTTCACATACTTGGTACTGTTGTCTTGACCTCCTTCGGGGCCGTTCACGCCGCAGTAAGTACATCGTCGTCGATCCCCGCCATTAGGATCACCTTTCACAGATTGGAAGCTCAGTTCCTTCGGAGGCTTATCTTTTGGTATGTGTTCCCTGAGTTGTAGGTTCTTGTACATTCAGGGGTATGGCGGGGCCCTGTCCCGTCATAGTTGTTGTAAATCTTAGAGGTCTGTAGCACTGTGTGGGCAGGGTTTTGTAAAAAGGATTAAACTGTTCGTTTTGAAAGAGTTGTTTATATATATTTTAATGGAAGGTAACCGTTTGGTTGGCCTGTTTTATTATCTTGTCTCATGTTCATGTTTATGTTTTTATTTCCGCTGGTTTTCTCTGATGTTGTATCACTAGGGTGCCCGGGGTAAGGCACCAGTCACGGGCCCGGGATCGGGTCGTGACAAAAGTGGTATCAGAGCAGTTAGTCCTCGGACAGTGTCTACAGATCGTGTCTAGTAGATTCTTGATTACCGGTGTGTTGTGCACCACATCTATAATCAGGAGGCTATAGGACATTTAGGATTGGTTTCCATTCTTCTCATTATGAGATCGTGCCTTAGAGTTGTGTGATAAGATTGGACCCCTCTGACATACTTCGTTTTTACCAGTTATGCCTCCGCGTAAGGCAACCCGGGCCCAGAAGGGCAAGGCAGCAGAGGGAGCTGCGAGTAGAGCAATGCAGAGGCCACAAGACTGAGCCTCCACCCCGCGACCGAGCAGAGGAGATGAGTTACAAAGTGGGCCGATTGATGGCCGTGGTGTGGCAGACTTGAGGATAAGGCCGACGCAGTTCCTAAAGAGCACCGTGGTTCACCCGATCGAGATAGTTCGAGGCTACGGGATTTTACGAGTTGTAGGCCGCGAGTTTTATGGGTCGAGGCACGAGGATGATCCGCAGGAGTTCATCCGACGATTCTGGATCGTAGAGTGATCAAGGCATCGGAGACCGAGTCGGTGGTCCTAGGTTCGCATCACCGCGTGATACCGCAAATGATCGTGGTTTGATTCGCGAGCTGTCGGGAGAGCATGCACTTCCGGCTTTATGGGACGAATTCTCGCAGGCCTTTCTTGCACATTTCTTGCCTCCACTGATGAGGAGGGCTCGGGCAGACAGATTTTTGGTGTTACGACAGAACGGGCGTACAGTTCGGGAGTACAATGTGGAGTTCGACTCATTGGCCCGGTACGTCCCCGCGTTGGTAGCTAGTATGGAGGATCGAGTGCACCGATTTGTTACAGGGCTCGATGATCACCTAGCCGAGAGTTGTTCGGGTGTAGCTCTTCAGCCGGGCATGGACATTGCCCGCATGCAGGCTTATGCACTGGGATGTGAGGAGAGGATAAATCGACGGAATGACCAGGGTCAGCAGAAGAGGGCCAGAACAGCAGGGTCCTTTGGTGACTTTCGAGGCGGACCGCCTCAAGAAGAAAGCGCGATGCGCCCACCAAGATCTGAGTGGTCCTCCACAGCCTTCGGGACCTTCGAGATATTCAGGAGCAGGTCAGGGCTCCCAGGTTTCAGATTCTCAGGGGAGCAGGAGTGCTCGCCGGATGAGGTTGCCCTTGTCTCCGTGTGGCCGTTGTGGAAAGCTTCATAAGGGAGAGTGTCGTACTAACTCGGGAGATTGTTATTTTTGCGGCCAACAGGGCCATCTGGCAAGAGACTGTCCGACCAGGGGTAGCACTGGTAGGATAGCATGGACTACTAGAGCAGTTGCGGGTTCTTCACCTTCCATAGCCAGGCAGGATGTTCATACACCGGCAGGCCCCGGTAGAGGTCGCGCGGAAGTTCGATTTAGCGGTCCTTTGAACCGCCTATTTTCAGGTATATCCTTAACCCTTTAAAGATTTGTATGCATGATATGATGACCTTATTATTGTGTGCTACGTTCGGATAGCGTTATGATGGTTATGAGTTAAAAAGCTTGGCTAGTTGAAAGGATTTGTATGGGGGTATGGAAAGTGTGAACTTTAGAATATTTCATGTTGAGACCTTAGATGTAAGGTCGTCTTGAGTACCAGTTTTCAAGTGATCCTTGCCTAATACATTTTATGCCTAGAATGTGTTGTGTGATAATTTCCTTGAGTAGTGTTGAATGGAAGTGGTAGCTTTCATGACTGTTGAGGTAAGATTGTTCCGGTCGGGAACAAGAGCGTGATGCGTTAGTGGATCGGGTTGGGGCCATGTTGAGGGCCAACCCGCCGGTTTCAAAGTGGGGTCAGCCGGTGGTCCCGCCAGTGGTAGGGTCACGAGGTGCTAGGCCCAAGTTTAGTTGACCACCGTATGAGTTCGTGGGTGTTTCACCAGCGAGATCGTGAAGGCGGGAATGGCCTTAAGGAAGATCGAGGCTAGTAAGATGACCAAGTTTGGGGTGGTGACTCAAAGTTTTGGAAACGAAGTATGGTACGTATACTAGAAGAGTTCAGGTGTTCGAGAAGAGTACGACGAGTAAGAGTAGAGACGAGCATGTATTGCGAGCATAGATATGATCATTTCTTGTAAAGAGAGAAGGTGCGAAGGATGTATATTTTAGACCTCAGGGATCGCATGCAGTCCGGTACCATTTGTTGGGTCGCCGGAGTGACACTAGAACCTCGCGGCAAAGTGACAAAAGTTGTGATGTTAGAGGTGTTTCCTCGTGGACGTGGATATAAGTAATTGCGTGCAGGTGTTGTTTCGTGGCCAGTTGTGGCGTTGGAAACTTATTAGAAGAACTTTATCGTTATCCGTCTTGAGAAGGAACATTCGGGACGAATGTTTCTAAGGAGGGGAGAATGTTATACCCCGTATTTCCAGAGTATGTACGTGAGGGCGTACGTATAATAATTTGAGCCTTAAAGTTGGCTAGTTTCGAAATTTGTGCACAAGTGCCGAAAAGAGTCGTTTTCTGACGAAACGTTTCCACGCTTTTGTAGGAAAATTCGCTATGTCATTTTTAATTTTTGCGGATTTTTCCGAGAGGCGTAACATTTTGGACCAACGGAGGTGACAAGTGTCACCTCACATCGCCTTGAGTGGACGCAAAAGGGACGAACAAGGTGGCTTGTTTTGTCTTGGAGTTGGTAGGATATTTTGTGCAAGTTGGCTTAGGACACTTGCCCAAATCTTGGCCTTACACTTGCCTTGCACTTGGCATAATCTTGGCCATTGGTTGGCCATCCCTTGACCTATAAATACCCTCTTATGTTGATGAACTTCTTCATCCAAAATCCTTTCTAAGTGTTAAAATCTCTCCCCTTAAGTGTAGTTCTCGTCCAAATCACATCCCCTCATGAGCCCTGGCCGAGAGCCACCCCTCCCTTTGTGGTGTTTGGGCCGGGGGTACCCACTGCCTAGTTGTTTTCGTATAATACCCCATTTTGTGGTATAGAAATACTCTCCTAGTATTGTTATAATGCCCAAAA
This sequence comes from Przewalskia tangutica, assembly GCA_029844215.1. NCBI lineage: Eukaryota > Viridiplantae > Streptophyta > Magnoliopsida > Solanales > Solanaceae > Przewalskia > Przewalskia tangutica. The sequence continues at coordinate 56,633,356 of CM056722.1, read as the reverse complement.
TACTCTAGCCCATATACCTTATAGTACTTCCAAAGTTACCTCTATACGTAGAGCCAGGAAATACTATTATACTTCCTCGACCAAAAACGAAACCTAAGTAAATCTTCACCCGTAGTTGAAGTTATAAGTAGAAGTTGGTTAGAACTTCTAAGGGTTGTTGGAGCGGATTGAGCGCCGGAGTAGGAGCTAAACCTTGCTCAGATCGACATATAAACTCGGATAATTTTGGGCTTATCGAGGTAAACACTCTTGACCTTCTATTGTAATTGGGAATTATATGTTGTAGGAATATATAGTTGATGTATACTATATATAGAACTGATTATAATTGCGCAATGTCTTCGCGACTTAAGCCTGAATTTAAAGAAGAGAATCAATCTGTAATTACATGGATCAGACATGAGACTTGTGTAACATTACTTGTAGTAGAATTGTACACGCCCGGTTAGGCGTGTTAACCCCCGGTTGGCTTGGTGGCAGCCCTCGATAGAGAGGAGATTTACGCTGCATGGGGAGGTCTTTGCCAATTTTCTCAGAGAATATGGAACGATGAGATCTAGATGTTAATAAGCGCCGTGGCCTTATAGGTTAAAGTAATACGTGTGGTGCGATCTACGTGGCTTAAGGAGTAGCCGACGGTTTGAAGTACTGAGCGTTTTGCTATTAGTCGACTCGTCGCGAGGTATGTGAACCTCTTCCTATCTCTTCTAGCATGATATGTGTGAACTATGTAGTGCGGTAGACGCGTACGTGTTAACTGTGTTTGATTGTTTTTAAAACATAAAGTGTTATAACGGCTTTATGGGAAGTTGGTTATAACAGCTTTATGTAAATAAGAAAATACTTTGTGGTTTTAAAAGGTAACTGATGTGAATTATAACTGACTAGTTATAATAAAGAACTTGATGTATTTCAAAAGATTTATAAATCGTTTTGAAGGGAGAGTAACACTTGGTTTTAAAGGTTTTAAAAAGAGTTATACTAGCTTATGGGAAGTTAGGTATAATGTCTTAAGAAAGGTAAAGAAAATGGTTTACTGATGTTAGAAGTTAAAAGACTTGATCTTATAAGATAAGAGACTTAACTTATTTGTTTTAATGTGGATGCTTGTGTGAAACCTCATTCGTGAGTAATGAGTACTTGGTTTTATTTAATGGGATAAGGTTTTACTGATTTCGGAAATCAGAATGTGTATCGACAGACCATCGCGGCGTTAATAAAGGAAAATGTATTGAATAATGAAGTATTGTATTAAAACCGAGAAACTCCATCCGCATGTAATCTAAGATGAGACAAAATGATATTACATACCCTAGATCATGGCTGCTTAATAAGATCGATTATAAACAAGAATAAACTACTCACATATAAGGCATATGTTTCTCAAATCATTAAAGGAGAATTATGTTTTAAAGGATTAAAACTATGAACTACTTAAACCTTTTCTAAAAATGAGAAACTTGAGCATTTGAAATTAGGCAAACTTGAGCGTTTGGAAAATAAGGTTGTTACTTGATTTTACAAAGGAAAGCATTTTGTTTATTTAACAATGCTCACACTCATTTTTTTTATACTACGGACATCGGGTGACTTTTATAAAAGGAATGGATCTCTTTAAAAGGAATTTAACGACGTAGTACTTTAGGTTAAAACCCGACTTTGGCATAAAATGAAAGTAACTCGAGTTGTGTAACTTGCCTATACCGGTTGTTGTGTAACTTGCCTATGCTTGTGTTGTGTAACTTGCCTATGCTTGTTGTTGCGTAACTTGCTGCTTGTGGTGATAGCCTGGTTGTGCAAGAATGGTTATTTTATGGACTAGCTCTCCATGAGGTTTCTTCTTGCTCGCCTTGGTCCCCGTGGTCGGCTCTCGCACCGCCTGCCTCATGGCTGATTCGCCTTGGTACCCTGTGAGTCACCGCGACTTGCCCGTTCAGTAGTGACGGTCTCGTGATACGCTCGTCCCCGTGGTCAACCTCGTACTTGCCCCTGCCACGTGACCGCCTTGGTATCCTGTGAGTCGGCTCTCGCACTTGCCCCGTGACGGCCGTGTTTTGGTTGCATTATATTATTGGTACGGTCGGATCCGTAGTTATACTTGTCCTATACGGTTTTTATGACACAGTGGGACACGTGTTCATGCATACCCTTGGTATTGTCATATCATAAACCGCCAGTGAGGAAGAAATTCTACGCACGAGTGATAATTTGGAGGCGAGTCCACGACTTGATGTAACTAGTTATATGTTATGTCTTGTAGTTTGGTCATCATACATGTCTCTGCTTTATATAGACTATTATGATTTCATTTACGTGATTTACGCTTCACATACTTGTACTGTTGATCGACCTCCGGGGCCGCGTCACGCCGCAGTAAGTACATCGTCGTCGATCCCCGCTATTAGGATCACCTTTCAGCGTATTGGGAAGCTCCGTTCCTTCGGAGGCTTATCTTTTGGTATGTGTTCCCTGAGTTGTAGGTTCTTGTACATTCAGGGGTATGGCGGGGCCCTGTCCCGTCATAGTTGTTGTAAATCTTAGAGGTCTGTAGCACTGTGTGGGCAGAGTTTTGTAAAAAGGATTAAACTGTTCGTTTTGAAAGAGTTGTTTATATATATTTTAATGGAAGGTAACCGTTTGGTTGGCCTGTTTTATTATCTTGTCTCATGTTCATGTTTATGTTTTTATTTCCGCTGGTTTTCTCTGATGTTGTATCACTAGGGTGCCCGGGGTAAGGCACCAGTCACGGGCCCGGGATCGGGTCGTGACAATATAGACTATTATGATTTCATTTACAGTGTTTACAGTTTCACATACTTGGTACCTGTTGTACTGACCTCCTTCGGGGGGCTGCGTTCATGCCGCAGGTAGAGGTACATCGACTGTCGATCCCCGCTTTTAGGATCACATTTCAGCGTGTTGGGAAGCTCCGTTCCTTCGGAGGCTTATCTTGGTATGTTACCCTGAGTCTGTAGGTTCTTGTACATTCAGGGGTATGGCGGGGCCCTGTCCCGTCATAGTTGTTGTAAAAATCTTAGAGGTCTGTAGCACTGTTGTGGGCAGGGTTGTAAGGATTGTAACTGTTCAAATGTTTATATATATATATGCTGAAAGGCAACCGTTTTGGTTGGCCTATTTTCTTTTATCTTGATCCATGTCTATTGGTATGTTTAAGTTTTTATTTCCGCTGGTTTTCTCTGATGATTGTATCACTAGGGTGCCCGGGGTAAGGCACAAGTCATGGGCCCGGGTTCGGGTCGTGACATTTCTCCTCTTTTAAAACAATTAAGTAAATCACTCCTTTGACTCCCCTAAAGTCATTATAATGACCTTTAGGTTTTTGAAACTAAGGCACTAGCCAAAAGATTTGGAAACCACTTCCTTTCAAGACTCTATGTACTTTAAGTAGAATACTTTCACTTTTAAGAATCCAACTTCACTAAGGCAATGGATTATACAACTTACAATTTAAACATCAAAGTACAATCAAGGAAGTACATAGAACAAATTCTATTTTAGGCAATCCAAATACAACCAAGGAATGGATCATTTAAGGAGTAGGACGTACTTTCTTTATCTTAAGGAATCATGCTAGAAGAGGAGATAGTTCACATACCTTTTCGGCTAAATCCACAAGCTGCTTCGAATACGCCGCACGTAGAAGTGTCAACCTATAATGGTCACAACAAGACTATCAACTTCTAGTCTCTAACGAGAATAAGACTAAGTATACTGATCTAATTCTACGGAAAATCGGGCAAAGACTTCCTTTGTTTCTACTCACTTTGCCACCTTTTTCAAGGCCGAATACAATAACCAACACGCCACATTTAAGGCTCAAACCAACAACCAAAAAAAGGGGATTACACGCCTAACAATACGTGTAAAATTCCGCCCCACAATTTAATACCTACTAAGTCCATAATCAAGCCATTCTCGGCCAACCTAAACCACAACACAAGTCCTTTCCAAATTCTTTTCAAATTCCAAGTTCTAAGGTCTAACATGTTATATAGTCATAAACAACTTCAACAACTACAATTTCTTTCTTATACAACATGCGACGACTTTAAACTAATAATCAACTTGAATTCCAATCTTAAGGCTAAACATGCTAGTTTTCGGATTAGGGTTCCAATAGCCAATACACTAATCCAACTACATAATATATAACTCATGCTTGCTAATATCCATAGCTACAATCAATAAATAAACTTAATTGCTAAAACGACAAAATTTATACCTTTCCAAGCCCTTAAAATTTCCAAGATTCAAAGTCGCGCCTTAGCAATTCTTAGCTCATTTCCTTAGGTTCCAATACGCTTCAAGCACTCCTTAGAGGCCTATGAAGAACCCATCTTCAAGTTCCAACTTCAAAGTTGAAGAACTCCACAAGTTTCCGCTTTGCGACTAATACGAAACGCTGCTTTTCGAAATCTTTCTATTGAGATATCCTTACAACACTCTTAGGAACCTTGGGTTTAAGTCTTGTGAACAAAGGATCACAAACTAAATTTTTTTGTGTGGGATATGTGCAAACCCGAGAGCAAGGTTCTCAAGAACAAGGCTCCTCTAATTTTTTCTATGTGTAGAAATGCCAAGTCTTGCTACTAGTGTAGTATTTAAAACACATTGGAGGGACTAGATTACAACAAATGTGAGGCTTGGATGAATTTCACTTGGATTAAGCCTATGTGGACAAGTTGACAAGTCAACAATGTCATGCTAGCAAGACTAATCTTCCAAGGTGGTCAATGACCATTTTACCCTTACTATAATTTCAACCAAGACCATGTGGGGTGCCACGTGTCGCCCTCTCATTCGTCCATAAAATTCTGTAATCCTCGTGGGCTCCACAAAAATGTAAAATTCCTCGGGTGGGCCCCACGTGACCAAATCCGTAAAAATAAATTTCCAAAATGTTAAAAGTTCCATACTCTTCAAATAATGCATTTTGAGAATCCAATTCTCAACAACGAACATTTTTCCTTTCCGACGTCCGGAAGATTTTCCGTCGGAAAAACAATTCTTCCTTTCGTACAAATTTCTAAGTCTTGATTCCTTACGCACATTCTCTTATACATGTCCTGGACTTACGGGGTGTAACATTCTTCCCCCCTTAGAAATATTCGTCCCCGAATGTTCTTAGTCGGTTGCCAAACTATACAAACTCCGGCATAAACTCTATACTATGCCTATCAATCAAAACTGCACAAGACCAATGATGCCACACATGGCCACGACAACATACGTAAACATAACAATGGACCTTCCGTCCGTGGTCCCTTCTCACCAAACTCGAAGGTTACAGTCTTCCCAAAAACGGGATCCTTAGAGGTTCCTTTCCTTCCTTACTTGTCATACTTTCAAACTCATCTAGTACACGTACAAAATCTCACATATTATTTCTGTTCTCCAATCCTCGGAGTTACTAACCAGACTTGGCCATATTGTTACTTACTTTCCCGTTAAGGCTCTTCTCGGTCCTTACGACCTGATTCCGATGGAACGCGTCCACAACCTCGTACAACGATTAACTAAACTTGGGCCTGGCATCCTCGTGGCCCTATCACATAGCGGACTATTACCAACTAACATCACCCCATTCCATACTATCGGTTGACCCGAAATGAGTCCATAACCCGACCCATCGTCACACTTAACTTCTCATTCTTAGTCTGGAATAAATCTCTCTCTTATCTCAAGGTACTTCTTACCCTATCCCCTATTCACTTAGAGGTTCGTCACATAAGCCAAAGTATTCCTACTGTACAATCTTCCCTATTGGTCTTACACTGTCATGGGGAAATTTCTACGTGTGAACTCTACACAACTCTAGTCTCAGCTCACTTATCATTCTTGTCAATATTCTTAACTTCTCACTTTACTAATCAAAGTATCCCTACCTCTGGGGTACTATCACTTTACAACTCTAGCAATAAAGGGAAAACATATACGCTAGGGTAAAATATGAATCTATCAATGCACGTATGATTCAAAAGAATCGAAATATACCTGTAACCCTATGCGATGTCGCCTCCTGATCCTGTCCCGTAGTCACGTCATCTCTGCGGTTCGAAGGACCGCCAGAACTATAAACTCCACCCTGACCTCTACCACGGCTGGCTAACATATGAACACCCGCTCGGGAACGCATACCGTGGAGGAAAGGGAACCAACTACCGCCTCATAGTCGAGCCACCTCACTGCTCTTTCTAAAAGGACATACTCGAATATGGCCCGACGGCCACAATAAAACAAACACCGTGCCATAACGGCATTTCCCCGAATGACGCTTACCACATCTGATACACTGAGGAATAGGTGGCCTCGACCGAGAAAGTCCTCTGCTCCTCTGAGAACCTCGACCCCTGGAGCTTGGACCGACTCCTAAATACCTTGTGGGGTACAATATCCCACCTGTGAACTGCGGGGGTATGTACTGGGTAGGCTGGGACGAATATCTCACTCGCTGCTGAGGCAGCTCGTCCAAAAACTCACCGGAATAACCAACCGGTCTAGCCCTCTTACGCTGATCTCCGCGCTGGCCCTCTACCCCCTGTATACCTGTCTGTACTGGCCGAATAACCTCCTGCTGATGAAACTGTAGCACCACTATCTTGGTTAATAACATAATGGCTTCCTTCATGACCCTAAAGTCTTCTCTTAACTGAGAAACTGGAGGCTCTGGTGCTGAGGCCTCAAAACCTGGCGCAGAAGAACTCGCCGACTGCGGAACAACATCCGGTATACCCTGGGCATAAGCCCTATCAACTCTCTGAGTCTGACTAGTAGCTTCTGCTACTCCTTTGCCCTTCTCAAGGCCGTTCTCCTCAAGGCATAATCAGAACACAAAATCACGTCAGAGAGGAATTATCTTACTAACACAACTCTATGGCACGATCTTAGAGTGAGAAGAATAGAAACCAACTCCTAAATGTCCTGTAGCCTCCTGTTTATAGGTGTGGCGCGCAACACACCGATAATCAAGACTCTACTAGACACGGTCTGTAAACATTCCGAGGACCGATCGCTCGATACCACTCTGTCACGCCCGAACCCCGTGCGGATCGTGCCCTACCTGGGCACCCTTCTATCTTAACAACTAAGTAAACTGCGGAAATTAAATAACACCTCATCTTTTTTTTTTTAAAACCAATGTACGTACAAGGGCAAAGCCGACAAGGCTGCCATATAATATACATGCAAAAGACACTACACTGTACATGAGTCCAATCCCACATATGAATACAGACCTCTAAGAGTTATACTGAACTATGACGGGATAAGGCCCCGCCGTACTCATAACTGTACACAAGCCTGTACCGAAAGAACTTAAACCAAAAGATAAACTCTCGAACTGAAGGAGCTATCCAAAACTCGGCGGTCCTACACTGCCGATCACCAAATCACACCTAAACTGCGGCATGAACGCAGCCGGGGAGGTCAGTACGAAGAATGTACCAAGTATGTGAAACAGTAAGTACTGTAATGAAATCATAACAGTCTAAACAAAACAGGAGACATGTATGATAACCAACCTACAGTACACAACACATAAGCAGTCATAACAAGTCAGGGACGCATGCCCTCAAGTCATTTCTAAAATATAACCATGGGTCTCACGCCCACAATATCAATCATGCCCGTGGAATCCTTCCTCACTGCCGGCAGTCCATGATATAATATAACGCCAATAGGCATACATGAACACCAAGTCCCACCTGTGTCCTAAAAACTGTACGGGCCAAGTAGGAAGACGAGCAGGTGGTAAAGCAGGGGGTATAATGTCTTGGGGGTTTACCCCTCATTTATACTCTTACCCTGGAGAAGGTGGTATAGCATCTTGGGGGTTTACCCCTCACTTATACTCTTACCCTATCTCAACCGACCATCAAACAAAACAAGCAGGGGGTATAATGTCTTGGGGGTTTACCCCTCATTTATACTCTTACCCTGGAGAAGGTGGTATAGCGTCTTGGGGGTTTACCCCTCACTTATACTCTTACCCTATCTCGACCGGCCGTCAAACAACACATAAGCACTACCAGGTCTTTTATAAAAATCCGGGAATTTAACCCAAGTACTACAAATAACGGAAGCATACCCGTGGAATCCCACATCACCGCTTGTGCGTCCAAGTAACTTACAACAAGGCACCCTCCAACCGGAGAGTCGCGACAGCGTGATAAAACATAATACTTGCACTCAAAGGCTATCACCAAGACATAGGCTGTACATTCTCAATTAACCAAGCCAAAGTACTTATCAAGGCACACATAGAATAATTCTCATTTAACAAGCCAAAGTACTTATCAGGGCACAAATAGAATAATTCTCATTTAACAAGCCAAAGTACTTATCGGGGCACAAATAGAATAATTCTCATTTAACAAGCCAAAGTACTTATCAGGGCACAAATAGAATAATTCTCATTTAACAAGCCAAAGTACTTATCAGGGCACAAATAGAATAATTCTCATTTAACAAGCCAAAGTACTTATCGGGGCACAAATAGAATAATTCTCATTTAACAAGCCAAAGTACTTATCGGGGCACAAATAGAATAATTCTCATTTAACAAGCCAAAGTACTTAACAAGGCACAAATAGAATAATTCTCATTTAACAAGCCAAAGTACTTATCGGGGCACAAATAGAATAATTCTCATTTAACAAGCCAAAGTACTTATCGGGGCACACATAGAATAATTCTCATTTAACAAGCCAAAGTACTTATCGGGGCACAAATAGAATAATTCTCATTTAACAAGCCAAAGTACTTCGTACGTACATTCTTTTCAAAAGACTCCTTTTTATGTAAAATCCCAAGATACTAACACCCGTAGTATCAAGGTGTGTCTATTTTTCAAAGTAAGTTACTACACTTTTAGAAAACTCATTTCAAAGCTTGAAATCAAGTAACTTCAAATTTTCACAATCTAGGCAACCTATGCTTAATAATCAAAATAGACAACTTTCTTAATCTTCCATAAAGCCGTTATAACCAACTTCCATAAAGCCGTTATAACCCTTTATGGTTTTAGACATATTCATTCTTTTTTATAACCAAGAAACTTATACTTAAGACCAAGTATCACATACTTACAAATCAAGTTATTAACTTTCCAAAATACTTCAAGTCTCTTAATATTTAGAAAACAAGTTTCTTTTCTTAATTCACGTCATTTCTCCTCTTTTAAAACAATTAAGTAAATCACTCCTTTGACTCCCCTAAAGTCATTATAATGACCTTTAGGTTTTTGAAACTAAGGCACTAGCCAAAAGATTTGGAAACCACTTCCTTTCAAGACTCTATGTACTTTAAGTAGAATACTTTCACTTTTAAGAATCCAACTTCACTAAGGCAATGGATTATACAACTTACAATTTAAACATCAAAGTACAATCAAGGAAGTACATAGAACAAATTATATTTTAGGCAATCCAAATACAACCAAGGAATGGATCATTTAAGGAGTAGGACGTACTTTCTTTATCTTAAGGAATCATGCTAGAAGAGGAGATAGTTCACATACCTTTTCGGCTAAATCCACAAGCTAAGCCGAATACGCCGTACGTAGAAGTGTCAACCTATAATGGTCACAACAAGACTATCAACTTCTAGTCTCTAACGTAGAATAAGACTAAGTATACGGTCTCTAATTCTACGGAAAATCGGGCAGCACTTCCTTTGTTTCTACTCACTTTGCCACCTTTTTCAAGGTCGAATACAATAACCAACACGCCACATTTAAGGCTCAAACCAACAACCAAGAAAAGGGGATTACACGCCTAACAATACGTGTAAAATTCCGCCCCACAATTTAATACCTACTAAGTCCATAATCAAGCCATTCTCGGCCAACCTAAACCACAACACAAGTCCTTTCCAAATTCTTTTCAAATTCCAAGTTCTAAGGTCTAACATGTTATATAGTCATAAACAACTTCAACAACTACAATTTCTTTCTTATACAACATGCGACGACTTTAAACTAATAATCAACTTGAATTCCAATCTTAAGGCTAAACATGCTAGTTTTCGGATTAGGGTTCCAATAGCCAATACACTAATCCAACTACATAATATATAACTCATGCTTGCTAATATCCATAGCTACAATCAATAAATAAACTTAATTGCTAAAACGACAAAATTTATACCTTTCCAAGCCCTTAAAATTTCCAAGATTCAAAGTCGCGCCTTAGCAATTCTTAGCTCATTTCCTTAGGTTCCAATACGCTTCAAGCACTCCTTAGAGGCCTATGAAGAACCCATCTTCAAGTTCCAACTTCAAAGTTGAAGAACTCCACAAGTTTCCGCTTTGCGACTAATACGAAAACGTCGTTTTTTCGAAATCTTTCTATTGAGATATCCTTACAACACTCTTAGGAACCTTGGGTTTAAGTCTTGTGAACAAAGGATCACAAACTAAATTTTTTTGTGTGGGATATGTGCAAACCCGAGAGCAAGGTTCTCAAGAACAAGGCTCCTCTAATTTTTTCTAAGTGTAGAAATGCCAAGTCTTGCTACTAGTGTAGTATTTAAAACACATTTGAGGGCCTATATTACAACAAATGTGAGGCTTGGATGAATTTCACTTGGATTAAGCCTATGTGGACAAGTTGACAAGTCAACAATGTCATGCTAGCAAGACTAATCTTCCAAGGTGGTCAATGACCATTTTACCCTTACTATAATTTCGACCAAGACCATGTGGGGGTGCCACGTGTCGCCCTCTCATTCGTCCATAAAATTCCGTAACCCTCGTGGTCCCCACAAAAATGTAAAATTCCTCGGGTGGGCCCCACGTGACCAAATCCGTAAAAATAAATTTCCAAAATGTTAAAAGTTCCATACTCTTCAAATAATGCATTTTGAGAATCCAATTCTCAACAACGAACATTTTTCCTTTCCGACGTCCGGAAGATTTTCCGACGGAAAAACAATTCTTCCTTTCGTACAAATTTCTAAGTCTTGATTCCTTACGCACATTCTCTTATACATGTCCTGGACTTACGGGGTGTAACAACTACCTCCAAACTTGGTCATCTCACTAGCTTCAATTTCCTCTAAGGCCATTCCCGGCCTTCCCGATTCGATTCTGGTCGGACACCTCCGCGAACTCGTACGATGGTTACCTAAACTTGGGCCTAGCACCCTCGTGACCCTATCACATAGCGGGACCACCACAAATTTTCCTTACTTCAATCCGGGTTGCGGGTTGACCCGCAATCTGGCCTCAACCCGACCCATTTATCGCGCCAAGCTCTTGTTCCCCAATCCGGAACAATCTCACTAATCAAGTCACGAAAACCTAGTGGTCTTCTCAGCTCAACTACCCTCTTTCATTTCACACCACTCAGGGACTTATCACACAATTATACACCACGTATGCTATGCACGAAGACAAAAATCAATCGTAAAAAAAAATATTTTACTCAAGACGGCCTCGCATCTAAGGTCTCCACGTGCAATATTCTAAGGCTCATAATTTTCCCTGTCCCCAATCTTCCCTTTTCAACTAACCATGTTTTCTAATCACAATTAACACAATGATATCTGAACATAACACTTAAAATATACACATCTTATCACATATACTAATCTCTAGAGGGTTAAGGATATACCTGAAATCAAAAAGGCGGTTTCCAAGGACCACTAGAACTGGGAACTTCCACCACTACCCCTGCCATGGCCTGCCGGTGTATGAACATCCTGCCTAGCTATCGAAGGCGAAGAACCCGCAACTGATCCCGAAAGCCGAGTCTCTACATCCGCGCTACCTCCGGTCGGACAATTTCTCGCAAAATGGCCCTGCTGGCCGCATGTAAAACAAGCCCTCTGAATACCGTGGCACTCCCCCGCATGGGGTTTACCACACTGGCCACACCGAGGTCGGGGTGGCTTCATCTGGCCAGCACCCCAACTCCCAAAACACGAACCCTCGAGCCCGACCTACCTCAATACCTGGAAGCCACGAAGATCAGAGGACCACTCTGTACTGGCGGAGGCGTATAACTAGTCTGCTGCTGAGGCGGTCCGCCCTGAAAGTCACCAAAGGACCCTGCTGTCCTGGCCTTCTTCTGCTGGTATTGGTCAATCCGTCGGCCTCTCCGTTCCTCACACCCAAGTGCATAAGCCTGTATGCGGGCAATGTCCATGCCCGGCTGAAGAGCTACACCCGAGCAAGCCTCTGCCAAGTAGTCATCGAGCCCCGTGACGTAGCGGTGCACTCTATCCTCCATATCTGCCACTAACGCAGGGACATATCGAGCCAACGAGTCGAACTCCACGTTGTACTCCAACCGCACGCCTCTGTCTCGATCGTAAATCTGTCGGCGTTTCCTCATCCGCGAGGCAAGAAATGGTGAAAATGCCTCCGAGAACTCGTCCCAAACTGCTGGAAGTGCATGCTCACCCCGGGACAGCTCCCATGAATCAAACCAGTCGACTGCAGTATCACGCAGCCGATGCGAACCTAGGACCACTGACTCGGTCTCCGAAGCCTTGATCACTCTCATGATCCGTAGAATCGGATGAACTCTGCGGATCATCCCCGTGCCTCGACCGTAGAACTGCGGAGGCTGCAACTCGAAAGTCCCGTAGCCTCAAACTATCCGATCTCGGGTGAACCACGTGCATCGAATCGGCTGCGTCCACCTATCCTCATGTCCGCCACGATCACGGCTACTAATCGGGCCATCTCCTCAGAACCCATCTCTTGATCCGGTGTGGGATGGAGGCTCAGTACCGTGGTCTCGTGAGCCTGCTGCGCTCTAAACTTCTGAAATTTGGCGGCCGCAAAACTCGCCGTCTGAAGCACTATCTCGAGTAATGGCCGGCTCGCGCCTCGTACTCTCTGTGTCTACTAGCGGCTCCTCGCCGCCTTGCCCTTCAGGCTCGGGTTGCCTGCGTGGAGGCATAAGCGGTAAAATGAAATACGTCAGAGGGGTCCAACTTATAACACAGCTCTAAGGCACGATCTCAGAGTGAGAAGAATGGAAACCAATCCTAAATATCATATAGCCTCCTGATTATTGATGTGGTGCACAACACATCGATAATCAAGACTCTACTAGATACGGTCTGTAGACACTTTCCGAGGACTAACTGCTCTGATACCACTTTTGTCACGACCCGACCTCGGGCCCGCGACTGGTGCCTTACCCCGAGCACCCTAGTGATACAACATCAGAGAAAATCAGCGGAAACAAAAACTTAAACAGGAAATAAGATACAAGATAAGAAAACAGGTTAACCAAAACGGTCACCTTCATGTATATACAATATAACCGAACAGTTACAATCCTTTACAAACCACGCCTGCAATACTACAGACCTGCAAGAATGTAACAACAACTATGACGGGACGGGGCCGCCATACCACGAATGTACAAGTACCTACGATGTGAGGACTATACCGAAAGATAAGCCTCGAGAAAGCGGAGCTTCCCAAGCTGACTGCGATCCTATGGCGAGGATCAACAACCGTGTACCTCTACTGCGGCATGAACGCAGCCGCGAAGGAGTCGATCTGGCAAGTGCAGTATGTGAAAGCGAAAATGCGTAATGAAATCACATTTCATCATTTTATAAAATCATTTCGCTTAATAAATGCGATTATGTCAAGTAAGGGCGCGTATCCTCAAAATAATCACTCACACATAACTATGGGTCTCACGCCCATAATATCAATCATGCGTGGAACCCGTTCCTCACGGCGTGACATGATGTAAAACAACACCCGTATGTGAACTGAACACTAGATCCACTGCGTCATTAAACCGATCGGGCCGAGTAGAGTAGCAACTACGGTCAGAAGGCTAGTCATAAAACTTCACGCGGGACAAGTACGGAAGCCAACTACAGATCCAAACCAGCCACGCAATCGCCGAGGCAAGTATCTTAAGCTAAGCGTGCGAGCCTACCGTCTCACGAGATATGGCCGTGGCAAGTATCTTAAGCTATCTACGAGCACGCGATACACGAGAAATGACCGGACAAGTATCTAAAGTGTGCACTGTAATCACGTGTACAAATCAAGCGTGATTGTTCGTCGCGCGGCAAGCTTCGTGGATTAGCGGTCCGTGGACTAATAACATAACCCGGATTTAACCCCTCACAATGACCGCGTGCCGACATCTTACCTCGGTATAAGCATGGCCATGAAACCATCCTGCGGGCGCATGCAGTGGGCCACCCATCGATGTCGGTATGTCAAAGGAAATAACAAGATAATACTCAAAGTGGGACGTACTCGTGGGCCACCCATCGTGTCGATATGTGCAAAAGAAATAACCAGATAATACTCAAAGTGGGCGCATGCCGTGGACCATCCAACGCGTCGGTATGTCGACAATCAATCAAATAATGACCTCACCGAGACACGGTAGCAAAATCAAACACTTGCACCACAACAAAGCTATCACCACAAGCATATGCAAGTTTAAGGTACTTTTATTTTATGTCAACAATCCGGGTTTCAACCCCAAAATACTACATACTTTCATTCTTTCAAAAAGACCTCTTTTTACGTAAAAGCCATACGATACTATCACTCGTAGTATCAAACACATTTTCTTTTCAAACCAAATTACTACACCTTTCAGAAAATCCTTACAAGACTTTTAACATCAAGTACTCTATACTTTTTAAACCAAGTGCTTTATAGTTTTAAGACAATATCAAGTATACTTTTAAAACCCCGTAAATTACTCTTTTCAAAACAAGTAACCCATACTTAAATCAAGTTACTTCTCCTTTCCCAAAATCAAGCCGTTTATAAGTAAAATCTCTTATTTTAACTTTATAAAGTCGTTATAACTAACTTCCCATAAAGCTATTATAACACTTTATGTTTTAAATAAACCAAATTCATTTCACACTCGTACGTCTACCGTACTATATAGTTTACAACAAATCATGCTCAAGAGTATAGGAAGAATCACATACCTCTTGGCAATCCATGCCAAGTCGAGTATCTTGCGCGTAGAAAATCCACCTTTAATACCCACAATATATATATCAACCTCTAGTTCTCTTCGTAGCATATTCTAAGTAAATAGTTCCTTATTCTACGGAAAATTAGCGGCACCTCCCCACGCAATCACATAAATAACCTCACTAACAAGGCTTGTTGCAAGCCAACAACTCGAGGATTACACGTATAACGGGCGTGTGCAATTACGCCTCATAATAATACTACACAAGTCTGTAAATACGGTCAAATGTAAATACGATTCGGTTCTTTTATAAACATCCTTCCAATATATCTTATACTCAGTTCTAAATTACTCTGATATGTAATATCCAATTCTGATAGGGGACATAGATCATTACCTCGACAAGCCCAAAATTATCCAAGTTTTTAAGTCGATCACTGAGCAGCGTTTAGCTCGATTCCTTACACTCCAACCCGCTCCAAGCAACCCTTAAAAGTTTCTAAACAACTTCTCTTAACACTTGACTCCAAAAAGTGAAGAACACTTAGGCTTTAGCGTGGCTAGTTTCGGCCAGGAGGTTCTTAGGCTAGGGGTGTGAAATCTTTTCTAACTCTTGGTTACTAATCTTCCTAATACACTAAGGAAGAACACTTAGAAGTTTAAGGATTTTTGGACAATATTTGGGTCAAAAGGGAGGCTCAAAGCCGAGAGCACAAGGAGAGGGAAGGGAGGGAATTTTCAAGCTTGGAAATCTCTAAGTGTGGATGAATAAAGTCTTGCATTAAGGGGGGTATTTATAGAGAAATCAAGGGCTAGGATTAAATCAAGTGTGTGGTCTAGATTGGGCCATGTGTGTGTGGGTCCCTTTGTCTATCTACTCCACAAAATATCTTGCAAGACTTTGACCAAATGTTTTACCCTTTTTTCATGAAAAAAACGTGCAACCTTGTCCACTTGGGGTGACACATGTCGCCCTCCTATTGGTCCAAAATATTTCATCTTCCGAAAATATCCGTAATGCCAAAAATCCGAAAATAAAGTGGGCCTCACAAAACCGTAAATTCTCCCGTGGGCCCCACGTGACCAATTCCGGAAATTGAAATCCAAAATTCTAAAATAATCCCAGAAGTCCGAATACCAAATCCGGGAATCCAATTCCCATTAACGAACCTTTTTCCTTCACAAAAGCCGGAAACTTTTCCGTCGAAAAATCACATCTTTCTTCCTTTCCAATTTTCGTGTCGTATTTTCGTACGTACGTCCTCACATACATACCCTGGAACTACGGGGTGTAACACATCGTTCCTTAGCAATTCTTAGCTCCTTTCCTTTACGCTCCAATCCGCTATTTGAAGCCTCTAGAAGTTCACCACCAACTTCTCTTCAATTTCCAATCAAAACCTATGAAAATGCCTTAGGTTTTCGCCTTGCGACTAACGTGAAAACGCCATTTTTTCGAGATATTTCTATTGAGATATCCTTACAATACCCTTAGGGACCTTGGGTTTAAGTCTTGTGAATAATGGATCAAAACTACAAAATTTTGTGTGGGCAAAATGTCAAACCCGAGAGCTATTTGCTTGAAGAACAAAGTGTTGTGATTTCTCTAAGTGTTGGACACTTAGTCTTGCACTAGCTTAGTATATATAACACAATGGATGGCTTAGATTAAAACACTTGTGGGCTAGGATGAAGAATAATTAATGTAAAGCCAAGTGGACAAGTTGACAAGTCAACAATCTCAAGCTAGCAAGACTTGTCTTCCTTGATGGTCAATGACCCTTTTACCCTTACTAAAAACGTCCAAGACCATATGTGGGGGTGCCACGTGTCGCCCTCTCATTCGTCCATAAAATTCCGTAACCCTCGTGGGCCCCACAAAAAAGTAAAATTTCCTCAGGTGGGCCCCACATGACCAAATCAGTAAAAATAATTTTCCATAATGTTAATAAGTTCCATACTCTTCAAATAATGCATTTTGTGAATTCAATTCTCAACAACGAACATTTTTCCTTTCCGACGTTCGGAAGATTTTCCGTCGGAAAAACAATTCTTCCTTTCGTACTAATTTCCAAGTCTTGATTCCTTACATACATTCTCTTATACATGTCCTGGACTTACGGGGTGTAACACGTACGTCCTCACATACATACCCTGGAACTACGGGGTGTAACACATGTCACCCCCATGTGGCCTTATGGCCGAAATAGGTGTGCCATTTGGCATGTTGGCCGTTTTTGTGAGACATGTGGCAAGACACATGTCTCAAGTTTGTGTGGGACATGTGGTTTGTGGGGCCCACACACACATGTCCCCAATCTACACCACACACTTTCTTGCATCCTAGCCATTGGTTGGCCTATAAATACACCCTTAAGCTTGCAAGACTTCTTCATCACTTAGAGAAATACCAAGACAAAAATAATACTCCCTTCCTTGATTAAGCTCTCGGCCAAACACCCCCCCTCTTATGAAGAAATTCTTCAATTGTTGTTGTTAATCCCAAATACCTTAGCCTAGTGTCCCTAGTAGTGTTCTAAAGTTATCCCAACACAAAGAGCCCGGAAATACTACTTTACTCCATTAGTCGCAAAAATGAAACCCTAGGGAAATCTTCATATTTTGGATGAAGTATTAAGAGAAGTTAGTTAGGAACTTCTAAGGGTTGCATGGAGTGGATTGGAGCGTAAGGAATAGGAGCTAAACATTGCTAATGATCGACTTATTAATCTTGGATAATTTTGGGCTTATCGAGGTAATTATCTTTGTCCTTCTATTGTAATTGGAGATTACATATTGTAGTAGTTCATAATTGAGTATAGGATATGTGGAAGGAAGATTAAAAAGAAATAGACTGTTTAGGTTTATTGTGGGGCAGAATGTTACACGTCCAGTTAGGCGTGTAATCCCCTTTGAGTTGTTGGCTATTGATATCGGGCCTTGAAAAAGGTGGAAGAAATGCGTGAATACGGGGAAGTGCTGTCCAATTTTCCGTAGAATAAGGAACTTTATACTTAGAATATTCTACGAAGAAGTCTAGACGTTGATAGACGTATTTGATTATTATAGGTTGATACTCTACGCGCGGCATATTCGACTTGGCAAATGGATTTAGCCGAGGAGGTATGTGATTCTTCCTATCCTCTTGAGCATGATTGTTGTGAAATATATAGTACGGTAGACGTACGTGTGTTAAATAAATTTGGTTTCACTTTGATGTCCTTGAATTGAGTTCTAAATGATAAAAACCTTGAAATATTTTAAAAAGAGTTATGAAGCATTATTCAGAAGGAAATTGGTCCTTGGTTTTAAAAAGAATAGGTTCTCTTGGTTTTCCAAATGAATATGGTTGTTTTGAATTATTAAAATGTATAAGTGTTATGATAACTTTATGGAAAGTTAGTTATAACGACTTAAGGAAGATAAAAGGACGGTTTACTTACTTGTTTATAAAAGCCTTATTGTGATTTCTGAAGGTGTGGTAAGTTGGTTTGATAAGTAAACATGCTATGATACTACGGGCGTTAGTGCCTTGAGAATTTCGTGTTAAGGGGGTTTTCTTGTTGGGCTTATGTTGTTTACGATAAGCCGGTTGTGCTTACATTATATCACTTACCCCCCTGACTTGTTAGGTTGGTCATGTGCCGCGGGTTAGCTACCCCCGATGCGAGAAACACCTCATGCGGGTCCACGTGACCTATGCGGGCTACGGTAGTCCAGGAATCACTCCGGGTGTGTTACGCCGATGCGAGGAATACCTCATGCGGGTCCATGTGGCCTATGCGGATTGCGGGAGTCCAGGAAATGTCGCGGGTTAGCTACCCCCGATGCGAGGAATACCTCATGCGGGTCCATATGACCTATACGGACTCTGATAGTCGAGATTAGGACTCGCGCATAATCTTTAGGCGAATGGCCCTACTCTGATCATTGGCGGTCTAGAAATGACCAGTTGGGTTACACCTATTTGTTCTTATATATACTATGGCACTATGTACTGTTAATTGGTTTGTTTCATACATGTCTGTGGATTGGTTTTAAAATGTTATGATTTCATTTCAGTACTTTCAGTTTCACATACTTGGTACCTGTTGTACTGACCTCCTTCGGGGGGCTGCGTTCATGCCGCAGGTAGAGGTACATCGGTTGTTGATCCTCGCTCATAGGATCACCGTTCTGCTTTTGGGAAGCTCCGTTTCTCCGGAGGCTTATCTTTTGGTATGATTCCCTGTCATTGTAGGTTCATGTACATTCAGGGGTATGGCGGGGCCCTGTCCCGTCATAGTTGTTACAAACTCTTAGAGGTCTGTAGTCCTGTTGTAAATTGGGTTTGTAAAGGATGTAACTGTTCAGGTTTTGTTATATATATATGCAGAAAGGTGACCGTTTTGGTTAGCCTGTTTCTTATTTTATATTGTTCCATGTCTATGAGTTTATTTCCGCTGGTTTTTCTCTGATGTAGTATCACTAGGGTGCCCGGGGTAAGGCACCAGTCGCGGGCCCGAGGTCGGGTCGTGACAAAAGTGGTATCAGAGCAGTTAATCCTCGGAAAGTGTCTACAGACTGTATCTAGTAGAGTCTTGATTATCGGCGTGTTGTGCACCACACCTATAATCAGGAGGCTACATGATATTTAGGATTGGTTTCCATTCTTCTCACTCTGAGATCGTGCAATAGAGTTGTGTTATAGGTTGAACTCCCTCTGACATATTCTTATGTACCAGTTATGCCTCCACGCAAGGCAACCGCGGACCAGAAGGGCAAAGCGGAGAGGCTGCTAGTAGGGCCTTGAGAGGGTTCTGAGAACAGGCCCAGTCTTTACCTGAGGTGATGCTTCAGACGGCGAGTTCCACGACGTCGCCAGCCCCAGCAGAGTTTAGAGTAGCAGCAGTGGCTACTGAGACCACGGTACCTGAGCCTCCAGTCCCACAGCCAGGAGCAGATGATATGGATTACAAGGATATGGCCCAGTTATTAGCCAGGATCGTGGCAAGGCATGAGGACAGATGGGAGACAGCGGTTCCGGTTGAACCCGTAGTTCACCCCAGATCCGATAGTTTGAGACTTCGGGACTTTTTGAGTTGCAGCCCACCAGAGTTCTATGGGTCGAGGACTGAGGATGATCCTCGGGAGTTTATCCGACAGTTGCAGCGGATCATGAGAGTGATCAAGGCCTCGGAGACAGAGTCGGTGGTATTGGGTTCACATCGGCTGCGTGATACTGCAGTCGACTGGTTTGATTCATGGGAACTGTCCCGGGGGGAGCATGCACTTCTAGCTATTTGGGATGAGTTCTCAGAGGCGTTTCTTAGCCATTTCTTACCTCCGCAGATGAGAAGAGCTCGGGCCGATAGATTTCTGATGTTAAGACATAACGGGTGGACGGTCCGGGAGTACAACGTAGAGTTTGACTCGTTGGCTCGGTACGTCCCCGCTTTAGTGGCAGACATGGAGGACAGAGTGCACCGCTACGTCACAGGGCTCGATGATTACTTAGCAGAGGGTTGCTCGGGTGTAGCTCTTGGTAGGGCATGGACATTGCGCGTGCGAGCTTATGCGCAGGTGTGAGAGCGTGAGGCGGCCAGTTGTGCGATATCGCGAGAAGAGGGCGGGGCGGCGGTTCCTTTGGTATCTTTCGGCGGACGACCTCGGCGAACTAGATTTGCACCTCGGCGGTCAGGCGCTCGCACCATCTTGGGGCGTCCGAGTATTCGGGAAAGTCGGGGCCCGGGCCGGGATTCGAGAGCGGGGATCCTAACCGATCGAGACCACTCTCTTCTCGGTGTGGCCGATGTGGTAGATCCCATTACGGGAGTTGTGGTAATACTTTGGGAGCTTGTTACACTTGTGACCAACAGGGTCATCTTTCGAGGGACTGTCCGACCAGAGACAGCGCAGATGGTAGGGTTCAGCCTACAGGGTCATTCGCCGGGTCTTCATCTCCTACGGTTACTCGCCCCGGAGGGCAGGGTGCTCATGGGCCAGCAGGTCGCGGCAGAGGTCATGGCAAGGGTCCTAGATCCATCGGTCCTCAGAACCGCATTTATGCCTTGTCCAGCCGCCAGGACCAGGAGGCATCACCGAATGTCGTCACAGGTACATTATTGGTTTCACGTTGTGACGTATATGCTTTGATAGATCCGGGTTCTACCTTGTCCTATATATCTCCTCATATTGCTGGTAGAATAGGGATAGAGCCTGAGTCCATAGAACCTTTTGAGGTAGCTACGCCAGTAGGTGATTCGGTGGTAGCTGAGCGGGTATATAAGGCTTGCCCAGTGACTATATCTGATCGTGGACCACTGGCGACTTGATAGAGTTGGATATGACAGACTTTGATGTGATTATGGGTATGGATTGGTTGGCTTCTTGCTACTCCAATGTGGACTGTAGGGAGAGATTGGTACGGTTCGATTCCGGAAGTCGGTTGCTCGAGTGGGAGAATCTTGTGTCGTAGGAGTAGGTTTATTTCTTACCTCAAGGCTAGAAAGATGGTGCAGAATGGTTACATCTATCATTTGGTTCGGGTATTCGATACAGGGGCTGAGGTGCCATCTATTCAGTCAGTTCCGGTGGTTAGAGAGTTTCCAGATGTATTCCCAGACGATCTCCCGGGTATCCCTCCTGAGATGGAGATTGAGTTTTGTATTGATATGTCGCCAGAAACTCAGCCTATATCTATTCCGCCATACAGGATGACACCTGCTGAGTTGAGGGAGTTGAAGGACCAGCTGAAAGATTTGCTGGAAAAAGGCTTTATTAGGCCTAGTGTTTCTCCCTGGGGAGCGCCGATTTTATTTGTAAAGAAGAAGGATGGGACGCTGCGTATGTGTGTTGATTACAGACAACTGAATAAGGTAACCATCAAGAACAGATACCCCTCCCGAGATTGATGATTTGTTTGACCGATTCTGCGAGGTGCGAGTGTTTCTCAAGATAGACTGCGGTGCAGTTATCATCAGGTGCGAGTTAGAGAGGCAGATATCCCAAAGACTGCATTCAGGACCCGATATGGGCACTATGAGTTCAGGGTGATGTCTTTCGGTTTGACCAACGCTCCAGCGGTATTTATGGATTTGATGAACCGGGTGTTCAAGCCATTTTTGGATACGTTTTGTCACGTCCCGAACCACGGGCCCGTGACTGGTGCCCTACCTGGGCACCCTTCTACCTTAACAACTAAGTAAAATGCGGAAATTAAATAACACCTCATTTTTTTTTTCAAAACCAACATACGTACAAGGGCAAAGCCGACAAGGCTGCCATAAAATACATAATCAAAAGACACTACACTGTACATGAGTCCAATCCCACATATGAATCTGGACCTAAGAGTTATCTTGAACTATGACGGACAAGGCCCGCCGTACCCATAACTTTACAAAAGCACATCTTGAAAGAACTTATACCAAAAGGTAAACTCCGAGCGAAGGAGCTATCCAAAACTCTAGCGGTCCTACACTGCGGATCACCTACCAATGTACCTAAACTGCGACATGACGCGGCCGAAGGAGGTCGATGCGAAGAATGTACCAAGTATGTGGCGAAAATCAGTAATGAAATCATAACGATCATAATAAAGCGGAGCGGTATGATAACTCGATTAACGGTCTTGCATTGCCTTACTAACAATGAGAGTAATCAAAAGTATGGGTAGCAAATCCACGGAAACAGGTGGTATAACGATCTTTGGGGATTTATAGCACGACCCGACCCCGGGCCCGCGACTGGTGCCCTACCTGGGCACCCTTACAGGTATACATCAGAGATAATCAGCGGAACATATACAACTTAATAATGAAACAAATATTAGGTCAGCCGATAAGGCTACCTCCCTAGATATAAACAAAAACCAAAAGCAGTTACCTCAATTTTTGTTTTTATAAAGCGACCCACAAAATATGACTACAGACCTCTAAGAGTTTACATAACAACTGTGACGGGACAGGGCCCCGCCATACCCCTGAATGTACAAAAGTCGACCACTTCAGGGAACCATACCAAAGACAAAGCCTCCGGAGAAATAGAGCTTTCCGAGAACTAAACCGTGATCCTAGGAGTGCGGATCAACAAGCTATGTACCTCAACCTACGGCATGAACGCAGCCCCCCGAAGGAGGTCAGTACAAAATATGTACCAAGTATGCAAAGCGAAAGTCTGATAATTTAAATCATAATAGTCAAAAATACGGTGAAGACAATATATGATAACCAATTAACGATTGCGTGCCTTCAAGTGAAAGTAATGAAAGTCAGTCTTACCTTGTACAGCCTATTTCAACATATGAACCATAGCCACACCAGGGCTATGAACACCAGCCCACAAATATCACAGCGCGCCCGTGGGATTCCCCATCACTGTCGACCGCTAGGTGTAAAATCTAACCATGTGACGCGCCCGTGGCAACCTACCTCACTGTCGGCGTACACAAACACAACACATATATACCTATATCCTCTGCCCGTGGAATTCCCCGTCACTGCCGACAGCCTTAAGTGTAAACTATAACTATGTGACGCACCCGTGGCATCCCACCTCACTGTTGGCGTACACAAAAACAATACATATATATATATATATATATCTCATGCCCGTGGAATCCCTCATCTCGGGTACATGACTTCATGGGGGAGCTAACCCATGGGGTAGTAGTCGTATCCGGGAATTTAACCCGCATCCTGGTCGCATGCCTCAGAATCCCTCATCGTAAGCATGTCAAAGGCACATACCTTGGAATCCCTCATCGTAAGCATGTCCAAGGATCAACCACACTGGATGCATACCCATGGAATCCCACATCACTGCCGGTACGTCCAGGTAAGCTCATACTATGACAATGGAAGCATACCCGTGGAATCCCACATCACTGCCGGTACGTCCAAGTAAGTTCACAATAGACAATGGAAGCATACCCGTGGAATCCCACATCAACTGCAGATGCGTCAAGTAAGTTCACAATAAGACAATGGAAGCATACCCGTGGAATCCCACATCACTGTCGGTACGTCCAAGTAAGTTCACAATAAGACAATGGAAGCATACCCGTGGAATCCCACATCACTGCCGGTACGTCCAAGTAAAACTCATAACTTCTTTAGACTTCTATTAACATTCAAAATGGATCTCATTTTATGACCTTAAGGCACTTTTCATATCACTTAACAAGTCCGGGGAAATTCAACCCAAAGTACTATGTATTTCTATTCTTTCCAAGATCTCTTTTCCACATAAGACCCCAAGATACTAACACCCGTAGTATCAAGGCTTATTCACATTTCAAACAAGTCACTATATTATTAGAAATATGATTCGGGCTTCTAAATCAAGTGACCCTCATTTTAAACCTTAAGCAATTGATGCCTTTAAATCAAATTGCCCTTCTTAGTTTCAACTCCTTCATCTAGGTTTACTTATTCGAGAAAAACCATTTCTTTAACCTTCCATAAAGTTATTATAACCAACTTCCCATAAAGCCGTTATACTAACTTTATGCTTTAGAAACTAAGACAATCTTATCCTTTCATAAGGCCGTCATAACTAACTTCCCATAAAACCGTTATAACTCCTTATGTCTTAGACAACTTCGTTCTCTTTATGACCAAGAGACTTGTACTTCGAATCAAGTTACACAACTTTCGAAAACGCCTCAAGTCTCTTTACTTTAGAAGACCAAATTCTTAACTTAGAAAACAAGTTCTTATCTTTATAATAGTTCCATACTTTTTCACATCAAGGAGTCCTTGTCTACCCCATTAGAATAACCCATTCTTATAACCTTTCCTCAAGGACAAGTGAGTTAGTCCTCTAACTCAACCAACTAGGCATCTTTAAAACAAATCAAGTATATCAAATGACTTTACCTTATTTAAATCACGTACGTCTATCGTACCTTACAGTTATAACTACTCATGCTCAAGAGATAAGAAAGTTTCCACATACCTCTTTTGTTTAATCCACTTGCCAAGTCCAATATGCCGTCCGTAGATGTCAACCTATAATGACCATAATACGTCTATTACTTTCTAGCTTCAATGTAGGATATTCTAATGTAAAGTCCCTCGTTCTACGGGAAGAATTGGACAGCACTTCCTTTGTTTCTACTCACTTTTCCACCTTTTTCAAGGTCCGAATTCAATAACCAAACACCACATGTAAGACACAACAATTCAGCTAACCAAAAGGGGATTACACGCCTTTACAGGACGCGTAAAATTCTGCCCCACAATAATACAAATCAAACCAATAATTCCAAGCCACATTCGGCTATAATATTACAATAATTATCAATTTCCCTTTTAATCCAACTCGTTATTCCAACATGGTATATAACATCATAACCAATTATATGCCCTCCTATATATAACATGCAATGATTTTAAGCTAACAACCGAATTGATTACAACATGAGTGGCTAACATGCCCATTTTCGGTTTTCAACAAGACGACAAGATCCATATCTTTTCAATCTTTAATCTAGCAACCCCAAGTTCATTTCTTAACTACTATAACTTGAAATATTCATTAACACAAGAAGGTGAAGGTTTTACCTCAAGAAGCCCTCTTTTCGAAATCTTCTTCACTTTAAAATTACCCACACGAACCCTCTACAAGCTTGCCAACACTTTTCCTTCTTGAAGCCCTTCCAAAAATCTCACCGGGGTTCATCAATTTGAGAGAGAGGAGAGGTATTTTTCTTAGGGAAACCCTTGAAAATGGCCAAGTCTTGAAGACTTGGCCCTAAAATAAGACCCTCACTTGGTCAAAAGGATGGGAGGGACACTTGTCACCCTCCCATAGGCCTTTTAACAAAATATCCCCTGTTTTTCGCCCCTTTCTGCGCAAAAATCCGCCTTAGCGCGCGGCCCGCCTCGGCGCGCGGCTGCAACCTCGAGAGGGTTTCAGAATTATCGGCGCGCGACCTGGCGGCGACGCGGCGCTGCGATGCCTGCTGGGAAGTCTGTCCCCTGCGTCAGCCTACCGAACTTCTAACGCCCATAACTTCCTACCCCGATGTCCAATCGACGAGTGGTTTGTTGCGTTGGAAACTAGACTCAACTAACTTCATACTAGTCTTTTAAAACACCTCAAAACTCCTAAAGAATTTGGGGATATACCGCTCCAAAGTTGACTGAACGTCTACCTACAACATTTTGCCAACCCAACTTTCCAAATTCAAATCTTATTTCCTTTCGTACGTTCTTATCTTATCCTCTTGAATTTACGGGGTGTAACATTCTTCCCCCCTTAGAAACATTCATCCCCGAATGTTCTTTTGGGAGTCAATCTAATACTCCTCGTACCTTACAATTAATGGAACCTTATTATGCCACCTATGACCCTAAGATGTCGCACCAACGCTATTTACTCCCATTCAAGGCCTAAAATGCTTCTCTTATCGTACCTTTCACCTACTTCTAGCATACATACATAGTCTCAATATAATCCGTTCATGACACTTAAACATATAACAACTTTATCATGCATACAAGTCTCTAATGGATCAATAATATACCTGAAATCGCATAGGCGGATAAAAGGATCGCTAAAACTGGGAACGACTACCACGACCTCTGCCGCGGCCTGCCGGTGCATGAACATCCTGCCTAGCCATTGAAGGCGAAGAACCCGCAACTAATCGATAGGCATGCTACCCGATGCCACCACGCAGTCGGGACAGTCCCTTGCCAAATGGCCCTGTTGGCCGCAAGCATAACAAGCTGTCGACCTAGTCCGACATTCCCCAAAATGAGATCTACCACAGTGACCACACCGAGGCAAAGGTGGCCTCCCCTGGCTACTATCCCCAGACATCTGTGAACCAGCAGCCCCGGAGCCCTGACCCGCTCCCGAATATCCCTGGCGGTCAAACCACCGCGGAAGGCGAGAAGGAGCACTCTGCGTCGGTGAAATGTAGACCTAACTTTGTTCCGAAATTTGTCCGCCTCGAAAGCTATCCTGAAACTCTGTCGTCCTGGCCCTCTTGGGCTGGACTGAATCTGGCTGGCTCTCTCTCTCCCTATCCTCAATCCCCTGTGCATAAGCCTGCATCCTGGCGATATCCATACCTGGCTGAAGAGCCACTCCCAGACATGCAGTAACCATATAACGGTCTAGCCCCATCACATAGCGGTGAACTCTGTCCGCCATATCCGCCACAATAGTGGGTGCATACCTGGCCAATGAGTCAAATTCCAGGTTGTACTCTCTGATGGTCCTCCCATTCTGTCTCAATGCCAAGAACCTATCCAGACGGGCTCTCCTCGTCTCAGGAGGAAAAAAGTGATCGAGGAAGGCTTCCGTGAACTCATCCCAAACAGCTGGAGGAGCACCCACACCTCTAGACAACACCCACGACTCAAACCAGTTCAACGCAATATCGCGTAACCGGTATGAAGCTAACACAACGGACTCTGTCTCCGAGGCCCTAAGCACCTGCATAGACCGCTGCACCTGCCGAATGAACTCCTGAGGGTCCTCCTCAGACCTCGAACCATAGAACTCGGGTGGGTTACAACTCAGAAAGTCCCAAATCCTTAAACTATCGGCTCTAGGGTTAGCTACCGGCTCCTGTCGGCGTTGCCCTGCCATAATGCTAGTCAATAAATGGATCTGCTCTCCGTAATCTCTATACTCAACCCCTGGCTGTGGGCTGAGGCTCGGTACAGGAACTTACGGTGTTCTTGCGCCTCGCCCTCTAATCTGGCGTGGCTGAACTCGCCGATCCCCCCATAACCTCAGGCATAGCCTGGGCCTGATTCCTAGAAATCCTATATGTACCACTAACAACTCTTGCTGCTGCCTTGCCCTTCTGGGCCCTGGTCGCCTTCCGTGGAGGTATAACTGATACATAAGAATAGGTCATAGAGGATTCAGCCTAGTAGGACAGCTCTACTGCACGATCTCAGAGAGAGAAGAATGGAAACAAATCCTAAATGCCCTGCAGCCTCCTGATTATAGATGTAGTGCATAACACATCCATAATCAAGAATCTACTAGACACGGTCTGTAGACACTTTCCGAGGACTAACTGCTCTGATACCACTTTTGTCACGACCCGACCCCGGGCCCGCGACTGGTGCCCTACCTGGGCACCCTTACAGGTATACATCAGAGATAATCAACGGAACATATACAACTTAATAATGAAACAAATATTAGGTCAGCCGATAAGGCTACCTCCCTGGATATAAACAAAAACCAAAAGCAGTTACCTCAAGTTTTTTTTATAAAGCGACCCACAAAATATGACTACAGACCTCTAAGAGTTTACATAACAACTGTGACGGGACAGGGCCCCGCCATACCCCTGAATGTACAAAAGTCGACCACTTCAGGGAACCATACCAAAGACAAAGCCTCCGGAGAAATGGAGCTTTCCGAGAACTGAACCGTGATCCTAGGAGTGCGGATCAACAAGCTATGTACCTCAACCTGCGGCATGAACGCAGCCCCCCCGAAGGAGGTCAGTACAAAATATGTACCAAGTATGCAAAACTGAAAGTACTGTAATTTAAATCATAATAGTCAAAAATACAGTTGAAGAAAATATATGATAACCCAATTAGCAGTACACTGTGCCTTACTGAAGTGAAAGTAATGAAAGTCGGTCTTACCTTGTACAGCCTATTTCAACATATGAACCATAGCCACACCAGGGCTATGAACACCAGTCCTCAAATATCACGGTAGCGTGGGATTCCCGTCATCACCGCTAGGTGTAAAATCTAACCATGTGACGCGCCCGTGGAAACCTACCTCACTGTCGGCTTACACACACACAACACATATATACCTATATCCTCTGCCCGTGGAATTCCCCGTCACTGCCGACAGCCGTAAGTGTAAACTATAACTATGTGACGCACCCGTGGCATCCCACCTCACTGTCGGCGTACACATAAACAATACATATATATATATATATATCTCATGCCCGTAGAATCCTTCATCTCGGGTACATGACTTCATGGGGGAGCTAACCCATGGGGTAGTAGTCGTATCCGGGAATTTAACCCGCATCCTGGTCGCATGCCTCGGAATCCCTCATCGTAAGCATGTCCAAGGCACATGCCTCGGAATCCCTCATCGTAAGCATGTCCAAGGATCAACCACACTGGATGCATACCCGTGGAATCCCACATCACTGCCGGTACGTCCAGGTAAGCTCATACTATGACAATGGAAGCATACCCGTGGAATCCCACATCACTGCCGGTACGTCCAAGTAAGTTCACAATAGACAATGGAAGCATACCCGTGGAATCCCACATCACTGTCGGTACGTCCAAGTAAGTTCACAATAAGACAATGGAAGCATACCCGTGGAATCCCACATCACTGCCGGTACGTCCAAGTAAGTTCACAATAAGACAATGGAAGCATACCCGTGGAATCCCACATCACTGCCGGTACGTCCAAGTAAAACTCATAACTTCTTTAGACTTTTATTAACATTCAAAATGGATCTCATTTTATGACCTTAAGGCACTTTTCATATCACTTAACAAGTACGGGGAAATTCAACCCAAAGTACTATGTATTTCTATTCTTTCCAAGATCCCTTTTCCACATAAGACGCCAAGATACTAACACCCGTAGTATCAAGGCTTATTCACATTTCAAACAAGTCACTATATTATTAGAAATATGATTCGGGCTTCTAAATCAAGTGACCCTCATTTTAAACCTTAAGCAATTGATGCCTTTAAATCAAATTGCCCTTCTTAGTTTCAACTCCTTCATCTAGGTTTACTTATTCGAGAAAAACCATTTCTTTAACCTTCCATAAAGTTATTATAACCAACTTCCCATAAAGCCGTTATACTAACTTTATGCTTTAGAAACTAAGACAATCTTATCCTTTCATAAGGCCGTCATAACTAACTTCCCATAAAACCGTTATAACTCCTTATGTCTTAGACAACTTCGTTCTCTTTATGACCAAGAGACTTGTACTTCGAATCAAGTTACACAACTTTCGAAAATGCCTCAAGTCTCTTTACCTTAGAAGACCAAATTCTTAACTTAGAAAACAAGTTCTTATCTTTATAATAGTTCCATACTTTTTCACATCAAGGAGTCCTTGTCTACCCCATTAGAATAACCCATTCTTATAACCTTTCCTCAAGGACAAGTGAGTTAGTCCTCTAACTCAACCAACTAGGCATCTTTAAAACAAATCAAGTATATCAAATGACTTTACCTTATTTAAATCACGTACATCTATCGTACCTTACAGTTATAACTACTCATGCTCAAGAGATAAGAAAGTTTCCACATACCTCTTTTGTTTAATCCACTTGCCAAGTCCAATATGCCGTCCGTAGATGTCAACCTATAATGACCATAATACGTCTATTAGTTTCTAGCTTCAACGTAGGGTATTCTAATGTAAAGTCCCTCGTTCTACGGGAAGAATTGGACAACACTTCCTTTGTTTCTGTTATACCCCGTATTTCCAGAGTATGTACGTGAGGACGTACGTAGAAAAGTTTGAGCCTTAAAGTTAGGCTAGGTTCGAAATTTGTACACAAGTGCCGGAAAGAGTCGTTTTTCGACGAAACGTTTTACTAAACTTGCGGAGGGAAAATTCCGGCTATGTCATTTTTAATTTTTGCGGATTTTTCCGAGAGACGAAACATTTTGGACCAACGGGAGGGTGACATGTGTCACCCTCACATTGGAAGGAAGTGGGCGGCATAGTGGACGAAATAGGTGGCTTGTAGTTGGTAGGATATTTTGTACAAGTTGGTGTGGTAGATGGATAAGGTGCACATGGCTTAATCCTAGCCCTACACTTGCCTAACACTTGGAAGAATCTTGGCCATTGGTTGGCCATTTCTTGACCTATAAATACCCCTCTAGTTGAAGACTTTCTTCATCCAAAAACTTGAGCATTTCACTAAGTCTCAAATCCTCCCCTCTCCCTTGTGAGTTTCGTCCACCACACCCTCCCCCTTGAGAAGCCTTGGCCGAGAGCCTCCCCCTCCCCCTTTGTGGTGCCCTAGCCGAGGGGTACCCCCCCTAGCCTAGTTGTTTTCGTATAATACCCCTTTTTGTGGTATAGAAATACTCTCCTAGTATTGTTATAATGCCCAAATACTTTAGCCCAAATACCTTATAGTACTTTCCAAAGTTACCTCTATACGTAGAGCCCGGAAAATACTATTATACTTCCTTTAGCCACTAAACGAAACCCTAAGGAAAACCTTCATAGTCGGTTGAAGTGTTAAGTAGAAGTTGCGTAGAACTTCTAAGGGTTGTTTGGAGCGGATTGGAGCACTCGGAGTAGGAGCTTGACGTTGCTCAGGAGCGACTTTTATACTTGGATAATTTTGGGCTCATCGAGGTAAATACTACCGTCCTTCTATTGTAATTGGGAATTACATACTGTAGTTGTACATAAATGAATATAAGATTCATAGAAGAGAATTGAACTGTAATAGAAGGATATTACAGAATAGACTTGAACTGAAATCACATCAGAAGAATATTAGAGTAGAAGTTTAAACTGTATTTACATAGAATTTGTATTCTGATGGTGATAACCTTTATTGGTTGAATGTTCTTCAAGTAGCATGTTCTACTTAGAAGGTGGACAAGGCTAGCCGGGTTATAGCCGTGGAGCGTTTTGCTTATAGTCGATAATCGTCGCGAGGTATGTGATTCTTCCTATACTCTTGAGCATGAAGTATTTTAAAGGAATATATATATAGTACGGAAGACGTACGTGTGGCAATGTCTTTTGACTTAAGCCTGAATACTAAGAATCTTGAAGTATTTTAAAAGAGTATATATATATATAGTGCGGTGACGTACGTGTGTTAACTGAATGTAGTGTCACGACAATGTCTTTTGACTTAAGCCTGAATAATAATGATCTTGAAGTATTTCAAAAGATTTAAGAAACCTTTTTGAAAGAAGAGTAATGCTTGGTTTTAAAAAGCTTAAGAGTTATACTAGCTTTATGGGAAGTTAGGTATAACGTCTAAAAGGGCTAAAAAGAATGGTTTACTGATTTTAGAAGTTAAGAGACTTGATCTCAAAAGATAAGAGACTTGACTTAATATGGATGTTTGTGTGAAACCTCATTCGTGAGTAATGAGTACTTGGTTTTTAAAAGGGAATAACGTTTCTTGATTTGGAAATCGAATGAGTATCGACAAACCAACTGCGGCGTTAATAAAGGAAAATGTATTGAATAATAAAGTATTATTAAAACCGATGAAACCTCCATCTGCATAGAAGCTAAGATGAGACAAAATGATATTACATTTCCTAGATCATGGCTGCTTAATAAGATTGATTATAAACAAGAATAACCTACACTCATATAAGGCATATGTTTCTCAGATCGTTTAAAAGAGAATTATATCCTTAAATGATTAAGACTATGAACTATGAAACTTTTCTAAAATAAAGAGACCTGAGTAATTGAAATTAGGCAAACTGGAACTTTAGGGGAAAGAATGTTGTTGAAAAGGAAAGTGTTTTGGTTTACCTAAAAATGTGAGTCACTCTATTTTTATACTACGGGTATCGGGTGACCTTTACAAAAGGAATGGATCTCTTTAAAAGGAATTTAACGTACGTAGTACTTTAGGGATAAAACCCGGACTTTGATATAAAATGGAAGTACCTTGAGTTGTGTATAACTTGCCTATGCTTGTTGTTGTATAACTTGCCTATGCTTGTTGTTGTGTAACTCGCCTATGCTTGTCGAGATAGCCTTTGTTGTGCAAATGTTGATATCAGGTGACTTCTTGATAAAGAATGGATCTTTTTATGAAAGTCTAGAAGTATGGTAATTTGCTTGTGCTTGCTTGTGATAGCCTGGCTGTGTGATATATTGTTATTATTGCTACATGGACATGTCTACACCGATCACGAGTCGGGCATGTGGCGTGCGGCGAGCTTGATTGCGATATATGGTTATTATTGCTACATGGCGTGTCTGCACCGTCACGCATCCGGGGCACGCGTGGCCACGCGGCGGGGTTGGCCACCCAGTATATTGTTGTTGATGTTACATGGACATGCTGCCGTCACGAGAATCCGGGGCATGTGGCCATGCGGCATTGTTTTTATTGTGGCATCATGGACATGCGCACCGTCACGCACTCGGGGCATGTGGCCATGATGCGAACATGATTGATGTTGTGGGCGTGAGACCCATAGTTATATATTGAGTGATGACTTTGAGGGCGTGAGTCCCTGACTTGACTGCTTTTATGTTGCGTACTGTATTTTGGTTATCATACATGTCTCCTGCTTTATATGAAGTTATGATTCAATCTGCAGATATTTTGATTTCACATACTTGGTACTGTTGTCGACCACCTTCGGGGGGCTGCGTTCATGCCGCAGGTAGGAGTACACCGGTAGTTGATCCTCGCTCATAGGATCACCGTTCAGCGTATTGGGAAGCTCCGTCTCTCTGGAGGCTTATTCTTTGGTATGTGTTCCCTGAGTTGTAGGTGCTTGTACATTCAGGGGTATGGCGGGGCCCTGTCCCGTCATAGTTGTTGTAAATCTTAAGTGCAGTAATCTTTGTTGTGGCGGGGTTGTAAAAAAAAGGATTAAAGCGTTCGGGTTCTTTATGTATTTATATCTGAAGGCACGTATTTTAGTTGCTTTGTTTAATTATAATATCTCTTGCTTCATGTCTTGTTTTTATGTTTCTGGTTTTCTCGATGTTGTATCACTAGGGTGCCCGGTAAGGCACGATCCACGGGCAGGTTCGGTCGTGACAAAAGTGGTATCGAGCGATTAATCCTCGGAAAGTGTCTGACCGTGTCTAGTAGAGTCTTGATTATCGGTGTGTTGTGCACCACATCTATAATCGAGGAGCTGCGGGACATTTAGGATTAGTTTCCTCTTCTCATTACGAGATCGTGCCTTAGAAACGTGTTGTAAGTTGGACCCTCAGCGTATTTCGTTTTCACGATTATGCCTCGCTAGCGCAACCCCGGGCAGTGGGCAAGCGGCCGAGGAGGCTGCTAGTGAGATACTGAGGAGTACGAGCGCGAGCCGGCCATTACGAGGCAGTGCTTGACGGCGAGTTTTGCGACACCGCCCGGCAGCCGTGATTTAGAGCGCAGCGATGGCTGCGAGACTACTGATACACACGCCGGTCCGGCACAGGCGAGAGGTTGGGGTACAAAGAGATGGCCCGATTCTTGGCGGTCGTGGCAGATATGAGGATAAGGGCGCAGCGATTCGTGCACCCATGGTTCACCCAAGATCGGATAGTTTGAGGCTACGGGACTTTACGAGATGTAGCCGCGAGTTCTACGGTCGAGGCACGAGGATGATCGCAGGAGTTCATCCGAAGCGATTCTGACGGATCGTGAGTGATCAAGGCTTCGAGACCGTCGGTGGTCTTAGGTTCGCATCGGCTGCGTGATACTGCAGTCGACTGGTTTGATTCGTGGGAGTTGTCCCGGGGAGAGTATGCACTTCCAGTAGTTTGGGACGAGTTCTAAGGGGCATTTCTTGCATATTTTTTTCCTCCACGAATGAGGGCTCGGGCCGACAGATTTTTGATGTTGAGGCGAGCAGGCGTCTGATTCGGAGTACAATGTGAGTTCGACTCATTGGCTCGGTATGCCCCACTTGTAGCTGATATGGAGGACAGAGTACACCGCTACGTTACCGGGTTAGATGACTACTTGGCTGAGGCTTGTTCGGGTGTAGCTCTTCAGCCGGGCAAGGACATTGCCCGCATGCAGGCTTATGCACTTGGGTGTGAGGAGCGGAGAGGTCGAAGGAATGACCAAGATCAGCAGAAGAGGGCCAGAACAGCAGGGTCCTTTGGTGACTTTTGAGGCGGACCGCCTCAGCAGCATACTAGTTTTGTACCTCCGCCAGTGCAGAATGGTCTTCCACAATCTTCAGGGCATCAGGGATTCGGGAGGCGGTCGAGCTCGAGTTCAGATTTCGGGGAGTAGGGGTGTGGGCGGATCGATCACCCCTACCTCGGTGTGGTCGATGTGGTAGACCGCATTTCGGGGAGTGTCGTGGTGCCAAGGGAGCTTGTTATTTTGCGGCCAGAGGCCATCTGGCGGTATCCAGGAGTAGCGCTGGTAGGATAGCACAGACTACGGGATCAGTTGCGGGTTCTTCACCTTCCATAGCTAGGTAGGATGTTCATACACCGGCAGGCCACGGCAGAGGTCGCGGTGGAAGTTCCCAGTTTTAGCGGTCCTTTGAACCGCCTATTTTCAGGTATATCCTTAACCCTCTAGAGTTTTGAATGTATTGATGTTATGATGATGTGTTTAGTGTTATGTTCGGATAGCTTTGTGCTAAAATGTGATTTAGAACCTGGTTAGTGAAAAAGGGTAAGCCTGGGGGTGAGAAAATGATGAACCTTAGAATAGTACAGTTGAGACCTTAGATGTAAGGCCGTCTTGAGTACAAGATTTTGCGGGTGATCTTTGTCTGAATGTATAAGTATATGTGAAGTAATTGTGGGAAGATTCCCTGGGTAGTGTAAAATGGAAGTGGTAGCTTTCATGACCTGTTTAGGTAAGATTGTTCCGGATCGGGGAATAAGAGCGTGATGCATTAAGTGGGTCGGGTTGGGGCCATGTTGAGGGCCAACCCGCGGCCTGTTTCGAGGTGGGGTCAGCTCTGGGTGGTCCCGCCAGGTGGTAGGGTCACGAGGGTGCTAGGCCCAAGTTTAGATGACCATCGTATGCGTTTGTGGATGTGTTCGACCAGAAGCGGATCGTAAAGGCCGGGAATGGTCTTAAGGGAGATTGAGGCTAGTAAGATGACCAAGTTTGGAGGTGGTGACTCCAAAGTTTTGGAAACTGAAGCAATGACTGAAGTGTGGTACGTATACTAGAAGAATTCAAGTATTCGAGAAGGACACGACGAGTAAGGAAGGAAGAGAACGTGTGTTATTACGTGGCCAGGTGTGGCGTTGACAACTTGTTAGAGGAACTTGATCGTTATCCGTCCTGAGAAGGAACATTCGGGACGAATGTTTCTAAGGAGGGGAGAATGTTATACCCCGTATTTCCAGAGTATGTACGTGAGGACGTACGTAGAAAAGTTTGAGCCTTAAAGTTAGGCTAGGTTCGAAATTTGTACACAAGTGCCGGAAAGAGTCGTTTTTCGATGAAACGTTTAACTAAACTTGCGGAGGGAAAATTCCGGCTATGTCATTTTTAATTTTTGCGGATTTTTCCGAGAGACGAAACATTTTGGACCAACGGGAGGGTGACATGTGTCACCCTCACATTGGAAGGAAGTGGGCGGCATAGTGGACGAAATAGGTGGCTTGTAGTTGGTAGGATATTTTGTGCAAGTTGGTGTGGTAGATGGATAAGGTGCACATGGCTTAATCCTAGCCCTACACTTGCCTAACACTTGGAAGAATCTTGGCCATTGGTTGGCCATTTCTTGACCTATAAATACCCTACAGTTGAAGACTTTCTTCATCCAAAAACTTGAGCATTTCACTAAGTCTCAAATCCTCCCCTCTCCCTTGTGAGTTTCGTCCACCACACCCTCCCCCGTGAGAAGCCTTGGCCGAGAGCCTCCCTCCCCTTTGTGGTGCCACTAGCAGGGTACCCCTCCCTATCTAGTTGTTTTCGTATAATACCCCTTTTTGTGGTATAGAAATACTCTCCTAGTATTGTTATAATGCCCAAATACTTTAGCCCAAATACCTTATAGTACTTTCCAAAGTTACCTCTATACGTAAAGCCCGGAAAATACTATTATACTTCCTTTAGCCACTAAACGAAACCCTAAGGAAAACCTTTATAGTCGGTTGAAGTGTTAAGTAGAAGTTGCGTAGAACTTCTAAGGGTTGTTTGGAGCGGATTGGAGCACTCGGAGTAGGAGCTTGACGTTGCTCAGGAGCGACTTTTATACTTGGATAATTTTGGGCTCATCGAGGTAAATACTACCGTCCTTCTATTGTAATTGGGAATTACATACTGTAGTTGTACATAAATGAATATAAGATTCATAGAGAATTGAAGCGTAATAGAAGGATATTACGAATAGACTTGAGCGAAATCACATCGTAAGAATATTAGAGTAGAAGTTTAAAGCTGTATTTACATAGAATTTGTATTTACTGATGGTGATAACCTTTATTGGTTGAATGTTACGCAAGTAGCATGTGCTACTTAGAAGGTGGACAAGGCTAGCCGGGTTATAGCCGTGGAGCGTTTCGCTTATAGTCGATAATCGTCGCGAGGTATGTGATTCTTCCTATACTCTTGAGCATGAAGTATTTTAAAGGAATATATATATAGTACGGAAGACGTACGTGTGGCAATGTCTTTTGACTTAAGCCTGAATACTAAGAATCTTGAAGTATTTTAAAAGAGTATATATATATAGTACGGTAGACGTACGTGTGTTAACTGAATGTAGTGTCACGGCAATGTCTTTTGACTTAAGCCTGAATAATAATGATCTTGAAGTATTTCAAAAGATTTAAGAAACCTTTTTGAAAGAAGAGTAATGCTTGGTTTTAAAAAGCTTAAGAGTTATACTAGCTTTATGGGAAGTTAGGTATAACGTCTAAAAGGGCTAAAAAGAATGGTTTACTGATTTTAGAAGTTAAGAGACTTGATCTCAAAAGATAAGAGACTTGACTTAATATGGATGTTTGTGTGAAACCTCATTCGTGAGTAATGAGTACTTGGTTTTTAAAAGGGAATAACGTTTCTTGATTTGAAATCGAATGAGTATCGACAAACCACTGCAGCGTTAATAAAGGAAAATGTATTGAATAATAAAGTATTATTAAAACCAGTAGAAACCTCCATCTGCATAGAAGCTAAGATGAGACAAAATGATATTACATTTCCTAGATCATGGCTGCTTAATAAGATTGATTATAAACAAGAATAACCTACACTCATATAAGGCATATGTTTCTCAGATCGTTTAAAAGAGAATTATATCCTTAAATGATTAAGACTATGAACTATGAAACTTTTCTAAAATAAAGAGACCTGAGTAATTGAAATTAGGCAAACTGGAACTTTAGGGGAAAGAATGTTGTTGAAAAGGAAAGTGTTTTGGTTTACCTAAAAATGTGAGTCACTCTATTTTTTATACTACGGGTATCGGGTGACCTTTACAAAAGGAATGGATCTCTTTAAAAGGAATTTAACGTACGTAGTACTTTAGGGATAAAACCCGGACTTTGATATAAAATGGAAGTACCTTGAGTTGTGTATAACTTGCCTATGCTTGTTGTTGTATAACTTGCCTATGCTTGTTGTTGTGTAACTCGCCTATGCTTGTCGAGATAGCCTTTGTTGTGCAAATGTTGATATCAGGTGACTTCTTGATAAAGAATGGATCTTTTTATGAAAGTCTAGAAGTATGGTAATTTGCTTGTACTTGCTTGTGATAGCCTGGTTGTGTGATATATTGTTATTATTGCTACATGGACATGTCTACACCGATGCAGAATTCCGGGAGCATGTGGCCATGCGGCAGGCTTGATTTCCCGATATATGGTTATTATTGCTACATGGGCGTGTCTGCACCGATGCAGAATTCCGGGGGCACGTGGCCATGCGGCAGGGTTGACCACCCAGTATATTGTTGTTGATGTTACATGGACATGTCTGCACCGATGCAGAATCCCGGGGGCATGTGGCCATGCGGCATTGTTTTTATTGTTGCATCATGGACATGTACGCCGTCACGAGTCCGGCATGTGGCCATGATGCGAACATGATTGATGTTGTGGGCGTGAGACCCATAGTTATATATTGAGTGATGACTTTGAGGGCGTGAGTCCCTGACTTGACTGCTTTTGTCACGCCCCGAACCCGGGCCCGTGACTGGTGCCTTACCCCGGGCACCCTAGTGATACAACATCAGAGAAAACCAGCGGAAATAAAAACTTAAACATTTTTAAATAGACATGGATCAAGATAAAAGAAAATAGGCCAACCAAAACGGTTGCCTTTAAACATATATATATATATGACATTTGAACAGTTACAATCCTTACAACCACCTTGTACAATTACTCTGCACCTCTAAGATTTTTACAACAACTATGGCGGGACAGGGGCCCGCCATACCACAGAATGTACAAGAACCTCTGCACTGTGGTAACATACCAAAGATAAGCCTCGAAGGAGCGGGCTTCCCAATATCTTTGAAAGGTGATCCTATGGCGGGGATCGACAATAGATGTAACTCTACTGCGGCGTGAACGCGGCCCGAAAGAGGTCGATCTGGCAGTACCAAGTATGTGAAGCGAAAATCGTAAATGAAATCATAATAGTCTATATAAAGCGGAGACATGTATGATAACCAAACTACAAGACGCAACATATAAACGATTATATCAAGTCAAGGACTCACGCTCAAATCATCACTCGTGCGGTGGAATTCCTTCCTGCCGGCGATCTATGATATAACAACACCAAGGAGTATACATGAACACGTGTCCCACTGTGTCATAAAAAGCTGTGCAGGCAAGTATAACTACCAGATCCGACCGTACAATAATCTTTGTACAACCATATCATGAAGGCGACCGCGTGGCAAGTGTAATAGCCTCCACTCCACTGCGCCACGTGGCGGCGGGGGCAAGTGAATCGCTACGCGCAGATCACAACCGTAAGTCACGGCTCCATCCAAATCTTGACTCGCGAAGGCGACACGTGGCGGTGCAATAACCTATACCGGATCCACTGCGTCGCGTGGCGACGGGGCAAGTAAGCGACTACGCGCACGATCACAACCGTAAGTCACGATACTTCGCCCGAAGGCGACACGTGGCGGTGCAATAACCTATACTAGATCCACTGCGTCACGTGGCGGCGGGGGCAAATAAGCAGCTACGCGCCGATCACAACCGTAAGTCACGATCTTCGCCATAAATAACCATAATGGTCACATGTCCACATCGTCGGTGTAGACATGCCCATGTAATAATAATAATGGAAGCGTACCCGTGGAATCTCCCGTCACTGCCTGTATGTCCAAGTAAGTTCTCAACAAGTCAACCGACCCTCCATCGAGAGACGCGGTAGAATAGAAACACAATTCTTGCACAACAAGGACTATCTCAATAAGCATAGGCAAGTTATCCAACAACAAGCACAGGCAAGTTACACAACAACAAGCATAGGCAGTTTACACAATAACAAGCATAGGCAAGTTATACAACAACAAGCATAGGCAAGTTATACACAACTCACAGTACTTTCATTTTATGTCAAAATCCGGGTGGTAACCCTAAAGTACTACGTACGTTAAATTCCTTTTAAAGAGATCCATTCCTTTTATAAAAGTCACCCGATACCCGTAGTATAAAATAGAGTGACTCACATTTTTAGGTAAACCAAAACACTTTCCTTTTCAACCACATTCTTTTCCCTAAGGTTCCAGTTTGCCTAATTTCAATTACTCAAGGCTCTTTATTTTAGAAAAGTTTCATAGTTCAATGTCTTAATCTCTTTTAAAACAATTGAGTAACATATGCCTTATATGAGTGTAGGTTATTCTTATTCATAATCAATCTTATTAAGCAGCCATGATCTAGGAATTGTAATATCATTTTGTCTCATCTTAGCTTCTATGCAGATGGAGGTTTCTACTGGTTTTAATAATACTTCATTATTCATTACATTTTCCTTTATTAACGCTGCAGTGGTTTGTCGATACTCATTCTGATTTCCGAAATCAGTAAAACGTTATTCCTTTTAAAAACCAAGTACTCATTACTCACGAATGAGGTTTCACACAAAATTCATATTAATTCAATTAAGTTAAGTCTCTTATCTTTTAAGATCAAGTCTCTTAACTTCTAAAATCAGTAAACCATTTTCTTTACCTCTTTTAAGACGTTATACCTAACTCCCCATAAAGCTAGTATAACTCTTTTTAAAACCTTTTAAAACCAAGTGTTACTCTTCTTTCCAAAAATGGTTTCTTAACTCATTACTTCAAGTTTCTTATTATTCAGGCTTAAGTCAAAAGACATTGCCGTATAACTACGTTCAGTTAACACACGTACGTCTACCGTACTATATATATATACTTTTAAAATACTTCAATATTCTTATTATTCAGGCTTAAGTCAAAAAACATTGCCACACGTACGTCTACCGTACTATATATATTCATGCTCAATAGTATAGGAAGAATCACATACCTCGCGACGATTATCGACTATAAGCAAAACGCTCCACGGCTATAACACGGCTAGCCTTGTCCACCTTCAAAGTAGCACATGCTACTTGCAGAACATTCAACCAATAAAGGATATCGGTCTCATAAATCTGATCCATGTAAATACAGTTTAATCTTCTACTTATGTTTCTTCTGATGTGATTTCAGTTCAAGTCTATTCTGTAATATCCTTTCATTACAGTTCAATTCTCTTCTATGAATCTTATATTCATTTCAATTCAACTACAGTATGTAATTTCCAATTACAATAGAAGGACAGTAGTATTTACCTCGATGAGCCCAAAATTATCCAAGTTTAATGTCGCTCCTGAGCAACGTTTAGCTCCTACTCCGAGTGCTCCAATCCGCTCCAAACAACCCTTAGAAGTTCTGCAACTTATTTAACACTTCAACCGACTATGAAGGTTTTCCTTAGGGTTTCGTTTTTGTGGTGAGGAAAGTATAATAGTATTTCCTGCTCTACGATAGAGGTAACTTTGGAAAGTACTATAAGGTATATGGGCTAAGGTATTTGGGCATTATAACAATACTAGGAGAGTATTTCTACACCACAAAGGGGGGTATTATACGAAAATAGCAAGGCAAGGGGGGTGGGGGTTTGCCTCGGCTAGGGCTCACAAAGGGGGGGGGGGGGTATATCTCTCGGCCAAAGGCCTCACACAAGGGGGGGGGGGGGAGGCTATTGGACGAGATACTACACTAAGGGGGGGAGGAAGAGAGCTTTCAAGACTTAGGAAGATTTTAGGATGAAGAAGTCTTCCAAAGGGTGGGGGGGGGGGGGTATTTATAGGTCAAGGAATGGCCAACCAATGGCCAAGATACTTCCAAGTGTTAGGCAAGTGTAGGGCTAGATTTTAACCATGTGTACCTTATCCATCTACCACACCAACTTGCACAAATATCCTACCTAACCAACCCACCCTTTTCGTCCACCTTTTGCCGCCCCAAAGCTTCCAATGTGAGGGTGACACATGTCACCCT
This sequence comes from Przewalskia tangutica, assembly GCA_029844215.1. Taxonomy (NCBI): domain Eukaryota; kingdom Viridiplantae; phylum Streptophyta; class Magnoliopsida; order Solanales; family Solanaceae; genus Przewalskia; species Przewalskia tangutica. The sequence goes on along the minus strand of CM056722.1, from coordinate 56,591,231 downwards.
CCCGTTGGTCCAAAATGTTTCGTCTCTCGGAAAAATCCGCAAAAATTATAAATGACATAGCCGGAATTTTCCCTTCGCAAGTTTAGTAAAACGTTTCGTCGAAAAACGACTCTTTTCGGCACTTGTGTACAAATTCGCCACTTTGCCTACTTTAAGGTTTAAATTCTTATACGTACACCCTCACGTACATACTCTGGAAATACGGGGTATAACATTCTCCCCTCCTTAGAAACATTCGTCCCGAATGTTCCTTCTCAAGACGGATAACGATGAAGTTCTTCTAACACGTTGCCAACGCCACGCCTGGCCACGAAATAACACACGTTATCTTCCTTCCTTACTCGTCGTGCCCTTCTCGAACACTTGAACTCTTCTAGTATACGTACCACACTTCAGTCATTGCTTCAGTGCCCAAAACATTGGAGTCACTACCTCCAACTGGTCATCTTACTAACCTCAATCTCTCTTAAGACCATTCCCGGCCTTCACGATCCGCTTCTGGTCGAACATATCCACGAACTCATACGATGGTCATCTAAACTTGGGCCCAGCACCCTCATGACCCTACCACCTGGCGGGACCACCCGGCGACCCCACCGAAACAGGCCGCGGGTTGGCCCTCAACATGGCCCCAACCCGACCCACTTAACGCATTACGCTCTTGTTCCCCGATCCGGAACAATCTTACCTATACAGGTCATGAAAGCTACCACTTCCATTTTACACTACCCAAAGAGTTTTTTTCCCACAATAACTCCACGGATACTCATACATTCTGACAAAGATCACCCGCAACATCTTGTACTCAAGACGGCCTTACATCTAAGGTCTCAACTGTAATATTCTAAGGTTCATCATTTTCTCACCCCCAGGCTTACCCTTTTTCACTAACCAGATTTTTAAATCACATTAGCACAACGCTATCCGAACATAACACTTAACACATCATCATAACATCAATACATACAAGTCTCTAGAGGGTTAAGAATATACCTGAAAATAGGCTGTTCAAAGGACCGCTAAAACTGGGAACTTCCACCGCGACCTCTGCCGTGGCCTGCCGGTGTATGAACATCCTGCCTAGCTATGGAAGGTGAAGAACCCGCAACTGCTCTAGTAGTCTGTGCTATCCCAGATGCTACCACCTGTCGGACGATCTCGTCAAATGGCCTCGCCGCAAGTATAGCAATCTCCCAAACCGACGACATTCCCTATGGGCTTTACCAGCGGTCACCGAGATACGGGTGGCCTCATCCTACGCGAAAGCACTCCTACTCCTGAAAATCTGAACCACAGGAGCCCCGACTGCTCACGAATATTCCAAAGCGTCCGGCGGACGGTGGGGACCACTTGCATGGCGGAGGCGCATAATCGCTTTCTTCTTTGAGGCGGTCCGCCTCGAAAGTCACCAAGGACCTGGCGTTGCGGCCTCTTCTGGCGATCTCGGTCATTCCGTCGATTTCTCCGCTCCTCACATCCAAGTGCATAAGCCTGCATGCGGGCAATGTCCGTGCGGTGAAGAGCTGCCGAACAACTCTGCTAGGTAATCATCGAGCCCTGTAACATATCGGTGCACTCGATCCTCCATACTAGCTACTAACGCGGGGACGTATCGAGCCAATGAGTCGAACTCCACATTGTACTCCCGAACCGTACGCCCGTTCTGCCGCAACACCAAAAATCTGTCGGCCCGAGCCCTCCTCATCTGTGGAGGCAAGAAATGTGCAAGAAAGGCATCTGAGAACTCATTCCATACAGTTGGAAGTGCATGCTCTCCCCGGGACAGCTCCCACGAATCAAACTAGTCGACTGCGGTATCACGCAGCCGATGCGAACCTAGGACCACTGACTCGGTCTCCGATGCCTTGATCACTCTCATGATCCGCTGTAGCTGTCGGATGAACTCCTGCGGATCATCCTCAGGCCTCGACCCATAAAACTCTGGCGGTTTACAACTCAGAAAATCCCGTAGCCTCGAACTATCTGATCTAGGATGAACCACTGGTGCTACTGGAACTGCTGCGTCTAGCCTATCCTCAAGTCTGCCTGACCGTGCCATTAATCGGGCCCACTCTTTGTAACTCATCTCCTGCTCCGGTGCGGATCGAGGCTCGTGTCTTGTGGTCTCTGCCACGCTCTACTCGCGACTCCTGCTGCCTTGCCCTTCGGGCGGGTTGCCTTACGGAGGCATAATCGTAAAAGCGAAGTATGTCGGAGGGTCCATCTTATCACACAATCTAAGGCACGATCTCGAATGAGAAGAAATGGAAACCAATCCTAAATGTCCTGCGACCTCACGATTATAGATGTGGTGCACAACACATCGATAATCGAACTACTAGACACGATGCGTAGACACTTTCCGAGGACTAAGCGCTCGATACCACTTTTGTCACGCCCGAACCGGGCCGTGATCGTGCCTTACCGGGCACCCTAGTGATACAACATCGAGAAAACCAATGAAATAAAAACTTAAACATTTTTAAATAGACATGGATCAAGATAAAGAAAATAGGCCAACCAAAGCGGTTGCCTTTCAACATATATATATATATGACATTTGAGCGATTATAATCCTTACAACCGCACAACAAGCTCTGCACCTCTAAGATTTTTACAACAACTATGGCCGGAATGGGCCGCCATACCACGAATGTACAAGAACCTGCACTGGGGTAACATACCAAAGATAAGCCTCAAGGAACTGAGCTTCCCAATATCCGAAAGGTGATCCTATGGCGGGGATCGACAATAGATGTAACTCTACTGCGGCATGAGCACGGCCCGAAGAGGTCGATCTGGCAGTACCAAGTATGTGGCGAAAATCGTAAATGAAATCATAATAGTCTATATAAAGCAGGAGACATGTATGATAACCAAACTACAGTACGCAACATATAAACAGTTATATCAAGTCAAGGACTCACGCCCTCCAAATCATCACTGCGTGCGTGGAATTCCTTCCTCACCGCCGATCATGATATAACAACACCAAGGAGTATACATGAACACCAGTCCCACTGTGTCATAAAAAGCCTGAGGCAAGTATAACTACCGATCCGACCGTACCAATATCGCACAACCATATCATGAAGGCGACACGTGGCAAGTGTAATAGCCTCCACGGCTCCACCGCGCCCACGTAGGCGGGGGGCAAGTGAATCGGCTACGCACTGCATCACAACCGTAAGTCACGAAGCTCCATCCAAATACTGACTCGCGAAGCTGACACGTGGCAGGTGCAATAACCTATACCAGATCCACCTGCGTCACGTAGCTGACGGGGGCAAGTAAACAGCTACGCGCGATCACAACCGTAAGTCACGATACGCCGCGCGAAGGCGACGCGTGGCGGTCGATAACCTATACTAGATCCACCGTCACGTGACGGGGGCAAGTAAACAGGCTACGCACCCGATCACAACCGTAAGTCACGATACTTCGCCATAAATAACCATAATGGTCACATGTCCACATCGTCGGTGTAGACATGCCCATGTAATAATAATAATGGAAGCGTACCCGTGGAATCTCCCGTCACTGCCTGTATGTCCAAGTAAGTTCTCAACAAGTCAACCGACCCTCCATCGAGAGACGCGGTAGAATAGAAACACAATTCTTGCACAACAAGGACTATCTCAATAAGCATAGGCAAGTTATCCAACAACAAGCACAGGCAAGTTACACAACAACAAGCATAGGCAGTTTACACAATAACAAGCATAGGCAAGTTATACAACAACAAGCATAGGCAAGTTATACACAACTCACAGTACTTTCATTTTATGTCAAAATCCGGGTGGTAACCCTAAAGTACTACGTACGTTAAATTCCTTTTAAAGAGATCCATTCCTTTTATAAAAGTCACCCGATACCCGTAGTATAAAATAGAGTGACTCATTTTTAGGTAAACCAAAACACTTTCCTTTTCAACCACATTCTTTTCCCTAAGGTTCCAGTTTGCCTAATTTCAATTACTCAAGGCTCTTTATTTTAGAAAAGTTTCATAGTTCAATGTCTTAATCTCTTTTAAAACAATTGAGTAACATATGCCTTATATGAGTGTAGGTTATTCTTATTCATAATCAATCTTATTAAGCAGCCATGATCTAGGAATTGTAATATCATTTTGTCTCATCTTAGCTTCTATGCAGATGGAGGTTTCTACTGGTTTTAATAATACTTCATTATTCATTACATTTTCCTTTATTAACGCTGCAGTGGTTTGTCGATACTCATTCTGATTTCCGAAATCAGTAAAACGTTATTCCTTTTAAAAACCAAGTACTCATTACTCACGAATGAGGTTTCACACAAAATTCATATTAATTCAATTAAGTTAAGTCTCTTATCTTTTAAGATCAAGTCTCTTAACTTCTAAAATCAGTAAACCATTTTCTTTACCTCTTTTAAGACGTTATACCTAACTCCCCATAAAGCTAGTATAACTCTTTTTAAAACCTTTTAAAACCAAGTGTTACTCTTCTTTCCAAAAATGGTTTCTTAACTCATTACTTCAAGTTTCTTATTATTCAGGCTTAAGTCAAAAGACATTGCCGTATAACTACGTTCAGTTAACACACGTACGTCTATCGTACTATATATATATACTTTTAAAATACTTCAAGATTCTTATTATTCAGGCTTAAGTCAAAAGACATTGCCACGTCGTCACCGTACTATATATATACATGCTCAAGAGTATAGGAAGAATCACATACCTCGCGACGATTATCGACTATAAGCAAAACGCTCCACGGCTATAACCCGGCTAGCCTTGTCCACCTTCTAAGTAGCATATGCTACTTGCAGAACATTCAAACAATAAAGGTTATCAGTCTACTGTAAATACAGTCCTATGTAAATACAATTTAATCTTCTACTTATGTTTCTTCTGATGTGATTTCAGTTCAAGTCTATTCTGTAATATCCTTTCATTACAGTTCAATTATCTTCTATGAATCTTATATTCATTTCAATTCAACTACAGTATGTAATTTCCAATTACAATAGAAGGATAGTAGTATTTACCTCGATGAGCCCAAAATTATCCAAGTTTAATGTCGCTCCTGAGTAACGTTTAGCTCCTACTCCGAGTGCTCCAATCCGCTCCAAACAACCCTTAGAAGTTCTACGCAACTTCTATTTAACACTTCAACCGACTATGAAGGTTTTCCTTAGGGTTTCGTTTTTGTGACTGAGGGAAAGTATAATTGTATTTCCGGGCTCTACGTATAGAGGTAACTTTGGAAAGTACTATAAGGTATATGGGCTAAAGTATTTGGGCATTATAACAATACTAGGAGAGTATTTCTACACCACAAAGGGGGGTATTATACGAAAATAGCAAGGCAAGTGGGGTTTGCTCTGGCCAGTGGCTCACAAAGTGGTATATCTCTCGGCCAAAGGCCTCACTCAAGGGGGGGGGGAGGCTCTTGGACGAGATACTACACTAAGGGGGGAGGAAGAGAGCTTTCAAGACTTAGGAAGATTTTAGGATGAAGAAGTCTTCCAAAGGGGGGGGGGGGGTATTTATAGGTCAAGGAATGGCCAACCAATGGCCAAGATACTTCCAAGTGTTAGGCAAGTGTAGGGATATATTTTAACCATGTGTACCTTATCCATCTACCACACCAACTTGCACAAATATCCTACCTAACCAACCCACCCTTTTCGTCCACCTTTTGCCGCCCCAAAGCTTCCAATGTGAGGGTGACACATGTCACCCTCCCGTTGGTCCAAAATGTTTCGTCTCTCGGAAAAATCCGCAAAAAATATAAATGACATAGCCGGAATTTTCCCTTCGCAAGTTTAGTAAAACGTTTCGTCGAAAAACGACTCTCTTCGGCACTTGTGTACAAATTCGCCACTTTGCCTACTTTAAGGTTTAAATTCTTATACGTACGCCCTCACGTACATACTCTGGAAATACGGGGTATAACAGCTTTTATGTTGCGTACTGTATTTTGGTTATCATACATGTCTCCTGCTTTATATAGACTGTTATGATTCAACTGCAGTATTTTCAGTTTCACATACTTGGTACCTGTTGTATCGACTCTCGGGGCTGCGTTCATGCCGCAGTAGAGTACACCTGAGTTGATCCTCGCCATAGGATCACCGCTCAGATTGGGAAGCTCCGCCTCTCCGAGGCTTATTCTTTGTATGTGTTCCCGAGTCAGAGGTTCTTGTACATTCGTGGTATGGCGGCCCCGTCCCGTCATAGTTGTTGTAAATCTTAGAGGTCTGTAGTAATCGCAAGTGTGGTTGTAAAAAAAAAAGGATTAAACTGTTCGGGTTCTTTATGTATTTATATACAGAAGGCACATGTTTTGGTTGGCCTGTTTAATTATAATATCTCTTGCTTCATGTCTTGTTTTTATGTTTCCGCTGGTTTTTCTCTGATGTTGTATCACTAGGGTGCCCGGGGTAAGGCACCAGTCACGGGCCCGGGTTCGGGTCGTGACAGTTTCTACTCACTTTTCCACCTTTTTCAAGGTCCGAATTCAATAACCAAACGCCGCATGTAAGGCACAACAATTCAGCTAACCAAAAGGGGATTACACGCCTTTACAGGACGCGTAAAATTCTGCCCCACAATAATACAAATCAAACCAATAATTCCAAGCCACATTCGGCTATAATATTACAACAATTATCAATTTCCCTTTTAATCCAACTCGTTATTCCAACATGGTATATAAAATCATAACCAATTATATGCCCTCCTATATATAACATGCAATGATTTTAAGCTAACAACCGAATTGATTACAACATGAGTGGCTAACATGCCCATTTTCGGTTTTCAACAAGACGACAAGATCCATATCTTTTCAATCTTTAATCTAGCAACCCCAAGTTCATTTCTTAACTACTATAACTTGAAATCTTCATTAACACAAGAAGGTGAAGGTTTTACCTCAAGAAGCCCTCTTTCCGAAATCTTCTTCACTTTAAAATTACCCACACGAACCCTCTACAAGCTTGCCAACACTTTTCCTTCTTGAAGCCCTTCCAAAAATCTCACCGGGGTTCATCAATTTGAGAGAGAGGAGAGGGGTTTTTCTTAGGGAAACCCTTGCAAATGGCCAAGTCTTGAAGACTTGGCCCTAAAATAAGACCCTCACTTGGTCAAAAGGATGGGAGGGACACTTGTCACCCTCCCATAGGCCTTTTAACAAAATATCCCCTGTTTTTCGCCCCTTTCTGCGCAAAAATCCCGCCTTGGCGCCGCGGCCCTGCCTCCGGCGCCGCGGCGCTGCAACCTCAGAGGGGTTTCAGAATTATTGGCGCCGCGGCCCTGCTGACGGCGCCGCGGCGCTGCGACGCTTGCTGGGAAGTCTGTCCCCTGCGTCAGCCTACCGAACTTCTAACGCCCATAACTTCCTACCCCGATGTCCAATCGACGAGTGGTTTGTTGCGTTGGAAACTAGACTCAACTAACTTCATACTAGTCTTTTAAAACACCTCAAAACTCCTAAAGAATTTGGGGATATACCGCTCCAAAGTTGACTAAACGTCTGCCTACAACATTTTGCCAACCCAACTTTCCAAATTCAAATCTTATTTCCTTTCGTACGTTCTTATCTTATCCTCTGGAATTTACGGGGTGTAATAATTTACCCCTCATTTATACTCTTACCCTGAAGAAGGTGGTAAAGCAGGTGGTATAACGATCTTTGGGGATTTACCCCTCATTTATACTCTTACCCCGGCAAGGTGGTAAAGGTGGTATAACGATCTGGGATTTACCCTCATTTATACTCTACCCCGAAGGTGGTAAAGGTGTGGTCTAACGATCTTTGGGGATTTACCCTCATTTATACTCTTACCCCAAGAAGGTGGTAAAGCTGTGGTATAACGATCTGGGATTTACCCTCATTTATACTCTTACCACGGAAGGTGGTAAAGCATATGGTATAACGATCTTTGGGGATTTACCCTCATTTATACTCTTACCCCGGAAGGTGGTAAAGCAGGTGGTATAACGATCTTTGGGGATTTACCCCTCATTTATACTCTTACCCTGAAGAAGGTGGTAAAGCAGGTGGTATAACGATCTTTGGGGATTTACCCCTCATTTATACTCTTACCCTACCTCAACTGGCCATCATACATAACATAAGCACTACCGGCTTATCACACAATAAGTAAGCAAGTTAAGAAATCCCCCTAACTTCTTATTAGTCTTATTCATATACACTCTCATTTTGGTTTACTTAAGGCACTAACATGACATTATAAATCCGGGAATCTAACCCGCCTCCTGGTCACATGCCCCAGAATCCCACATCGTATAAGCATGTCCAAGGAGTAACACAAATAATGGAAGCATGCCCGTGGAATCCCACATCACCGCTTCACGCCCAAGTAAACTCACAACAAGACAAACCTCCAACCGAGAGTCGCGGCAACGTAATAAAACATAATACTTGCACTCAAAGGCTATCACCAGCACACATAGGCAAGTTCATAAAATCTATAGACTTTCATTTTATAAACTCAAGGCACTTATAGAATAATTCTCAATTAAACAAGCCAAAGTACTACGTACGTACATTCTTTTCAAAAGACTCTTTTTTATGTAAAACCCCAAGATACTAACACCCCTAGTATCAATGTATGTCTATTTTTCAAAGTAAGTTACTACACTTTTAGAAAACTCATTTCAAAGCTTGAAATCAAGTAACTTCCAATTTTCACAATCTAGGCAACTTATGCCCATTACTCAAAATAGACAACCTTCTTAACCTTCCATAAAGCTGTTATAACCAACTTCCCATAAAGCCGTTATAACCCTTTATGGTTTTAGACATATTCATTCCTTTTATAACCAAGAGACTTATACTTTTAAAACCAAGTATCAATACTTACAAATCAAGTTCTTAACTTTCCAAATACTTCAAGTCTCTTAATATTTAGAAAACAAGTTTCTTCTCTTAAATCATGTCATTTCTCCTCTTTTAAAACAATTAAGTAAAATACTCATTTGACTCCCCTAAAGTCATTATAACAACCCTTTTGTTTTGGAACTAAGGAACTAGCCAAAAGATTTGGAAACCCCTTCCTTTTCAAGACTCTATGTACTTTAAGAAAAATACTTTCACTCTTAAGAATCCAAACTCCACTAAGGCAATGGATTATACAACTTACAATTTAAACATCAAAGTACAATCAAGGAAGCACATAGAACAAATTCTATTTTAGGCAATCCAAATATAACCAAGGAATGGATCATTTAAGGAGTAGGACATACTTTCTTTATCTTAAGGAATCATGCTAGAAGAGGAGATAGTTCACATACCTTTTCGGCTAAATCCACAAGCTAAGCCGAATACGCCGTACGTAGAATTGTCAACCTATAATGGTCACAACATGACTATCAATTTCTAGTCTCTAACGTAGAATAATATTAAGTAAGCGGTCTCTAATTCTACGGAAAATCGGGCAGCACTTCCTTTGTTTCTACTCACTTTGCCACCTTTTTCAAGGCCGAATACAATAACCAACACGCCACATTTAAGGCTCAAAACAACAACCAAACAAAGGGGATTACACGCCTTACAATACGTGTAAAATTCCTCCCCACAATTAATACGAAGTAGTTCCATATTCAAGCCATTCTCGGCCAACAACATAACCAACAATTCAAAGTCTTTTCCAATCCTTTTCCAATTCCAAGTTCTAAGGTCTAACATGTTATATAGTCATAAACAACTTCAACAACTACAACTTCCTTCTTTATACAACATGCGACGACTTAAACTAATAATCAACTTGAATTGTAATCTTAAGGCTAACATGCTAGTTTTCGGATTAGGGTTACAATAGCCAATATAATTATCAAACTTCATACTAAACATCTCATGCTTTCTAATATCCGTAACTACAAATATAAGTAAACTTTAATTGCTAAAACGACAAGATTTATACCTTTATAAGCCCTTAAAAATTCCAAGATTCAAAGTCGCTCCCTAGAAAATTCTTAGCTCCTATACTTATGTTCCAATCCGCTCCAAGCACTCCTTAGAAGCCTATGAAGAACCCATCTTCAAGTTCCAACTTCAAAGTTGAAGAACTCCTTAAGTTTCCGCCTTGCGACTAATACGAAAACGTCGTTTTTCCGAAATCTTTCTATTGAGATATCCTTACAATACCCTTAGGGACATTGGGTTTAAGTCTTGTGAACAATGGATCAAAACTACAAATTTTTCTTGTGGCAATATGTGCAAACCCGAGAGCTTCTAGCAAGAACAACAATGTTGTGATTTTTTTCTAAGTGTTGGAAGACCTTGTCTTGCACTAGGGTAGTATATAAAACACATTGGAGGGCTTAGATTGCAACACATGAGTGGCTAGGATGAGTTTCACTAGGATCAAGCCCAAGTGGCAAGTTGACTTTGGTCAATAATATCAAGCTTTGAAGACTTATCTTCCAAGATGGTCAATGACCATTTTACCCCTTACTATTTCGACCAAGACCATGTGTGGGGGTGCCACGTGTCGCCCTCTCATTCGTCCATAAAATTCCATAACCCTCGTGGGCCCCACAAAACGTAAAATTCCTCGGGTGGGCCCCACATGACCAAATCCGTAAAAATAAATTTCCATAACGTTAATAAGTTCCATACTCTTCAAATAATGCATTTTGAGAATCTAATTCTCCTCAACGAACATTTTTCCTTTCCGACGTTCGGAAGATTTTCTGTCGGAAAAACAATTCTTCCTTTCGTACAAATTTCCAAGTCTTGATTCCTTACATACATTCTCTTATACAAGTCCTGGACTTACGGGGTGTAACATTCTTCCCCCCTTAAAAACATTCATCCCCGAATATTCTTAGTCGGTTTCCAAGCTATACAAACTCCGGCACAGTTTCTATACTATGTCTATCAATCAAAACTCCACAAGACCTACGATGCCACACATGGCCACCACATAACATACGTAAACATATCAATGGACCTTCCGTCCGCGACCCCTTCTCACAAAACTCGAAGGTTACAATCTTCTCAAACACGGGATCCTTAGAGGTTCCTTTCTTTCCTTACTTGTCATACTTTCTCGTACTTCCAAACTTATTTGAGCATACGTACAAAATTTCAAATATTGATTCTGTTCCCCAATCCTTGGATTACTATCCAAACTTGGCCATTATGTTACTTGAATTTCCGCTAAGGCTTTTCTCGGTCCTTACGACCTAGTTCCGGTGGAACGCATCCACGAACTCGTACAACGATTAACTAAACTTGGGCCTTGCATCCTCGGGACCCTATCACAAAACGGGACCATTTCTAACTGACATCACCCCAATACATACTACCGGTTGACCCGAAATGAGTCCATAACCCGACCCATCGTCACACTTAACTTCTCATTCTTAGTCTGAAGTAAATCTCTCTCTTATCTCAAGGTACTTCTCACCCTATCCCCCTATTCACTAGAGGTTCGGCACATAAACCAAAGTATTTCTACTGCACCTCTTCCCTATCGGGTCTTACATCGCATGGGCAATTACTACTTGTGAACTCTACACAACTATAGTCTCAGTTCACTTACCATTCTTGTCAACATTCTTAACTTTTCACTTTACTAATCAAAGTATTCCTACCTCTGGAGGTACTATCACTTACAACTGCTAGCAACAAAGGGAAAACATATATGCTAGGGCGAAATCTGAATCTATCAATGCACGTAGGATTCCAAAGAATCGAAATATACCTGTAACCCCATGCGATGTCGCCTCCTGATCCTGTCCCGTAGTAACGTCAGCTATGCGGTTCGAAGGACCGCCAGAACCATAAACTCCACTCGACTCTACCACTACCGGGCCGACATCCAACACCCCGCCTCGGGGACGATAACCGCGAGGAATGGGAATCAACCATCGGCCTCATAGGCTGAGCCACCTCACCGGTGCTCTTTCTAAAAGGACATACCCTCCGTATATGGCCCGGATGGCCACAACAATAACAAACACCTGTGCCATAACGGCATTTCCCCAAATGACGCTTACTACATCGGAAACACTGAGGAAAAAATGGCCTCGACTGAGAAAATCCTCTGCTCCTTTGAGAACCTCGACCCCTGGAGCTTGGACCGGCTCCTAAATACCTTGTGGGATCAAATCTCCCACCTGTGAACTACGGGGGTATGTATTGGGTAGACTGGGATGAATATCTCAATCGCTGCTGAGGCAGCTCGTCCAAAAACTCACCGGGATAACCAACCGGTCTAGCCCTCTTACGCTGATCTCCGCGTTGGCCCTCTACCCTCTGTACACCTGTCTGTACCGGCCGAATAACCTCCTGCTGATGAAACTGTAGCACCGCTATCTTGGTCAATAACATAACTGCTTCCCTCATAACCCTATAGTCTTCTCCTAACTGAGGAACTGGAGGCTCTGGGGCTGTGGCCTCAAAACCTGGCGCAGGAGAACTCGATGACTGCGACACAATATCCGGTATACCCTGGGCATAAGCCCTATCAACTCTCTGAGTCTGACTAGTAGCTCCTGCTACTCCTTTGCCCTTCTGGGCGGCTGTTGCCCTCCTTGGAGGCATAACTGTAACACAAAATTACGTCAGAGAGGAATTATCTTACTAACACAGCTCTATGGCACGATCTTAGAGTGAGAAGAATAGAAACCAACTCCTAAATGTCCTGTAGCCTCCTGTTTATGGGTGTGGCGCGCAACACACCGATAATCAAGATTCTACTAGACACGGTCTGTAGACATTCCGAGGACTGACTGCTCTGATACCACTCTGTCACGCCCCGAACCCCGGGCCCGTGACTGGTGCCCTACCTGGGCACCCTTCTACCTTAACAACTAAGTAAACTGCGGAAATTAAATAACACCTCATTTTTTTTTCAAAACCAACATACGTACAAGGGCAAAGCCGACAAGGCTGCCATAATATACATAATCAAAAGACACTACACTGTACATGAGTCCAATCCCACATATGAATACAGACCTCTAAGAGTTATACTGAACTATGACGGGACAAGGCCCCGCTGCATCTATAATCAGATAAAAGCACATCGAAAGAACTTATACCAAAAAGGTAAACTCCCAATGTAGGAGCTATCCAAAACTCGAGCGGTCCTACACTGCAGATCACCAACCAGCGTACCTAAACTCATGCGATGAACGCAGCCTCCGGCGAGGTCAAGACGAAGAATGTACCAAGTATGTGAAACTTAAAATATCAGAATGAAATCATAATACTATAATAAAATCGAGATGTATGATAACTCAATTAACAGGCGAGGCCTTACTAACAATGAGAGTAATCAAAAGTATGGGTAGCAAATCCACTAAACAGTGGTATAACGATCTTTGGGGATTTACCCTCATTTATACTCTTACCCCGAAGGTGGTAAAACAGTGGTATAACGATCTTTGGGGATTTACCCTCATTTATACTCTTACCTCAAGAAGGTGGTAAAGGTGGTATAACGATCTTTGGGGATTTACCCTCATTTATACTCTTACCCGAAGAAGGTGGTAAACAATTGGTATAACGATCTGGGGATTTACCCTCATTTATACTCTTACCCTGAAGAAGGTGGTAAAGCAGGTGGTATAACGATCTTTGGGGATTTACCCCTCATTTATACTCTTACCCTGAAGAAGGTGGTAAAGCAGGTGGTATAACGATCGTTGGGGATTTACCCCTCATTTATACTCTTACCCTGAAGAAGGTGGTAAAGCAGGTGGTATAAAGATCTTTGAGGATTTACCCCTCATTTATACTCTTACCCTGAAGAAGGTGGTAAAGCAGGTGGTATAACGATCTTTGGGGATTTACCCCTCATTTATACTCTTACCCTGAAGAAGGTGGTAAAGCAGGTGGTATAACGATCTTTGGGGATTTACCCCTCATTTATACTCTTACCCTACCTCAACTGGCCATCATACATAACATAAGCACTACCGGCTTATCACACAATAAGTAAGCAAGTTAAGAAATCCCCCTAACTTCTTATTAGTCTTATTCATATACACTCTCATTTTCGTTTACTTAAGGCACTAACATGACATTATAAATCCGGGAATCTAACCCGCCTCCTGGTCACATGCCCCGGAATCCCACATCGTATAAGCATGTCCAAGGATTAACACAAATAATGGAAGCATACCCGTGGAATCCCACATCACTGTCGGTACGTCCAAGTAAACTCACAACAAGACAGCCGACCCTCCAACCGAGAGTCGCGGCAACGTAATAAAACATAATACTTGCACTCAAAGGCTATCACCAGCACACATAGGCAAGTTCATAAAATCTATAGACTTTCATTTTAGAAACTCAAGGCACTTATAGAGTAATTCTCAATTAAACAAGCCAAAGTACTACGTACGTACATTCTTTTCAAAAGACTCTTTTTTATGTAAAACCCCAAGATACTAACACCCGTAGTATCAATGTCACAACCCGATCCCGGGCCCGTGACTGGTGCCTTACCCGGGCACCCAAGTAGACATACATCAGAGTAACCAGCGGAATATAAAAACAAGACATGAAACATATGTAAAATGAGACACAGTTTATCCAAGAAAAGATTGCCTTTCGGCATGTATATATACATCAAGAGTGAACAGTTACATCCCAACTTTACAACAGGACTACAGACCTCTAGGAATGTAAACAACTATGGCGGGACAGGGCCCCGCCATACCCTGAATGTACATAAAGCTACAATGACAGGGAGATCATACCCAAAAAGACAAGCCTCCGGAGAAACGGGGCTTTCCCAAAAGCAGAAGCGGTGATCCTAGGAGCGGGGACCAACAATAGGAGTACCTCTACCTGCGGCATGAACGCAGCCCCCCGAAGGAGGTCAGTACAACAGGTACCAAGTATGTGAAACTGTAAAGTATTGAAATGAAATCAAAGCATTTTAAAACCACTTACAAAAGCAACTATTTCAACCGCACATAGTGCCACAGCATAAACAAGAGCAAAATAGATATAATGTAACTGGTCTTTTCTAGGCCGCTAATGATCGAAGAAAGGTCAATCGCCTATAGTATCATTATGCGAGCCTATTCCTGGACTTCTGCAGTCCGCATAGACCACCTAGGCCCGCATGAGGTATTCATCGCATCGGGGGTAGCTAACCCTCGGCATCAACCTGGACTCCCGCAGTCCGCATAGTCACACAGACCGCATGAGGTATTCCTCGATCGTAACACACCGAGTGATCATCCCGAACTCCCGCAGCCCGCATAGGTCACATGCACTGCATGAGGTATTCCTCGCATCGGGGGCGGCTAACCCTCGGCATAACAAGTCAGGGGTATAAGTGATATAATATCAGCACAACTACTTATCGTTAAACAACATAAGCACAACAAGGGAACCCCCTTTACACAAACGTTACAAGACACTAACACACGTAGCATCATAATATTTCTACTTATCAAACCAACTTACCACACCTTCAGAAATCATTTATAAGGCTTTTATAAACAATAAGTAAACCGTTTCCTCTTATCTTTCTTAAGTCGTTATACCTAACTTCCCATAAAGCTAGTATAACACTTAAACTTGTTGAAAAACCAAGTATTACTTTTCTTTCGAAAATGATTCATAACTCTTTTGAAATACTTCAAGATTCTTATTATTTAAAACTCAAGTCAAAGACATCAGAGTAAAACCAATTTTAGTTAACACACGTACGTCTACCGTACTATATATATCAAAAATATCATGCTCAAGAGGATAGGAAGAATCACATACCTCCTGGCAAATCCACCGCCAAGTCGAATATGTCGCTACAGAGTATCAACCTATAATAGTCAAATACGCCTATCAACGCCTAGACTACTCAGAGAATATTCTAAGCGAAGGTTCTTTATTCTACGGAAAATTGGGCAAGATTTCCTACCCGCCAAACTACACAAGTCATCAGAATACAGCCCAATGTAAGTACAGTTCAATTCTCTTCTTTTATACCAACCTTCTATTAATCTTATACTCATTTCTATACTACTACAGTATGTAATTTCCAATTACAATAGAAGGACAAAGATTATTACCTCGATAAGCCCAAAATTATCCAAGATTAAATGTCGATCCTGAACAACGTTTAGCTCCTAATTTGCACGCTCCGATAGCTCCAAGAAACCCTTAGAAGTTTCTAAACAACTTCTACTTAATACTTCAACCAACTATGAAGATTTTCCTAGGGTTTCGTTTTGTGACTAAATGATATAAAGTAGTATTTCCGGGTTTTTAGTATAGAGGTAACTTTGGAATACAACAAGAGATTTTTTTGGCTAAGGTATTTGGGATAGTAACAATACTAGAAGACAATTTTTCTACCAAGTGGGGGGGGGTGGTGTTGTTTCGGACGAGAGCTAGGGAAAGTGGGGAGGACTTTGGACGAGAACTTCTCTAAGGGGGGAGGGAGTTTTTGTGACTTGGAAATTGTTTTTGTGGATGAAGAAGTCTTGCACTTAAGGGGGGGTATTTATAGAACCTTCACTGGCCAAGATTAAAACAAATTGAGGGTGAAGATTGGGTTGCTTGTGTGAGTGGAGTCTTCCACCAAGTGTCCACCACAATATTGGGACATATGTCCACCACAACTTTGGGACATATGTCCACCACAAAAATGAGCCATGTGGCTATCCACTTGCTCCACAAAAAACGTCCAAACCTACTCCCACTATTCCAAAAAAATATCTTGCAAGACTTGACTTATTGACTTGGCCACTAGCCCACAATTTTCGTCCAATCAATGCCACCTAAGGGTGACACATGTCGCCCTCCTATTGGTCCAAAATATTTCATCTCTCGGAAAAATCCATAATAAATTAAAATATTAAAAACGTAAAATTTCCTTCACAAGGTTCGAAATCTTTTCCGATGGAAGTTCACAATTTCGTCCTTAACCTAATTAGGGCTTGTACAAACGTACGTACGTCCTCACATACATACTCTGGAAATATGAGGTATAACATTCTCCCCTCCTTAGAAACATTCGTCCCGAATGTTCATTCTAGATTCAATTAAAACAGAAACGACATAGCTCATCACAACTTAAACAGTTTGCAAATGCCACACATGGCCACAATACAACACTTAAGTACATATGATAATTAAAACCAACAAGTAGGAAAGGGAGTTACCTGGAGGTGTGGGGAATAGGTGAGGATACCTCTGCCTCATGTCCTCCTCTGCTTCCCACGTCATCTCCTCTCTGTGCTCGTTCCGCCATAAGACCTTGACGGAAGCCACATCCTTTGTCCGCAGACGTCTAACCTGACGATCTAGTATCGCTATGGGAAACTCCTCATACGATAACCCCTCGGTCACCTGGACATAGTCAATCGGGTGTACTCTAGATGGATCTCCGATACATCTCCTCAGCATAGAAACATGGAAAACCAGATGCACTGCCTCCAGATTGGACGGCAGATCCAACTCATAGGCAACCTTGCCTACCCTGCGGACAATCTGATAAGGCCCAATGTACCTTGGGCTGAGCTTCCCTTTCTTCCCAAACCTCATCACACCCTTCATGGGTGACACCTTCAGGAAAACCCAATCATCAACCTCAAACTCCAGATGCCGACGACGATGATCTGCATACGACTTTTGTCGACTCAGTCTTTGCCAAGAATCGCCTCGATAAGCTTTACCTTATCCACCGCTCGAACTGTGTCTGGTCCCACTAACTGCACCTCGCCCACATCAAACCAGCCTATCGGCGATCTGCACTTCCTCCCATACAAGGCCTCATAAGGCGTCATCTGAATACTGGAGTAGTAGCTATTATTATACGCAAACTCTACTAGAGGCAAATGATCCTCCCAGCTACCCCTGAAATCAATAACACAGGCTCGCAGCATGTCCTCAAGAGTCTGGATAGTACGCTCGCTCGTCCGCCTGTCTGAGGATGGAATGCGATCGAGGCTCACTGCGCCCCTAATCCTTCCGGAAAGACCTCCGAAGTTAGCCGTAAACCGGCTCCTGGCCGAGATATGATAGATATAGGACACCATGCAGCCTCACGATCTCTGATGTAAAGTTCGGCATAATCCTCGGCCGAAAAAGTCGTCCTGACTGGAAGAAAGTGGGCTGATTTTGTCAGCCTGTCGACGATAACCCTGATAGAATAATGCTTCCTCTGAGTGCGAGGTAACCCTGTGATAAAGTCCATGTTGATCACCTCCTACTTCCGTGTCGGAATCTCTATCGTTTACAATAATCCACCGGGCCTCGTGCTCTACCTTACCGCCGACAACACGGCATCGGGCAATAAACTCGCAACGTCCTCTTTAGGCCATCCCACCAATACATGACCGAGGTCGTGGTACATCTTTGTCGACCCGGATGGATAGAGTAACGCGCGCCGCGTGCTTCTAGAACTCGCCGCCAAGTCCCGCAATATCCGAACACACAACTGCCCTCAAACCTTAGCACCCCATCAAAGTGCTACTCAAAGGACCCTTCCTCACGAAGAGTCGATCACGATACCGTGTCAAAATCGGATCTCAAATCGCTGCCTCTTCACCTCCTCGATGATGGAAGATTCGCAACCTCTCGAACTCGAACCCCATCGCTATCGTAACCAATCAATCGGACTCAAGGCTCGCTAGCTGATGTATCTCGCGACCATGCCCTCCTCTCTGCCGCACATCTGATAGACTACCCATCGACCTACGACTAAGGGCATCTGCCATAACATTGGCCTTCCCTGGGTGGTACAGGATATCGACATCATAATCCTTGAGTAACTCTAACCACCGTCTCTGTCGTAAGTTCAACTCTCTCAGTCAAGATATACCGAGGCTCTGTGGTCTGTGTAAATATCCACATGAACTCCATACAAATAGTGCCTCCAGATCTTCAAGGCGTGAATCACCGCTGCCAACTCCAAATCATGGGTGGGGTAGTTCTTCTCATGCTTCTTGAGCTATCGAGACGCGTACGCTATAACCTTACCCTGTTGCATCAACACACATCCAAGCCCGATGCCTGACGCATCACAATACACTACATAGCCGTCTAGGCCCTCTGGAAGAGTAAGAACTGGGGCGGTCGTCAACCTCTCATTCAAGAATCGAAGCCCTCTCACAAGCATCCGCCCACCAAACTTAGTTGCCTTCTCGAGTCACTTAGTCAAAGGTGCCAAATAAGCAAACTTCTCCACGAACCTCCGATAGTAACTGCAAGGCCCGTAAAGTTGCGCACTGCGGAGTAGTAGGTTCAGGCCAACTCTCGATCGCCTCGATCTTGGCCGTATCCACCCGAATACCATCAGCCTCCACAATGTGCCCAAGAAAATCCACCGAAGCCAACCAAAACTCACATTTGGAATACTTGGCATACAACTGCTGGTCCTGGAGAACTCTCAAAGATCGCCTCAATGCCCGCATGCTCCCGCCCGAGCTGAATAAACCAAGATGTCATCAATAAATACTATCACAAACGTATCCAAAAATGGCTTGAACACTCGGTTCATCTGTTACACCCCGAAAGTCCAGGACATGTATAAGATAATGTACGTAAGGGAATCAAGACTTGGAAATTGGTACGAAAGGAAGAATTGTTTTTCCGACGGAAAATCTTCCGAACGTCGGAAAGGAAAAATGTTCGTTGTTGAGAATTGGATTCTCAAAATGCATTATTTGAAGAGTATGGAACCTATTAACATTATGGAAATTTATTTTTACGGATTTGGTCACGTGGGGCCCACCCGAGAAATTTTACGTTTTGTGGGGCCCACGAGGGTTACGGAATTTTATGGACGAATGGGAGGGCGACACGTGGCACCCCTCCCACATGGCTTGGTCGATTTATGCAAAGGGCAAAAGGGTCATTTGACTATTGTGTAGATGAGAAAGTCTTGCTAAGTTAGAGCTTGAGATTGTTGACCAAGGTCAACTTGTCCACTTGGGCTTGATCCATGTGATCTTCATCCTAGCCTTCCATTTGGTTTTATCCTAGCCTTTGATTTATTTATATATACTACTACTACTACTACTAGTAGGAAGACTTCCACACTTAGAAAAAAAAATTGAAGAACATTTGTTCTTGTTCATAGGAGCTCTCGGCCAAAGAGGCTTTTGAGAGAAGAATTTTTTCGTTTGTGGTTCATTAGCCACAAGACTTTAACCCAAGGTTCATGAGTGTATTGTAAGGATATATCAATAGAAAAATCCCGGAAAAATGTAGTTTTCGTATTAGTCGCAAGGCGGAAACTTAAGGGGTTCTTCAACTTTGAAGTTGGAACTTGAAGATGGGTTCTTCATAGGCTTCTAAGGAGTGCTTGGAGCGGATTGGAACTTAAGGAAAGGAGATAAGAATTGCTAAGGCGCGACTTTGAATCTTGGAAATTTTAAGGGCTTGGAAAGGTATAAATCTTGTCGTTTTAGCAATTAAAGATTTCTTATTGTTGTAGCTTTGGATTTTAGCAAGCATGAAGTATATGTGTTGAAGTTTATAAGTGTTATGGATTGTTGTAGCCTAAAATCCGAAATGACATATTAGCCATTTGAAGTTGGATTACAAGTTGGTCGTAGTTAGAATAGTCGCATGTTACTTACTTGAAGATTATAGTAGTTATAATCAATTGCGACTTGATATCATGATATGCTAACAACTTGGATTTAAAAGGAAATTGGATAAGAATTGGTATTGTTTTATCCTAGATTGCCGGATTTGGCCTAATAGTTTGTATTAGTTTAATGTCAATTGTGGGGCGGAATTTTACACGTATTGTAAGACGTGTAATCCCCTTTGATTGGTTGTTGTTTTGAGCCTTAAATGTGGCGTGTTGGGTATTGTATTCGGCCTTGAAAAAGGTTGCAAAGTGAGTAGAAACAAAGGAAGTGTTGCCCGATTTTCCGTAGAATTAGAGACCGTATACTTAGTATTATTCTACGTTAGAGACTAGAAGTTGATAGTCTTGTTGTGACCATTATAGGTTGACACTTCTACGTACGGCATATTCGGCTTAGCTTGTGGATTTAGCCGAAAAGGTATGTGAACTATCTCCTCTTCTAGCATGATTCCTTAAGATAAAGAAAGTATGTCCTACTCCTTAAATGATCCATTCCTTGGTTGTATTCGGATTGCCTAAAATAGAATTCGTTCTATGTACTTCCTTGATTGTACTTTGATGTTTAAATTGTAAGTTGTATAATCCTTTTCCTTGGTGAAGTTTGGATTCTTAAAAGTGAAAGTATTTTACCTAAAGTACATAGAGTCTTGAAAAGGAAGTGGTTTCCAAATCTTTTGGCTAGTGCCTTAATTCCAAAACCTAAAGGTCATTATAATGACTTTAGGGGAGTCAAAGGAGTGATTTACTTAATTGTTTTAAAAGAGGAGAAATGACATGATTTAAGAGAAGTAACTTGTTTTAAAGGTGTGAGTTACTTGAGGTTTAAAAGTAGAAGAAACTTGTTTTCTAAATATTAAGAGACTTGTAGTATTTTGAAAGTTGAGAACTTGAGTTGTAAGTATGTGATACTTGGTTTTTAATAGTATAAGTCTCTTGGTTATAAAAGGAATGGATATGTCTAAAACCATAAAGGGTTATAACGGCTTTATGGGAAGTTGGTTATAACGGCTTTATGGAAGGTTAAGAAAGTTGTCTATTTTTTATTAATGGGCACAAGTTGCCTAGATTGTGAAAATTTGAAGTTACTTGATTTCAAGCTTTGAAATGAGTTTTCTAAAAGTGTAGTAACTTACTTTGAAAAATAGACACACCTTGATACTACGGGTGTTAGTATCTTGGGGTTTTACATAAAAAGGAGTCTTTTGAAAAGAATGTACGTACGTAGTACTTTGGCTTGTTTAATTGAAAATTATTCTAAGTGTGCCTTGATAAGTACTTTGGCTTGATTAATTGAGAATTTTTCTAAGAGTTCCTTGATAAGTACTTTGGCTTGATTAATTGAAAATTATTCTAAGTGTGCCTTGATAAGTACTTTGGCTTGATTAATTGAGAATTATTCCATGTGTGCCTTGATAAGTACTTTGGCTTGTTTAATTGAGAACTTGCCTATGTGTGCTGGTGATAGCCTTTGAGTGCAAGTATTATGTTTTATTACGCCGCGACTGGGTCGGTGGTACCGTCTTGTTGTGATTTTACTTGGACGTACCGACAGTGATGTGGGATTCCACGGGTATGCTTCCATTATTTGTGTTACTCCTAGGACATGCTTTCGATGTGGGATTCCGGGGCATGTGACCAGGAGGCGGGTTAGATTCCCGGATTTATAATGTCATGTTAGTGCCTTAAGTAAACTAAAATGAGAGTGAATATGCATAAGACTAATAAGAAGTTAGGGGGATTTCTTAACTTGCTTATTTATTGTGTGACGGCCGGTTGAGATAGGGTAAGAGTATAAGTGAGGGGTAAACCCCCAAGACGCTATACCACCTTCTCCAGGGTAAGAGTATAAATGAGGGGTAAACCCCCAAGACATTATACCACCTGCTTTATCACCTTCTCCAAGGTAAGAGTATAAATGAGGGGTAAACTCCCAAGACATTATACCACCTGCTTTATCACCTTCTCCAGGGTAAGAGTATAAATGAGGGGTAAACCCCCAAGACATTATACCACCTGCTTTACCACCTTCTCCAGGGTAAGAGTATAAATGAGGGGTAAACCCCAAGACGTTATACCACCTGCTCGTTTCCTACTTGGCCGTACAGTTTTTAGGACACATGTGGGACTTGGTGTTCACGTATGCCTATTGGTGTTATATTATATCATGGACTGCGGCAGTGAGAAAGGATTCCACGGGCATGATTGATATTATGGGCGTGAGACCCATGGTTATATTTTAGTAATGACTTTGAGGCACGCGCCCCCGACTGATATGATCATATGTATCAGGTATCGTAGGTTGGCTATCATACATGTCTCTGCTTTGTTTAGATCGTATGATTTCGTTACGCATTTCATCGCTCACATACTTGGTACATTCTTCGCATCGACCTCCTTCGGGCCGCTCATGCCGCAGTTTAGGTACACTGTTTGGTGATCGGCAGTGTAGGATCCTCGCCGTAGTTTTGGATAGCTCCTTCTGCTCGAGTTTATCTTTTGGTATAAGTTCTTTCAAGATGTGCTTTTGTACGATTATGGAGTACGGCGGGTCTTGTCCCGTCATAGTTCAAGAAACTCTGTAGAGTCCAGATTCATATGTGGGATTGGACTCATGTACGGTGTGGTGTCTTTTGTTATGTATTTTATATGGCGGCCTTGTCGACTTTGCCCTTGTACGTAAGTTGGTTTTAAAAAAAAAAAGGTGTTATTTAAATTTCGCAAGTTTACTTAGTTGTTAAGGTAGAAGGGTGCCTGTAGGGCACCGCCACGCCCGGGTTCGGGTGTGACAGAGTGGTATCGAGCGATCGGTCCTGAATGTCTACGCACCGTGTCTAGTAGAGTCTTGATTATCGGTGTGTTGCGCGCCACACCTATAAACAGAGGCTACAGACATTTAGGAGTTGGTTTCTATTCTTCTCACTCTACGATCGTACATGTAGCCGTGTTAGTAAGATAATTCCTCTCGACGTGATTTTGTGTTACAGTTTTGCCTCCAAGGAGGCAACAACCGCCGAAGGGCAAAGGAGTAGCAGGAGCTACTAGTCGACTCGGAGAGTTGATAGGGCTTATGCCCATGGTATCTGTATACCGGATGTTGTTCCGCGGCGAGTTCTTCAAGGCCAGTTTTGAGACCCCAAAGACTGAGCCTCCAGCTCGCCAGGAGAAGACTATAGGTCATGAGGAAGCCGTTATGTTATTGACCAAGATAGCGGTGCTACGATTTCATCGCAGGGGTTATTCGGCCAAGACCGACAGTGTGTACAGAGGTAGAGGGCTAACGCGAGATCATCGTAAGAGGCTAGACCGGTTGGTTATCCTGAGTTTTGGACGAGCGGCCTCGAATGAGTGAGATATTCGTCCCTACCCAAGACATACCCCGCGATTCACGGGTGGGATATGGACCCCACAAGGTATTTAGGAGCCGGTCCAAGCTCCAGGGGTCGAGGTTCTCAGAGGAGCAGAGGACTTTCTCGGTCGAGGTCACCTATTCCTCAGTGTATCAGATGTGGTAAGCATCATTCGGGGAAATGTCGTTATGGCACAGGTGTTTGTTTTTGTTGTGGCCGTCCGGGCCATATTCGGAGGGTATGTCCTTTTAGAAAGAGCACCGGTGAGGTGGCTCAGCCTATGAGGCCGGTAGTTGGTTCCCCTTCCTCCACAACCGGCGTTTCCTGCGAGCGGTGTTCATGTCACCACCGTGGTAGAGGTCAGGGTGGAGTTTATAGTTCTGGCGGTCCTTCGAACCGCATAGATGACGTGACTACTGGACAGGATCAGGAGGCGACATCGCACGGGGTTACAGGTATATCTCGATTCTTTTGAATCATACATGCATTGATAGATTCAGATTTTACCCTAGCGTATATGTTTTCCTTTTATTGCTAGAGTTGTAAAGTGATAGTACCCCCAGAGGTAGGATACTTTGATTAGTAAAGTGAAAAGTAAGAATGTTGACAAGAATGGTAAGCGAACTGAGACTATAGTTGTGTAGAGTTCACAAGTTGTAGTTACCCCGTGACAATGTAAGACCGATAGGGAAGAATGTGCAGTAGAAATACTTTGGCTTATGTGACAAACCTCTAGTGATTGGGAGGATAGGGTGAGAAGTACCTTGAGATAAGAGAGAGATTTATTTTTAGACTAAGAATGAGAAGTTAAGTGTGACGATGAGTCGGGTTATGGACTCATTTCGGGTCAGCCGATAGTATGGAATGGGGTGATGTCAGTTAGAAATGGTCCCGTTATGTGGTAGGGTCCCGAGGATGCAAGGCCCAAGTTTAGTTGATCGTTGTACGAGTTTGTGGACGCGTTCCACCGGAATCAGGTCGTAAGGACCGAAAAGAGCCTTAACGGGAAAGTATGTAACAATATGGCCAAGTTTGGATAGTAACTCCAAGGATTGGAAAATAGAAACAATATTTGAGATTTTGTACGTGTACTAGATAAGTTTGAAATTACGAGAAAGTATGACAAGTAAGGAAAGAAAGGAACCTCTAAGGATCCTGTGTTTGGGAAGGCTGTAACCTTCGAGTTTTGTGAGAAGGGACCACGGACGGAAGGTCCATTGTTATGTTTACGTATGTTATGTGGTGGCCATGTGTGGCACCGTTGGTCTTGTGCAGTTTTGATTGATAGGCATAGTATAGAGTTTATGCCGGAGTTTGTATAGCTTGGCAACCGACTAAGAACATTCGGGGACGAATGTTTCTAAGGGGGGAAGAATGTTACACCCCGAAAGTCCAGGACATGTATAAGAGAATGTACGTAAGGGAATCAAGACTTGGAAATTGGTACGAAAGGAAGAATTGTTTTTCCGACGGAAAATCTTCCGAACGTCGGAAAGGAAAAATGTTCGTTGTTGAGAATTGGATTCTCAAAATGCATTATTTGAAGAGTATGGAACCTATTAACATTATGGAAATTTATTTTTACGGATTTGGTCATGTGGGGCCCACCCGAGGAATTTTACGTTTTGTGGGGCCCGCGAGGGTTACGGAATTTTATGGACGAATGGGAGTGCGACACGTGACACCCCTCACACATGGCTTGGTCGATTTATGCAAAGGGCAAAAGGGTCATTTGACTATTGTGTAGATGAGAAAGTCTTGCTAAGTTAGAGCTTGAGATTGTTGACCAAGGTCAATTGTCCACTTGGGCTTGATCCATGTGATCTTCATCCTAGCCTTCCATTTGGTTTTATCCTAGCCTTTGATTTATTTATATATACTACTACTACTACTACTAGTAGGAAGACTTCCACACTTAGAAAAAAAAATTGAAGAACATTTGTTCTTGTTTGTGAGCTCTACCAAAGGGGCTTTTGAGAGAAGAAATTTTTCGTTTGTGGTTCATTAGCCACAAGACTTTAACCCAAGGTTCATGAGTGTATTGTAAGGATAACTCAATAGAAAAATCCCGGAAAAAGGTAGTTTTCGTATTAGTCGCAAGGCGGAAACTTAAGGGGTTCTTCAACTTTGAAGTTGGAACTTGAAGATGGGTTCTTCATAGGCTTCTAAGGAGTGCTTGGAGCGGATTGGAACTTAAGGAAAGGAGCTAAGAATTGCTAAGGCGCGACTTTGAATCTTGGAAATTTTAAGGGCTTGGAAAGGTATAAATCTTGTCGTTTTAGCAATTAAAGATTTCTTATCATTCTAGCTTTGGATTTTAGCAAGCATGAAGTATATGTGTTGAAGTTTTATAAGTGTTATGGATTGTTGTAGCCTAAAATCCGAAATGACATATTAGCCATTTGAAGTTGGATTACAAGTTGGTCGTAGTTAGAATAGTCGCATGTTACTTACTTGAAGATTATAGTAGTTATAATCAATTGCGACTTGATATCATGATATGCTAACAACTTGGATTTAAAAGGAAATTGGATAAGAATTGGTATTGTTGTATCCTAGATTGCGGATTTGGCCTAATAGTTTGTATTAGTTTAATGTCAATTGTGGGCGGAATTTTACACGTATTGTAAGGCGTGTAATCCCTTTGATTGGTTGTTATTTTGAGCCTTAAATGTGGCGTGTTGGGTATTGTATTCGCCTTGAAAAAGGTGGCAAAGTGAGTAGAAACAAAGGAAGTCTGCTAGATTTTCCGTAGAATTAGAGACCGTATACTTAGTATTATTCTACGTTAGAGACTAGAAGTTGATAGTCTTGTTGTGACCATTATAGGTTGACACTTCTACGTACGGCATATTCGGCTTAGCTTGTGGATTTAGCCGAAAAGGTATGTGAACTATCTCCTCTTCTAGCATGATTCCTTAAGATAAAGAAAGTATGTCCTACTCCTTAAATGATTCATTCCTTGGTTGTATTTGGATTGCCTAAAATAGAATTCGTTCTATGTACTTCCTTGATTGTACTTTGATGTTTAAATTGTAAGTTGTATAATCCTTTTCCTTGGTGAAGTTTGGATTCTTAAAAGTGAAAGTATTTTACCTAAAGTACATAGAGTCTTGAAAAGGAAGTGGTTTCCAAATCTTTTGGCTAGTGCCTTAATTCCAAAACCTAAAGGTCATTATATGACTTTAAGGGAGTCAAAGGAGTGATTTACTTAATTGTTTTAAAAGAGGAGAAATGACATGATTTAAGAGAAGTAACTTGTTTTAAAGGTGTGAGTTACTTGAGGTTTAAAAGTAGAAGAAACTTGTTTTCTAAATATTAAGAGACTTGTAGTATTTTGAAAGTTGAGAACTTGAGTTGTAAGTATGTGATACTTGGTTTTTAATAGTATAAGTCTCTTGGTTATAAAAGTAATGGATATGTCTAAAACCATAAAGGGTTATAACGGCTTTATGGGAAGTTGGTTATAACGGCTTTATGGAAGGTTAAGAAAGTTGTCTATTTTTTATTAATGGGCACAAGTTGCCTAGATTGTGAAAATTTGAAGTTACTTGATTTCAAGCTTTGAAATGAGTTTTCTAAAAGTGTAGTAACTTACTTTGAAAAATAGACACACCTTGATACTACGGGTGTTAGTATCTTGGGGTTTTACATAAAAAGGAGTCTTTTGAAAAGAATGTACGTACGTAGTACTTTGGCTTGTTTAATTGAAAATTATTCTAAGTGTGCCTTGATAAGTACTTTGGCTTGATTAATTGAGAATTTTTCTAAGAGTTCCTTGATAAGTACTTTGGCTTGATTAATTGAAAATTATTCTAAGTGTGCCTTGATAAGTACTTTGGCTTGATTAATTGAGAATTATTCCATGTGTGCCTTGATAAGTACTTTGGCTTGTTTAATTGAGAACTTGCCTATGTGTGCTGGTGATAGCCTTTGAGTGCAAGTATTATGTTTTATTACGTTGCCGCGACTCTGGGTTGGAGGGTCGGCTGTCTTGTTGTGATTTTACTTGGACGTACCGACAGTGATGTGGGATTCCACGGGTATGCTTCCATTATTTGTGTTACTCCTAGGACATGCTTTCGATGTGGGATTCCGGGGCATGTGACCAGGAGGCGGGTTAGATTCCCGGATTTATAATGTCATGTTAGTGCCTTAAGTAAACTAAAATGAGAGTGAATATGCATAAGACTAATAAGAAGTTAGGGGGATTTCTTAACTTGCTTATTTATTGTGTGACGGCCGGTTGAGATAGGGTAAGAGTATAAGTGAGGGGTAAACCCCCAAGACGCTATACCACCTTCTCCAAGGTAAGAGTATAAATGAGGGGTAAACCCCCAAGACATTATACCACCTGCTTTATCACCTTCTCCAGGGTAAGAGTATAAATGAGGGGTAAACTCCCAAGACATTATACCACCTGCTTTATCACCTTCTCCAGGGTAAGAGTATAAATGAGGGGTAAACCCCCAAGACATTATACCACCTGCTTTACCACCTTCTCCAGGGTAAGAGTATAAATGAGGGGTAAACCCCAAGACGTTATACCACCTGCTCGTTTCCTACTTGGCCGTACAGTTTTTAGGACACAGGTGAGACTTGGTGTTCACGTATGCCTATTGGTGTTATATTATATCATGGACTGCCGGCAGTGAGAAAGGATTCCACGGGCATGATTGATATTATGGGCGTGAGACCCATGGTTATATTTTAGTAATGACTTTGAGGGCATGCGTCCCTGACTTGATATGATCATATGTATTGGTAATCGTAGGTTGGCTATCATACATGTCTCTGCTTTGTTTAGATCGTTATGATTTTGTTACGATTTCATCGCTCACATACTTGGTACATTCTTCGCATCGACCTCTTCGGCCGTTCATGCCGCAGGTTTAGGTACGCTGTTTGGTGATCGGCAGGTGTAGGATCCTGCTCAGAGTTTTTGGATAGCTCCTTCTGTTCGAGAGTTTATCTTTTTGGTATAAGTTCTTTCAGTACAGGCTTTTGTACAGTTATGGGTACGGCGGGGCCTTGTCCCGTCATAGTTCAGTAAAACTCTTAGAGGTCTGTATTCATATGTGGGATTGGACTCATGTACGGTGTGGTGTCTTTTGTTATGTATTTTATATGGCGGCCTTGTCGGCTTTGCCCTTGTACGTAAGTTGGTTTTAAAAAAAAAAAAAGGTGTTATTTAAATTCCGCAAGTTTACTTAGTTGTTAAGGTAGAAGGGTGCCGTGTAGGCACCGCCACGCCCGGTTCGGGTGTGACATCATCGAATCCATAAATACACGAGCATTGGTCAAACCGAAAGACATAACCTCAACTCATAGTGCGCACGTCCGAATGCGATCTAGGGACATCCGCCTCTAACTCGCACTGATGATAGCCCGATCGCAGATCAATCTTGGAGAAACATCTCGCACTCGCAACCTGGTCGAACAAATCATCAATCACGGGAAGGGGGTATTCGTTTAATAGTCACCTTATTCAGCTGTCTGTAATCAACACACATGCGCAGCGTCTCGTCCTTCTTCTTCACGAACAATACCGGCGCTCCCCAGGGAGAAACACTAGGCTTGATGAAGCCCTTCTCCAGAAAATCTCTCTGTTGGTCCTTCAACTCTCTCAACTCGCATTCCATTCTCGTCGCGGAATGGATATAGCCGAGTGTCCGCAGCACATCGATACAAAACTCTATCTCCTCTCGTGAGGATACCCGAGGTCGCCCTGAAACACATCCGGGAACTCCCGACTCTGCGTATAGTCACCGGCAAGCCCTATATACCCGCCGAGCTACCACCGAATCACCCATGGCGTAGCTACTCCGAAAGTGCCCATGGACTCGTGCTCTATCCCTATCCTACTAGCAATATGGGAGATATATAGGACAAAGTAGAACCCGGATCTATCAAGGCATACACGCTACAACAAGAAATCGATAAGGTACTGCGGATTTACATCCGGTGATGCCTCCCGTCCCGGGCGGGCCGACAGTGGCATAAATGCGATCTCGAGGCCGAATCGGGACTGTACACGACCTCTGCGCCGACCGGCTGGTCCATGAGTACCACGCTCCGGCGAGTAAATCAGAGATGAAGACCCGCAAAAGACCCCGCAGTTGACCCTACTATCTGCGCGCGCTTTGGCCTGACCCCTCGCAAAGTGACCCTTCCGCCGCAAGCATAACAAACTCAAGTAGGACCACAACTCCCGTAATGGGATCTACCGTCGGCCTCACCGGCGGGTGGTCTCGATCGGTTAGCACCTGCTACCTGGAAGTCCAAGCCCCGGGCCCCGACCGCCTCGAATACTCTGGTCAGATCAAGACGGTAGGAGTGCTCGAGCCGGGCTGTGGTGCAAATCTAGTCTGCTGCTGAGACCGTCCACCCTGAGAGCTACCAAAAGATCCTGTCGTCCTGGCCTTCTTCGGTTGCTGATATCTGTCGACCCGTCGGCCTCTATGCTCCTCACATCCAAGTGCATGAGCCTGCATGCGGGCAATGTCCATGCCCGGCTGAAGAGCTACACCCGAGCAAGACTCTGCCAAATAATCATCTAGCCCGTTGACGTAGCGGTGCACCCTGTCCTCCATATTCGCTACCAACGCAGGACATATCGAGCCAACGAGTCGAACTCCACGTTGTACTCCGAAATGCGCGCCTCTCTCGCCTCAAGATCAAATATCTCGGCCCGCGTTTCCTCATCCGTGGCGGCAAGAAATGAGTGAGAAATGCCTCGAGAACTCGTCCCATACCGCCGAGGCGCGTGCTCTCCGGGATAGCTCCCACGAATCAAACCCCGATCGCGGTATCACGCAGCCGATGCGAACCCAAGACCATCGACTCTCCGGCCCGGATCACTCTACGATCCACAGAGCCGCTGTCGGATGAACTCGTGGATCATCCTCGTGCCTCGACCCATAGAACTCGCGGGCTACAACTCGTAAAATCCCGTAGTCTCAAGCCGTCCGATCTCAGGGTGAACCACGGTGCTATCGAACTCGAGCACGCCCTATCTCGTATGCGCCACAACACGGCTAGTAGCCGACATCTCCTCAGAACCCATCTCTCTCGCCTGTGCCGTGGGATCGAGGCGCATGTACCGTGGTCTCGTGGCCTCGCTGCGCCCTAAACTCGCTGGGCGGGGCGTCGTGAACTCGCCGTCGAGGTATCGCCGGGTAAAGTGCGGGCACAGGCCTCGTGACCCTCGGTGCCCTACTAGCGCCTCCTCGCCGCCTTGCCCTTCAGGCCCGGTTGCCTTGCGCGAGGCATAATCGCATGTACGAAAGAAATACGTTAGAGGGGTCCAACTTATCACCCAACTCTAAGGCACGATCTCAGAGTGAGAAGAATGGAAACCCATCCTAAATATCCTATAGCCTCCTGATTATTGGTGTGGTGCACAACACGCCGATAATCAAGACTCTACTAGATACGGTATGTAGACACTTTCCGAGGATTAACTGCTCTGATACCACTTTTGTCACAACCCGATCCCGGGCCCGTGACTGGTGCCTTACCCGGGCACCCAAGTAGACATACATCAGAGTAACCAGCAGAATATAAAAACAAGACATGAAACATATGTAAAATGAGACACAGTTTATCCAAGAAAAGATTGCCTTTCGGCATGTATATATACATCAAGAGTGAACAGTTACATCCTAACTTTACAACATGTGACTACTGCACTTAGAATGTAAACAACTATGGCGGGACAGGGCCCCGCCATACCCTGAATGTACATAAAGCTACAATGACAGGGAGATCATACCCAAAAAGACAAGCCTTAGGAGAAACGGGGCTTTCCCAAAAGCAGAAGCGGTGATCCTAGGAGCGGGGACCAACAACAGGAGTACCTCTACCTGCGGCATGAACGCACTTCAAGGAGGTACAACAGTACCAAGTATGTGAAATCAGAAGCATCAAATGAAATCAAAGCATTTTAAAACCACTTACAAATGCAACTATTTCAACCGCACATAGTGCCACAGAATAAACAAGAGCAAAATAGATATAATGTAACTATTCTTTTCTAGGCCGCTAATGATCGAAGCAAGGCCAATCGCCTATAGTATCATTATGCGAGCCTATTCCTGGACTCCCGCAGTCCGCATAGACCACCTAGGCCCGCATGAGGTATTCCTCGCATCGGGGGTAGCTAACCCTCGGCATCAACCTGGACTCTCGCAGTCCGCATAGTCACACAGACCGCATGAGGTATTCCTCGCATCGGGTAACACACCCGGAGTGATCATCCCGAACTCCCGACTCGCATAGGTCACATGCACCGCATGAGGTATTCCTCGTGACGGGGCGCTAACCCTCGGCATAACAAGTCAGGGGGTAAGTGATATAATATCAGCACAACTACTTATCGTTAAACAACATAAGCACAACAAGGGAACCCCCTTTACACAAACGTTACAAGACACTAACACACGTAGCATCATAATATTTCTACTTATCAAACCAACTTACCACACCTTCAGAAATCATTTATAAGGCTTTGATAAACAATAAGTAAACCGTTTCCTCTTATCTTTCTTAAGTCGTTATACCTAACTTCCCATAAAGCTAGTATAACACTTAAGCTTGTTGAAAAACCAAGTATTACTTTTCTTTCGAAAATGATTCATAACTCTTTTGAAATACTTCAAGATTCTTATTATTTAAAACTCAAGTCAAAGACATCAGAGTAAAACCAATTTTAGTTAACACACGTACGTCTACCGTACTATATATATAAAAAATATCATGCTCAAGAGGATAGGAAGAATCACATACCTCATACAAATCCACCTGCCAAGTCGAATATGTCGCGCGCAGAGTATCAACCTATAATAGTCAAATACGTCTATCAACGTCTAGACTACTCTGTAGAATATTCTAAGCAGAAGGTTCTTTATTCTACGGAAAATTGGGCAGCATTTCCCTACCCGCCAAACTACACAAGTCTACTGTAAATACAGCCCAATGTAAGTACAGTTCAATTCTCTTCTTTTATACCATCCTTCTATTAATCTTATACTCATTTCTATACTACTACAGTATGTAATTTCCAATTACAATAGAAGGACAAAGATTATTACCTCGATAAGCCCAAAATTATCCAAGATTAAATGTCGATCCTGAACAACGTTTAGCTCCTAATTTGCACGCTCCGATAGCTCCAAGAAACCCTTAGAAGTTTCTAAACAACTTCTACTTAATACTTCAACCAACTATGAAGATTTTCCTAGGGTTTCGTTTTGTGACTAAAGGATATAAAGTAGTATTTCCGGGTTTTTAGTATAGAGGTAACTTTGGAATACAACAAGGGATTTTTTGGCTAAGGTATTTGGGATATTAACAATACTAGAAGACAATTTTTCTACCAAGGGGGGGGGGGTGTTGTTTCGGACGAGAGCTAGGGAAAGGGGGGGGAAGACTTTGGACGAGAACTTCTCTAAGGGGGGAGGGAGTTTTTGTGACTTGGAAATTGTTTTTTGTGGATGAAGAAGTCTTGCACTTAAGTGGGGGTATTTATAGAACCTTCAATGGCCAAGATTAAAACAAATGGAGGGTGAAGATTGGGTTGCTTGTGTGAGTGGAGTCTCCCACCAAGTGTCCACCATAATATTGGGACATATGTCCACCACAACTTTGGGACATATGTCCACCACAAAAATGAGCCATGTGGCTATCCACTTGCTCCACAAAAAACGTCCAAACCTACTCCCACTATCCCAAAAAAAATATCTTGCAAGACTTGACTTATTGACTTGGCCACTAGCCCACAATTTTCGTCCAATCAATGCCACCTAAGGGTGACACATGTCGCCCTCCTATTGGTCCAAAATATTTCGTCTCTCGGAAAAATCCATAATAAATTAAAATATTGAAAACGTAAAATTTCCTTCACAAGGTTCGAAATCTTTTCCGATGGAAGTTCACAATTTCGTCCTTAACCAAATTAGGGCTTGTACAAACGTACGTACGTCCTCACATACATACTCTGGAAATACGGGGTATAACAATCAATGTATGTCTATTTTTCAAAGTAAGTTACTACACTTTTAGAAAACTCATTTCAAAGCTTGAAATCAAGTAACTTCAAATTTTCACAATCTAGGCAACTTATGCCCATTACTCAAAATAGACAACCTTCTTAACCTTCCATAAAGCCGTTAAAACCAACTTCCCATAAAGCCGTTATAACCCTTTATGGTTTTAGACATATTCATTCCTTTTATAACCAAGAGACTTATACTTTTAAAACCAAGTATCAATACTTACAAATCAAGTTCTTAACTTTCCAAATACTTCAAGTCTCTTAATATTTAGAAAACAAGTTTCTTCTCTTAAATCATGTCATTTCTCCTCTTTTAAAACAATTAAGTAAATCACTCATTTGACTCCCCTAAAGTCATTATAACAACCCTTTGGTTTTGGAACTAAGGCACTAGCCAAAAGATTTGGAAACCCCTTCCTTTTCAAGACTCTATGTACTTTAAGAAAAATACTTTCACTCTTAAGAATCCAAACTCCACTAAGGCAATGGATTATACAACTTACAATTTAAACATCAAAGTACAATTAAGGAAGCACATAGAACAAATTCTATTTTAGGCAATCCAAATATAACCAAGGAATGGATCATTTAAGGAGTAGGACATACTTTCTTTATCTTAAGGAATCATGCTAGAAGAGGAGATAGTTCACATACCTTTTCGGCTAAATCCACAAGCTAAGCCGAATACGCCGTACGTAGAATTGTCAACCTATAATGGTCACAACATGACTATCAATTTCTAGTCTCTAACGTAGAATAATACTAAGTAAGCGGTCTCTAATTCTACGGAAAATCGGGCAACACTTCATTTGTTTCTACTCACTTTGCCACCTTTTTCAAGGCCGAATACAATAACCAACACGCCACATTTAAGGCTCAAAACAACAACCAAACAAAGGGGATTACACGCCTTACAATACGTGTAAAATTCCGCCCACAATAAATAATAAGTAGTTCCATATTCAAGCCATTCTCGGCCAACAACATAACCAACAATTCAAAGTCTTTTCCAATCCTTTTACAATTCCAAGTTCTAAGGTCTAACATGTTATATAGTCATAAACAACTTCAACAACTACAACTTTCTTCTTTATACAACATGCGACGACTTAAACTAATAATCAACTTGAATTGTAATCTTAAGGCTAACATGCTAGTTTTCGGATTAGGGTTCCAATAGCCAATATAATTATCAAACTTCATACTAAACATCTCATGCTTGCTAATATCCGTAACTACAAATATAAGTAAACTTTAATTGCTAAAACGACAAGATTTATACCTTTATAAGCCCTTAAAAATTCCAAGATTCAAAGTCGCTCCCTAGAAAATTCTTAGCTCCTATCCTTATGTTCCAATCCGCTCCAAGCACTCCTTAGAAGCCTATGAAGAACCCATCTTCAAGTTCCAACTTCAAAGTTGAAGAACTCCTTAAGTTTCCGCCTTGCGACTAATACAACGCTGCGTTTTCCGAAATCTTTCTATTGAGATATCCTTACAATACCCTTAGGGACATTGGGTTTAAGTCTTGTGAACAATGGATCAAAACTACAAATTTTTCTTGTGGCAATATGTGCAAATCCGAGAGCTTCTAGCAAGAACAACAATGTTGTGATTTTTTTCTAAGTGTTGGAAGACCTTGTCTTGCACTAGGGTAGTATATAAAACACATTGTAGGGCTTAGATTTCAACACATGAGTGGCTAGGATGAGTTTCACAAGGATCAAGCCCAAGTGGCAAGTTGACTTTGGTCAATAATATCAAGCTTTGAAGACTTATCTTCCAAGATGGTCAATGACCATTTTACCCCTTACTATTTCGACCAAGACCATGTGTGGGGGTGCCACGTGTCGCCCTCTCATTCGTCCATAAAATTCCGTAACCCTCGTGGGCCCCACAAAACGTAAAATTCCTCGGGTGGGCCCCACATGACCAAATCCGTAAAAATAAATTTCCATAACGTTAATAAGTTTCATACTCTTCAAATAATGCATTTTGAGAATCTAATTCTCCTCAACGAACATTTTTCCTTTCCGACGTTCGGAAGATTTTCTGTCGGAAAAACAATTCTTCCTTTCGTACAAATTTCCAAGTCTTGATTCCTTACATACATTCTCTTATACAAGTCCTGGACTTACGGGGTGTAACACGTTTGTTTTAGTATTCATTGATGACATCCTGGTTTATTTGCGCACAGAGCAGGAGCATGCAGATCACTTGAGGACGGTACTTGGGTTCCTCCGGAGCCGGCAGTTGTTCTCCAAGTTCTCCAAGTGTGAGTTTTGGTTGGCCTCAGTGGCATTCCTGGGGCACATTATTGGGGCTGATGGTGTTCAGGTTGATACGGTAAAGATAGAGGCGGTCAAGTCTTGGCCGAGACCTACTACTCCGACGGAGGTGCCCAGTTTCTTAAGGCTGGCAGGTTATTATCGTAGGTTTGTGGAGCAGTTTGCTTCGATATCAACACCATTGACTAGGCTGACTCAGAAAGCAGCTAAGTTTCAGTGGACAGAAGCTTGTGAGAAGGGCTTCCAGTTACTGAAGGAAAAGTTGACGACGGCTCCAGTTCTTACTCTTCCTGAGGGATTAGAGGGATATGTGATTTATTGTGATGCCTCGGGAATCGGGCTAGGGTGCGTTTTGATGCAGCACGGCAAGGTTATAGCCTATGCTTCCCGGCAGTTACGGAAGCATGAGAGGAATTACCCTACCCACGACTTAGAGTTGGCCGCAGTTATTCATGCCTTGAAGATTTGGAGACATTAATTATATGGGGTTCATGTGGATATTTATACAGACCACAAGAGCCTCCAGTACATCTTCAGGCAGAGGGAGCTGAACTTGCGGCAGAGGCGGTGGTTAGAGTTGTTGAAGGATTATGATGTTGACATCCTATACCATCCGGGAAAGGCCAACGTGGTGGCATATGCTTTGAGTCATAAATCGATGGGGAGTCTGTCAGA
Organism: Przewalskia tangutica; assembly: GCA_029844215.1. Taxonomy (NCBI): domain Eukaryota; kingdom Viridiplantae; phylum Streptophyta; class Magnoliopsida; order Solanales; family Solanaceae; genus Przewalskia; species Przewalskia tangutica. The sequence goes on along the minus strand of CM056722.1, from coordinate 56,554,278 downwards.
GGTACAGCCAGAGAGACAGGACATGGTCCGTCAGATCCATCAGCTAGCGAGCCTTGGGGTTCGTTTGATCGAGACCGATGATAGTGGGGTACGGGTTCGTGAGATTGCCGAGTCTTCTATCGTTAATGAGGTGAATAGGCGACATTATGAGGACCCAATTATGATACGGTATCGAGATACGGCTCTTCGAGAGGAGAAGAGTCTATTTGAGGTAGCGCCTGATGGGGTGCTAAGATTTGAGGGAAGGTTGTGTGTTCCCGATGTAGCAGGACTTTGTCAGCAGATTATGGGGGAGGCACACAGTTCTTGTTACTCTATTCATCCGGGGTCGACTAAGATGTACCATGACCTCAGATGTATGTATTGGTGGGATGGCCTGAAGAGGGACGTGGTAGGTTTTGTTGCTCAGTGTCCTAATTGTCAGCAGGTCAAGGTTGAGCACCAGAAGCCCGGTGGGCTATTGCAGGCTATTGATATTCCGACATGGAAGTGGGAGGTGATCAACATGGACTTTATTACAGGGTTACCTCACACTCAAAGTGTCACGACCCGAACTCGGGCCCGTGACTGGTGCCTTACCCCGGGCACCCTAGCGATACAACATCAGAGAAAATCAGCGGAAATAAAAACTAAAACATGAGACAAGACATAAAGTATGAAACAGGCTAACCCAAACGGTTACCTTTCAAACATAAATGAAAATCGATAGCTACATCCCTTACAACTCGCCCACAACAAAGCATGCACTTAAGAATTTTGAAACCATAATGACGGACAGTGGCCCCGCCATGCCCTGAATATACAAAAGTCTACTACTTGTGGAACTGCACCATAGACAAGCTTCCGAGATATGGAGCTTTCCGAGAACCGAACAGCGATCCTAAGAGTGCGGATCGCAAGCTATGTACCTCAACTCATGCGGCATGAACGCAGCTCCGGGGTCGACAACAGGTACCAAGTATGTGAAACTGAAAAATACTGTAAATGAAATCATAATAGTCTATATAAAGCAGGAGACATGTATGATAACCAAACTACAGTACACCACATATAAGCAGTCATGTCAAGTCAGGGACTCATGCCCGTGAAATCATCACTCAAATACAACCCGGGAATTTAACCCGCATAATGGTCGTATGCCCCGGCATCTCACCTCGGTATAAGCATGGCCCTGGAACCGTCCTATTGGGCCCATACCCGTGGACCATCCAACGTGTCGGTATGCCCAAAGGAAGTAACAAGATAACAGTCCCTGTGGAAGCATACCCGTGGGCTACCCAACGTGTCAGTATGTCCAAACAACTAACAAAACAATACTCACTGTGGAAGCATACTCGTGGGCTACCCAACGTGTCAGTACGTCCAATCAAATTACAAGATACTACTCACTGTGGAAGCATACCCGTGGGCTACCCAACGTGTCAGTATGTCCAATAAAATAACAATAATAGCACCCCTAATGGAAGCATACCCGTGGGCTACCCAACGTGTCAGTATGTCCAAGAGGATCGATATAGTGGAAGCATACCCGTGGGCTACCCAACGTGTCAGTATGTCCATCAATCAACCAGATAGCCGGCCCTCCAACGAGAGACGCGGTAGCACAGAAATACAACACTTGCACAACAAAAGCTATCACACAAGCATAGGCCAGTTCAACGTACTTTCATTTCATGTCAACAATTCCGGGTTTCAACCCCAAAATACCACATACTCTCATTCCTTCAAAACAAAGACCTCTTTCTACTTAAAAGCCACACGATACTAACACCCGTAGTATCGAACACATTCAGGTTTAAATCAAGCACTTTAAACACTTTTTAGCACAACGTCAAGTATACCATTTAAAAAGCCAATAATGAATCCATTCCTTTACTCATATAAAGTCATTATAACTAACTTCCCATAAAGCTGTTATAACACTTTATGTTTTAAAAACAAGTCAAGGCGAAACCATGCCTTTCTTTTTAAGACAAAACACTTCAAGTTCTTAAGTCTCTTTCCTTTTTAGAAATCAAGTTCCTTACTTTGGAATTTTTAAGAAAATCAAAACTTTATTACAATGATTCTTTTAACAACCAAGTACTCATTTCTCACGAAAGAGGTTTCACACTTTTCAACACCATTTAGGTCAATTATAAGTCAAGTCTCTTATCTTTTGAAATCAACAAACCATTCTTTTACCTACATAAAGTGGTTATAACAAACTTCCCATAAAGCCGTTATAACACTTTATGTTTTAAACCAACCAATTACAACTATAAGCCCTTATGAGACCAAAAGGGCTTATTCTTTAACCACCGAGTACTTATTACTAACGAATAAGATTTTCCTACTTTTTCAAACAATCAAGACCTTTACACTTCATATCAAGTCAAGGCACAACAAGGGAAATCGAATTCCTTTAACACACGTGCATCTACTGCACTACATATTTCACAAATAGTCATGCTGAAGAGGATAGGAAGAATCACATACCTCGCGACGATTGTCGACAATAAGCAAAATGCTCCACAGTACTATCTCCCTTAAGAGGAATATGCTACACGTAGTACTTCAATCCTATAAGGGTCACAAAACGTCTATCAATCTCTAGCTTCGAACGTAGAATAAACTAAGTGCAAGGTCCCTACGTTCTACGGAAATTTGGACAGAACTTCCTTTGTTTCTACTAACTTTGCCACCTTTTTCAAGGTCGAATTTCAATAACCAACGCCACATTTAAGGCACACAATTCAGCTAACCACAAAGGGGATTACACGCCTTTACAGGACGCGTAAAATTCCGCCCCGCAATGATACAAAATAAACCAATAATTCCCATGCCATTCTTGGCCAACAATATAACCAATACTAACCCCTTTTAACTCTTTTCCAATCCAAGTTCTTAGGTCTAACATGATATCTAGCCCTAGACATCTTCAACAACTACAATCCCCCTTTACAACATGCGAAGACCAAATTGAAGTTATCATCTTAAGGCTAACATGCCCATTTTAGTTTCAACAAGACAACAAGATCCAAATCTATTCAAATATAACAGCCTCAGGCTCAATTCTAAACTACTAAAATATAACAGCCTCAGGCTCATTTCTAAGCTACAATAACAAGTATAACTCATAACCAAGAGAAGGGGAAACTTTTACCTTTGGAGAAACCCACAAAACCCCTTTCTTCCACTCCTTTTCCGTCAAACTCGTCTACCAGCGCTTCCCACAAGTTTACCCACACTTTTCCTTCTTGCCGCCGCTCCAACAGTTTCCTCTTAAGCTAGGTTTTCTTCAAAAAACTAGAGAGAAGGAGAGGGTTTTTCTTGGGAGGGTTTTGAAATGAAATGGCCAAGTCTTCCAAGACTTGGCCCTAAAATAGACCATCACACGACTGCCCGGTTCGTGGATCGTGCCTTACCCGCACCCAAGTAGTCATACATCGAGTAATCAATGAATATAAAAACAAGACATAAACAATTGTAAAATGAGACACGCTTTATGTGAGAAAATGTCGCCAAGATATATATATAAACATAGTTTTGCGCTACATCCCAACTGCATACAGACTACTGACTCTGGAAGTAAACAACTATGGCGGACAGGCCCCGCCATACCTCGAATGTGCAAAACTATCTACAACGATGGAGATCATACCCAAAAGTAGAGCCTCAGGAAGATGGAGCTCGACACCAAAGCAAAGATCCTAAGGATGTGGATCTAGCACCTGCTTGCCCTTACCTGCGGCATGAACGCAGCCCCCCGAAGGAGGTCAGTACAACAGGTACTAAGTATGTGAAACTGTAAAATACTTAAATGAAATCATATCATTTTAAAACCTAATTTACAAATATGCACGAAACAACCAATGTAACCGCACATAGTGCCACATCATAAGCAAGAGCAACAATAGGTAAATCAGAATGTGTCTTTTCTAGGCTGCGAATGATCGAAGCAGGGCCAATCGCCCATAGTATCATTATGCAAGCCTAATCCTGGACTCCCGTAGTCCGCATAGGCCACGCACATAGGCCCGCATGAGGTATAACCCCGCATCGAGGGTAGCTACTCCTCGACATCGCCCCGACTCGTAGTCCGCATGGCCACATGACGCATGAGGTATAACCCCGCACACTAACCTCGAACTCGTAGCTCCGCATAGGTCCCCGGACCCGCATGAGGTATTCTCGAATCACGGTCCTGCATCACCAGTCTACCCAGATCGGAGGCGCTTAACCCCAGAACATGTCAAGAGGTGAGTGATATAATATTAACATAACAACTTATCGTTAAACAACATAAGCACAACAAGAATGCCCTCTTATACAAACATTACAAGACACTAACACACATAGCATCATATCATGTCTACTTATCAAACCATCTTATTATTCTTTCCATAAATCAATATAAGTCTTTTGTAAACACATAAGTAAACTGTTCCTTTTATCTTTCTTAAGTCGTTATACTTGACTTCCCATAAAGCTAGTATAACTCTTAAACTTCTTGTTTTAAAAACAAATATTCTTCTTCTTTCAAAACTGATTTATAATTCTGTTGAAAGACTTTAAGATTTTTATTATTCAGGCTTAAGTCAAAAGACATTTCCGTAAAGCTACGCTCAGTTAACACACGTACGTCTACCGTACTATATATATACTTTAAAATATCATGCTCAAGAGTATAGGAAGAATCACATACCTTCTCGGCGAAATCCACCTGCCAAGTCGAATATGTCACGCGCAGAGTAACAACCTATAATAGTCAAAGACGTCTATCAAAGTCTAGACTATTCTGTAGGACAATCTAAGCAGGGGGTTCTCTATTCTACGGAAAATCGGGCAGCACTTCCCTACCCGGTGAGCTATATAAGTCTACTGTAAATGCAGTCCTATGTAAGTACAGTTCAAACTTCTTTACATGTTCTGGGGTGATTAAGTTCAATTCTCTTCTGTAATATCCTTCTATGTGATTACAGTTCGATACTCTTCTTTTAATATCCTTCTATGTATTTATACATATTTCTATACTTCTACAGTATGTATTCTCAATTACAATAGAAGGATAATATTATTTACCTCGATAAGCCCAATATTATCCAAGATAAAAGTCGATCCTGAGCGAGGTTTAGCTCCTAGTCTGAACGCTCCGATAGCTCCAAGAAACCCTTAGAAGTTCTTCACAACTTCTACTAAGTACTAAGGGATTTGGGCTAGGGTATTTAGGAATAGTAACTATACTTGGAAGACAACATTTCTACCAAGGGAGGGGGTAGGTTTCGCTAGGACTACTAGGCTAGAGGGGGTGTTTCGCCAAGGCCTTCTGCGAGGGGGAAGTGTTGGACGAAAAGCTCACAAGGGAGAGGGAGGGATTTTTGACTTGGAAAGTTTGTTTTGTGGATGAAGAACTCTTCATCTTAAGGGGGGTATTTATAGATCAAGCAATGGCCAACCAATGGCCAAGATGAAGCCAAGTGCAAGGAAAGTGTAAGGTCAATATTTGGGCAAGTGTCCTTATCCATCTACTACACAAAAAATATCCTACCAACTCCTTGACAAAAAAGCCATTCCAATCGTCCAAATGGACGCCTCACGTCCACCAACTAGAGGGTGACAAGTGTCTCCCTCTCGTTGGTCCAAAATGTTTCGTCTCTCGGAAAAATCCGCAAAAATAATAAATGACATAGCCGGAATTTTCCCTTCGCAAGTTTTGTAAAACGTTTCGCCGAAAGCGATTCTTTTGATAGGTGTGCCCAATCTTTTCGTCAATGCCTAACCTTAAGGCTAAACTTTTGACGTATGCCTCGCGTACATACTGGAAATACGGGGTATAACATTCTCCCCTCCTTAGAAACATTCGTCCCGAATGTTCCTTCCCAAGACAGTTAACGATAAAGTACCTCACAACTTAACAGTTTGCAAGTGCCACACATGGCCACAATATAACACTTAAGCAAATACGATAATTAAAAACCAGCAAATAGGAAAGTAAGTTACCTGGAGGTGTGGGGAATAAGTGAGGATACTTCTGCCTCATGTCCTCCTCAGCTTCCCACGTCATCTCCTCCCTGAGCTCGTTCCGCCACAGAACTTTGACGGAAGCCACGTCCTTGGTCCGCAGACGCCTAACTTGACGATCGATTATCGCTATGGGAATCTCCTCATACAATAACCCCTGGTCACTGAAATCGTCAATCGGTGCACCCTAGATGGATCCCCGATACATCTCCTCAAAGATAGAAACATGAAACACCGGATGCACGCTTCCGGATCGGACGGCAGATTCAACTCGTAGGCAACCTTGCCTACCTGCGGACAACTGATAGGGCCCAATGTACCTTGGGTTGAGTTTCCTTTCTTCCGAATCTCATCACACCTTCATGGGTGACACCTTCAGAAAACCCAATCATCAACTCGAACTCGGATGCCGACGACGATGATCTGCATATGACTTCGCCGACTCGAGTCGAAGAATCGCTCTGGATAAGCTTCACCTTATCCATCGCTGCACCAAATCTGGTCCTACTAATCGTACCTCGCCTACATCAAACCAACCTATCGGCGATCCGCACTTCTCCCATACAAGGCCTCATAAGGCGCCATCCGAATCCGGAGTGGTAGCTATTATTATATGCAAACTCAACTAGAGGCAAATGATCCTCCCACTACCTCGGTCGATAACACAGTGCTCGCAGATATCCTCGAGTCCGGATAGTGCGCTCTGCTGTCCGTCTGTGCGGATGGAATGCGATCGTGCTCACTGCGCCCATAAACCCTTACGGAAAGACCTCCGAGTTAGCCGTAAACCGGGCTCCTCTGCGATATGATCGAAATAGGGACTCCATGCAATCGACGATCTCTGATGTAAAGTCCGCATAATCCTCACCGAAAAAGTCGTCTGACGGGAAGAAAGTGGGCTGATTTCACACCGCCGACGATAACCCATATAGAATCATGTCTCTTCCGAGCGAGGTAATCCGGTGATAAAGTCCTTGTTGATCCCCTCCCCCTGCCAGGTCGGGATCTCTATCGTCGCAACAAACCACCGGGCCTCGTGCTCTACCTTCACCGCCGACAACACGCACCGAGCTACGAACTCGCAACGTCCTCTTCAAGCCATCCCACCAATACACGGATCTAAGGTCGTGGTACATCTTGATCGACCACGGATGGATAGAGTAACGCGTTGTGTGCTTCCCCAAGAACTCTGGCCAAGTCCTCAAACATCCGAACACACAACTCCGCCTCAAACCTTAGCACCCTGTCAGACCCGAACCGGCCCGTGATCGTGCCTTACCCCGGCACCCTAGTGATACAACATCCGAGAAAACCGGAAATAAAAACTTAAACATATAAAGCAGTTGAAATAAGAAAGCAAAGCTAACCCAACGGTTACCTTTTTGTACATAATTTAAAACTTGAATGCATATCCTTACAAACTCCGCCACAACAAGGCATGCACCTCTAAGAATTTGAAACCATAATGACGGACAGGCCCCGCCATGCCCCTGAATATACAAAAGTCTACTACTTGGAACTGCACCACGTGACAAGCTTCCGAGATATGGAGCTTTCCGAGAACCGAACAATGATCCTAAGAGAGTGGATCGGCAAGCTATGTACCTCAACTCGCGGCATGAACGCAGCCCAAGGGCGAGGTCGACAACAGTACCAAGTATGTGAAATCGTAAAAATCGTAAATGAAATCATAATAGTCTATATAAAGCAGGAGACATGTATGATAACGAAACTACAGTACACAACATATAAGCAGTCATGTCAAGTCAGGGACTCATGCCCGTGAAATCATCACTCAAATACAACCCGAGTTTAACTCGACAATGGCCGCATGCCCCAAGATCTCACCTCGGTATAAGCATGGCCATGGAACCGTCCTAATGGGCCCATACCCGTGGACCATCCAACGTGTCAGTATGCCCAAAGGAAATAACAAGATGATACTCACTGTGGAAGCATACCCGTGGGCTACCCAACGTGTCAGTATGTCCAAACAACTAACCAGATAACACTCCTAATGGAAGCATACCCGTGGGCTACCCAACGTGTCAGCATGTCCAAGAGGATCGATACAGTGGAAGCAATACTCGTGGGCTACCCAACGTGTCAGCATGTCCATCAATCAACCAGATAGCCGGCCCTCCATCGAGAGACTCGGTAGCACACAACCAAACACTTGCACAACAAAGACTACCACAACAAGCAGAGGCAAGTTACACCCAACTCAAGGTACTATACATACTTCTTACCACAATGTCAAGTATACCATTAAAATCCAAGTACTTAACCCCTTTTAGGATCAAGGCACTCCTACCCTTTATAAACAAGTCACTTATGTTTTTCCATCACAAGGAGTTCAATATTTGAAAACGAGTTACTTCCCCTTTTCCAAAATCAAGTTACTATTTTAAATCTAATAATGAAACCATTTCCTTATTTTCCATAAAGTCGTTATAACTAACCTCCCATAAAGCTATTACAACACTTTATGATTACTAAAACAAGTCAAGACAAAATCATGCCTTTCTTTTAAACCAAAATACTTCAAATTCTTAAGTCTCTTTTCCTTTAGAAAATCGAATTCTTACGTTGGAATTTTTAAGAAGATCAAAACTTGATTTCAATAATTCTCATTAGAGCAGCCATGATCTAGGAAATGTAATGTCATTTTGTCTTATCTTAGCTTCTATGCAGATGGAGGTTTCTACTGGTTTTAATATGATTAATGTCATTATTTCTTTCCTTTATCGACGCTGCATTGGCTTGTTCGATCCTTATTCCCATTTCCGAAATTGTAACGTTATTCTTTTTAAAAACCAAGTATTCATATCTCACGAATTAGGTTTTATACTTTTCAACACCATTTAGGTCATTTACAAGTCACGTCTCTTATCTTTTGAAATCAACAAACCATTCTTTTAGCTACATAAAGTGGTTATAACAAACTTCCCATAAAGCCGTTATAACACTTTATGTTTTAAACCAACCAATTACCACTATAAACATTTATGAGACCAATAGGGCTCATTCTTTAACTCACCGAAAAGCATTACTAACGGATAAGACTTTACTACTATTTCCACACAATGAAGCCCTTAACACTTCATATCAAGTCAAGACACAAAAGGGAAATCAAATTCCTTTAACACACGCCTACCGCACTATATATTTTACAAATAGTCATGCTGAAGAGGATAGGAAGAATCACATACCTCGCGACGATTGTCGACAATAAGCAAAATGCTCCACAGTACTATCTCCCTTAAGAGGAATATGCTACACGTAGTGCTTCAATCCTATAAGGATCATAAAACGTCTATCAATCTCTAGCTTCGAACGTAGAATAAACTAAGTGCAAAGTCCCTAAATTCTACGACAATTTGGACGGCACTTCCTTGGTTTCTACTAACTTGCCACCTTTGTTAAGGTCGAATTCAATAACCCAACGCCCCACAATAATACAAAATAACCCAATACTTTCCATGCCATTCTTGGCCAACCATAAACCGATTCTTAAATCCCTTTCAATACTTTCCAATCCAAGTCCTTAGGCCTAACATGATATCTAGCCCTAGACATCTTCAACAAGACAACAAGACCCAAATCTATTCAAAATAAAACAACTCGTGCTCAACTCTATACTACTACAATATAACGACCTTAGGCTCAATTCTAAACCACTAAAATAAAACGACCTCGTGCTCACAAATATACTACTAAAATATAATGACCTTAGGCTCATAACCAAGAGAAAGGGGAAAACTTTTACCTTTGGAGAAACCCACAAAAGCCCATTTCTTCCACTTCTTTCCGCCAAAATCATATACCAGCGCTCCCCACGAGTTTACCCACACTTTTCCTTCTTGCCTCCGCTCCAACAATCTCCTCTAAAGCTAGGTTTCTTCCAAAAACTAGAGAGAGGGAGAGGTTTTCCATGGAAGGGTTTTGAAATGAAATGGCCAATTCTTCCAAGACTTGGCCCTAAAATAGGCCCTAATCTGTCAAAGGGATGGAGGGACACTTGTCACCCTCCCATAGGTTTTTAACAAAATAACTCCGATTTCACTTTTATCGCGAAAAATCGCCTTCACGCGCAGCGCTGCGCGCTTCCACTTCCGAAAATGTTCCAGCATTCCGCGCGCCTCGCATTCGGCCAAGCGCTGCAACCCCATGGACTCAAGCAACCGCGCCATGCCTCAGATTCGGCCGCGGCGCTGCACTTCGAATCAAAATCGCTGCAGCCGCTGCGCGCACCAAACTTGAAACTTCCATAACTTTTGACCCCGATGCCCTATCGATTTAACGGTTTGTTGCGTTGGGATCTAGATTTAACGAACTACATATTAGGCTTTTAGACACCTCGAAACTCTTAACAACTGGGGTACAACACTCCAAGGTAAACTCAAATCCGTCCAACACATGTTTGCCAACTTATCTATCGTCTCTCAAAACTTATTTCCCCTGGTATGTTCTTATCTTAACTCCTTGAATTTACGGGGTGTAACAACCCCATCAGGTGCTACCTCAAAAGGACCCTTCCCCTCACGAAGAGCCGTATCACGGTACCGCGTCAAAACCGGATCATCAAACCGCTTTCTTCACCTCCTCGACGATGGAAGACTCGGCAACCTCTCGAACTCGAACTCCACTGCTATCAGAATCAATCAAACGGACACCAAGGCTCGCTAACTGATGCAAATCACGAACCATGCCCCTCCTCTCCGGATGCACATCTGATAGGCTACCCATCGACCTACGACTAAGGGCATCTGCCACAACATTGGCCTTCCCCGGGTGGTACAGGATGTCAACATCATAATCCTTGAGCAAATCTAACCGCCGCCTCGCCGTAAGTTCACTTCTCTCGGTGAAGATATACCGGAGGCTCTTGTGGTCTCGTATAAATATCCACATGAACCCCATACAAATAGTGCCTCCGCATCTTGGCGTGAATCACCGCCGCTAACTCCAAATCACGGTGGTAGTTCCTCACGCTTCTTAAGTCGGGACGCTGCGACGCTATAACCTTGCCCCGCTGCATCAACACACATCCCAACCCGATGCCCGACGATCACAATACACGACATAGCCGTCGACCTCCGAAGAGTAAGAACGAGGCGGTCGTCGCCTCCTTCAAGAATCGAAACCTCGCCACAAGCATCACCATCAAACTTACCGCTTTTCCGATTCAGCCTAGTCAATGGTGCAGATGGAAGCAAACTTCTACGAACACCGATAATAACTCGCGAGGCCTAAAATCGCGCACCTCCGGAGTAGAGTTCAGGCCAAGTCCTGATCGCTCGATCTTGCCGTATCCACTGAATACCATCGGCCCGGCAATATGCCCAAGAAAAGCCACCAAGCCAACCAAAACTCACATTTGGAAAACTTGGCGTATAATCGCTGGTCCGAGAATCACAAGACAGCCTCAAATGCTCGCATGCTCTCGCTCTGGCGGGAATAAACCAAGATGTCATCGATGAACACAATCACAACGTGTCAAAATGGCTTGAACACTTGTTCATCAAATCCATGAATACCACGAGCTTTGGTCAAACCGAACGACATAACCCTAACTCGTAGTGCGTGCACGTCCGAATGCGATCCTAGGGATGTCCGACTCTCGACTCGCACTGATGATAGCCCGACCGCAGATCAATCTTGAAAAACATCTCGCTCCTCGCAATCGATCGAACAAATCATCAATCCCGGAAGGGGTATCTGTTTAATGGTCACCTTGTTCGCCGTGTAATCAACACACATGCGCAGCTGCCCCGCCCTTCTTCTTCACGAACAATACCGGCGCTCCTGGAGAAACACTAGGCCGGATGAAGCCTTCTCCAAAGAAATCTCTCACCGGTCCTTCAACTCTCTCAACTCGGCGGTGCCATCCTCAGATGGCGGAATGGAAATAGGCCGAGTGTCCGCAAAGACATCGATACAAAACTCTATCTCCTCTCGCAGGATACCCGGAGGTCATCCGAAACACATCGTGGAACTCTCGACTACTGAATCGATCGAAATCTGCACCGCACCTCGATCAAACACCCGAATAAGATGGTAGATATACCCTTTCTGCACCATCTTCCTAGCCTTGAGGTAAGAAATAAACCTACCCCTCGGCGATACAGTGTTCCCCTCCCACTCAATAACCGGCTCCCCAGGAAACTGGAACCGTACCACTCTCTCCCTGCAGTCTACACTGGTGTAGCAAGAAGCTAACCAATCCATGCCCATGATCACATCGAAATCAGTCATGTCCAACTCTATCAAGTCGGCTAGGGTCTGACGACTGCATATGGTCACCGGACAAGCCCTATATACACGTCGAGCTACCACCGAATCACCCACTGGCGTAGCTACCCTCGAAAGGGTCTATGGACTCAGGCTCTATCCCTATCCTACTAGCAATAAGGGAGATATATGGGGCCAGTAGAACCCGGATCTATCAAGGCATACACATCAAACCCAGAACCGATAAGGTACTGTGCGACATCGCGAGGCCTCACGATCTGCCGGCCGACAAGGCATAAATGCGGTTCGAGGACCGCTAGAATCGGGACCGCGCCACGACCTGCCGCGACTCTGGTCCACGAGTACCACGCCCCGGGCGTGTAAATCGTAGGGACGAAGAACCGGCAATAGACCACGTAGGCCGAGCCCTACCACCACGCCCGGCCGGACAGCCTCGCAAAGTGACCTGCCGCCACAATCGTAACAAGCTCCCGGCGCACACACTTCCCGTAATGGGATCTACCGACGCCACACCGGCGGGTGGTCCCGATCGGTTCGCACTCTGCTACTCGACGCTCAAGTCCACGGGGCCCCGGGTTCGCCCTCAAGACGGCAGAGTGCTCGAGCCGGCCGGTGCAAATCTAGATCGGCCGAGGCCGCCCACCCCGAGAGCTACCAAAAGACCTGCCGCCCCGGCCTTCTTCTACCGCTGTCACAACTCATCGCCTCTACGCCTCGCATCAGTGCGTGAGCTGCGTGCGGGTAATATCCATGCTCGGTGAAGAGCCACACCCGCACAAGACTCGCCATATAATCATCTAGCCGGTGGCGTAGCGATGCACCTGCCCTCCATATCTCGCTACCAACGCAGGACATATCAAGCCAACGAATCAAACTCAACGTTGTACTCCTAATCGCGGCGCCTCTGCCTCAAAGAACAAAAATCCGGCCCGTGCCCTCCTCATCTGTGGAGGCAAGAAGTGAGTGAGGAAAGCCTCCGAGAACTCGTCCCAAGTAGCTGGGGACGCGTGCTCTCCCCGGGATAACTCCCACGAATCAAACCAATCGACTGCGGTATCACGCAGCCGATGCAAACCGAAGGTCACAGACTCGGTCTCTGAAGCCTTGTCACCCGCATGATCCTCTGTAGCTGACGGATGAACTCCTGCGGATCATCCTCAGGCCTCGACCCGTAGAACTCTGGCGGGCTACAACTCAGGAAATCCCGTAGCCTCAAACTATCTGCTCTCGGGTGAACCACGGGTACTACTGGGCCGAACTGAACCGCCAGATCCACTTATCCTCGCGTCCGCCACAATCACGGCGATCGGTCATCTCCTTGTACCCTAACTCCTCCGCCCAGCCGTGGACCGGAGGTACGGCATCGTGGTCTCGCCGGGGCCGACGACGTCATGGAACTCGCCGTCTCGGGTATAGACTGGGCCTGAGCCCTCGTGACTCTCGGTGTCCTACTAGCAGCTCCTCGCCGCTGCGCCTTTCGGGCGGGTTGCCTTACGTGGAGGCATAACTGTTACAGAAAAGGAATACGTTAGAGAGGTCCAACTTATAACACAGCTCTAAAGCACGATCTCAGAGTGAGAAGAATGGAAACCAATCCTAAATATCCTATAGCCTCCTGATTATTGGTGTGGTGCACAACACACCGATAATCAAGACTCTACTAGATACGGTCTGTAGACACTTTCCGATGATTAACTGCTCTGATACCACTTTTGTAACGACTGCCCGGCTCGTGGATCGTGCCTTACCCGGCACCCAAGTAGTCATACATCGAGTAATCAATGAATATAAAAACAAGACATGAAACAGTTGTAAAATGAGACACAGTTTTATGTGAGAAAATGTCGTCTTTCGGCATATATATATAAACATAGTTTTGCAGTTACATCCCAACTGTACAATAGGACTACAGACCTCTAAGGAAGTAAACAACTATGGCGGGACAGGGCCCCGCCATACCCTGAATGTGCAAAACTATCTACAACGACAGGGAGATCATACCCAAAAGTAGAGCCTCCGGAGATGATGGAGCTCCTGACACCAAAGCAAAGATCCTAAGGATGTGGATCTAGCACCTGCTTGCCCTTACCTGCGGCATGAACGCAGCCCCAAGGAGGTCAAGACAACAGTACTAAGTATGTGAAATCAGAAATACTTAAATGAAATCATATCATTTTAAAACCTAATTTACAAATATGCACGAAACAACCAATGTAACCGCACATAGTGCCACATCATAAACAAGAGCAACAATAGGTAAACTGTAACAGGTCTTTTCTAGGCTGCGAATGATCGAAGCAGGGCCAATCGCCCATAGTATCATTATGCAAGCCTAATCCTGGACTCCCGTAGTCCGCATAGGCCACTCACATAGGCCCGCATGAGGTATAACCCCGCATCGAGGGTAGCTACTCCCCGGCAGCGTCCTGGACTCGCCGTCCGCATGGCCACAAAGACCGCATGAGATATAACCCCGCACACTAACCTGGAACTCGTAGCTCGCATAGGTCCCTGGACCCGCATGAGGTATTCTCGAATCATGGTCCTGCATCACCGAGTCTACCCCGCGTCGGAGGCGCCAACCCCGGTAACATGTCAAGAGGTGAGTGATATAATACTAACATAACAACTTATCGTTAAACAACATAAGCACAACAAGAATGCCCTCTTATACAAACATTACAAGACACTAACACACATAGCATCATATCATGTCTACTTATCAAACCATCTTATTATTCTTTCCATAAATCAATATAAGTCTTTTGTAAACACATAAGTAAACTGTTCCTTTTATCTTTCTTAAGTCGTTATACTTGACTTCCCATAAAGCTAGTATAACTCTTAAGCTTCTTGTTTAAAAAACAAATATTCTTCTTCTTTCAAAACTGATTTATAATTCTATTGAAAGACTTTAAGATTTTTATTATTCAGGCTTAAGTCAAAAGACATTGTCGTAAAGCTACGCTCAGTTAACACACGTCGCTCACCGTACTATATATATACTTTAAAATATCATGCTCAAGAGTATAGGAAGAATCACATACCTTCTCGAAATCCACCGCCAAGTCGAATATGTCGCTACAGAGTAACAAATTTATAATAGTCAAAGACGTCTATCAAAGTCTAGACTACTCTGTAGGACAATCTAAGCAGGGGGTTCTCTATTCTACGGAAAATCGGGCAGCACTTCCCTACCCGGTGAGCTATATAAGTCTACTGTAAATACAGTCCTATGTAAGTACAGTTCAAACTTCTTTACATGTTCTGGGGTGATTAAGTTCAATTCTCTTCTGTAATATCCTTCTATGTGATTACAGTTCGATACTCTTCTTTTAATATCCTTCTATGTATTTATACCTATTTCTATACTTCTACAGTATGTATTCTCAATTACAATAGAAGGATAAGATTATTTACCTCGATAAGCCCAATATTATCCAAGATAAAAGTCGATCCTGAGCGAGGTTTAGCTCCTAGTCTGAACGCTCCGATAGCTCCAAGAAACCCTTAGAAGTTCTTCACAACTTCTACTAAGTACTAAGGGATTTGGGCTAGGGTATTTAGGAATAGTAACTATACTTGGAAGACAACATTTCTACCAAGGGAGGGGGGTAGGTTTCGGCTAGGACTACTAGGCTAGAGGGGGGGTGTTTCGGCCAAGGCCTTCACAAGGGGAGGGGGAAGTGTTGGACGAAAAGCTCACAAGGGAGAGGGAGGGATTTTTGACTTGGAAAGTTTGTTTTGTGGATGAAGAACTCTTCATCTTAAGGGGGGTATTTATAGGTCAAGCAATGACCAACCAATGGCCAAGATGAAGCCAAGTGCAAGGAAAGTGTAAGGTCAAGATTTGGGCAAGTGTCCTTATCCATCTACTACACAAAAAATATCCTACCAACTCCTTGACAAAAAAGTCATTCCAATCGTCCAAATGGACGTCTCACGTCCACCAACTAGAGGGTGACAAGTGTCTCCCTCTCGTTGGTCCAAAATGTTTCGTCTCTCGGAAAAATCCGCAAAAATAATAAATGACATAGCCGGAATTTTCCCTTCGCAAGTTTTGTAAAACGTTTCGTCGGAAAACGATTCTTTTTGATAGGTGTGCCCAATCTTTTTCGTCCAATGCCTAACCTTAAGGCTAAACTTTTGTACGTATGACCTCGCGTACATACTCTGGAAATACGGGGTATAACAACCACTTTCTGGTAAAAAGGATGGGAGGGACACTTGTCACCCTCCCATAGGTTTTAAACAAAATATCCCCTGTTTTTCGCCCTTCGCAAAAATCCGCCTCGGCGCGCGCCACTTCCGGTGGTTCCAGCATTCCGCGCCGCGCCTCGCATTCCGGCGGCGCGCGCTGCAACCCCGCGACTCTCAGACAACCGCGCCGCGTTCGCATTCCGGCCGCGACGCTGCACTTCGAACCAAAATCGCTGCTCGATCGCGCACCAAACTTGAAACTTCCATAACTTTTGACTCCGATGTCCTATCGACGAACAGTTCGTTGCGTTGGGAACTAGATTTTACGGACTACACACTAGGCTTTTTAAACACCTCGAAATTCTTAACAACTGGGGTACAACACTCCAAGGTAAACTCAAAATCCGTCCAAGACATGTTTGTCAACTTATCTATCAACTTTCAAATCTTATATTCCTTGGTATGTTCTTATCTTAACTCCTTGAATTTACGGGGTGTAACACAGAGGAAGCATGATTCCATCTGGGTTATTGTCGACAGGATGACTAAATCAGCCCACTTTCTTCCAGTCAGGACTACGTATTCGGCTGAGGATTATGCTAGATTGTATATCAGAGAGATTGTGAGACTGCACGGAGTTCCTATATCGATTATATCAGACAAATGAGCCCAGTTTACGGCTAACTTCTGGAAGTATTTCCAGAAGGGATTAGGTACACCGGTGAGTCTCAGTACTGCGTTTCATCCTCAGACCGACGGACAGACATAGCATACTATCCAGACACTTGAGGATATGCTGCGGGCCTGTGTTATTGATTTCTGGGGTAGCTGGGAGGATCATTTACCTCTTGTGGAGTTTGCGTATAACAACAACTACCATTCTAGTATCCAGATGGCGTCTTATGAGGCCTTATATGGGAGGAAGTGCAGGTCACCGATAGGCTGGTTTGATGTGGGCGAAGTTCAGTTAGTCGGGGCGGACTTGATTCAGCAGGCGGTGGATAAGGTGAAGCTTATCCAGGAGCGGTTATTGTCAGCTCAGAGTCGACAGAAGTTGTATGCAGATAATCGATGTCGACACTTGGAGTTTGAGATGGATGATTAGGTCTTCTTGAAGGTATCACCCATGAATGGTGTGATGAGGTTTGGGAAGAAGGGGAAACTTAGCCCAAGGTACATCGGGCCTTATCAGATTATCCGTAGGGTAGGCAAGGTTGCCTATGAGTTGGATCTACCGTCCGATCTGGAGGTAGTACATCCAGTTTTTCATGTGTCTATGTTGCGGAGGTGTATCGGAGATCCATCTAGAGTGCACCCGATTTGTGACGTCCAGGTGACAGAAGGGTTATCGTATGAGGAAAGTCCCATAGCGATACTCGATCGTCAGGTTAGGCGACTGCGAACAAAGAATGTGGCTTCCGTTAAGGTCTTATGGCGGAACGAGAACAGAGATGAAATGACATGAGAAACAGAGGAGGACATGATGAAGAAGTATCCTCACTTATTCCCTACACCTCCAGGTAACTCACTTTCCTACTTGTTGATTTTAATTGACATATATGCTTAAGTGTTGTTATGACTATGTATGGCATTCTTGTTTATGTGGGGTATAGTAAGAGGGACTATGTCGATAGCTGTTTTGATTGAACGTAGAAGGAACATTCGGGACGAATGTTTCTAAGGGGGAGAGAATGTTACACCCCGTAGTTCCAGAGTATATATGCGAGGACGTACGTACGAATGTATAACCCTAAATACGTAAGGGATGAAAATTTTGAATTTCCGATGGAAAATATTCCGAACCTCGTGAAGGAAAAAAGTTTATTATTGAGAATTAGATTCTCAACTTTGGTATTTAAGACTTTAAGATTTTATAAGAATTATGGATTTTATTTTCCGGAATTGGTCACGTGGGGCCCACGGGAGAAATTTACGGTTTTGTGGGGCCCACATTATTTTCGAGATTTTTGACATTATGGATATTTTCAGAAGATAAAATATTTTGGACGAGTAGGAGGGCGACACATGTCACCCCCATGTGGCCCTATGGCCGAAATAGGTGTGCCATTTGGCATGTTGGCCGTTTTTGTGAGACATGTGGCAAGCCACATGTCTCAAGTTTGTGTGGGACATGTAGTTTGTGGGGCCCACACACACATGTCCCCAATCTACACCACACACTTTCTTGCATCCTAGCCATTGGTTGGCCTATAAATACACCCTTAAGCTTGCAAGACTTCTTCATCACTTAGAGAAATACCAAGATAAAAATAATACTCCCTTCCTTGATTAAGCTCTCGACCAAACACCCCCCCTCTTGTGAAGAAATTCTTCAATTGTTGTTGTTAATCCCAAATACCTTAGCCTAGTGTCCCTAGTAGTGTTCTAAAGTTATCCCAACACAAAGAGCCCGGAAATACTACTTTACTCCATTAGTCGCAAAAATGAAACCCTAGGGAAATCTTCATATTTTGGATGAATTATTAAGAGAAGTTAGTTAGGAACTTCTAAGGGTTGCTTGGAGTGGATTGAAGCTTAAGGAATAGGAGCTAAACGTTGCTAAGGATCGACTTATTAATCTTGGATAATTTTGGACTTATCGAGGTAATGATCTTTGTCCTTCTATTGTAATTGGAGATTACATATTGTAGTAGTTCATAATTGAGTATAGGATATGTGGAAGGAAGATTAAAAAGAAATAGACTGTTTAGGTTTATTGTGGGGCAGAATGTTACACGTCCAGTTAGGCGTGTAATCCGGCTGAGTTGTCGCTATTGATATCGGGCCTTAAAAAAGGTGGAAAAGTACGTAGATACGGGGGAAGTGCTGCCCAATTTTCCGTAGAATAAGGAACTTTATACTTAGAATATTCTACGAAGAAGTCTAGACGTTGATAGACGTATTTGATTATTATAGGTTGATACTCTACGCGCGGCATATTCGACTTGGCAAGTGGATTTAGCCGAGGAGGTATGTGATTCTTCCTATCCTCTTGAGCATGATTGTTGTGAAATATATAGTACGGTAGACGTACGTGTGTTAAATAAATTTGGTTTCACTTTGATGTCCTTGAATTGAGTTCTAAATGATAAAAACCTTCAAATATTTTAAAAAAAGTTATGAAGCATTATTCGGAAGGAAATTGGTCCTTGGTTTTAAAAAGAATAGGTTCTCTTGGTTTTTCCAAACGAATATGGTTGTTTTGAATTATTAAAAAGTATAAGTGTTATGATAACTTTATGGTAAGTTATATAACGACTTAAGGAAGATAAAAGGAACGGTTTACTTACTTGTTTATAAAAGCCTTATTGTGATTTCTGAAGGTGTGGTAAGTTGGTTTGATAAGTAAACATGCTATGATACTACGGGCGTTAGTTCCTTGAGAATTTCGTGTTAAGGGGGTTTTCTTGTTGGGCTTATGTTGTTTACGATAAGCCGGTTGTGCTTACGTTATATCACTTACCCCCCTGACTTGTTACGTTGGTCATGTGCCACGGGTTAGCTACCCCCGATGCGAGGAATACCTCATGCGGGTCCACGTGACCTATGCGGGCTACGGTAGTCCAGGAATCACTCCGGGTGTGTTACACCGATGCGAGGAATACCTCATGCGGGTCCATGTGGCCTATGTGGATTGCAGGAGTCCAGGAAATGCCACGGGTTAGCTACCCCCGATGCGAGGAATACCTCATGCGGGTCCACGTTACGTATGCGGACTACGGTAGTCCAGGATTAGGACTCGCACAATGATACTAGGGGCGAATGGCCCTACTCCGATCATTGGCGGTCTAGAAATGACCGGTCGGGTTACACCTATTTGTTCTTATATATACTGTGGCACTATGTACTGTTAATTGGTTTGTTTCATACATGTCTGTGGATTGGTTTTTAAAATGTTATGATTTCATTTCAGTACTTTTAGTTTCACATACTTGGTACCTGTTGTACTGACCTCCTTCGGGGGGCTGTGTTCATGCCGCAGGTAGAGGTACATTGGTTGTTGATCCTCGCTCATAGGATCACCGTTCTGCTTTGGGAAGCTCCATTTCTCCGGAGGCTTATCTTTTGGTATGATTCCATGTCATTGTAGGTTCATGTACATTCAGGGGTATGGCGGGGCTCTGTCCCGTCATAGTTGTTACAAACTCTTCGAGGTCTGTAGTCCTGTTGTAAATTGGGTTTGTAAAGGATGTAATTGTTCAGGTTTTGTTATATATATATGCAGAAAGGTGACCGTTTTGGTTAGCCTGTTTCTTATTTTATATTGTTCCATGTCTATGAGTTTATTTCCGCTGGTTTTTCTCTGATGTAGTATCACTAGGGTGCCCGGGGTAAGGCACCAGTCGCGGGCCCGAGGTCGGGTCGTGACATCAGACTAGAAGATACTTGGAAAGAATGCCAAGGCTAAGAATGTTTTGATATGTGGACTTGGAACAAATGAGTGTAACAGGATCTATGGGTGCACCACGACTAAACAGATCTGGGATGCTCTAAAAAATGCTCATGAAGGCACAAGTCAAGTAAGGAAGTTTAGGAAGACCATGATTACGAAAACTTGATGAAACCTGGAGAAACAGTGGTTGAGATGTTCACTAGGTATGCCTCCATCGTGAATGAGTTGACATCGCTGGGAAAGATCATTACAGTTTAAGACTCTGTAGATAGAATTTCGATGACCTTACCAAAGCCCTTCAAGATGAAGGTCACTGCAATACAGGAGGCTAAGGACATAGAAATCATGTCACTTGATGAACTAATTGGTAACCTGAAGACATATGAAATGGATATGGAGAATTCTAGGAATTATGAAGCAAGTACGGAAATATCCTGGCTCTCAAGACCTCTGAAACTGAAGATGAAGACGAGATGACATTCATAACCAAAAAGTTCAAAAAGTTCCTTAAAAAGGAAAAACAATATGGCAGCAGTAGTTTCTCTGAAAAAGGAGGAAGGGGTTCTGATAAGTCCCATATCGAGTGATGCTTCAAGTGTGATAAACTTGATCACATAATCAAGGATTGTCCATTATGGAAAATTGATTGGAAGAAAAGTAGAGCATAGAAGGAGAAGAAGAATGAGTTGATCTATGAGAACAAAACCTCTAAGGCTATGGTGGCTGTTTGGGGATCGGATGATGAACTAGAAGATGAAAATGATCATTCTCTCTTGTGGCCATTGAAGACCGTGGGTCTGACTGTGGAAAGGATATCATGGTATCTTAGGAGGACATTCAGGTAAGTGCTCTTGAATTAAAAGATAAGTTAGATCTTTTTTCCAAGAAGAAATCCATGTCCTTGATGTTTACCTTAATCGATGAGTATCACAATACGAGCACTAAACGAGTTGAGTCCCTTGATGCCTTACTAGTTTGAAGGAGAAACTGGTAGAGCTGAAACAAGAAAAGTTAAAGTGGAAAACGAAAACAACTCTCTGAAGGAACAAGTTGCTCAACTTGGTTCATGTATCCCGGAACTCCAGTATGAAGTTCTATCACTAACTCTTAGAAATGAAAATAGTAAAGCCAACAGTAAACAACTCAGAGCTGAGGATGAACTAAAAAGGGTAAGGAGAGAATTGCATCTCGAAAAAGAGAAGTCCAGAGAAATAAGTCTAAGACTCACAAAAGTTGAGTCTGATCTAGAAAGATCTAATCGCTCGACTCAATCCTCTCTACTGCTCTTAAACCTCACTAGTCATACACATAACATAACCACAAGTTTAGGGTATGATAGAATTGCAAATGAGGGATCTCATGAAGGATATTTATGCACTCTATTTGAAAAGATTGGTTATCTCAAAATTGTGTGCCCAATAAATCTCAAGAAAAAGGAAAAGAGTATGAAAAATGCTAATCAAAACATCAAACCTGCAAATAGGGAAGGAACATGCACGGAGAACAGGTTCACAGGCACGCTGCCAGAATGGACAAAGAAAGAGTTGATCCATCATAGTGCAAGGAAAGGGACCCACGTTCGCCTGGATTCCTAAAACTAACCTCCGATTGTTTTGCATGTAAGAGTGTAAGAAAGCAGACAAAAATAATTGATGGATGATATTTGCTCACTCCATACAATAGAAGCTAAACAAAATTATGTCTACTCTCAAACCTAGAAAAGAAAACAGCGACACTTGAAATAGAAAGGAAGTAATCCATGTTGACAGAGGGAACTTATGCCGAAATTCCTATCACTCTTGGGAGTCTTGAACTCAAAAAGAAATATGTTTTGACTAAAATAGGATGACTATTGGGAATAATTGTGATTTTATTAACATTTCTTTATGATTCGTTAAAATATGTTTATATCATGAAATGAGTGCTTCAATTAAATAATACCTTGCTAGGTCTTATACATTGTGTTGTATGTCCTGTACCATTATACATCTCTATGTCATAAAAAGTCTAACAAATATTAAATGTCACAGTAAAAATGGCCTACAAATAAGTTCACCAAGTGTTAGGTATGTAAACCATCTTTATGCTTTGAAATAAATATACAGGCTATAAAATTAACCCTTTCCATCCTATCTGTAATGTGTCACCAAAGATTGTGCTCAATCGTCATTATCCTTGAAAGAGTCCTTTAAAATAATGATTTCTTTTGTAAAGAGGCAACCATAAATCAGATATTCCTAATGCACATACCCGAACCAAAACTCTCTTAAACAGACAATTCTTCCCCGTTGTCACAATACTATATTGTGACTCTTTTATTTTAAGTTATTTTAGTCCCCAAAGTTGTAGTAGATATATTTTAACCACTATGTTTTTATTATTGCAGTTTGATCCTTGTAAGGCTTTAAAGGGCCATTAGTTACTCTTTCAGAATATCATAAATATATACAAATTCTCTCTTCCTCTTCGTTCTCTCTCTCTCTCTCTCTCTCTCTCTCTTTACTCTTTCTATTCTTCTTCACTTGTAACAGAATCAGTCTTTTACAAATGGTATCAAAGCCTAATCCGACGACGGGATTGTGCATCTCACTGGAGATGCAAAACATCCGAGACATCTCACCGGAGATGCAAAACTCCCAAGACGAGGTTCGGATGTTCAATCGTGAATCAAATAGAAAGTTCGAGCACATTATGGCAAGCAAGAACATCATTCAGGAGAGGGGGTCAGCAACGACGACTCCAGTAGCAAACCAGCAACGACGATGAACTCGAACCCTAGTTCTCCGGCGATACTAGGAACCACGACGATATTAAGGGCATTAACAGAGGGAACACTACCAGTTCCAAGTCACAGCGAAGCAGAGGAAATCGGTCACCAGAGAAATACACCGGAAATTGGATCTATTATTGACAAGAATGATTCAGCTACAGTCTGGTGAACCACCGGCGACACTAGCGGCGACACAAACGAACATCACACTCGGTTCTATTCCAACTCACAGGCCAGTTCTACAACCAAGCTATGACATCGACAAAGTTTCAGGTAGCAAAACCCCTAAATCTGCTGCCATGTTCAACGTATCATCGGGAATGGAGCATTTTTCTCTCCGCTGGACATCCAGCAGTCGTTTGGTTTGTATGAAGCACAAGGATGGTGCGGTGAGCAGCAATATGCTTATCATCATTCTTACGCCCATCAATTTTATAGTGTCGATCCCAATTTCAGTCCAAATCCGTATGGTTTAGGGTATTACCATGTCGCTGCTCCTGCTCCTGCACACAGAGATGAGCATACAGTGACGACAAGATTTAAGAAGAACAAAAAGAAGAAAGGGTACGTCAATGCTTGCCAGGATCGAATCGGAAAACATCCTCGAGGTAGAGGAAACGTTGACGGAAGGTACCATCGCAGAATCCTCTTTAACATATACCATCGAGATTACTTTGGAAAACTGGGCATGAGGTATTTTTACTCTGATGATCGTGATGAATGTTCACATGTGAAAATTGAAGATAATAATAAAGGAACATCAGTTGTTGGGGTTTAGAATGGGCTAACGGAAGTTCAACATGAAGATGCGAAGGAAGAAAATCTGAAAAAAGATCAGGTGTTCGACAAAATCCTAATAGTAATGGTCCTGAAATTGAGATACACGGTACATCTCTTGCATTTTCTAGTTACATTGCGGATTATGTGTTGGATGAATGTAGTCAAAAGAAGAAAATAGTGCGATTAGCTGATTTTAGGTTAATTAGAACAAATGGGGATAATATTATGGTAGCAGTTTCGGAA
Source organism: Przewalskia tangutica (assembly GCA_029844215.1). Taxonomy (NCBI): domain Eukaryota; kingdom Viridiplantae; phylum Streptophyta; class Magnoliopsida; order Solanales; family Solanaceae; genus Przewalskia; species Przewalskia tangutica. Next base: position 56,529,634 of record CM056722.1, on the reverse strand, counting down.
GTTACTTCTTGGACGCAATTCTATAGTATCTTATCACTTGAATCAGATTCAACCATTGCAAAAGAGGATAGGTCATTTGAATTGTTGAGTAATGAATTGATACATCTAGGCTATGGCTATATTTTGATGGACATTGGGCAAGCTACTGCACTTTCTCTGACAATCAAACTCAAGCAGATTTCAGGGCTAAAGTTTCGACTGATATGCAATTAAAGATTAGATCAAATGAGAGTTGATTTTACGGATAATAGAGTATGGGCTTTGATGTTTTTTGTGGATGATGAGTATAGGAATTTCATTACCAAGCGTCTGTCTTCGCGGGGCGATTGGAAAAGAAAGGAGTAAACAATTCTTTGACTCCCTTCCATTCCACTATTCTGATCGAATTAATTTCTCTTCCGAACGACAATGTGCTATTTGTTTTCCTCGGACTCATTGTAACTGTTACACCCCATAAGTCCAGGACATGTAAAAGAGAATGTACGTAAGGAATCAAGACTTGGAAATTAGTACGAAAGGAAGAATTATTTTTCCGACGGAAAATCTTCCGAACGTCGGAAAAGAAAAATGTTCGTTGTTGAGAATTGGATTCTCAAAATGTATTATTTGAGGATTATGGAACTTATTAACATTATGGAAATTTATTTTTACGGATTTGGTCACGTGGGGCCCACCCGAGGAATTTTACGTTTTGTGGGGCCCACGAGGGTTACGGAATTTTTTTTATGGACGAATAAGAGGGCGACACGTGGCACCCCCACATATATGATCTTGGACGAAAATATTAGGGGTAAAATGGTCATTGACCATGGAAAAGATCAAGTCTTCAAAGCTTGAGATTGTTGACCAAGGTCAACTTGTCCACTTGGCTTTTCATTAATTGTCGTTCATCCTAGACCACAAGTGTATTAATCCAAGCCCTTCATTGTGTTATATATGCTTCACTAGTGCAAGACAAGGTCTTTAACACTTAGAAAATTTGAGAGAACATTGAGCTTAGCCAAGAAAGCTCTCGGGTTTGCACACTTTACCCACACAAAAATTTGTAGTTTTGATCCATTAGCCACAAGACTTTAACCCAATGACCCTAAGGGTATTGTAAGGATATCTCAATAGAAAGATTTCGGAAAAACGGCGTTTTCGTATTAGTCGCAAGGCGGAAACTTGAGGAGTTCTTCAACTTTGAAGTTGGAACTTGAAGATGGGTTCTTCATAGGCTTCTAAGGAGTGCTTGGAGCGGATTGGAACCTAAGGAAAGGAGCTAAGAATTGCTAAGGCGCGACTTTGAATCTTGGAAATTTTAAGGGCTTATAAAGGTATAATCTTGTCGTTTTAGTAATTGAGATTACTTGTTGTTGTAGCTATGGTTTTTAGCAAGCATGAGATGTATAGTATGAAGTTTGATAATTATATTGGATATTGGAACCCTAATCCGAAAACTAGCATGTTAGCCTTAAGATTACAATTCAAGTCGATTATTAGTTTAAGTCGTCGCATGTTGTATAAAGAAGGAAATTGTGGTTGTTTGTGACTATATAACATGTTAGACCTTAGAACTTGGAATTGGAAAAGAATTTGGAAAGGACTTGTGTTGTTGTTTAAGTTGGCCGAGAATGGCTTGATTATGGACTTAGTAGGTATTAAATTGTGGGGCGGAATTTTACACGTATTGTAAGGCGTGTAATCTCCTTTGTTTGGTTGTTGTTTTGAGCCTTAAATGTGGCGTGTTGGTTATTGTATTCGGCCTTGAAAAAGGTGGCAAAGTGAGTAGAAACAAAGGAAGTGCTGCCCGATTTTCCGTAGAATTAGAGACTGTATACTTAGTATTATTCTACGTTAGAGGCTAGAAGTTGATAGTCTTGTTGTGACCATTATAGGTTGACACTTCTACATCCGGCGTATTCGGCTTAGCTTGTGGATTTAGTCGGAAAGGTATGTGAACTATCTCCTCTTCTAGCATGATTCCTTAAGATAAAGAAAGTATGTCCTACTCCTTAAATGATCCAATCCTTGGTTGTATTTGGATTGCCTAAAATAGAATTTGTTCTATGTACTTCCTTGATTGTACTTTGATGTTTAAATTGTAAGTTGTATAATCCATTTCCTTAGTGATGTTTGGATTCTTAAAAGTGAAAGTATTTTACTTAAAGTACATAGAGTCTTGAAAATGAAGTGGTTTCCAAATCTTTTGGCTAGTGCCTTAGTTCCAAAACCTAAGGGCCATTATAATGACTTTAGGGGAGTCAAAGGAGTGATTTACTTAATTGTTTTAAAAGAGGAGAAATGACATGATTTAAGAGAAGTAACTTGTTTTAAAGGTGTGAGTTACTTGAGGCTTAAAGGTAGAAGAAACTTGTCTTCTAAATATTAAGAGACTTGAAGTATTTTGAAAGTTGAGAACTTGATTTGTAAGCATGTAATACTTGGGTTTAAAGTATAAGTCTCTTGGTTATAAAAAGGAATGGATATGTCTAAAACCATAAAGGGTTATAACGGCTTTATGGGAAGTTGGTTATAACGGCTTTATGGAAGGTTAAGAAAGTTGTCTATTTTGATTATTAGGCATAAGTTGCCTAGATTGTGAAAATTTGAAGTTACTTGATTTCAAGCTTTGAAATGAGTTTTCTAAAAAGTGTAGTAACTTACTTTGAAAAATAGACATGCCTTGATACTACGGGTGTTAGTATCTTGGGGTTTTACATAAAAAAGAGTCTTTTGAAAAGAATGTACGTACGTAGTACTTTGGCTTGATTAATTGAGAATTATTCTAAGTGTGTCTTGATAAGTACTTTGGCTTGATTAATTGAGAATTAGTCTAAGTGTGCCTTGATTAGTACTTTGGCTTGATTAATTGAGAATTATTCTAAGTGCGCCTTGATAAGTACTTTGGCTTGATTAATTGAGAATTAGTCTAAGTGTGCCTTGATTAGTACTTTGGCTTGATTAATTGAGAATTATTCTATGTATGTCTTGATAAGTACTTTGGCTTGTTTAGTTGAGAATTGCCAATGTGTGCTGGTGATAGCATTTGAGTACAAGTATTATGTTTTATTACTGTCACGACCCGTTCCGGGGCCCGTGACTGGTGCCTTACCCGGGCACCCAAGTAGTCATACATCATCAGAGTAATCAGCGGAACATAAAACAAGACATAAAAATATTATGAAGTAAGAAACAATTCATCAGAGAAAATGTAACGACCCGTTCCGGGGCCCGTTACTGGTGCCTTATCCCGGGCACCCTAGTGATACAATCATCAGAGAAAACCAGCGGAAAATAAAACTTTAACAAGAAACAAGATATATGAACATAAAACAGGCCAACCCAACGGTTACCTTCCAATAACATAAATAAATACAACTCTTTCAAAACGAATGCTTTAATCCTTTTACAACCCCGCCCACAACAAGATTACTGCACCTCTAAGATTTACAACAACTATGACGGGACAGGCCCGCCATACCTCGAATGTACAAGAACCTACAACTCGTGGAACACATACCAAAATATAAGCCTCGAGAAACGGAGCTTCCCAAAACGCTGAACCGAGATCCTAAGAGCGAGGATCCACGGCCGATGTACTTACTGCGGCATGAACGCAGCCCCGGGCGAGGTCAAGATAACAGTACCAAGTATGTGAAATCAGAAATATCAGAATGAAATCATACTAGTCTATATAAAGCAGGAGACATGTATGATAACCAAACTACAGTTCACAACATAAAAGCAGTCATATCCAGTCAGTGACTAACGACCTCAAGTCATCACTCACATATAACTATGGGTCTCACGCCCACAACATCAATCAGGTTCGCATCATGGCCGCATGCCCCCGGAATACTGCATCGGTGTAGACATGTCCATGATGCAACAATAATACCAATGCCCCATGGCCACATGCCCCCGGAATTCTGCATCGGTGTAGACACGTCCATGTGACATCAACAATAATATACTGGGTGATCAACCCTGCCGCATGGCCACATGCCCCCGGAATTCTACCTCGGTGTAGACATGTCCATGTAACCACAATAACAATATATCGGGTAATCAACCCGGCCGCATGGCCACATGCCCCCGGAATTCTACCTCGGTGTAGACATGTCCATGTGACATCAACAATAAGACAGTAATCAAAATGGAAACATACCCGTGGAATTCTCCATCACTGCCAGCACGTCCAAGTAAGTTCTCAACAAGTCGACCGGCCCTCTATCGAGAGACGCGGTAACACAGAAATACCACACTTGCACAACAAAGGCTATCATCACAAGCATAGGCAAGTTTCACAACAACAAGCATAGGCAAGTCTCACAACAACAAGCATAGGCAAGTTTCACACAACTCAAAGTACTTTCATTTTATGCCAAAGTCCGGGTTTTTAACCCCAAAGTACTACATACGTTAAGTTCTTTTAAAAGAGATCCATTACTTTTATAAAGTCACACGATACCCGTAGTATTAGAATGACCAACCCACATTCCTTTTCAAAATCAAGTAACAACATTCTTTTCCTAAGTTCCAGTTTGCCTAGTTTCAATTACTCAAGCTTCTCATTTTCAAATGCTCAAGTCACTTATTTTAGAAAGGTTTCATAACTCATAGTCTTAATCTCTTTTAAAACAATTGAGTAACATATGTCATATATGTGAGTAGTTTATTCTTGTTTATAACGATCTTATTACAACAGCCATGATCTAGAAAATGTAATATCATTTTGTCTCATCTTAGCTTCTATGCAGATGGAGGTTTCTACTGGTTTTAATACAACACATCATTATTCAATACATTTTCCTTTATTAACGCTGCAGTGGTCTGTCGATACACCTTCTGATTTCCGAAATCAGTAAAACATTATCCCTTTAAAAACCAAGTACTCATTACTCACGAATGAGGTTTCACACAAACATCCACATTAAAACAAATAAGTTAAGTCTCTTATCTTATAAGATCAAGTCTCTTAACTTCTAACATCAGTAAACCATTTTCACCTACATAAGGTCGTTATAACTAACTTCCCATAAAGCTATTATAACACCCTATGTTTTAAACCAACCAAATCACTTAGCACATGTACGTCTACCGTACTACATAGTTCACCACAATCATGCTAGAAAAGATAGGAAGAGGTTCACATACCTCGCGACGATTTATCGACAATAAGCAAAATGCTCCAAGTACTACAACGCACTAGCCCTTTCCACTCTCGAGTAAAATACGCTACTCTTAGTACTTTCACCTATAAAGGTCACAAACGTCTATTAACCCCAAAACACAAGTTTCTATCTTTCTACGTAAAATTGAAGACTCTCCCGCAACAGCGTAAATCTCCTCCTCTATCGAGGCCGGCTACCAAGCCAACCAGGGGGGGGGTTTACACGTCTAACCGGACGTGTACAATTCTACTCAGTAATACTACACAAGTCTACTGCAATACAGTCCTATGTAAATACAGTTCAGTTCTTTCTTTACATTCAGGCTTAAGTCAAAAGACATTGCCGCACAATAATGTTCAGTTCTATATATAGTATACTTCAACTATATATTCTAACAAACATGTAATTTCCAATTTACAATAGAGGGACAAGATAATTACCTCGATAAGCCCATAATTATCCAAGTTATAATGTCGATCCTGAGCAAGGTTTAGCTCCTACCCGCGTGCGCTCCAAACCACTCCAAACAACCCTTAGAAGTTCTACTCAACTTCTACTCAAATACTTCAACCAACTGAAGATTTCCTTAGGGATTCGGTTTGAGACTAAAAAGGACAAAAGGTAGTATTTCCGGGCTCTACGTATAGAGGTATCTTTGGAATACTACAAGGTACAAGGCTAAGGTATTTTGGGCAATATAACAATACTAGGGGAGTATTTCTATACCACAACAAGGGGTATTATACGAAAACAACTAGGCTAGTGGGTACCCCACGCCAAGGCACCACAAAGGGGAGGGAGGAGGCCTCGGCCAAGACTCTCAAAAGAGGGGATGAGTTGGACGAACTCAACACTAGAGGAGGAGGGATTTTAGGCTTGAAGGTTTCATTTGTGGATGAAGAGTTCATCAACATAAGGGTATTTATAGCAAAACCAAAAGCCAACCAATGGCCAAGATCAAGCCATGTGCAAGGCAAGTGTAAGGCCAAGATCAAGCCAAGTGCACCCTAGACCCTACTCCACAAAACAAGCCACAAACATTGCACAAAACATTGCACAAAACAAGGCCAAAACAAGGCATGAATTGGCCCCACTGAAGCTTCACTTACCGTCCACTGAGGTGACAAGTGTCACCCTCTCGTTGGTCCAAAATGTTTCGCCGCCGGAAAAATCCGCAAAAATACAAAACGACATAGCCGGAATTTTCCTCGCAAGTTACGCAAACGTTTCGTCGAAAACGACTTAACCAAGGTGTTGTGCACAAATGTCATTCGCCAAGCCACCTAGGCGGGGTGACACGTGTCACCCTCCTATTGGCCCTCAAAAACGTCTTCCAAAAATATCCACAATGGCCAAAATCTCAAAACAAAGTGGGCCACAAAACGTAGAATTTCTCCGTGGGCCCCACGTGACCATTTCCAAAATAAAATGTCAAAATTCTAATATAATCTATGAAGTCCAAATACCAAATCTGGGAAGCCAATTCCCATTAACTAACCTTTTTCTTCACAAATAACCGGAAACTTTTACGCCGAAAACTCACATCTTTCTTTCTTTTCAAAATTTCGCTGCACTGCACGCACGTCCTCACATACATACCCTGCAACTACGGGGTATAACATTCTCCCCTCCTTAGAAACATTCGTCCCGAATGTTCCTTCTCAAGTCGGATAACGATAAAGTTTCTCTAACAAGTTGCCGACGCCACAGCTTGGCAACGAACTAACACACGTTCTATTCTCCCCTAACTCGTTGTACCCTTCTCGAACACTCTAACTCTCCCAGTACGTACCATACTTCAGTCATTACTTCCGTTCCCGAAAATCTCTGAGTCACTACCTCCAAACTTGGTCATCTTACTAACCTCAAACTTCCTTAAGGCCATTCCCGGCCTTTACGAACCGCTTCTGGTCGAACGCGTCCACGAACTCATACGATGATCATACAAACTTGGGCCTAGCATCCTCGTGACCCTACCACCTGGCGGGACCACCCAGAACTGACCCCACCCCAAACCGGGTTACGGGTTGACCCGCAAATGGTCCTCAACCCGACCCCCAACCGCGCCAAACTCTTGTTCCCCGATCCGGAACAATCTTACTAATTCACATCATGAAAGCTACCACTTCCATCTCACACTACCCACGGACTTATCACACAAATAAATCCCACGTATACCACTACTCTGATAAGGGTCAAACATAAAATAAATCTTTAACTCAAGACGACCTTACCCCTAAGGTCTCAGTCGTGACATAGTCTAAGGTTCACACTTACCATGCCCCCATACGTATCCTCCCAACTAAGCATGTTTTCTAACTCACAATTAACACAACGCTATTCGTATATAGCACATAATAATGAGACCATCATAACAAGCATACCAAAACTCTAGAGGGTTAAGGATAAACCTGAAGCTACCGCTCCACTCTAATCATAGGCCCCACTGCAGGCGCAATCGTAGGCGATGAACCAGCCATCGATCCGTAGGTGAGTCGTAACATCCGTGCTACCCTTGGTCGACAGTTCGCAAAATGGCCACTGGCCGCAAAATAACAAGCTCCCGGCACCACGACACTTCCCGAAATGCGGTCTACCACATCGACCACACCGGTAGGTAGGTGACCGATCCGCCAACACTTACTTCCTCGAAACTCAACCTCGAGCCACGACTGCTCCCGAATACTATGAAGGTTGTGGAGGACCACTGACCTGGCGGAGGTACAAAACTAGAATCTTTCGAGGCGGTCCGCCTCGAAAGTCACCAGGACCTCGTTGTTCGCCTCTTCGCTGATTCGTCATTCCGCCGACCTCTCCGTGCCTCACATCCCAGCATGAGCTGCATGCGGGCAATGTCCATGCCAGAAGAGCTACTCCGAACATGCCTCGACATGTAATCATCGAGCCTCAGAACATATCGGTGCACTCGATCCTCCATACTAGCTACCAACGCTGGGACGCACGCCAATGAGTCGAACTCACATTGTACTCCCGAACCGCACGCCCGCTTCGTCTAAGCATCAAAATCGTTACCCGCGTTCTCCTCATCTGCGAGGCAAGAAGTGCGTGAGGAAAGCCCCAAAACTCATCCCATACTGCTGAGGTGCATGCTCTCCCGGAAAGCTCCTATGAATCAAACCAATCGATCATGTATCACGCACCGATGCGAACCAAAGGTCACTGACTCGGTCTCGAAGCCTTGATCACCCGCGTGATCCGTCAGAATCGCCGGATGAACTCTGCGGATCATCCTCGTGCCTCGACCCATAAAACTCGCGGGCTACAACTCGAAAGTCCCGTAGCCTCAAACTATTCGCTCGCGCACTACAGCGCTGAACTGAACCGCCAGATCCAACCTATCCTCATATCTCGCCACGACCGCCAGCAATCGCCATCTCCTTGTAACCCATTTCCTCCGCCCTGCATCGCGGACCGGAGGCTCGTGTATCGGTCTCGGCAGCCATCGCTGCGCTCTAAACTCGCTGGGCCGGGCGGCCACAAAACCCGCCGTCAAGCACAACCTCAGTCTTTGTCCCGACTGCGCTCGTACTCCTCAGATCTCACTAGCAGCACTCGCCGCCTTGCCCTTCTCGGGCTCTGGTGCCACTGCGGAGGCATAATCGGTAAAAACGAGATACGTCGGAGGGTCCAACTTACAACACACTCTAAGGCACGATCTCGGAATGAGAAGAATGGAAACCAATCCTAAATGTCTCAGCCTCTCGATTATAGATGTGGTGCACAACACATCGATAATCAAGACTTACTAGACACGGTGCAGACACTTTCCGAGGATTAATCGCTCGATACCACTTTTGTAACGACTGCCCGGCCCAAGCATCGTGCCTTATCCCGCACCCTAGTGATACAATCATCGAGAAAACCAGGAAAATAAAACTTTAACAAGAAACAAGATATATGAACATAAACAAAGCCAACCCAACGGTTACCTTCCAATAACATAAATAAATACAACTCTTTCAAAACGAGCGGTTTAATCCTTTTACAACCCCGCCACAACAAGATTACTGCACTTAAGATTTACAACAACTATGACGGACAGGGCCGCCATACCCCTGAATGTACAAGAACCTACAACTCGAGAACACATACCAAAAGATAAGCCTCCGAGAAACGGAGCTTCCCAAAACGCTGAACCGAGATCCTAAGGCGAGGATCCACGACCGATGTACCTCTACTGCGCAGATGAACGCAGCCCAAGCGAGGTCGATAACAGTACCAAGTATGTGAAAGCAGTAAATATCAGAATGAAATCATACTAGTCTATATAAAGCGGGAGACATGTATGATAACCAAACTACGATCACAACATAAAAGCGATATGTCGATCGGACTCACGCCCTCAAGTCATCACTCACATATAACTATGGGTCTCACGCCCACAACATCAATCATGTTCGCATCATGGCCGCATGCCCCCGGAATTCTGCATCGGTGTAGACATGTCCATGATGCAACAATAATACCAATGCCCCATGGCCACATGCCCCCGGAATTCTACCTCGGTGTAGACAAGTCCATGTGACATCAACAAAAATATACTGGGTGATCAACCCTGCCGCATGGCCACATGCCCCCGGAATTCTACCTCGGTGTAGACATGTCCATGTAACCACAATAACAATATATCGGGTAATCAACCCGGCCGCATGGCCACATGCCCCCGGAATTCTACCTCGGTGTAGACATGTCCATGTGACATCAACAACAAGACAGTAATCAAAATGGAAACATACCCGTGGAATTCTCCATCACTGCCAGCACGTCCAAGTAAGTTCTCAACAAGTCGACCGGCCCTCTATCGAGACGCCAGAATACGTAAATACCACACTTGCACAACAAAGGCTATCATCACAAGCATAGGCAAGTTTCACAACAACAATCATAGGCAAGTCTCAAAACAACAAGCATATGCAAGTTTCACACAACTCAAAGTACTTTCATTTTATGCCAAAGTCCGGGTTTTTAACCCCAAAGTACTACATACGTTAAGTTCTTTTAAAAGAGATCCATTACTTTTATAAAGTCACCCGATACCCGTAGTATTAGAATGACCAACCCACATTCCTTTTCAAAATCAAGTAACAACATTCTTTTCCTAAGTTCCAGTTTGCCTAGTTTCAATTACTCAAGCTTCTCATTTTCAAATGCTCAAGTCACTTATTTTAGAAAGGTTTCATAACTCATAGTCTTAATCTCTTTTAAAACAATTGAGTAACATATGTCATATATGTGAGTAGTTTATTCTTGTTTATAACGATCTTATTACAAAGACCGTGATCTAGAAAATGTAATATCATTTTGTCTCATCTTAGCTTCTATGCGGATGGAGGTTTCTACCGGTTTTAATACAACACATCATTATTCAATACATTTTCCTTTATTAACGCCGCAGGTGGTGCTGCCGATACACCTTCCGATTTCGAAATCAAGAAACATTATCCCTTTAAAACCAAGTACTCATTACTCACGAATGAGGTTTCACACAAACATCCACATTAAAACAAATAAGTTAAGTCTCTTATCTTATAAGATCAAGTCTCTTAACTTCTAACATCAAGAAACCATTTTCACTACATAAGGTCGTTATAACTAACTTCCCATAAAGCTATTATAACACCCTATGTTTTAAACCAACCAAATCACTTAGCACATGTACGCCTACCGCACTACATAGTTCACCACAATCATGCTAGAAAAGATAGGAAGAGGTTCACATACCTCGCGACGATTTATCGACAATAAGCAAAATGCTCCAAGTACTACAACCTTGCTAGCCCTTTCCACTCTCGAGTAAAATACGCTACTCTTAGTACTTTCACCTATAAAGGTCACAAACGTCTATTAACCCCAAAACACAAGTTTCTATCTTTCTACGTAAAATTGGCGACTCTCCGCAACAGCGTAAATCTCCTCCTCTATCGAGGCCGCTACCAAGCCAACCGTGTGGGTTTACACGCCTAACCTGACGTGTACAATTCTACTCAAGAATACTACACAAGTCTCATCGCAATACACCCTATGTAAATACATTCGATTCTTTCTTTACATTCAGGCTTAAGTCAAAAGACATTGCCGCACAATAATGTTCAGTTCTATATATAGTATACTTCAACTATATATTCTAACAAACATGTAATTTCCAATTTACAATAGAGGGACAAGATAATTACCTCGATAAGCCCATAATTATCCAAGTTATAATGTCGATCCTGAGCAAGGTTTAGCTCCTACTCCGTGCGCTCCAAACCACTCCAAACAACCCTTAGAAGTTCTACCCAACTTCTACTCAAATACTTCAACCAACTATGAAGATTTCCTTAGGGTTTCGGTTTGAGACTAAAAAGGACAAAAGGTAGTATTTCCGGGCTCTACGTATAGAGGTATCTTTGGAATACTACAAGGTACAAGGCTAAGGTATTTTGGGCAATATAACAATACTAGGGGAGTATTTCTATACCACAACAAGGGGTATTATACGAAAACAACTAGGCTAGGGGGGGGGGGTACCCCACGGCCAAGGCACCACAAAGGGGGAGGGAGGAGGCCCTCGGCCAAGACTCTCAAAAGAGGGGGGGGATGAGTTGGACGAACTCAACACTAGAGGAGGGAGGGATTTTAGGCTTGGAAGGTTTCATTTGTGGATGAAGAGTTCATCAACATAAGGGGGGTATTTATAGCAAAACCAAAAGCCAACCAATGGCCAAGATCAAGCCATGTGCAAGGCAAGTGTAAGGCCAAGATCAAGCCAAGTGCACCCTAGACCCTACTCCACAAAACAAGCCACAAAACATTGCACAAAACATTGCACAAAACAAGGCCAAAACAAGGCATGAATTCGTCCCACTTGAGCTTCACTTTACCGTCCACTTGAGGGTGACAAGTGTCACCCTCTCGTTGGTCCAAAATGTTTCGTCGCTCGGAAAAATCCGCAAAAATACAAAACGACATAGCCGGAATTTTCCCCTCGCAAGTTACGCAAAACGTTTCGTCTAAAAACGACTCTAACCGGGTGTTGTGCACAAATGTCATTCGGCCAAGCCACTTTAGGCGGGGTGACACGTGTCACCCTCCTATTGGCCCTCAAAAACGTCTTCCAAAAATATCCACAATGGCCAAAATCTCAAAACAAAGTGGGCCCACAAAACCAGAATTTCTCCCGTGGGCCCCACGTGACCATTTCCGAAAATAAAATCTCAAAATTCTAATATAATCTATGAAGTCCAAATACCAAATCTGGGAATCCAATTCCCATTAACGAACCTTTTTCTTCACAAATAACCGGAAACTTTTCCGCCGAAAACTCACATCTTTCTTTCTTTTCAAAATTTCTGCCGTACTCTCGTACGTACGTCCTCACATACATACCCTGCAACTACGGGGTATAACAGAAAACTTGCCTTTCGGCATAATATATATAATAACTAGAACAGTTACATCCCTTTTTTTCAACTCTGCCCACAACAAAGATCTGCACTTAAGAATGATATGACAACAATGGCGGGACAGGGCCCCGCCATACCCCTGAATGTAAACACTTACAACGACAGGGGACTATACCACTGATAAGCCTCCGGAGAAACGGAGCTTCCCAAACGCTGAACTGTGACCCTGAGAGCTAGGATCAACGACTGGTGTACCTCTACCTGCGTGATAACGCAGCCTCGGCGAGGTCGATAACAGGTACCAAGTATGTGAAACTGAAAAATACTGTAAATGAAATCATAGTAGTCTATATAAAGCAGGAGACATGTATGATAACCAAACTACAGTTCATAATAAATAAGCAGTCATGTCAAGTCAGGGACTCACGCCCTCAAAGTCATCACTCAAATATAACTATGGGTCTCACGCCCACAACATCAATCATGCCCGTGGAATACCTTCCTCACTGCCGGCAGTCTATGATATAAAAGCACCAAGAATACACATGAACACCAGGTCCCACCTGTGTCATCATAAAACCGTACGGGGTAAGTACGAAGGCATAGCCGACTACTAACACCCACAGTACCAACAAGGTCATAAACTGTATCATGAGATCTGTCTAGACCGCCACATGATCGAAGCTGGCCACTCGCCCGCAGTATCTAATGTGCGCGTCTAGTCCTGGAACTTCCCGCAGCTCCGCATAGGCCAACCTCATAGGCCCGCATGAGGTATTCCCCGCATCGAGGGTAGCTACTCCCCGGCATCCGCCTGGACTCGCAGTCCGCATGGCCACATAGACCGCATGACCATAAAGGCCGCACACTAACCTGGAACTCTCGTAGCTCCGCATAGGCCCCCGGGACCCGCATGAGGTATTCTCGAATCATGGGTCACACAGACCCGCCTGAGTCTACCCCGCATCGGAGGGCAGCTTAACCTCCGGAAATATGTCAAGGTGAGTGGTACAATACCAACATAACGGCTGATCGTTAAACAACTTAAGCGCAATCGAGGGAAAACCCCTTTACACAATTATCACAAGATACTAACACACGTAGCATCCTAGCATGTTTACTTATCAAATCAACAAGAAAGTATTACAAGGCTATCACAAACCAACACAATCAAGTTATATACACAAGGTATTTTCTACTATATGATTAACAAGATCGGGTTTTTATCCCCAAAGTACTTCATATATTAACTCTTTAAGAGATCTGTTTCTTTCACAAATAGTCACACAATACTCGTAGTTTATAAAAATAAAGTGACTATCTTCTGAAGTAAATCAAAATACTTCTTTTGTAAAATCGAGTAACCACATTCTTTTCCAAACGTTCAAGTTTGCCTAATTTCAAATACTCAAGTTACTCATTTTCGAAAGGTTTCGTAGTTCATAGTTTTAATCCTTTAAAACAATTTGAGAAACATATGCCTTATGTGTGAGTAGGTTATTCTTGTTCATAACAATCTTATTACAAAGACCATGATCTAGGAGATGTAATATCATTTTGTCTCATCTTAGCTTCTATGCAGATGGAAGTTTCTACTGGTTTTAATAATACTTTATTAGTCAAAACATTTCCCTTTATTAGCGCTGCTGTGGTTTGTTCGATACTTATTCTGATTTCCGAAATCAGTAAAACATTATTGCTTTTAAAAACCAAGTACTCATTTCTCACGAATGAGGTTTCACACAAAATTCATATTAATTTAATTAAGTCAAGTCTCTTATCTTTTAAGATCAAGTCTATTAACTTCTAAAATCAGTAAATCATTCCTTTTACTACTCTTAAGTCGTTATACCTAACTTCCCATAAAGCTAGTATAACTCTTAAGCTTTTAAAACCAAGTGTTACTCTTCTTTCAAAAAGGTTACTTAATTCTTCTGAAATACTTCCGATTCTTTTTATTCAGGCTTAAGTCAAAAGACATTGCCGTAAAACTACGTTCAGTTAGCACACGTATGTCTACCGTACTATATATATTCTTTAAAATATCATGCTCAAGAGTATAGGAAGAATCACATACCTCGCGACGGTTATCGACTATTAGCAAAACGCTCCACAGCTATAACCCGGCTAGCCTTGTTCACCTTTCAAGTAGCACATGCTACTCACAGAACATTCAACCTATAAAGGTTATACGAGTCTATCAAAGCCTAGACTACTCGGTAGAATAAATCTAGATACAAGATTCTACGGAAATTTGGGCAGCCCTTCCTACCCACAAACTTCACAAGTCTATGTAATACATTCCTGTAAGTACGCAATTCCCTTCTTATATACTTTCCTTGTATATACTTATACTTATACATCAATAGTATGTAAACTCAATTACAATAGGGAGACAAGATATTTACCTCGATAAGCCCATAATTATCCAAGTTAAATGTCGATCCTGAGCAACGCTTAGCTCCTACTCCGGGTGCTCCAACCCGCTCCAAACAACCCTTAGAAGTTCTACGCAACTTCTTCTTAATACTTCAATCAACTGTGAAGATTTTCCTTAGGGTTTCGGTTTGAGACAAAAAGGACATAAGGTAGTATTTCCGGGCTCTACGTATAGAGGTATCTTTGGAATACTACAAGGTATAAGGTTAAGGTATTTTGGGTATGGTAACAATACTTGGAGAGTATTTCTACCAAGAGGAGGGGTATTTATACGAGACAACACCACAAGGGGGTGTGTGTACCCTCGCCAACCCCACTGTGAGAGGGGACTCTTGGCCAAGGGGCCTCACAAAGGGGGGGAGGGACTCTTGGACGAGACACTACACTAAGGGGGAGGAAGAGAGCTTTCAAGACTTAGAAGTTTTGGATGAAGAAGTCTTCAAGCTTAGGGGGGGTATTTATAGGGAAACTAATGGACAAGATCAAGCCAAGTGGGGGCAAGGTGGAGGGCCAAGATTTTCCCAAGTGCCCCCTAACCTACTCCTCAAATCACTCCACAAACAATGGCCCATGTTTTGTGCCCCAAAACAAGCCCAAACCGTGAACCACATCGTCCACTTGGACGCCCACTTGAGGGTGACAAGTGTCGCCCTCTCGTTGGTCCAAAATGTTTCGTCTCTCGGAAAAATTCGCAAAAATAATAAATGACATAGCCGGAATTTTCCCCTCGCAAGCTTAGTAAAACGTTTCGTCGAAAAACGACTCTAATCGGGTGTTGTGCACAAAATATTTTCGGCCAAGTCTACTTTAAGTTCAAACTTTTCTACGTACGTCCTCACGTACATACTCTGGAAATACGGGGTATAACATTCTCCCCTCCTTAGAAACATTCGTCCCGAATGTTCCTTCTCAAGACAGATAACGATAACGTTCCTCGTAACATAAACAAGTTGCCAAAGCCACGTATGGCCACAATACAACACGCGCAAATACTTACATCCAAGTCCACGAGGAATCACCTCCAATACTACAAAAGCTCCCACCCAAGGGCTAAAAGATACTCCCTTAGCACCCTTTCTTTACAAACGAAATGATCACCTCTATGTTCTCAACACATGCTCACCTCTTCCCTTACTCGTCGTACACTTCTCGTACACTCGAACTCTTTCTCATAACTTACCACACTTCTGTTACTGCTTCAATTTCCAAAACTCGTCACACCCTAACTACATTCTGCTGAAACAGGTATGAACCAACAATCTGAACCTTGCCAACATCGAACCACTCGACCGGCAACTTACGCTTCCGCCCCTACAAGGCTTCATAGGGCAATATCCGAACACTGAAATGGTAGCTACAACACTCCCTCAACAGGAGGCAACAATCCTCACAGCTACCCCTGAAATCAAAACACTGGCCCGAGGACGAATACGATACGGAGACTCACCTGAGTTCCTAACCCTGCCTGGTAAAACCTCCGTAAAAGAAGCACTGCACTGGCTCCACTGTCATAAGGTGAAGGTAGGCACCTCGTGCAGCCATACAACCTTCCCGATATATCATCTCGCAACTTACTACCGAGTACAAGGTTTTGACTAAAAGATAAGACGGGCTGACCTCCTCGGCCCGACTACTGGTCGAACGCACCCACGAACTCGTACGATGGTTACCTAAACTTGGGCCTAACACCCTCGTGACCCTAAAACAAAGCGGGACCACCACAAACTGACCCCACCACCATACAGGCCGCGGGTTGACCCGCAACATGGCCTCAACCCAACACGGCAACGCGCAAAACACTAGCTCCCCGATCCGGAACAATCTTACTAATCACGTTACGAAAACCTAACGGTCTTCTTAGCTCAACTACCCTCTTTCCTTCCACACTACTCAGGGACTTATCACACAAACATATCTCACGTGCACTATGCAATCCGATAAGGGTCAAACATAAAATACCTCTTTTACTCGAGATGGCCTTACCTCTAAGGTCTCTACGTATAAGACTCTAAGGTTCATACTTTCTCTATCCCCCAATCTTTCCTGGTTACTAACCATGATTTCTAATCACAATTTTTCACTTATGTAATCTGAACATAACACTTAAGACATACTCATCTTACACACATACTAATCTCTAGAGGGTTAAAGATATGCCTGAATCTACAGCTTCACTCCCCTTAGTCGTTCTAATCAAACTCGCCTGCAGGCGATAGCCAGGGAAGATGACGAACTACCCACCGATCCCGGCGTGAGTCCTCCTACTTGCATCCTCCTACTAGGACATCCTTTCGACACACGGCCCCGACGGAAAAATGAGCACCAACAAAAGACGACATTCCCGGATGGCGTCACACCGTGAATACCGGGAAAATCAATCCGGCCGGCCGGAACCTACGTGTAGCCGTGAATCGGAAGCTCGAGCTCGACCAACTCCTCGCATACCCCGAACGCCCCGAACCCTGGAGGACCTCTCTGCATCGTGGATGTGCATAATCTAATCACGTGAGGTGACTTGCCTCGAAAGTTACTAAAGGACCTTGCTGTTCTAGCCCTCTTCTATTGTCCTTGGTTAACCCGTTGATCTCTACGCTTGGCTCACGCGCATAAGCCCGCATACGTGCCATGCTCAAGCCTAATCAAGAATTACTCTTGCACAACCTCTCTTAGATATTCATCAAGACTCGCGGTACATCGGTATACTCTCCGTAGCCAAATCCATATCTAGTAATGTGGTCGCTTCTTTGCAATCTATATTCTCTGCCCTGGCCAGGAATCAAGGTTCATATATCATGGTCGCAGAGGCATCGCCGCCGTGCTAAACTCACTGGGCCGTGACGAGCATAACTCCCCGAATGAAATACCACCCTGGTGATGATTGGGCTGTGCCCTCGTAACCTCGAACTCTACTCGCAGCCTCCTGCGCTTGCCTCCCCGGCGGGTTTGCCTACGCGAGGCATAGCGGTAGTGGAAAGAAATACGTTAGAGGTCCAACTTACAACACATCTCTAAGGCACGATCTCGAGTGAGAAGAATGGAAACCAATCCTAAATATCCTATAGCCTCCTCGATTATTGGTGCACAACACACCGATAATCAAGACTCTACTAGATACGGCTCAGACACTTTCACACGACCAACTGGCCCGTGGATCGTGCCTTACCCTGCACCCTAGTGATACAACATCGAGAAAATCGGAAATAAAACATAAACATGAAATAAGAGATTTGATTAAATAAACAAAGCTAACCAAAATTGTTGCCTTCAGATATATACATAAAAACCCGAATAGTTATCCTTTACGACGCGCCACAACAAGATTACTGCACCTCTAAGAAAGTGACAACAACTATGACGGACAGGCCCGCCATACCCCGAATGTACAAGAATCTGCTGCACTGTGGTAACATACCAAAAGATAAGCCTCCAAGAAATGGGGCTTCCCGACACGAATCGTGATCCTATGAGCGAGGATCCACAAGCGATGTACTTCTACCGCAGATGAACGCAGCCCCGGCGAGGTCGATAATAGGTACCAAGTATGTGAAATCAGAAATATCAGAAATGAAATCATAATAGTCTATATAAAGCGGAGACATGTATGATAACCAACTACGCTCACAACATAAAAGCGATCATGTCAAGTCGTGACTCACGCCTCAAGTCATCCTCACGCCCGTGGAACTCCTTCCTCACCGCCGGCCAGGTATAAATCGTGTGGAATACGTGTCCCGCCATCCCGGGACTCGGTAAAGAATCATGTGGAATACGTGTCCCGGCCCATCCCATGGGACTCGGTAGAGAATCAGATGAAATACGTGTCCCGGACCATCTCGTGGGACTCGGTGAATAATCAGATGGAATACGTGTCCCGGCCCATCCCATGGGACTCGGTGAAGAATCAGATGAAATACGTGTCCCGGCCCATCCCGTGGGACTCAGTGAAGAATCGTTCATAACAAACCAGTCGGCCCTCCATCGAGAGACGCGGTGGTATAGAAATACAGTATTTGCACAACAAGGCTATCAAACACAAACATAGGCAAGTTACACACAACTCAAGTTTATTTTAGGCCAAGGTCCAGGTTCTGACCCCAAAGTATTACATACGTTAAATTCTTTTTAAAAGATCCATTTCTTTTATAAAGGTCACCCGATACCCGTAGTATAAAAATAGGGTGACTCACATTTTTAGGTAAACCCAAACACTTTCCTTTTCAACATCAAGTAACAACATTCTTTTTCCCTAAGTTCAAGTTTGCCTAATTTCAAGTACTTAAGTCTCTTATTTTAGAAAGGTTTCATAGTTCATAGTCTTAATCACTTAAGAATATGATTCTCTTTTAAACAATTTGAGAAAACATATGCCTTATATGTGAGTAGGTTATTCTGGTTCATAATCAATCTTATTAAAGCAGCCATGATCTAGGAAATGTAATATCATTTTGTCTCATCTTAGCTTCTATGCAGATGGAGGTTTCTACTGGTTTTAATAATACTTAATTAGTTAAAACATTTCCTTTTATTAACGCTGCAGTGGTTTGTCGATACTCATTCTGATTTCCAAAATCAGTAAAACATTATTCCTTTTAAAAACCAAGTACTCATTACTCACGAATGAGGTTTCACACAAAATTCATATTAGTTCATTCAAGTCAAGTCTCTTATCTTTTAAGATCAAGTCTCTTAACTTCTAAAAATCAGTAAACCATTCTCTTTATCTCTCTTAAGACGTTATACCTAACTTCCCATAAAGCTAGTATAGCTCTTATGTTTTCAAAACCAAGTATTACTCTTCTTTCAAAAAGGTTTCTTAATTCTTTTGAAATACTTCAAGATTCTTATTATTCAGGCTTAAGTCAAAAGACATTTCCGTACAACTACGTTCAGTTAACACACGTACGTCTACCGTACTATATATATATTCTTTAAAATATCATGCTCAAGAGGATAGGAAGAATCACATACCTCGCGACGATTATCGACTATTAGCAAAACGCTCCACGGCTATAACCCGGCTAGCCTTGTCCACCTTCCAAGTAGTACATGCTACTCGCAGAACATTCAACCAACAAAGGTTAAGTCTACTGTAAATACAGTCCTATGTAAGTACAGTTTAATCTTCTTCTTTAATATTCTTCTGACGTGATTTCAGTTCAATTCTTTTCTGCAATATCCTTCTATTACAGTTCAATTCTCTTCTATGAATCTTATATTCATTTTTATACAACTACAGTATGTAATTTCCAATTACAATAGAAGGATAGGATTATTTACCTCGGTAAGCCCAAAATTATCCAAGTTTAAAGTCGATCCTGAGCAAAGCTTAGCTCCTACTCCGGGTGCTCCAACCCGCTCCAAACAACCCTTAGAAGTTCTATGCAACTTCTTCTTAACACTTCAACCGGTTATGAGGGTTTTCCTTAGGGTTTCGTTTTTGTGACTAAAGAGAATATAGTAGTATTTTCGGGCTCTACGTATAGAGGTAACTTTGGAAAGTACTACAAGGTATTTGGGCTAGAGTATTTTGGCATTACAACAATACTTGGAGAAGTATTTCTCAACCAAGGGAAGGGTATTTATACGAGACAACTAGGCAAGGGGGGGGGGGGGTAGGCTCGGCTAGAACACTACAGGGGAGGGTGCTCTCGTCTAAGGCCTCACAAAGGGGGAGGGGTGTTGTGGACGAGAAACTATCAAAGGGGAAGAAGGGTTTCAAGACTTGGAAAATGTCTAAGTGTGGATGAAATAACTCATCAACTAAAGGGGTATTTATAGGTCAAGCAATGGCCAACCAATGGCCAAGATGAAGCCAAGTGGTAGGCAAGTGTAGGGCTAGGATTTACCCATGTGTACCTTATCCATCTACCACCAAAATATCACAAATATCCTACCAACCCCTTGACCCTTAAATCGTCCAACTTGCCGCCCATTTCAACGCCCAATATGAGGGTGACACATGTCACCCTCCCGTTGGTCCAAAATGTTTCATCTCTCGGAAAAATCCGCAAAAATAATAAATGACATAGCCGTATTTTTCACTTCGCGAGTCTTGCAAAACGTTTCGTCGAAAAACGATTCCTTTCGGTACTTGTGAACAAAAAATTCAGCCCTAGCCTACTTTAAAGCTCAAACTTTTCTACGTACGTCCTTACGTACATACTCTGGAAAATACGGGGTATAACATTCTCCCCTCCTTAGAAACATTCGTCCCGAATGTTCCTTCTCAAGACGGATAACGATGAAGTCCTTCTTAACATAAACAAGTTGCCAATGCCACACATGGCCACAAAAATAACGCATGTTTGTTCCTTCCCTTGCTCATCGTACCCTCCTCGTATACTCGAGTTCTTCCTAATAAACTTACCACATTTCTGTCATTGCTTCAGTTTCCAAAATCTCATCACGCCCTTCCGGGGTGATACCTTCAAGAAGACCCACCGTCAACCTGAACTCCAAGTGTCGACGCCAATTATCCGCACGACTTCTGTTGCTTCTGAGCTGCAATAACCCCTACTGGATAAGCTTCAACTTATCCACATCCTGTTGGATCAAGTACGGACCAACTATCTGAACTTTGCCAACCTCGAACCAATCGACTGACAACCTACCCTTACACCCATACCCGGCTTCATAAGGCGATATCCGAATACTGAAATGGTAGCTATTATAATACTCACTCAACCAGAGGCGAATAATCCTTACAGCTACCTCTGAAATCAAAAACACCGGCCCGAGGGTGAATGCAATACTAAGACTCACCTGAGTTCCTAACCTCGCCTGGTAAAACCTCCATAAAAAGAAATAGTCGTAAACTGGGCTCCACTGCCTGTCATAAAGTAAGAGTAGGAACCCCGTGCAGTCTTACAACCTTCCTGATATATAACATCTCGCATAACCCTCTGCCGAGTAAACAAATTCTGATCGAAGACAAGATGGTGACCATCACCGACATCGGTCGAACGCATCCACGAACTCGTACGATGGTTAACTAAACTTGGGCCTAACACCCTCGTATTTTCAGAGTATGTACGTAAGGACGTACGTACGAGAATACGACCTTGAAATTGGAAAGGAAGAAAGATGCGATTTTTCGACGGAAAAGTTTCCGGATTTTGTGAAGGAAAAAAGTTCGTTAATGGGAATTGGATTCCCAGATTTGGTATTCGGACATTTTGGAATATTTGAGAATTATGGAATTATATTTCCGGAATTGGTCACGTGGGGTCCACGGGAGGAATTTACGATTTGTGGGGCCCACTTTATTTTTTGGATTTTTGGCATTACGGGTATTTTCGGAAGATGAAATATTTTGGACCAATAGGAGGACGACATGTGTCACCCTTAGGTGGCAAGGTTGGACGAAAAATTGGACAAGGATTGGCACGTTTTTCATCTTTTAAAGGCTTAAAATGTTTGGTCAAGGTTTGGTAGGATATTTGTGGAGTAGATGGATAGGTGGGACCCACACACACATGGCTTAATCTTGGCCACACACTTGTATAGATCATAGCCCTTGAATGTCCTATAAATACCCCCTTAGTTGAAGACTTATTTCATCCACACTTTGAGAGTTTCCAAGTCTTGAAAAGTTCCCTCCCCTCTCCTTGATTGTTCTCGTTTTTAAGCCCTTCCCCTTAGCCAAAGTTGTCCAAAAATTCTTAAAGTCTTAAGTGTTCTTCCTTAGTGTATTAGGAAGATTAGTAACCAAAAGTTAGAAAAGATTTCACACCCCTAGCCTAATACACCCCCCTTGGCCGAAACTAGCCACACTTAGAGCCTAAGTGTTCTTCACTTTTTAGAGTTGAAGTATTAAGAGAAGTTGTTTAGAAACTTCTGGGGTTGCTGGAGCCGGGTTGGAGCGTAAGGAATTGGAGCTAAACGTTGCTCAGGATCGACTTATACCTTGGATAATTTTGGGCTTATCGAGTTAAATAATCTTGTCCCCCTATTGTAATTGGAATTACATGTTGTAGTAATATATAGTTGAGTATACTATATATAGAATGAATATTGAAAAGAATTGAACTGTAATTACATAGAAGGATATTAAAGAAGAGAACTGAACTGTAATTACATTGGACTGTATTTACAGTAGACTTGTGTAGTATTACTGTGAAGTAGAATTGAACACGTCCGGTTAGACGTGTAAACCCCCCCCCTCCTCGGGAGTTGTTGACCTGGTAGCGGGCCTGAGTGGAGGAGGAGATTTATGTGGTTACGGGAGGGGGGGAGGTGCTGCCGAATTTTCTGTAGAATAAGGAATCTTGCATTTAGAATATTCTACGAAGAGGTCTAGGAGTTGATAGGCGTTTTGTGACCTTTATAGGTTGCAGTACTACGAGTAGCGTATTCTACTTGAAGAGTGGAAAGGCTAGTAGGGTTACAGTACTGTGGAGCGTTTTGCTAATTGTCGATAATCGTCGCGAGGTATGTGAACCTCTTCCTATCCTTTCTAGCATGATGTGTTGTAAACTATGTAGTACGGTAGACGTACATGTGCTAAATGAGTTTTGGTTGGTTTAAAACATAAAGTGTTATAATAGCTTTATGGGAAGTTAGTTATAACGACTTTATGTAGGTAAAAGAATGGTTTATTGATTTTAGAAGTTAAGAGACTTGATCTTAAAAGATAAGAGACTTGACTTAATTGACTTGATATGAATTTTGTTAAAAAGTGTGAAACCTCATTCGTGAGTAATGAGTACTTGGTTTTGTTAAGAATAATGTTTCTTGATTTGAAATGAGAATAAGTATCGAGCGAACCATCATAGCGTTAATAAAGGAAAATGTATTGACAAATAATTAATTATATTAAAACCGGTAGAAACCTCCATCCGCATGTAAGCTAAGATAAGACAAAATTGTATTACATTTCCTAGATCATGGCTGCTTTAATAAGAATGTTATAAACAAGAATAACCTACTCACACATAAGGCATATGTTACTCGAATTGTTTTAAAAGAGAATTATGTTATTAAGTGATTAAGACTATGAACTATGAAACCTTTCGAAAATAAGAGACTTGAGTATTTGAATTTAGGCAAACTGGAACTTTTGGAAAAGAAGGTTGTTACTTGTCTTTAAAAAGGGAAATTATTTTGGTTTACTTAGAATAATAGTTACTCTGTTTTGGATACTACGAGTGTTAGTATCAGGTGACTTCTTGTGAAAGAATGGATCTTTTTATGAGAGTCTAGAAGTATGGTAATTTGCTTGTGCTTGCTTGTGATAGCCTTGTTGTGTGACAGTTGTATTCTTATGCTACCGCGTCTCTCGACGGAGGGCACGTATATTGTTATTATTGTTACATGGACATGCACCGGATGCGGCATTACGCGCGGGTTAATCACCCGGTATATTGTTATTATTGTTACATGGACATGTCTGCACCGATGCAGAATTCCGGGGGCATGCGGCCATGCGGCGGGTTAATCACCCGGTATATTGTTATTATTGTTACATGGACATGTCTGCACCGATGCAGAATTCCGGGGGCATGTGGCCATGCGGCAGGGTTGATTACCCGGTATATTGTTATTATTGTTACATGGACATGTCTGCACCGATGCAGAATTCCGGGGGCATGTGGCCATGCGGCAGGGTTGATTACCCGGTATATTGTTATTATTGTTGCATCCTGGACATGTCTACACCGATGGAGAATTCCGGGGGCATGTGGCCATGATGCGGACATGATTGATGTTGTGGGCATGAGACCCATAGTTATAGTTGAGTGATAACTTTGAGGGCGTGAGTCCCTGACTTGACATGACTGCTTTTATGTTGTGTACTGTATTTTGGTTATCATATATGTCTCCTGTTTTATATAGACTATTATGATTTAACTACTGATTTTCGCCACATACTTGGTACT
Organism: Przewalskia tangutica; assembly: GCA_029844215.1. Lineage (NCBI taxonomy): Eukaryota > Viridiplantae > Streptophyta > Magnoliopsida > Solanales > Solanaceae > Przewalskia > Przewalskia tangutica. The sequence continues at coordinate 56,504,755 of CM056722.1, read as the reverse complement.
GTTGTCGACCTCCTTCGGGCCGTCATGCCGCAAGTAGAGGTACATCGGTTGTTGATCCTCGCTCATAGGATCACAGTTCAGCGTATTGGGAAGCTACGTTTCTCTGGAGGCTTATCTTTTGGTATGTTACCCTGAGTTGTAGGTGTCATGACCCGACCCCGGGCCCGTGACCGGTGCCTTGACCCGGGCACCCTTGTGACACAACATCAGAGAAAACCAGCGGAATATAAACTCAAAATAAAACAACCATAATGGTATAAATAGTCTAGCCCAAAATGGCTACCCCAAAAGTACATACAACCGAACAGCTATATCCTTTAACAACCCAAGTTATGACAAGACTACAGGCCTCTAAGAATGAGTACTACTATGACGGGACAGGGCCCCGTCATGCCCCTGAATGTACAAAATATCAACCACACCAGGGAGAACCATACCAAAAGTCGAGCTTCCGAAGAAATGGAGCTCCTGACACCTGAGTAAAAGATCCTAGGAATGAGGATCTACCACCTGCTTTCCCTTACCTGCGGCATGAACGCAGCCCCCGAGGAAGGGGGTCAGTACACAACGTACCAAGTATGTAAAACTGGAAAATACTGTAGTAATATCACAAGTCAAAGATAAGCTGGAGTCATAGATAAAAATCAATTTCTCAGACCGTGCCTTACTAACAATGAGAGTAACGAGTATAAAACTTATAGCATAAAAATAGGAGGCTCACGATCAAAACAGGGTACCTCGCCCGTAGTATCATTAAGCAATCCTACTCCTGGGACTATTTCACCCGCATAGGTCCTGTGGACCCGCATGAGGTCATCTGCCTCGTCATGGGACTATTTCACCCGCATGGATCCTGTGGACCCGCATGAGTACCATCGCCGTACTCGCATGATACTATTTCACCCGCATGGATCCTGTGGTCCGGATCCGCATGAGTGCAAGCGCCGCACTCGCATCATGGGTAGCAAATCCATGGAATAGATAATAACCCGGGGTTTACCCCATAATGATACAAATATATAACATAGCTCATCCGGCCATCATATCATACATAAGCACTACCGGCCTATCATATCACAACATAAGCACTACCGGCCTATCATATCACAACATAAGCACTACCGGCCTATCATATCATACATAAGCACTACCGGCCTATCATATCATAAGCAAGTTAAGAAATCCCCTAACTTCTTATTAACATTATTAATATATCCTCTCATTTTAGTATCCTAAGGCACTAACATGTCTTTTAATAGAAAATCCGGGAATTCAACCCAAGTACCATGTACTTCTAACTTTTTAAGAAAACTCTTTTTATACAAAGATTCCAAGATACTAATCACCATAGTATCAAGTTACAATTTCTTTTCAAAACAAGTCACATTTCCTTTTAGAAAATATAATAGGCTTCTAAATCAAGTGACTTCATTCCCTTTAAAACCTTAGGCAACCAATGCCTAAAATCAATCCACCTTCCATAGTCTCAATACTTTACCCGTACTTGTTTTAATTAGGGTAAACCATTCTTTGTGAACCTTTCAAAAACTAATATAACCAACTTCCCATAAAGTCATTATATTAGCGTTATTCTTTTGTCAAAGACATTTTCCCTAAATCCAAGGGACTTATACTTTTGAAATGAAACAAGTATCATATACTTTAAAATAAGTGTAGGTTATCAAGTCTTGTACGTATACCGTACTACATAGATACAACTATCCATGCTCAAGAGATAGGAAAGCTCTACATACCTCTTCGGTCAATCCACTTGCTAAGTCCAACTACCGCAAGTAATATGTCAACCTATAATAACCATAGTGCGTTGATTAACCTCTAATTCAATGTAGAAATTCCAAATTCAAGTTACCAATACATAAGGAAAATTGGGCAGCATTTCCTTTGTTTCTACTCACTTTGCCACCTTTTCAAAGGCCGATTTTTCAACATTCAAACGCCTCATTAAGGCCCAACAACCAAACCAACACAAAGGGGTTTACACACCTAATCTTGGGTGTGTAAAATTCTGCCCCATTAGTTATAATAGTACACTTAACAATTCTAAAGTGGTTTTTTTAGGCTACAACATGCTCATAATATTTCTCTAGCCAAATCCTTCATATCCAACCCACATTTCTAGCATGCAATGACTGTAAGAGCATTATTTACCACCATAGGTATTTTCTTCTTAGCATGCAACTCTATAAACTAATAATAGAGGAAGAATCATTACCTTAGAGCTTTAGCCAAATTTATCCAACAATTTGCTAGCCTTTCTACCAAGAATACCACCACCACCACCTTCACAAGTTAACCACAAGCTTTCTTCTTGTCTTTTAATTTTTTTCAGATTTTTCCTAAGGCTAGATTGTCTCTTGGATTTTTAGAGAGAAGGAGGAGCTTGAAATATTTAGAGAGAAGGAAGAGGTTTTTCAAAGAGAGAGATGACAAATGACCAAGTCTTTAAGACTTGGTCAATATATTGCATGTAAAAATCAGATGGGGGGGACACTTGTCCCCCACTCAGGCCCTTTCAAAAGATAAATCTGACTTTTCCTAAGTTTTTCCGCCTGATTTCGCCTCGGCGCGCCATGCCGCTTCCGTGGCCGCGGCTCTCTGCGGACCTCGGATCTTCCGCGCGCGGCCACTGCTGGCGCGCGACTCTAAACAGCGACCCCTCAGGTTTTTCGCGCGGCCATCTTCCGCGCGCGGCCTACAATCCCGCCTTGGCGTCGCGGCCTGCCTCGCGCGCGGCTGAGACCCCGATCGCGGTCCAGGGCGAACCACGGTATAACATTACTTTGTCACGACCCGACCGGGCCCGTGACCGGTGCCTTGACCCGGGCACCCTTGTGACACAACATCAGAGAAAACCAGCGGAATATAAACTCAAAATAAAACAACCATAATGGTATAAATAGTCTAGCCCAAAATGGCTACCCCAAAAGTACATACAACCGAACAGCTATATCCTTTAACAACCCAAGTTATGACAAGACTACGTGCCTCTAAGAATGAGTACTACTATGGGGACGGGGCCCCGTCATGCCCTGAATGTACAAAATATCAACCACACCAGGAGAACCATACCAAAAGTCGAGCTTCCGAAGAAATGGAGCTCCTGACACCTGAGTAAAAGATCCTAGGAATGAGGATCTACCACCTGCTTTCCCTTACCTGCGGCATGAACGCAGCCAGGAAGGGGTCGATTACCTGACGTGCAGTATGTAAAGCGGAAAATCGTAGTAATATCACAAGTCAAAGATAAGTGAGTCATAGATAAAAATCAATTTCCTTGCCTTTGTGCCTTACTAACAATGAGAGTAACGAGTATAAAACTTATAGCATAAAAATAGGAGGCTCACGATCAAAACAGGGTACCTCGCCCGTAGTATCATTAAGCAATCCTACTCCTGGGACTATTTCATCCGCATAGGTCCTGTGGACCCGCATGAGGTCATCCGCCTCGTCATGGGACTATTTCACCCGCATGGGACTATTTCACCCGCATGGATCCTGTGGACCCGCATGAGTACCATCGCCGTACTCGCATGGGACTATTTCACCCGCATGGATCACGTGGTCCGATCCGCATGAGTGCAAGCGCCGCACTCGCATCATGGGTAGCAAATACATGGCATAGATAATAACCCGGGGTTTACCCCATAATGATACAAATATATAACATAGCTCATCCGGCCATCATATCATACATAAGCACTACCGGCCTATCATATCACAACATAAGCACTTTACCTATCATATCATACATAAGCACTACCGGCCTATCATATCATAAGCAAGTTAAGAAATCCCCTAACTTCTTATTAACATTATTAATATATCCTCTCATTTTAGTATCCTAAGGCACTAACATGTCTTTTAATAGAAAATCCGAGAATTGACCCAAGTACCATGTACTTCTAACTTTTTAAGAAAACTCTTTTTATACAAAGATTCCAAGATACTAATCACCATAGTATCAAGTTACAATTTCTTTTCAAAACAAGTCACATTTCCTTTTAGAAAATATAATAGGCTTCTAAATCAAGTGACTTCATTCCCTTTAAAACCTTAGGCAACCAATGCCTAAAATCAATCCACCTTCCATAGTCTCAATCCTTTACCCGTACTTGTTTTAATTAGGGTAAACCATTCTTTGTGAACCTTTCAAAAACTAATATAACCAACTTCCCATAAAGTCATTATATTAGCGTTATTCTTTTGTCAAAGACATTTTCCCTAAATCCAAGGGACTTATACTTTTGAAATGAAACAAGTATCATATACTTTAAAATAAGTGTAGGTTATCAAGTCTTGTACGTATACCGTACTACATAGATACAACTATTCATGCTCAAGAGATAGGAAAGCTCTACATACCTCTTCGGTCAATCCACTTGCTAAGTCCAACTACCGCAAGTAATATGTCAACCTATAATAACCATAGTGCGTTGATTAACCTCTAATTCAATGTAGAAATTCCAAATTCAAGTTACCAATGCCTAAGGAAAATTGGGCAGCATTTCCTTTGTTTCTACTCACTTTGCCACCTTTTCAAAGGCCGATTTTTCAAAATTCAAACGCCTTATTAAGGCCCAAAAACCAAACCAACACAAAGGGGTTTACACACCTAATCTTGGGTGTGTAAAATTCTGCCCCATTAGTTATAATAGTACACTTAACAATTCTAAAGTGGTTTTTTTAGGCTACAACATGCTCATAATATTTCTCTAGCCAAATCCTTCATATCCAACCCACATTTCTAGCATGCAATGACTCTAAGAGCATTATTTACCACCATAAGTATTTTCTTCTTAGCATGCAACTCTATAAACTAATAATAGAGGAAGAATCATTACCTTAGAGCTTTAGCCAAATTTATCCAACAATTTGCTAGCCTTTCTACCAAGAATACCACCACCACCACCTTCACAAGTTAACCACAAGCTTCCTTCTTGTCTTTTAATTTTTCCTAAGGCTAGATTGTCTCTTGGATTTTTAGAGAGAAGGATGAGCTTGAAATATTTAGAGAGAAGGAAGAGGTTTTTCAAAGAGAGAGATGACAAATGACCAAGTCTTTAAGACTTGGTCAATATATTGCATGTAAAAATCAGATGGGGGGGACACTTGTCCCCCACTCAGGCCCTTTCAAAAGATAAATCTGACTTTTCCTAAGTTTTTCCGCCTGATTTCCCGCCTCGGCGCCGCGGCCCTGCTTCCCGGCGCCGCGGCTCTGAAACTTCAGCGACCCCTCAGGTTTTCCGGCGCCGCGGCCTTCTTCGCGCGGCCTACAATCCCGCCTTGCGCGCGTACTGCCTGCAGCGCGCTGAGACCCGATCGCGGTCGGGCGAACCACGGTATAACATTCTCCCCTTAGAAACATTCGTCACGAATGTTCCTCTAAACTTACTCAAATTACAATATCGGCATAGACTCAAATAAAGACGCTCACACGGCACAACAAAATTCAAGCATAAATACTAAATTTAAAGACCAACAATTTAAAACGTGGGTTACCTGGAGGTATAGGGAATAAGTGAGGATATTTCTTCTTCATGTCATCCTCCGCTTCCCACGTCATTTCCTCCCTGTTCTCATTCCGCCATAGGACCTTGACGGAAGCCACGTCTTTCGTCCGAAGTCGTCTAACCTGACGATCGAGTATCGCTATGGGACTCTCCACATACGATAACTCCTCTGTTACCTGAACCTCATGAATCGGATGTACTCTAGATGGGTCTCCAATACATTTCCGCAACATAGACACATGAAACACTGGATGTACTGCCTCTAGATCGGACGGCAGATCCAACTCATAAGCAACCTTGCCTACCTTCCGGACAATCTGGTAAGGCCCAATGTACCTTGGGCTAAGCTTCCCCTTCTTTCCAAATCTCATCACGCCCTTCATGGGCGATACCTTTAGAAAAACCCAATCATCTATCTCAAATTCCAAGTGTCGACGCCGATGGTCTGCATACGACTTTTGCCGACTCTGAGCTGCCAACAGCCGCTCCTGGATAAGCTTCACCTTATCCACTGCCTGCTGAACTAAGTCTGGCCCGACTAACTGAACTTCTCCCACCTCGAACCAGCCTATAGGTGACCTGCACTTCCTCCCGTATAAGGCCTCATAAGGCGCCATCTGAATACTGGAATGGTAGCTGTTGTTGTAAGCAAACTCTACAAGAGGCAAATGATCCTCCCAGCTACCCCTGAAATCAATAACACATGCCCATGACATATCCTCGTGGCGGATAGTGCGCTCGGCTGTCCGTCGATCACGAGGATGAAACGCCGTCGAGACTCACTGTGTCCCCTAATCCCTTCCGAAAGGACCTCCAGTTAGGCGAGAACCGGGCTCCTCTGTCGATATAATCGACACCGACTCGTGCGGTCTCACAATCTCTCTAATATATAATCGGCATAGTCCTCGGTGAACGTCGTTCGACCGGAAGAAAATGGGCTGATTTCGTCAGCCTGTCGACAATCACCCAAATGGAATCATGATTCCTCTGAGTGGTAGGTAGTCCTGTAATAAAATCCATATTTATCACCTCCCACTTCCAAGTCGGAATATCAATAGCCTGCAATGACCCACCGCTTCTGGTGCTCAATCTTAACCTGCTGACAATTCGGGAACTGTGCCACGAACACCGCAACGTCCCTCTTTAGGCCATCCCACCAATACACGCATCTGAGGTCACGATACATTTTAGTCGATCCCGGGTGAATAGAATAACGAGAACTGTGTGCCTCCCTCAGAATCTGCTGACGAAGTCCTGTCACATCGGGAACACACAACCGGCCCTCGAATCTCAACACCCCATCAGGCGCTACCTCAAACAGACTCCTCTCAATCTGAACAGCGGCATCTCTGTACCGTACCAAAATCGGATCCTCATACTGTCGCCTCTTCACCTCCTCGACGATGGAAGACTCGGCAACCTCTCGAACCCGAATTCCGTCACTATCAGAATCAACCAAACGAACCCCAAGGCTCGCTAGCTGATGTAACTCTCGGACCATATCCCTTTTCTCTGGCTGAAGAACAGATAGACTACCCATCGATCTGCGACTAAGGGCATCTGCAACTACATTGGCCTTCCCTGGGTGGTACAGAATATCAACATCGTAATCCTTAAGTAGCTCCAACCACCGTCTGCGCCAAAGTTCGGCTCCCTGCAGGTGAAGATGTCCGAGACTCTTGTGGTGCTGTAAATGTCCACGTGAACTCCATATAAATAATGTCTCCAGATCTTCAAGGCATGAATCACAGCTGCCAACTCCAGGTCATGTGTGGGATAGTTCTTCTCATGTTTCCTAAGCTGTCGAGATGCATAAGCTATAACCTTGCCGTCTTTGTCAGACGCGACGCTCCGACACTGACGCGTCACAATAAACCACATATCCATCTAAACCTCTGGAAGAGTAAGAAGCTGAGGCGATCGTCAACCTCTCCTTTAGCAATGGAAACTTTCCTCACAAGTATCCGTCCACCGAACATAGCGCTTACGAGTCGACTTAGTCAAAATCTTTGAAATAGAAGCAAACGTTTCTACAAACCTCCGATAATAACCTGCAAGGCCCAAAAAGCTGCGCACCTCCGTCGGTGTAGTGGGTCTGGGCCAAGTCTTGACTGCCTCAATCTTAGTTGTATCAACCCGAATACCGTCGGCCCCGATAACATGTCCTAAGAAAGCCAGCGCCTTGACAAAACTTCGCGCCGAGAACTTGGCATACAATCGCCGGTCTCGGAGGACTCCAATCCGTCCTCAAATGATCCGTATGCTCCGCTGCGTGCGCGAATACACCAAGATATCATCAATGAAAACTATAATGAACATATCCAAGAATGGCACGAACACCTATTCATCAAATCCATGAATCTTTCGGCGTTGGTCAATCCGAAAGACATCACCCTGAACTCATAGTGCCCATACCGGGTCCTGAATGCAGTCTTTGGGACGTCTGTCTCTCTAACTCGCACCTGGTGATAACCAGACCGCAGGTCTATCTTGGAAAAACACTTTGCACCCTGCAACTGGTCAAACAAATCGTCAATCACAGGAGGATACTTCTTGATAGTTACCTTGTTCAGCTGGCTGTAATCAATACACATACGCAGCGTCCCATCCTTCTTCTTTACAAATAACACTGCGCTCCCCAGGGAGAAACACTTGGCCTGATAAAGCCTTTCTCCAGCAAATCTTTCAGCTGGTCCTTCAATTCCTTCAACTCGGCAGGTGCCATCCTGTATGGCGGAATAGATATCGGTCGAGTGTCTGGCGCCAAATCGATGCAAAACTCAATCTCCTCTCGGGAGGATACGGAAGCTTCGTGCAGGAATACGTGCGGAAACTCTCTAACAACCGGCGGGCCCGAAGGTCCGGTATCTCAGCCTCAGTATCGAATACCCGAACCAAATGGTAAATATACCCCTTCCGTACCATCTTCCTAGCCTTGAGGTAACAAATAAACCTACCCGCCGGCGATGCAAGATTCCTTCCACTCGATAATCGGCTCACCAGGAAACCGGAACCGAACTAACCTCTCTCTGCAGTCCACATTGGCATAGCAAGATGCTAGCCAATCCATACCCATAATCACATCGAAGTCTGTCATATCCAACTCTATCAAGTCAGCTAGAGTCTGACGACCATCTATAGTCCTTTGGGCAAGCCTTATATACCGCTCGGCTACCGAAGCACCTACCGGCGTAGCCACCTCAAAGGATTCTATGGACTCGGGCTCTATCCCTATTCTACCAGCAATATGAGGAGATATATAGGACAAGGTAGAACCTGGATCTATCAAAGCATAAACATCACATCAAGAGACCAACAATGTACCTGTGACGACATCAGGTGACGCCTCCTGGTCCTGGCGGCTGGACATAGCATAAATGCGGTTCTGAGGACCGCTGGAACTGGAACCCCTGCCACGACCCCTGCGCGGCTGTTGGCGTGAACACCACGCCTCGGGCGTGACCACCAAGATGAAGACCCGGCAAGCGAACACATCGGTGAGCCATGGCACTCCCGCCTCCGACGGACAATCTCTCTTCAAATGGCCTGCGTCCAAGAGTAACAAGCTTCGGAGAACACGACACCCCATAATGGCAATCACCACATCGACCACACCGAGGCATAGGGGCCTCATCCGTGGAACTCGGTCCTCAGAAACCCGAAGCCACGAACCTGTCCCGCTCCTGAATACTCAGACGTCCGAAGATGGTGGAGGCGCTCTGACCGGCTGTTGTTATACCCGTAGTTCCAGGTATGTATGCGAGGGCGTGCGTGCGAGAATCTGACGAAAGATTGGAAAGGAAGAAAGAGGTGATTTTTCCACGGAAAAGTTTCGGTTTTGTGAAGGAAAAAGGTTCGTTAATGGAATTGGATTCCCAGTTTGGTATTCGGACTTCTGGAATATTAGAATTATGGAATTTTATTTTTGGAAATGGTCACGTGGGGCCACGGAGAAATTCTGATTTTGTGGGGCCACTTTGTTTTGAGATTTTGGCCATTGTGGATATTTTGGAAGATGTTTTATTTTGGGCCAATAGGAGGGTGACACGTGTCACCCGCCTAGGTGGCTTAGCCGAATGGCATTTGTGCACAACACCGGTTAGAGTCATTTTTCACTAAACGTTTTACATAACTTGCGAGGAAAATTCCGGCTATGTCTTTTCTTATTTTGCGGATTTTTCCGAGAGGCGGAACATTTTGGACCAACGAGAGGCGGCACTTGGCACCTCTCATTGGTGGGCAAGGTGGCGTGACTTGGACGACTTTGGGGTGTCAGTGGTAGATATTTTTGTGTAGATATTTGTGAGGGTTTTAAGGAGTAGGGTCTGGGGGCACTTGGGTGAATCTTGGCCTTACACTTGCTATACACTTGGCTAGATCTTGGCCATTGGTTGGCCTTGGCTTGTGCTATAAATACCCTCTCCTTTGATGAACTTCTTCATCCTAAATATTTCTAAGTGTTAGAATCCTCCCCTGCCTTCTTTATGGGTCTCGTCCCTCCCCCTTGTGGTAGAGCACCCCTCTAGGGGTGCTAGCCAGAGTGTACCCACTAGCCTAGTTGCTTTCGTATAATACCCCCTTTGTGGTGTAGAAATACTCTCAAAAGTATTGTTATAATGCCCAATTACCTTAGCCGTATACCTTGTAGTATTCTAAGGTTATACCTATCTGAAAAGCCCGAAATACTATTATACTTTCCGTCGGTCACAAACCGAAACCCTAGGGAAAATCTCCATAGTTAGTTGGAGTGTTATGTAGAAGTTGGTTAGAACTTAAGGGTGGTTTGGAGCGGGTTGAGCGCCGGAGTTGAGCTAAACCTTGCTCGGGAGCGACATTAAACTCGGATAATTATGGGCTTATCGAGGTAATTATCTTGTCCCCTATTGTAATTGGATATTACATGTTGTAGGAATATATAGTTGAAGTATACTATGTATATAATCAACATAGCTTGTGGCAATGTCTTTGGACTTAAGCTCAAGAATCGAATCAACTGTTTTACATAGGATCGTATTACAGAGTTGTGTAGCTTTTCCGTGAGTAGAATTGTACCCGTTCGGGTTAGATGTAACCCCTCGGTTGGCTTGGTAGCCGCCTCGTTAAAGGAGGAGATTTACGCCGCCATGTGGGGGAGGTCGCGAATTTTCTGTAGAATGTTCTGCGATAAGGTCTAAATGTTAATAAGCGCTGTGGCCTTATAGGTTGAAGTACTACGTGGCGCGATCTACTTGGCTTAAGGAGTAGCCGACGGTTGGAAGTACTTGGAGCGTTTTGCTATTAGTCGATACTGTCGCGAGGTATGTGAACCTCTCCTATCTCTTCTAGCATGATATGTGTGAACTATGTAGTGCGGTAGACGTACGTGTTAAATGTATTTGATTGTTTGAAACATAAAGTGTTATAACGCTTTATGGGAAGTTGGTTATAAACTTTATGTAGGTCCAAAATACTTTGTGGTTTTTAAAAGGTAAATGATTTGTTTATAACTGGCTTGATGTGTGATAATAAAGAACTTGAAGTATTTCAAAATATTTCTAAATCGTTTTGAAAGAAGAGTGATACTTGGTTTCTTTTGAAAACTTAAGAGTTATACTAGCTTTATGGGAAGTTAGGTATAACGACTTAAGAATGTTTTACTGATTTTGGAAATCAGGATGTGTATCGACAAACCACTGCAGCGTTAATAAAAGGAAATGTTTTGAATAATTAAGTATTATTAAAACCAAGAGGAACTTCCATCCGCATGTAAGCTAAGATGAGACAAAATGATATTTCCTAGATCATGGTCATTGTAATAAGATTGTTATAAACAAGAATATCCTACTCACATAAGACTTATGTTTCTCAGATTGTTTAAAAGAGAATTATATTCTTAAATGAATAAGGCTATGAACCACGAAACCTTTCTAAAATAAGAAACGTGAACATTTGAAATTAGGCAAACTTGGACGTTTGGAAAATAATGTTGTTACTTGATTTTACAAAGGTAAGAGTTTTGGTTTTCTTAAAAGGACAGTCACTCTATTTTATACTACGGGTATTGTGTGACTTATGTGAAAGAAACAGATCTTTTAAAGATTTAATGTGTGAAGTACTTTGGGGTTAAATAATTCGAACTTGTTAGTAAAGCACCTTGTGAATAACTTGATTGTATTGGTTTGTGATAGCCTTGTAATACTTTCTTGTTGATTTGAGAAGTAAACATGTTAGGATGCTACGTGTGTTAGTATCTTGTGATGTTAGTGTAAAGGGGTTTTCCCCTCGACTACGCTTAAAGTTGTTTGACTATCAGCCGTTATGTTGGTATTGTACCACTCACCTTGACTTGTGTCCGGAGGTTAAGGCGCCTCCGACGCGGGTAGACTCAGTGATGCAGGACCGTGATTCGAGGATACCTCATGCGGGTCCGAGGATCCATGCGGAACTACGGAGTTCCAGTTAGTTTACGCCTTGTGGTCATGCGGTCTTTGTGGCTACGCGGATCGCGAGTCGGGGCGATGCCGGAGTAGCTACCCTCGATGCGGGTTATACCTCATGCGCGCCTATGAGGTTGGCCTATGCGAGTCGCGGAGAGTTCGGGGCTAGACGCGCACATTTGATATCGCGGGCGGTGACCGGCTTTTATCATGTGACGATGCAGACAGATATCATGACACATTTTATGACCTTGTTGAGTGCGTAGGTGTTAGTAGTCGGCTATGCCTTCAGATTTACTGCATCGTTTTATTAGGACACAGTGGGACACGTGTTCATGTATTCCTTGGTGTTTGTGTATCATAAACCACGCGGTGAGAAGGTATTCCACGCACGCTTGATGTTGTGGGCGTGAGACCCATTGGTAAAAATTGAGTGATGACTTGAGGGCGTGAGTCCCTGACTTGACATGACTGCTTATTTATGGTGAACTGTAGTTTGGTTATCATACATGTCTCCTGCTTTGTATAGACTACTATGATTTCATTTACGATTTATTTTCGCCACATACTTGGTACTGTTATCGACCTCCTTCGGCTGCGTTCATGCCGCAGTAAAGGTACACCGCCATTGATCCTCGCTCTAGGGTCACGATTCATGGGAAAGCTCCGTTTCTCGGAGGCTTATCGGGTATAGTCCTCATTGTTGTAGGTGTTTACATTCGTGGTATGGCGGGCCCCGTCCCGCCATTGTTGTCGTATCCTTTCTTAGAGGTCCAGTAGTAATCGCGGGTGGTTTGTAAAAGGATTAAAACTGTTCATGTTGGAAAGAGTCGTTATTTATATATATTCCCAAATGCAAGTTTTTCTCATATTATTGTTTCATAATTCATAATATATATTTTATTGTTTTATGTTCCGCTGATTACTCTGATGTTGTATAACTAGGGTGCCCGGTAAGGCACTACCACGCCCAAATCGGTCGTGACAAAAGTGGTATCGAGCGATTAATCCTGAAAGTGTCTACGCATCCGATCCGAAGTCTTGATTATCGGTGTGTTGTGCACCACACCAATAATCAGGAGGCTATAGGATAATTAGGATTGGTTTCTATTCTTCTCACTCTGAGATCGTGCCTTAGAGCTGTGTTGAAAGTTGGACCCTCTAAACGTATTTCTTTCCCTTACCGATATGCCTCCGCGTGGGGCAACCCGGGCCCAGGAGGGCAAGGCGGCGAGAGCTGCGAGTAGAGTTCGAGGGTTACGTGGGCACAGCCCAATTATCACCTTGGATGGTGCTTCATTCGGGATTTCGCGACGCCACTAGCCCCAAGAAAGTTTAGCACGGCGGCAGTTCCTACTGCGGCCATGATATTTGAACCTTCAGTTCCACGACCAGGAACAGAGAATATGGACTGCAAAGAGGCGACCCTGTTACTAGCTATGGATTTGGCTACCAGAGAGTATACCGATGTATCGCGAGTCTTGATGACTACCTAAGAGAGGGTTGTGCAAGAGTAATTCTTCAGTTGGCTGAGCATGGCCTCGTATGCGGGCATGTACAGCAGGCCGAAAAACGTAGAGATCGACGGGTTAACCAAGGACAGCAGGAGAGGGCCAGAGCAGCAGGGTCCTTCGGTAACTTTCAAGGTGAGTATACCTTAAGTGCTATGTTCTGATAGCAGTGTGGTAGTTGTGATTAGAAATCATGGTGGGTTAACCGAGTAAGATTTTGGGGGATAGAAGGTGTGAGCCTTAGAGTGTTATACGTCTGCACCTTAGAGGTAAGGCCATCTCGAGTAAAGGTGTAGTGTTATGTTTGATCCTTATCGAGTGCATAGTGCACGTGAGCTATGTTTGGGATAGGTCCCTAAGTGGTATGAAATGAAAGAGGGTAGTTGAGCTAAGAAGACCGCTAGGTTTTCGTAACATGTTTAGTAAAATTGTTCCTTCGGGGAGATAGTATTTTGCGCCACGGTCGGGTTGAGGCCACGCTGGGTCAACCCGCGGCATGTTGGTGGTGGGTCTGTGGTGGTCCCGCCTTGTGGAAGGGTCACGAGGTGTTAGGCCCAAGTTTAGTTAACCAAGACGAGTTCGTGGATGCGTTCGACCGGTGGTCGGGTCGATGGGGCACTCATCGTGTTCTTCGGGACCGCTCACTCGGCAGCGATGTTGATTTATCGAAAGGTTGTAAGGCTGCACGGTGCCTACGCACCTTATGGCGGCGCATGGAGCCCGTGTTACGGCTGTTTTGTTTCGGAAGTTTTACCAGCAGGTTAAGGACTCGGTGAGTCTCGACCGCATTCGCCTCGGGCGGTGTGTGGATTTCGGGTAGTTGTGAGGATTGTTGTCTCTCGTGGAGGAGCGTTTAAGCTACCATTTCAGTGTTCGGAGGTCGCCTTAGGAAGCCTTGTAGGGGCGGAAGTGTAAGTTGCCGGTCGATTGGTTCGATGTTGGCAAGGTTCGAATATTGTTCAGCTTGTTCCGGTAGATCGTGGATAAGGAAAAGCTCATCTAGAAGAAGTTCTGGCAGCTCAGAGGAATCGTGCGGATAATCGGCGACGACGCTTAGAGTTCAGGTTGACGGTCGGTCTTCTTGAAAGTACCACCCCGGACAGGGTGTGACGAGTTGTGGAAACAGAAGGAACTTAGCCCGAGTTACTTTGGGCCTTTTGAGTTCATGTGAAGAATAGGCCAGGTTGCCTATATGTTAGCAATTGCCGTCCGACTTAGGAGGCAGTACGTCCGGTCTTTCGTATTTATGTTCGGGGGGCTGAGCGTATAAAGAGGCCAGAGCCTCTCACTCGGGAATGGACCCGAACCGTGGCTCTCCGTATGGCACATCCCGGTAAGCCGTAGGGCACGCCTCGAGGATCGCAAGCACCGGTACCATTTGTTGGGTCTCGGAGCTAGGCTCGCGGCAAAGTGACAAAAGTGTATTTGTGGTGATGTTAGAGGTGTTTCCTCGTAGACTTGGATATAAGTATGTTGCGCAGGTATTTTCTGTGGCCAGGTATGGCAGGATTGTTTCGTAAGTATAGAAGTGAAGACTATACTGGCGCACGTATGTTTTGAGACTTAGAAGGAACATTCGGGACGAATGTTTCTAAGGGGGGAAGAATGTTATACCCCGTAGTTCCTGGGTATGTATGCGAGGACGTACGTACGAGAATACGACAGAAAGATTGGAAAGGAAGAAAGAGGTGATTTTTCCACGGAAAAGTTTCCGGTTTTTGTGAAGGAAAAAGGTTCGTTAATGGGAATTGGATTCCCAGATTTGGTATTCGGACTTCCTGGAATATTAGAGAATTATGGAATTTTATTTTTGGAAATGGTCACGTGGGGCCCACGGGAGAAATTTACGGTTTTGTGGGGCCCACTTTGTTTTCGAGATTTTGGCCATTGTGGATATTTTCGGAAGATGTTTTATTTTTGGGCCAATAGGAGGGTGACACGTGTCACCCCGCCTGTGGCTCGCCGAATGGCATTTGTGCACAACACCCGGTTAGAGTCGTTTTTCGACGAAACGTTTTAAAAAACTTGCGAGGGGAAAAATACGGCGATGTCTTTTATTATTTTTTCGGATTTTTACGAGAGACGGAACAATTTTGACCAAACAGAGGGCGGCACTTGGCACCCACACAATGGTGGGCAAGGTGGCACTTGACGACTTTGGGGTGTCAGTGGTAGATATTTTTGTGTAGATATTTGTGAGGGTTTTGGGCGAGTAGGTCTAGGGGGCACTTGGGTGAATCTTGGCCTTACACTTGCTATACACTTGGCTAGATCTTGGCCATTGGTTGGCCTTGGCTTGTGCTATAAATACCCCTCTCCTTTGATGAACTTCTTCATCCTAAATATTTCCTAAGTGTTAGAATCCTCCCCCTCCCTTCCTTATGGTTCTCGTCCCTCCCTCATGGTCGAGAGCACCCCCTCTAGGGGTGCTAGCCGAGAGTGTACCCCCTGCCTAGTTGCTTTGATAATACCACTGTGTGGTGTAGAAATACTCTCAAAAGTATTGTTATAATGCCCAAATTACCTTAGCCGTATACCTTGTAGTATTCTAAGGTTATACCTATACGAAAAGCCCGGAAATACTATTATACTTTCCGTCAGTCACAAAACCGAAACCCTAGGGAAAATCTCCATAGTTAGTTGGAGTGTTATGTAGAAGTTGGTTAGAACTTCTAAGGGTGGTTTGGAGCGGGTTGGTGCGCCCGGAGTTGGAGCTAAACCTTGCTCAGGAGCGACATTAAACTCGGATAATTATGGGCTTATCGAGGTAATTATCTTGTCCCCTATTGTAATTGGATATTACATGTTGTAGGAATATATAGTGAAGTATACTATGTATATAATCGAACATAGCTTGTGGCAATGTCTTTGGACTTAAGCCCAAGAATCAATCAACTGTTTTTACATAGATCAGTATTACAAGAGTTGTGTAGCTTTTCCGTGAGTAGAATTGTACCCGTCGGGTTAGATGTAACCCTCTCGTTGGCTTGGTAGCCGCCTCGTAAAGGAGGAGATTTACGCTGCCATGGGGAGGTGCACAATTTTCGTAGAAGGTTCTGCGATAAGGTCTAAATGTTAATAAGCGCCTTGTGGCATTATAGGTTGAAGTACTACGTGTGGCGCGATCTACTTGGCTTAAGGAGTAGCCGACGGTTGGAAGTACTTGAGCGTTTTGCTATTAGTCGATACTCGCCGCGAGGTATGTGAACCTCTCCTATCTCTTCTAGCATGATATGTGTGAACTATGTAGTGTAGACGCGTACGTGTTAAATATATTTGATTGGTTTGAAACATAAAGTGTTATAACGCTTTATGGGAAGTTGGTTATAACGACTTTATGTAGGTCCAAAATACTTTGTGGTTTTTAAAAGGTAAATGATTTGTTTATAAGCGCTTGATGTGTGATAATAAAGAACTTGAAGTATTTCAAAAGATTTCTAAATCGTTTTGAAAGAAGAGTGATACTTGGTTTCTTTTGAAAACTTAAGAGTTATACTAGCTTTATGGGAAGTTAGGTATAACGGCTTAAGAATGTTTTACCGATTTTGGAAATCGGGATGTGTATCGACAAACCATCGCAAAGATTAATAAAAGGAAATGTTTTGAATAATTAAGTATTATTAAAACCAAGAGGAACTTCCATCCGCATGAAGCTAAGATGAGACAAAATGATATTTCCTAGATCATGGTCAGTAATAAGATTGTTATAAACAAGAATATCCTACTCACATAAGACTTATGTTTCTCGATTGTTTAAAAGAGAATTATATTCTTAAATGAATAAGGCTATGAACCACGAAACCTTTCTAAAAAAAGAAACGTGAACATTTGAAATTAGGCAAACTTGGACGTTTGGAAAATAATGTTGTTACTTGATTTTACAAAGGTAAGAGTTTTAGTTTTCTTAAAAGGATACCACTCTATTTTATACTACGTATTGTGTGACTTATGTGAAAGAAACAGATCTTTTAAAGATTTAATGTGTGAAGTACTTTGGGGTTAAATAATTCGAACTTGTTAGTAGAAAGCACCTTGTGTGAATAACTTGATTGTATTGGTTTGTGATAGCCTTGTAATACTTTCTTGTTGATTTGAGAAGTAAACATGTTAGGATGCTACGTGTGTTAGTATCTTGTGATGTTAGTGTAAAGGGTTTTCCTCGACTACGCTTAAAGTTGTTTGACTATCACCGTTATGTTGGTATTGTACCACTCACCTTGACTTGTGTCCCGAGGTTAAGTCGCCTCCGATGCGGGTAGACTCAGCGATGCAGGACCATGATTCGAGGATACCTCATGTGGGTCCGAGGATCCATGCGAACTACGGAGTTCCGTGTTAGTTTACGCCTTGTGGTCACGCGGTCTTTGTGGCCACGCGGATCGCGAGTCCGGGGCGATGCCGGGAGTAGCTACCCTCGATGCGGGTTATACCTCATGCGGCCTATGAGGTTGGCCTATGCGAGTCAGCGGAGAGTTCGGGGCTAGACGCACATTTGATATCGCGGCGAGTGACCGGCTTTTATCATGTGACGCCTGCAGGCATATCATGACACATTTTATGACCTTGTTGCATCGCTGGTGTTAGTAGTCGGCTATGCCTTCGCATTTACCTACTGCATCGTTTTATTAGGACACAGTGGGACCGGTGTTCATGTGTATTCCTTGGTGTTTGTGTATCATAACCGCTGGCGGTGAGAAGGTATTCCACGCACGATTGATGTTGGGCGTGAGACCCGTTGGTAAAAATTGAGTGATGACTTGAGGCGTGAGTCCCCGACTTGACATGATTGTTTATTTATGGTGAATCGTAGTTTGGTTATCATACATGTCTCCCGCTTTGTATAGACTACTATGATTTCATTTACTGATTTATTTTCGATTTCACATACTTGGTACTTGCATCGACCTCGCCGGGCCGCGTTCACGCCGCGGTAAAGGTACACCGCCATTGATCCTCGCTCTTAGGGTCACAGTTCAGCGTGGGAAAGCTCCGCTTTCCGAGGCTTATCAGTGGTATAGTCCCTGTTGTTGTAGGTGTTTACATTCGTGAGGTATGGCGGCCCCGTCCCGCCATTGTTGTCGTATCATTTCTTAGAGGTGCAGAAGATCTTGTTGGGCGGGGTTTGTAAAAAGGATTAAAACTGCTCATGTTGGAAAAAGTCGTTATTTATATATATGCCGAAAGGCAAGTTTTCTCAGTTATTGTTTCATATTTCATAATATGTCTTGTATTGTTTTATGTTCCGCTGATTACCCTGATGTTGTATCACTAGGGTGCCCGGGGTAAGGCACGATCACGCCCGAATCGGTCGTGACAAATTGTGGTGCAAATGTTTCACTTTGGGTTGTCTACCCCTTAAAACTACCAGAGGACCTGCTGTCCCGCCCTCTTCTCGCGATACTGCCGATCCGCTTACTGCGTTCTCACACCCAAGCATGTGCTGCGCACGGGCAATGTCCATGCCCGGCTGAAGAGCCACCCCCGTGCAACTCTCGGCCAAGTGATCGTCGAGGCCTGTGACATAGCGGTGCACCCTGTCCTCCATGTCTGCTACCAAAGCGGGTACATACGTAGCCAATGAATCAAACTCCATGTTGTATTCCCGGACCGTCCGCCAATTCTGTCTCAGCGTCAAAAATCTATCGGCCCGAGCCCTCCTCATCTGCGGAGGCAAGAAATGGCCAAGTAACGCCTCTGAGAACTCGTCCCAAACAGCTGGAAGTGCATGCTCCCCCCGGGACAGTTCCCATGAATCATACCAGTCAACTGCAGTATCCCGCAGCCGATGCGAACCTAGTACCACCGACTCGGTCTCCGAAGCCCCGATCACCCTACGATCCGCACAGAATCGGATAAACTCCGAGATCATCCTCGTGCCTTGACCCATAAAACTCGTGGGCTGCAACTCAAAAGTCCTCGCCTCGCTAGCAGCTCTGTGCTGAACTACGGGTATAGCCGAATCGCTGTCTCACCTATCCTCATGTGCGCCACGATCACGGCTAGTAATCGGGCCATCTCTCAGTAGCCCATATCCTTCGCCCCGGCTGGATGGAGGCTCGCACCGCGTCTCGATGGCCGCTGCCGCTCAGACTCTACTGGGGTTGGCGACGTGGTAGAACTCGCCGTCCGAAACACCTCATCTGGTAAGGACTGGGCCTGTGCCTTGGTAACCCTCGGTGCCCTACTAGTAGTTCCCTCCACTGCCTTGCCTTTCTGGGCCGCGGTCTCCTTGCGTGGAGTCATAACTGATACAGGAAAAATACGTCAGAGGAAATTCAACCTATAACACAGCTCTATTGCACGATCTTAGAGTGAAAGAATGGAAACCAATCCTAAATATCCTGCAGCCTCCTAATTATAGATGTGGTGCACAACACACCGATAATCAAGACTCTACTAGATTCGGCCTGTAAACCTTTTCCGAGGATTAACTGCTCTGATACCACTTTTGTCACGACCCGACCCCGGGCCCGTGACCGGTGCCTTGACCCGGGCACCCTTGTGACACAACATCAGAGAAAACCAGCGGAATATAAACTCAAAATAAAACAACCATAATGGTATAAATAGTCTAGCCCAAAATGGCTACCCCAAAAGTACATACAACCGAACAGCTATATCCTTTAACAACCCAAGTTATGACAAGACTACAGGCCTCTAAGAATGAGTAATACTATGACGGGACAGGGCCCCGTCATGCCCCTGAATGTACAAAATATCAACCACACCAGGGAGAACCATACCAAAAGTCGAGCTTCCGAAGAAATGGAGCTCCTGACACCTGAGTAAAAGATCCTAGGAATGAGGATCTACCACCTGCTTCCTTACTCGCGCAGATGAACGCAGCCCCGGGAAGGGTCAGACACAACGTACAAGTATGTAAACGAAAATATCAGAGTAATATCACAAGTCAAAGATAAGCTGGAGTCATAGATAAAAATCAATTTCCTTGCACTGTGCCTTACTAATAATGAGAGTAACGAGTATAAAACTTATAGCATACAAATAGGAGGCTCACGATCAAAACAGGGTACCTCGCCCGTAGTATCATTAAGCAATCCTACTCCTGGGACTATTTCACCCGCATAGGTCCTGTGGACCCGCATGAGGTCATCCGCCTCGTCATGGGACTATTCCACCCGCATGGGACTATTTCACCCGCATGGATCCTGTGGACCCGCATGAGTATCATCGCCGTACTCGCATGGGACTATTTCACCCGCATGGATCCTGTGGTCCGGATCCGCATGAGTGCAAGCGCCGCACTCGCATCATGGGTAGCAAATACATGGCATAGATAATAACCCGGGGTTTACCCCATAATGATACAAATATATAACATAGCTCATCCGGCCATCATATCATACATAAGCACTACCGGCCTATCATATCACAACATAAGCACTACCGGCCTATCATATCACAACATAAGCACTACCGGCCTATCATATCATAAGCAAGTTAAGAAATCCCCTAACTTCTTATTAACATTATTAATATATCCTCTCATTTTAGTATCCTAAGGCACTAACATGTCTTTTAATAGAAAATCCGGGAATTCAACCCAAGTACCATGTACTTCTAACTTTTTAAGAAAACTCTTTTTATACAAAGATTCCAAGATACTAATCACCATAGTATCAAGTTACAATTTCTTTTCAAAACAAGTCACATTTCCTTTTAGAAAATATAATAGGCTTCTAAATCAAGTGACTTCATTCCCTTTAAAACCTTAGGCAACCAATGCCTAAAATCAATCCACCTTCCATAGTCTCAATCCTTTACCCGTACTTGTTTTAATTAGGGTAAACCATTCTTTGTGAACCTTTCAAAAACTAATATAACCAACTTCCCATAAAGTCATTATATTAGCGTTATTCTTTTGTCAAAGACATTTTCCCTAAATCCAAGGGACTTATACTTTTGAAATGAAACAAGTATCATATACTTTAAAATAAGTATAGGTTATCAAGTCTTGTACGTATACCGTACTACATAGATACAACTATTCATGCTCAAGAGATAGGAAAGCTCTACATACCTCTTCGGTTAATCCACTTGCTAAGTCCAACTACCGCAAGTAATATGTCAACCTATAATAACCATAGTGCGTTGATTAACCTCTAATTCAATGTAGAAATTCCAAATTCAAGTTACCAATGCCTAAGGAAAATTGGGCAGCATTTCCTTTGTTTCTACTCACTTTTCCACCTTTTCAAAGGCCGATTTTTCAACATTCAAACGCCTCATTAAGGCCCAACAACCAAACCAACACAAAGGGGTTTACACACCTAATCTTGGGTGTGTAAAATTCTGCCCCATTAGTTATAATAGTACACTTAACAATTCTAAAGTGGTTTTTTTAGGCTACAACATGCTCATAATATTTCTCTAGCCAAATCCTTCATATCCAACCCACATTTCTAGCATGCAATGACTCTAAGAGCATTATTTACCACCATAAGTATTTTCTTCTTAGCATGCAACTCTATAAACTAATAATAGAGGAAGAATCATTACCTTAGAGCTTTAGCCAAATTTATCCAACAATTTGCTAGCCTTTCTACCAAGAATACCACCACCACCACCTTCACAAGTTAACCACAAGCTTCCTTCTTGTCTTTTAATTTTTCAGATTTTTCCTAAGGCTAGATTGTCTCTTGGATTTTTAGAGAGAAGGAGGAGCTTGAAATATTTAGAGAGAAGGAAGAGGTTTTTCAAAGAGAGAGATGACAAATGACCAAGTCTTTAAGACTTGGTCAATATATCGCATGTAAAAATCAGATGGGGGACACTTGTCCCCACTGTGCCCTTTCAAAAGATAAACTGACTTTTCCTAAGTTTTTCCGCTGATTTCCGCCTCGGCCATGCGCTTCCCGCGCCGCGGCGCGCAATCCTCGCGGACTGGATCTTCCGGCCATGCCCTCGCTTCCGGCGCGACTGAAACTTCGACCCCGAGTTTTCCGGCCACACACTGCCTTTTCCGGCGCCATGCTACAATCCTCGCTTGGCGCGCCCTCGCTCAGCGCCATGGCGCCTGAGACCCCGATCGCGGTCGTGCCCGAACCACGGTGTATAACAAGAGGTTCTTGTACATTGGGTAGTATGGGCCCTGTCCGTCATAGTTGTAATTACATTCTAGAGGTCTGTAGTAATCTTGTTGTGGCGAGGTTTGTAAAAAAAAAAGGGACTTAACTGTTCGGTTTGATATGTATGTATATATTTTGGAAGGTGACCGTTTTGGTTAGCCTGTTTCATACTTTATGTCTTGTCTCATGTTTTAGTTTTTATTTCCGCTGATTTTTCTCTGATGTTGTATCACTAGGGTGCCCGGGGTAATACACCAGTCACGGGCCCGGGTTCGGGTCGTGACAAAAGTGGTATCAGAGCAGTTAGTCCTCGGAAAGTGTCTACAGACCATGTCTAGTAGAGTCTTGATTGTCGGTGTGTTGTGCACCACATCTATAATTAGGAGGCTGCAGGACATTTAGGATTGGTTTCCATTCTTCTCATTCTAAGATCGTGCCTTAGAGCTGTGTTATAAGTTGGACCCCTCTGACGTATTTCGTTTTTACCAGTTATGCCTCCACGCAAGGCAACTCGGGCCCAGAAGGGCAAGGCAGCCGAGGGAGCTGCTAGTAGGACACAGAGGAGTACGAGGGCGCAGGCCCGGTCAGTACCTGAGATAGTGCTTCAGACGACGAGTTTTGCGATGCCACCGGCCCCAGCAGAGTTTAGAGCCGCAGCAGTGGCTGCTGAGACCACGCACTGAGCCTCCACCCCACACCGGGCGCAGGAGATGGGTTACAGGGAGATGGCACAGTTACTAGCCGAGATGTGGCCGACATGAGGATAGCCGGACGCAGCAGCCCGAGCACCCGTGGTTCACCCGAGATCGGATAGTTTGAGGCTACGGGACTTTCTGAGTTGTAGCCCGCCAGAGTTCTACGGGTCGAGGCCTGAGGATGATCCGCAGGAGTTCATCCGACAGTTACAGTGGATCATGAGAGTGATCAGGGCTTCGGAGACCGAGTCAGTGGTCTTAGGTTCACATCGGCTGCGTGATCTGCAATGATCGGTTTGATTCGTGGAGCCGTCCCGGGAGAGTATGCACTTCCACCGTATGGGACAAGTTCTCGGGGCATTTGCACATTTCTTGCCTCCACGGATGAGGAGGGCTCGGGCCGATTTTTGATGTTGAGGCGTAACGCGCATGGGCCGGGAGTACAATGTGGAGTTCGACTCCTGGGATCGGTATGTCCCCGCGTTAGTAGCTAAAATGGGGGACGAGTACACCGCCACGCCACCGCTCGATGACTACTTGGCAGAGGCTTGTTCGGGTGTAGCTCTTCAGCCGGGCATGGACATTGCCCGCATGCAGGCTTATGCACTTGGATGTGAGGAGCGGAGAGGTCGACGGAATGACCGAGATCAGCAGAAGAGGGCCAGAACAGCAGGGTCCTTTGGTGACTTTCAAGGCGGACCGCCTCAGCAGCAGGCTAGTTATGAACCTTCGCCAGTACAGAGTGGTCCCCCACAACCTTCAGGGCGTCCAGGGTATTCAAGAGCAGGTCAGAGCTCTAAGGGTTCAAGTTTTCAGGGGAGTAGGGGTGTTGGCCAGATGCAGCCACCCCTACCTCAGTGTGGTCGATGTGGTAGACCGCATTTTGGGGAGTGTCGTGGTGCCAAGGGAGCTTGTTATTTTTGCGGACAACAGGGCCATTTTGCGAGGAACTGTCCGACCAGGGGTAGCACGGATGTTACGACTCAGCCTTCAGGATCAGTGGCTGATTCATCACCTTCACTAGCTATGCGCCCTGCAGGGCAGGACTGTGATTTGAGTAAAGCGGTAGTTACACGTATATCCTTAACCCTCTAGAGATTGTATGCGTGATATGATGATTTTATGTTGAGTATTATGTTTGGATAGCATTGTGTAAAATTATGACCTAGAGAACATGGTTAGTTGAAAAGGTAAGCTTAGGGATAGGGAAATTATAAGCCTTAGAATATTATAACAAGTTGAGACCTTAGATGTAAGGCCGTCTTGAGTAAAAGATTTTACGGTTAGTTTTTGTCGAAATAATTGGTATGCGTGAAATGCATTGTGGGAAATTCCTTGGGTTATGTAAGAAGAGTGGTAGCTTTCGGGACTTGCATATGTAAGATTGTTCCGGATCGGGAAACAAGAGAGTTCAGCACGACGGAGGGTCGGGTTGAGGACGTATTGCGGGTCAACCCGTAGCCCGGATTAAGGTGGGGTCAGTTCTGGGTGGTCCCGCCAGGTGGTAGGGTCAAGAGGGTGCTAGGCCCAAGTTTAGGTAACCGTCGTATGAGTTCGTGGATGCGTTCGACCAGAATCAGATCGTGAAGGCCGGAAATGGCCTTGAAGGAATTCGAGGCTAGTATGATGACCAAGTTTGGAGGTTGTGACTCCAAAGATTTTGGAAACTGAAGTGATGACTGGAGTGTGGCACGTATACTAGAAAGAGTTCGGGTGTTCGAGAAGGGTACGACGAGTAAGGAAAGAAGTGAACATGTGCTGAGAGATGGAAGTGATCATTTTTTTGTGAAGTGAAGGTACGAAGAGAGTATCCTTTGGACAAGGAGTAAGAGTTAGTATTGGTTTACATCTGAGAGGTGATTCCTCGTTGGCGTGGATTTGGGTTTCGCGCGTATGATTATATTATGGCAGTATGGGGCATAGTTGGTTTCGTAATTATAGTAGTGAAGACTATACCGGCACATACATGTTTGGAGACTTAGAAGGAATATTCAGGACGAATGTTTCTAAGGGGGGAATAATGTTATACCCCGTAGTTCCAGAGTATGTATGTGAGGACGTACGTACGAGAATACGACAGTAATTTTGGAAAGGAAGAAAGATGCTATTTTTCGACGGAAAAGTTTCCGGATTTTGTGAAGGAAAAAGGTTCGTTAATGGGAATTGGATTCCCAGATTTGGTATTCGAACATTTTGGAATATTTGAGAATTATGGAATTATATTTCCGGAATTGGTCACGTGGGGCCCACGGGAGGAATTTACGATTTGTGGGGCCCACTTTATTTTTCGGATTTTTGGCATTACGGATATTTTCGGAAGATGAAATATTTTGGACCAATAGGAGGGCGACATGTGTCACCCTTAGGTGGCAAGGTTGGACGAAAAATTGGACAAGGATTGGCACGTTTTTCATCTTTTAAAGGCTTAAAATGTTTGGTCAAGGTTTGGTAGGATATTTGTGGAGTAGATGGATAGGTGGGACCCACACACACATGGCTCAATCTTGGCCACACACTTGCATAGATCCTAGCCCTTGAATGTCCTATAAATACCCCCTTAGTTGAAGACTTATTTCATCCACACTTTGAGAGTTTCCAAGTCTTGAAAAGTTCCCTCCCCTCTCCTTGATTGTTCTCGTTTTTAAGCCCTTCCCCTTAGCCAAAGTTGTCCAAAAATTCTTAAAGTCTTAAGTGTTCTTCCTTAGTGTATTAGGAAGATTAGTAACCAAAAGTTAGAAAAGATTTCACACCCCTAGCCTAATACACCCCCTTGGCCGAAACTAGCCACACTTAGAGCCTAAGTGTTCTTCACTTTTTAGAGTTGAAGTATTAAGAGAAGTTGTTTAGAAACTTCTAAGGGTTGCTTGGAGCGGGTTGGAGCGTAAGGAATTGGAGCTAAACGTTGCTCAGGATCGACTTATACCTTGGATAATTTTGGGCTTATCGAGGTAAATAATCTTGTCCCCCTATTGTAATTGGAATTACATGTTGTAGTAATATATAGTTGAGTATACTATATATAGAATGAATATTGAAAAGAATTGAACTGTAATTACATAGAAGGATATTAAAGAAGAGAACTGAACTGTAATTACATTGGACTGTATTTACAGTAGACTTGTGTAGTATTACTGTGAAGTAGAATTGAACACGTCCGGTTAGACGTGTAAACCCCCCCCTCCTCGGGAGTTGTTGACCTGGTAGCGGGCCTGAGTGGAGGAGGAGATTTATGTGGTTACGGGGGAGGTCGCCGAATTTTACGTAGAATAAGGAATCTTGCATTTAGAATATTCTACGAAGAGGTCTAGGAGTTGATAGGCGTTTTGTGACCTTTATAGGTTGCAGTACTACGAGTAGCGTATTCTACTTGAAGAGTGGAAATGCTAGCAGGGTTACAGTACTGTGGAGCGTTTTGCTAATTGTCGATAATCGTCGCGAGGTATGTGAACCTCTTCCTATCCTTTCTAGCATGATGTGTTGTAAACTATGTAGTACGGTAGACGTACATGTGCTAAATGAGTTTTGGTTGGTTTAAAACATAAAGTGTTATAATAGCTTTATGGGAAGTTAGTTATAACGACTTTATGTAGGTAAAAGAATGGTTTATTGATTTTACAAGTTAAGAGACTTGATCTTAAAAGATAAGAGACTTGACTTAATTGACTTGATATGAATTTTGTTAAAAAGTGTGAAACCTCATTCGTGAGTAAGGAGTACTTGGTTTTGTTAAGAATAATGTTTTACTGATTTCGAAAATGAGAATAAGTATCGAACGAACCACTGCAGCGTTAATAAAGGAAAATGTATTGACAAATAATTAATTATATTAAAACCAGTAGAAACCTCCATCTGCATAGAAGCTAAGATAAGACAAAATTGTATTACATTTCCTAGATCATGGCTGCTTTAATAAGAATGTTATAAACAAGAATAACCTACTCACACATAAGGCATATGTTACTCGAATTGTTTTAAAAGAGAATTATGTTATTAAGTGATTAAGACTATGAACTATGAAACCTTTCGAAAATAAGAGACTTGAGTATTTGAATTTTGGCAAACTGGAACTTTTGGAAGAAGGTTGTTACTTGTCTTTAAAAAGGGAAATTATTTTGGTTTACTTAGAATAATAGTTACTCTGTTTTGGATACTACGAGTGTTAGTATCAGGTGACTTCTTGTGAAAGAATGGATCTTTTTATGAGAGTCTAGAAGTATGGTAATTTGCTTGTGCTTGCTTGTGATAGCCTTGTTGTGTGACAGTTGTATTCTTATGCTACCGCGTCTCTCGACGGAGGGCCGGTATATTGTTATTATTGTTACATGGACATACGCCGCACCGATGCAGATCCGGCATGCGTTACGCGGGTTAATCACCCAGATATTGTTATTATTGTTACATGGACATATCCGCACCGGCGCAGACTCCGGCACGCGTTACGCGCGGGTTAATCACCCGATATATTGTTATTATTGTTACATGGACATGTCTGCACCGATGCAGAATACCGGGGGCATGTGGTCATGCGGCAGGGTTGATTACCCGGTATATTGTTATTATTGTTACATGGACATTTCTACACCGATGCATGTGGGTACGTGCTGGCGAGGTTGATTACCCGGTATATTGTTATTATTGTTGCATCCTGGACATGTCTACACCGATGGAGAATTCCGGGGGCATGTGGCCATGATGCGGACATGATTGATGTTGTGGGCATGAGACCCATAGTTATAGTTGAGTGATAACTTTGAGGGCGTGAGTCCCTGACTTGACATGACTGCTTTTATGTTGTAATCGTATTTTGGTTATCATATATGTCTCCTGCTTTATATAGACTATTATGATTTAACTACAGTATTTTCAGTTTCACATACTTGGTACCTGTTGTACTGACCTCCTTCGGGGGGCTGCGTTCATGCCGCAGGTAGAGGTACATCGGTTGTTGATCCTTGCTCATAGGATCACAGTTCAGCGTATTGGGAAGCTCCGTTTCTCCGGAGGATTATCTTTTGGTATGTTACCCTGAGTTGTAGGTTCTTGTACATTCAGGGGTATGGCGGGGCCCTGTCCCGTCATAGTTGTAGTTACATTCTTAGAGGTCTGTAGTACTGTTGTGGGCAGGGTTTGTAAAAAAAAAAAAAGGACTTAACTGTTCGGTTTGATATGTATGTATATATTTTGGAAGGTGACCGTTTTGGTTAGCCTGTTTCATACTTTATGTCTTTGTCTAAGTAAAATGGACAAAGTTGGCCAAGGACCCCAACTTAAGGACTGTATTTACTTTGGACTGTATTTACATTGGACTGTATTTACATTTCTGTTAAGGGGAAGATTTTTCAATCGCGTTCCGTTTGGGCGTGTGATCCTCTTTTTAATTATTGTATTGTTATGAAGGCGTGATAGTAAACCACGTTACCGGTTGGGCACGTAATCCCCTTCTTTTACTTATTGTTATTATGGGGGCGTGATAGTAAATCGCGTTACCGGTTGGGCGCGTAATCCCCTTCTTTATGTTGATTAATTATTACGCCTTATATATATATGGTATATATATTACGGTTATTCGGGCCTTGGAGAAAGATGGAAAAGTGAGTAAAAACGGGGGAAGTGCTGCCGAATTTTCCGTAGAATTAGAGGGCTTTTATTGGTATAAGTCTTCAATGGTAAGAAAGGTTTGATAAAAGTACTATGACCATTTTAGGAGTGGAGTACTACGTGTGGCGTGATCTACTTGGCTTAAGGAGTAGCCGACGGGTTGAAGTACTCGGAGCGTTTTGCTATTTGTCGATAATCGTCGCGAGGTATGTGAACCTCTTCCTATCCTTTCTAGCATGATGTTTTGTAAACTATGTAGTGCGGTGAGCGTACATGTGCTAAATGAATTTGGTTGGTTTAAAACATAGGGTGTTATAATAGCTTTATGGGAAGTTAGTTATAACGACTCCATGTAGGTAAAAGAATGGTTTATTGATTGTAGAAGTTAAGAGACTTGATCTTGAAAGATAAGAGACTTAACTTAATTGACTTGATATATAACATTTTGTTAAAAGTGTTGTAAAACCTCATTCGCGAGTAATGAGTACTTGGCTTTTAAAGAATAATGTTTTACTGATTTCGGAAATGAGAGTAAGCATCGAACAAACCATTGCAGCGTTAATAAAGGAAATGTATTGACTAACTAATTGTTATTAAAACCAGTAGAAACCTCCATCTGCATAGAAGCTAAGATAAGACAAAATGATATTACATTTCCTAGATCATGGCTGCTGTAACAAGATTGTTATAAACAAGAATAAACGGCTCACACATAAGACTTATGTTACTCAATTGTTTTAAAAGAGATTAAGACTATGAGTTATGAAACCTTTCTAAAATAAGAGACTTGAGCATTTGAAATTAGGCAAACTTGAACGTTTGGAAAATAATGTTGTTACTTGATTTTAAAAAGAAGGTGTTCTGGTTTACTAAAAAATGTGAGTCACTCTGTTTTTAATACTACGGGTATCGGGTGACCTTTATAAAAGAAATGGATCTTTTAAAAGAACTTAACGTACGTAATACTTTGGGGGTTAGAACCTGGCCTTCGGCATAAAATGAAAGTACTTCGAGTTGTGTGTAACTTGCCTATGTTTGCGTGTGATAGCCTTGTTGTGCAAGTATTGTATTTCTATACCACCGCGTCTCTCGATGGAGGGCCGACTGATTTGTTATGTATGATTCTTTATCGAGTCCCATGGGATGGGCCGAGACACGTACTCCACCTGATTCTTTATCGAGTCCCATGGGATGGGCCGAGACACGTATTCCACCTGATTCTTTATCGAGTCCCATGGGATGGGCCGAGACACGTATTCCACCTGATTCTTTATCGAGTCCCATGAGATGGGCCGAGACACGTATTCCACATGATTCTTTACCGAGTCCCATGGGATGGGCCGGGACACGTATTCCACATGATTTATACCTGCAGCTACGGTGAGGAAGGAGTTCCACGAGCGTGAGGATGACTTTGAGGGCGTGAGTCCCTGACTTGACATGACTGCTTTTATATTTGTGAACTGTAGTTTTGTTATCATACATGTCTCCTGTTTTTAGATAGACTGTTATGATTTCATTTACAGTATTTTCAGTTTCACATACTTGGTACCTGTTGTACTGACCTCCTTCGGGGGGCTGCGTTCATGCCGCAGGTAGAGGTACATCGGTTGTGGATCCTCGCTCATAGGATCACAGTTCAGCGTGTTGGGAAGCCCCGTTTCTTCGGAGGCTTATCTTTTGGTATGTTACCCTGAGTCTGTAGGTTCTTGTACATTCAGGGGTATGGCGGGGCCCTGTCCCGTCATAGTTGTTGTCACTTCTTAGAGGTCTGTAGTACTGTTGTGGGCAGAGTTTGTAAAAAGGATAACTGTTCGGGTTTTTATGTATATATACAGAAGGCAACTGTTTTGGTTGGCCTGTTTATTTATCATGTCTCTTGTTTCATGTTCATGTCTTTATTTCCGCTGGTTTTTCTCTGATGTTGTATCACTAGGGTGCCCGGGGTAAGGCACCAGTCACGGGCCCCGGTTCGGGTCGTGACAAAAGTGGTATCAGAGCAGTTAGTCCTCGGAAAGTGTCTACAGACTGTATCTAGCAGAGTCTTGATTATCGATGTGTTGTGCACCACATCTATAATCAGGAGGCTGCAGGATATCTAGGATTGGTTTTCATTCTTCTCACTCTGAGATCGTGCCTTAGAGCTGTGTTATAAGTTGGACTCCCTCTGACGTATTCTTATGTGCCAGTTATGCCTCCACGCAAGGCAATCGGGGCCCAGGAGGGCAAGCGGCAGGAGGAGGCTGCGAGTGAGTCTGGCGGTCTCACGAGGCCACGATACTGAGGCGTCCGCACCACGACAAGGAACAAAGGAGATGGGTTACAAGGAGATGGCCCAGTTATTGGCCAGGATAGTGGCAAGGCACGAGGATAGGCTGGATGCAGCAATTCCGATACCGGTAATACCCGTAGTTCACCCGAGAACGGATAGTTAGAGACTGCGGGACTTTCTGAGCTGCAGCCCGCCAGAGTTCTATGGGTCGAGGCCTGAGGATGATCCGCAGGAGTTCATCCGAGCGATTCTGGATCATGAGAGTGATCAGAGCTTCGGAGACCGAGTCAGTGGTCCTAGGTTCACATCGGCTGCGTGATACCGCAGTCGACTGGTTTGATTCATGGGAACTGTCCCGAGGGGAGCATGCGTTCCCAGCCAGGGGCGAGTTCTCGAGGCATTTCTTGCACATTTCTTGCCTCCACGGATGAGGGCTCGGGCCACGATTTTTGACGTTAAGGCGCATCGGGCGTCGGCCGGGAGTACAACGTGGAGTTTGACTCGTTGGCTCGGTATGTCCCCGCCTTAGTGACCGATATGGAGGGCGAGTGCACCGCCACGCCACCGCTCGATGATTACTTGGCGAGGCTTGTTGGTGTAGATCTTCACCGCATGGACATTGCCCGCATGCAGCTCATGCACTAGGATGTGAGGCACGGAGAGGTCGACGGAATGGCCGGATCGCGAGAAGGCGCCGAGCAGCAGGTCCTTTGGTAACTTTCGAGGCGGACCGCCAAAAAGCTAGTTATGTACCTCCTCCAGTACAGAGCGGTCCTCCACAGTCTTCAGGACGTTCGGGGTATTCGGGAGCTGGTCAGGACTCCAGGGCTTCTGGTTCACAGATATACATGGGTTCTAGCCGGGTTCGAGTTTTCTCGGTGTACGACGATGCAGCGCCATCCCGGGAATGTCGTCTTTATCGGTGCTTGTTTTGCTCGCGCCATCGGGGCCATGTGGCGAAACTGCCCTAATAGGAAGGATACAGCAGCGGGACTCGACCACGGTCGGCGAGTTCATCACCTTCTACGCTATCGGCGCAGGCATGATTATGATTAGAGCGACGAAGGAAAATGGAGCAGTTGATACAGGTATATTCTTACCCCTCTAGAGACTGGTATGCGTTGTTGATATGATGATGTGCTATGTATTATGTTCCGATAGCGTTTTGTTAAATGATTGTTTAGGGGCCTGGTTAGTAAGGGGAAGTTGGGTAAAAGATTTTATTTACGATTGACCTTTGTCAGAGAGCATAATATACGAGGGGTATAATTGTGTGATAAGTCCCTGAGTGGTGTGAATTATAAGAGGGTAGTTGAGCTAAGAAGACCAC
This sequence comes from Przewalskia tangutica, assembly GCA_029844215.1. Classification (NCBI taxonomy): domain Eukaryota; kingdom Viridiplantae; phylum Streptophyta; class Magnoliopsida; order Solanales; family Solanaceae; genus Przewalskia; species Przewalskia tangutica. The sequence continues at coordinate 56,472,313 of CM056722.1, read as the reverse complement.
TAGGTTTTCGTGACTTGATTAGTGAGATTGTTCCAGATCGGGGAACAAGAGTTTGGCGCGTTTAGGGGTCGGGTTGAGGGCCATTTGCGGGTCAAACCGCAGCCCAGAATGAGGTGGGGTCAGTTCGAGGTGGTCCTGCCAGGTGGTAGGGTCACGAGGGTGCTAGGCTCAAGTTTAGGTAACCATCGTACGAGTTCGTGGATGCGTTCAACCAGAATCGGATCGTGAAGGCCGGGGATGGCCTTAAAAGAATTTGAGGCCAGTAAGATGACCAAGTTTGGAGATAGTGACTCCAAGGTTTTGGAAACTGCAGCGATGACGGAAATATGGTACGTGTACTAGAAAGAGTTCGGGTGTACGAGAAAGGTACGACGAGTAAGAAAGGAAGCGAACATGTGTTAAGAGATGGAAGTGATCATTTTTGTGAAGTGAAGGTGCGAAGGAAGTATCCTTTGGACCAGGAGTGAGAGTTAGTGTTGTTTTACATCTTAGAGGTGATTCCTCGTTAGTTTGGATTTGGGTTTCGCGCGTATGTGATATTATGGCCATGTGTGGCATAATTGGTTTTGTAAAGTATAGTAGTGTACACTATACCGGCGCATGTGTGTTTTTGGAGACTTAGAAGGAACATTCGGGACGAATGTTTCTAAGGGGGGGAGAATGTTATACCTCGTAGTTCCAGGGTATATATGTGAGGATGTACGTGCGAGAATACGACAGAAATTTTGGAAAGAAAGAAAGATGTGATTTTTCGACGGAAAAGTTTCCGGATTTCGTGAAGGAAAAAGGTTCGTTAATGGGAATTGGATTCCCAGATTTGGTATTCGGACTTCTTGGAATATTTTAGAATTATGGAATTTTATTTCCGGAATTGGTCACGTGGGGCCCACGGGAGAAATTCTGATTTTGTGGGGCCAGCTTTGTTTTCGAGATTTTGGCCTTTATGGATATTTTTGGAAGATGAAATATTTTGGGCGAATAGGAGGCGACACATGTCACCCCTAGGTGGCCTCGTAGGCGAGATTTGCTAGACAGTGGCGAAACAGTGGCCAAGTCTTGCTAGATATTTTTGTGTGGACAAGTGGCTTGTGGGACCCACACACACTTGTCCCCAATCTCAACCACACACTTGCCTTCATCCTATCCCTTGGTTGTCCTATATATGCACTACTAGTTGATGAAATCTCCCACACTTAACCATTTGAGACAAGAAATTCCCTCCCTTCTCCCTTGACCTTGCTCTCGTTTTTTAGCCCTTTTCTTGAGCTAAATTTGTCCAACAATTCTTAAACTCTCAAGTGTTCTTCCCTAAGGTGTTAGGAAGATTGTGTACCAAGAGTTGGAAAAGATTTCACAACCCTAACCTCTAAACTTCACCTTGGCAGAGCTCGTGAACAAAAACCCTAAGTGTTCTTCACTTTTTGGAGTTGAATCTTGAAGAGAAGTTGGTTAGGAGCTTCTATGGGTTGCTTGTAGCGGATTGGAACGTAAATATTTGGAGCTAAGACTTGCTTGGAGCGACTTTAAGAACTTGGATATTCTTGGGCTATTTGAGGTAGTGAATCTTAAACCTCTTTGTGAATTGGTGATTATACATATATTATAAGTATATTATGGAGTATATAATATATGGAGTAAAGTTTGGAAGAGTTGGATCTTGTTAACTTGTTAAAGAAAGGATTGGCCGTTAGCCATTAAAATGGTAAAAACGTATCTTACTTTCTAAGAAGCTAATAACAAAGTAACTATAACTTATATTAAGAATGGAAATATAAGTTAGATGACTAATGAGTAATTTGGATAAGTAAAATGGACAAAGTTGGCCAAGGACCCCAACTTAAGGACTGTATTTACTTTGGACTGTATTTACATTGGACTGTATTTACATTTCATTGGGGAAGGTTTTCAATCGCGTTCCGTTTGGGCGTGTGATCCTTTTTAATTATTGTATTGTTATGAAGGCGTGATAGTAAAGCGTTCCGTTGGGCGTAATCCCCTTCTTTTACTTATTGTTATTATGGGCGTGATAGTAAACGCGTTACCGTTTGGGCGTGTAATCCCCTTCTTTATGTTGTTTAATTATTACGCCTTATATATATATGGTATATATATTACGGTTATTCGCCTTGGAGAAAGATGGAAAAGTGAGTAAAAGCGGGAAGTCTTTGCGAATTTTCCGTAGAATTAGAGGCTTTTATTGGTATAAGTCTTCAATGGTAAGAAAGGTTTGATAGAAGTACTATGACCATTTTAGGAGTGGAGTACTCGTGTGGCGTGATCTACTTGGCTTAGGAGTAGCCACGGGTTGAATTACTCGGAGCGTTTTGCTATTTGTCGATAATCGTCGCGAGGTATGTGAACCTCTTCCTATCCTTTCTAGCATGATGTTTTGTAAACTATGTAGTACGGTAGACGTACATGTGCTAAATGAATTTGGTTGGTTTAAAACATAGGGTGTTATAATAGCTTTATGGGAAGTTAGTTATAACGACTCGTATAGTTAAAAGAATGGTTTATTGATTGTAGAAGTTAAGAGACTTGATCTTGAAAGATAAGAGACTTAACTTAATTGACTTGATATATAACATTTTGTTAAAAGTGTTGTAAAACCTCATTCGCGAGTAATGAGTACTTGGCTTTTAAAGAATAATGTTTATTGATTTCGGAAATGAGAGTAAGCATCGAACAAACCATTGCAGCGTTAATAAAGGAAATGTATTGACTAACTAATTGTTATTAAAACCAGTAGAAACCTCCATCTGCATAGAAGCTAAGATAAGGCAAAATGATATTACATTTCCTAGATCATGGCTGCTGTAACAAGATTGTTATAAACAAGAATAAACGGCTCACACATAAGACTTATGTTACTCAATTGTTTTAAAAGAGATTAAGACTATGAGTTATGAAACCTTTCTAAAATAAGAGACTTGAGCATTTGAAATTAGGCAAACTTGAACGTTTGGAAAATAATGTTGTTACTTGATTTTAAAAAGAAGGTGTTCAGGTTTACTTAAAAATGTGAGTCACTCTGTTTTTTAATACTACGGGTATCGGGTGACCTTTATAAAAGAAATGGATCTTTTAAAAGAACTTAACGTACGTAATACTTTGGGGGTTAGAACCTGGCCTTCGGCATAAAATGAAAGTACTTCGAGTTGTGTGTAACTTGCCTATGTTTGCGTGTGATAGCCTTGTTGTGCAAGTATTGTATTTCTATACCACCGCGTCTCTTGATGGAGGGCCGGCTGATTTGTTATGTATGATTCTTTATCGAGTCCCATGGGATGGGCCGAGACACGTGCTCACCGATTCTTTATCGAGTCCCGTGGGATGGGCGAGACACGTATTCCACACGATTCTTTATCGAGTCCCATGGGATGGGCGAGACACGTATTCCACTTGATTCTTTATCGAGTCCCGTGAGATGGGCGAGACACGTATTCCACATGATTCTTTACCGAGTCCCGTAGGATGGCGGGACACGTATTCCACATGATTTATACCTAGGCTGGCGGTGAGGAAGGAGTTCCACGGGCGTGAGGATGACTTTGAGGCGTGAGTCACGACTTGACATGGCTTTTATATTTGTGATCGTAGTTTTGTTATCATACATGTCTCATGTTTTAGATAGCTATTATGATTTCATTTCTGATATTTTGATTTCACATACTTGGTACTGTTATCGACCACGCCGAGGCTGCGTTCATCTGCGCGAGTAGAGGTACATCGGTTGTGGATCCTCGCTCATAGGATCACGATTCAGCGTGTTAGGAAGCCGTTTCTTGGAGGCTTATCTTTTGGTATGTTACCACAGTGCAGTAGGTTCTTGTACATTCGAGGTATGGCGGGGCCTGTCGTCATAGTTGTTATCCTTCTTAGAGTGCATGAAATGCTTGTTGTGGCGAGTTTGTAAAAAGGATAAGCTGTTGGGTTTTATGTATATATCTGAGAAAAGCATTTTGGTTGCTTTGTTTATTTATCATGTCTCTTGTTTCATGTTCATGTCTTTATTTCCGCTGGTTTTTCTCTGATGTTGTATCACTAGGGTGCCCGGGGTAAGGCACCAATCACGGGCCCCGGTTCGGGTCGTGACAAGTTGGTTGGGCCGGACTTGATACAGCAGGCAGTGGATAAGGTGAAGCTTATCCAGAAGCGGTTATTGATAGCTTCGAGTCGGCGAAGTCGTATCACGGATCATCGTCGTCGGCATCCGAGTTTGAGGTTGATGATTGGGTTTTCTGAAGGTGTCACCCATGAAGGGTGTGATGAGATTTGGCGAGAAGGAAGCTCGGCCCAGTACATTGGGCCTTATCAGTTGTCGCGAGGTAGGCAAGGTTGCCTATGAGTTGAATCTGCCGTCCGTCTGGAGGCGGTCATCCGGTTTTCATGTTTCTATGCTGAGGAGATGTATCGGGGATCCATCTAGGGTACACCCGATTGACGATGTCCAGGTGACCGAGGGGTTATCGTATGAGGAGAGTCCCATAGCGATACTCGATCGTCAGGTTAGGCGACTGCAGACGAAGGATGCGGCTTTCGTCAAGGTCTTATGGCGGAACGAGAACAAGGAGGAGATGACGTGGGAAGCAGAGGAGGACATGAGGCAGAGGTATCCCCACTTATTCCCCACACCTCCAGGTAACTCACTTTCCTACTTGCTGGTTTTAATTATCATATATGCTTAAGTGTTGTATTGTGGCCATGTGTGACATTTGCAATTGTTTAAGTTGTGCGGAACTATATCGTTATCTGTCTTGAGAAGGAACATTCGAGACGAATGTTTCTAAGGAGGGGAGAATGTTATACCCCGTATTTCCAGAGTATGTATGTAAGGATGTACGTACAATTGTTCAAACCCTAAGTAGGTTTAGGATTAAATTGTGAACTTTCAACAGAAAAGATTCCGAACCTTGTGAAGGAAATTCTACGTTTTTAATATTTTAACCGATTACGGATTTTTTCGAAAGATGAAATATTTTGGACCAATAGGAGGGCGACATGTGTCACCCTTAGGTGGCATGTTTGGACGAAAATGTTGGGCTTGTGGACAAGTCAAATAGTCAAGTCTTGCAAGATATTTCTTTGGGTGAGTGGGAGTAGGTAATGGACGATTTTGTGGGCAAGTGGGGGCTTGCCTTGGGTATTTTTTTTTTGTGCTAGTGGAAGGCCACATGGCTCATTGTTGTGGGGGACATATGTCCCAATGTTGTGGTGGACATATGTCCCAAGGTTGTGGTGGACACTTGGTGGAAGACTCCACTCACACAAGCTAACTAATCTACACCCTCCACTTGCTTTAATCTTGACCCTTGGTGGTCCTATAAATACCCCCCTCTTTTGCAAGACTTCTTCATCCACAAACACAACTTCCAAGTCTTAAAATCCTTCCCCCTTTGTAGTAAAGCTTTCGTCCAAGCTTCCCCCCCCCCCCCTTTGGAAGCTTTCGTCCGAAGCACCCTCTCCCCCCTTTCCTAGTTGTTTCGTCCAAAAGCCCCCCCCCCCCTTGGTAGAAAAATATTCTCCAAGTATTGTTACTATCCCAAAATACCTTAGCCATATACCTTGTAGTATTCCAAAGTCACCTCTACACTAAAAGCCCAGAAATACTACTTTGTATCCTTTAGTCACAAAACGAAACCCTGGGGAAATCTTCATAGTTGGTTGAAGTATTAAGTAGAAGTTGTTTAGAAACTTCTAAGGGTTTCTTGGAGCTATCGGAGTGTGCAGAATAGGAGCTAAACCTTTCTCAGGATCGACATATATCTTGGATAATTTTTGGGCTTGTCGAGGTAAATATCTTTGTCCTTCTATTGTAATTGGAGATTACATACTGTAGTTGTTTAGAAATAAGTATAAGTTATATAGAAGGAGGGTATAAAAAGGAGAGAATTGAACTGTACTTACATAGGACTGTATTTACAGTAGACTTGTGTAGTTAAGCGGGTAGGGAAGTGCTGCCCAATTTTCCGTAGGATAGAGAACCTTCTGCTTAGAATATTCTACAGAGTAGTATAGACGTTGATAGACGTATTTGACTATTATAGGTTGATACTCTGCGCGCGACATATTCGACTTGGCAGGTGGATTTCGCCGAAGAGGTATGTGATTCTTCCTATCCTCTTGAGCATGATATTTTAAAATATATATAGTACGGTAGACGTACGTGTGTTAACTGAACATGGTTTTACTTGACGTATTTTGACTTGAGTCTAAATAATAAGAACCTTGAAGTATTTCAAAGGAATTATGAATCATTTTTTAAAGAAGAGTAATACTTGGTTTTTAAACAAAAAGCTTAAGAGTTATACTAGCTTTATGGGAAGTTAGGTATAACGACTTAAGAGAGATAAAAGGAACGGTTTACTTATGTGTTTATGAAAGACTTGTATTGATTTCTGGAAAGTATAGTAAGATGGTTTGATGAGTAGACATATTATGATGCTACGTGTGTTAGTGTCTTGTAACGTTTGTATAAGAGGTTATGCTTATTGTGCTTATGTTGTTTAACGATAAGCCGTTATGTTAGTATTGTACCACTCACCTCTTGACATGTTATACAGGGATTAAGCGCCCGATGCGAGGGATGCCTCATGCGGGTCCAGGGGACCTATGCAGAGCTACGAGAGTTCCAGGTTAGTGTGCGAGGAATACCTCATGCGGTCTATGTGGCCATGCGGACTACGAGAGTCCAGGAAGATGCCGAGGAGTAGCTACCCTCGATGCGGAGAATACCTCATGCGGGCCTAGGTGGCCTATGCGGACTGCAGGAGTCCAGGATTAGGCATGCATAATGATACTATGGGCGATTGGCCTTGCTTCGATCATTCGCGGCCTAGAAAAGACCTGTTACAGTTTACCTATTATTGCTCTTGTTTGAGATGTGGCACTATGTGCAGTTACCTCGGTTGTTTTCATACATACTTGTGAATTGGTTTTATAAAATGTTAAGGTTTTACATATGTATATATCTGTACCTTACAGTTTCACATACTTGGTACTTGTTGTACTGACCTCCTTCGGGGGGCTGCGTTCATGTCGCAGGTAAAGGGAAGCAGGTAGCAGATCCTCAGTCTTAGGATCTTTACTCTGGTGTCAGGAGCTCCATTTCTCTGGAGGCTCGACTTTTGGGTACGACTCTCCCTGGTGTTGTAGATATTTTGTACATTCAGGGTATGGCGGGGCCCTGTCCCGCCATAGTTGTTTACTTCCTTAGAGGTCTGTAGTCCTATTGTAAAGTTGGGATGTAACTGCCAGACTTGATGTATATATATATGCCGAAAGACAACTTTTTCTCAGATAAACTGTTTCTCATTTCATATTGTTTCATGTCTTGTTTTTATATTCCGCTGATTACTCTGATGTATGACTACTTGGGTGCCCGGGTAAGGCACCAGTCACAGGCCCCGGAACGGGTCGTGACATTTCGGGTCAACGTGTAGTATGGAATGGGGTGATGTCAGTTGGTAGTAGTCCCGCTATGTGATAGGGTCACGAGGATGCCAGGCCCAAGTTGAGTTAATCGTTGTACGAGTTCGTGGATGCGTTCCACCGGAACTAGGTCGTAAGGACCGAGAAGAGCCTTAACGGGAATGTAAGTAGCAATATGGCCAAGTTTGGTTAGTAACTCCAAGGATTGGGGAACATAAACAATATTTGAGATGTTGTACGTTTACTAAATAAGTTTAGAAGTACGAGAAAGAATGACAAGTAAGAAAATAAAGTAATCTCTAAAGATCTTGTTTGTGATAAGACTGTAACCTTCGAGTTTTGTGAGAAGGGGTCGCGGACGGAAGGTCCATTGATATGGTTACGTATGTTATGTGGTGGCCGTGTGTGGCATCGTTGGTCTTGTGCAGTTTTGATTGATAGGCATAGTATAGAGTTTATGCCGGAGTTTGTATAGCTTGGCAACCGACTAAGAACATTCGGGGACGAATGTTTCTAAGGGGGGAAGAATGTTACACCGTAAGTCGGGACATGTAAAGAGAGATATGCGTAAGGAATCAAGACTTGGAAATTAGTACGAAAGGAAGAATTGTTTTTCCGACGGAAAATCTTCCGAACGTCGGAAAGGAAAAATGTTCGTTGTTGAGAATTGGATTCTCAAAATGTATTATTTGAGGATTATGGAACTTATTAACATTATGGAAATTTATTTTTACAGATTTGGTCACGTGGGGCCCACCCGAGGAATTTTACGTTTTGTGGGGCCACGAGGGTTCTGAATTTTTATGGGACGAATGAGAGGCGACACGTGGCACCCACATATATGGTCTTGGGCGAAAATATTAGGGTAAAATGGTCATTGACCATGGTAAAAGATCAAGTCTTCAAAGCTTGAGATTGTTGACGAGTCAACTTGTCCACAGCTTTTCATTAATTATCGTTCATCACAGACCACAAGTGTATTAATCCAAGCCCTTAATTGTGTTATATATGCTTCACTAGTGCAAGACAAATTATTTAACACTTAGAAAATTTGAGATAACATTGATCTTAGCCAAGAAAGCTATCGGGTTTGCACACTTTACCAACACAAAAATTTGTAGTTTTGATCCATTAGCCACAAGACTTTAACCCAATGACCTAAGGGTATTGTAAGGATATCTCAATAGAAATATTTGGAAAAACAGCGTTTTTCGTATTAGTCATGGCGGAAACTTGAGAGTTCTTGACTTTAAAGTTGGAACTTGAAGATGGGTTCTTCATAGGCTTCTAAGGAGTGCTTGGAGCGGATTGAAACCTAAGGAAAGGAGCTAAGAATTGCTAAGGCGCGACTTTGAATCTTGGAAATTTTAAGGGCTTATAAAGGTATAATCTTATCGTTTTAGTAATTGAGATTACTTGTTGTTGTAGCTATGGTTTTTAGCAAGCATGAGATGTATAGTATGAAGTTTGATAATTATATTGGCTATTGGAACCCTAATCCGAAAACTAGCATGTTAGCCTTAAGATTACAATTCAAGTCGATTATTAGTTTAAGTCGTCGCATGTTGTATAAAGGAGGAAATTGTGGTTGTTTGTGACTATATAACATGTTAGACCTTAGAACTTGGAATTGGAAAAGAATTTGGAAAGGACTTGTGTTGTTGTTTAAGTTGGCCGAGAATGGCTTGATTATGGACTTAGTAGGTATTAAATTGTGGGGCGGAATTTTACACGTATTGTAAGGCGTGTAATCCCCTTTGTTTGGTTGTTGTTTTGAGCCTTAAATGTGGCGTGTTGGTTATTGTATTCAGCCTTGAAAAAGGTGGCAAAGTGAGTAGAAACAAAGGAAGTGCTGCCCGATTTTCCGTAGAATTAGAGACCTGTTATACCCCATATTTCCAGAGTATGTACGTGGGGGCGTACGTAGAAGTTTGAGCCTTAAAGTTAGGCAAGATTCGAAATTTGTACACAACCCCCGAAAAGAATCGTTTTTCGACGAAACGTTTTACAGAACTTGCGAAGGGAAAATTCCGGCTATGTCATTTATATTTTTTTGCGGATTTTTCAGAGAGATGAAATATTTTGGACCAACGAGAGGGCGACACTTGTCACCCTCAAGTGGACGGTTGAAGGTGGCCGATTGGTGCCCATTTTCGTGGCATGTTTTGTGCCTTGTTTCGTGCCTTGTTTTGTACCTTGTTTTGTGGAGTAGGGTTAGGGTGCACTTGGCTTGATCTTGGCCTTACACTTGCCTTGCACTTGGCTTCATCTTGGCCATTGGTTGTCCTATAAATACCCATCCCTTGTTGAAGACTTCTTCATCCAAAAAATGTTTTCCAAGTCTTGAAAGCTCTCCCCCCCCCCCCCTTAGTGTAGTGTTCTCGTCGAGAACACACCCTCCCCTGAGAGGCCTTTGGCGAGAGTTTCCCCACTCTAGTGGTGTTGGTAGAATTTTACACACCCTTGCCTTGTATGGTTCTCGTATAATACCCCTTTTGGTAGAAATACTCTCCAGTATTGTTGTTATCCCAAAATACCCTAGCCGTATACCTTGTAGTATTCCAAAGTCACCTCTATACGTAGAACCCGGAAATACTACCTTTTGTCCTTTTAGTCTCAAACCAAAACCCTAAGGAAAATCTTCATAGCGAGTTGAAATATTAAGTAGAAGTTGCGTAGAACTTCTAAGGGTTGTTTGGGGCGGGTTGGAGCGCCCGGAGTTGGAGCTAAACGTTGCTCAGGATCGACATTCTAACTTGGGTAATTTTGGGCTTATCGAGGTAAATACGCTTGACCTTCTTTTGTAATTAGAGTTTGCATACTGTTGAAGTATAAGAATTATGTATAAGTTATATACAAGGAAGGTATATAAGAAGAGAATTGAACTGTACTTACATAGAATTTGTATTCTGATGAGACTTGTGAAGTTTGTGGTAGGAAGTCTTTGCCCAATTTTTCCCTAAGAATCTTGTATCTAGATTTATTCTACCGAGTAGTCTAGACATTGATAGACTTGTATAACCGTTATAGGTTGAAGTACTGCAAGTAGCGAATTCTACTCGAAGGGTGGAAAAGGCTAACAGGACTACAGTACTTTGGAGCTTATTGCTAATAGTCGATAAATCGTCACGAGGTATGTGATTCTTCCTATACTCTTGAGCATGATATTTTAAGGAATATATATATAGTACGGTAGACGTACGTGTGGCAATGTCTTTTGACTTAAGCCTGAATAATAAGAATCTGGAAGTATTTTACAAGAATATATATATAGTATGGTAGACGTACGTGTGTTAACTGAATATAGTTTTACGGCAATGTCTTTTGACTTAAGCCTGAATAATATGAATCTTGAAGTATTTCAAAAGAATTAAGAATCCTTTTTGAAAGAAAAATAATACTTGGTTTGAAAGCTTAAGAGTTATACTAGCTTTATGGGAAGTTAGGTATAACGACTTAAGAGAGATAAAAAGAATGGTTTATTGCTTTTAAGAAGTTAAGAGACTTGATCTTAAAAGATAAGAGACTTGACTTATTTGAATTGATGTGAAAGTTGTTAAGAAGTGTGAAACCTCATTCGTGAGTAATGAGTACTTGGTTTTTAAAGAATAATGTTTTACTGATTTCAGAAATGAGAATAAGTAAGGAACTTGATTTCTAAAGGAGACTTGAGGAAATTAAAGAGTTTTTGGTTTAAAAGAAAGGCATTGTTTTGTCTTAAAATTGGTTTAAAACATAAAGTGTTATAACAGCTTTATGAGAAGTTAGTTATAACGACTTTATGAAAATGAAAGAATGGTTTTATCATTGGTTTTAAAGTGGTAACTTGACTTTAAAAGGAGAAGTGTTTTGGTCTAAAAAGAAGGCATGGTATTGCCTTAATTTGGTTTTAAAAGGAAAGTATGGAAGTTGTTTTGGTTTACTTAAAAATGTTAATCACTCTACTTTTATACTGCGGGTATCGGGTGACCTTTGTAAAAGAAATGGATCCTTTAAAAAGAATTTAACGTACGTAGTACCTTAGGGTTAAAACCCGGACTCTGACATAAAATGAAAGCACCTTGAGTTGTGTATAACTTGCCTATGCTTGTTGTTGTGAAACTTGCCTATGCTTATTGTGATAGCCTTTGTTGTGCAAGAATTGTGTTTCTATACTACCGCGTCTCTCGATGGAGGGCCGGTTGACTTGTTGAGAACTTATTTGGACGTCTTGGCGGTGGCGGAGAATTCCACAGATGCAGCTCACGCTGATAGTGTTATTCCATGGACTAGCTCTCCATGAGGGTTCTTTCTGTTCGGCCTTGTTACCCGGTGGGCGGCTTTCGTACTTGCACCGTATCGTGGGTGTTTCGGCGTTGGTAACTGGTAGTTAGCCCTCGCACTTTCCCGTTCGGTGTAGTGTGAAGTCTCGTGATCTGACGCTTGGTACCTGGTAGTTAGCCCTCATACTTGCCCCGGTCAGCTACGTGACCGGCCTTGGTATCTGGTAGTCGGCTTTCGTACTTGCCCCGTGTCAGCTTCGTGGTTTGGTTGTATAGTATTGTTAGTACGGCTTTGGCATCAGGTAGGACTTGGTGTTCAGGTGTACTTCTTGGTGTTATCATATCATAGACTGCCGGCAGTGAGGAAGGTATTCCACGAGCATGATTGATGTTGCGGGCGTGAGACCCATAGTTATATTTGAGTGATGACTCTGAGGGCGTGAGTCCCTGACTTCATGACTGCTTATTTATTGTGAACTGTAGTTTGATTATCATACATGTCTCCTGCTTTATATAGACTGTTATGATTTCATTCTGATATTTTTAGTTCACATACTTGGTACTGTTATCGACCTCGCCGAGGCTGCGTTCATGTCGCATGTAGAGGTACACCAGTGTTGATCCTCGCTCTTAAGATCACAGTTCAGCGTTGGGAAGCTCCGTTTCTCCGGAGGTTTATCTTTTGGTATGTTACCCTGAGTTGTAGGTTCTTGTACATTCAGGGGTATGGCGGGAACTGTCGTCATGTTGTATAAAAACTCTTAGAGTGCATGTAATCTTGTTGTGGCAGGGTTTGTAAAAAGGATTAAACTGTTCGGTTTGAAAGATATGTACATATATTTATTGGAAGGTAACCGTTTGGTTGGCCTGTTTTATGATCTTATCTCTTGTTTCATGTTTAAGTTTTTATTTCCGCTGATTTTCTCTGATGTTGTATCACTAGGGTGCCCGGGGTAAGGCACGATCCACGGCCGGATCGGGTCGTGACAAAAAGTGGTATCGAGCGATTAATCCTCGAAAGTGTCTGAGGCGTGTCTAGTAAGTCTTGATTATCGATGTGTTGTGCACCACATCTATAATCGAGAAGGCTGAGACATTTAGGATTAGTTTCCATTCTTCTCATTACGAGATCGTGCCTTAGAAGTGTGTTGTAAGTTGGACCCTCCGCGTATCTCGTTTTACGATTATGCCTCCGCCAAAACCGGGCAGTGGGCAAAGCGGCCAGGAGGCTCTGGTGAGATCTGAAGAGTACAAGCGCGAGCCGATCGAGACTGAGATTGTGCTTGACGGCGAGTTTTGCGACGCCACCGACCCAATGAGCTTAGAGCGCGATGGTAGGCTGCTGAGACAACGATGCACGAGCCTCGGTCCACGGCCGGCGAGAGGAGATGGGTTACAAGAGATAGCACGATTGCTAGCGAGTTGTGGCGGACATGAGGATAAGTGGGCCGGCGGTTCAAAGATGCACCGTGGTTCACGAGATCGGATAGTTTGAGGCTACGGGACTTTCGAGTTGTAGCCCGCGAGTTCTGGTCGAGGCACGAGGATGATCGCGAGGAGTTCATCCGAAGCGATTCTGACAGTCGTGAGTGATCAAGCTTGGAGACCGAGTCGGTGGTCTTGGGTTCGCGTCGGCTGCGTGATCTTGCGATCGTGGTTTGATTCATGGGAGCTGTCGGGAGAGCATGCACTCCGGCCGTATGGAAACGAGTTCTCGAGGCATTTCTTGCACATTTCTTGCCTCGCGGCGAGAGGGCTCGAGCGGACAGATTTTTGGTGTTGAGGCGAGCAGGCGTGATTCGGGAGTACAATGTGGAGTTCGACTCTTTGGCTCGGTATGTCCCCGCTGTAGTAGTTGATATGGAGGACAGAGTACACCGCTACGTTACCGGGTTAGATGACTACTTGGCGAGGCTTGTTGGTGTAGATCTTCAGGGCATGGACATTGCCCGCATGCGAGCTTATGCACTTGGATGTGAGGCGGAGAGGTCAGCGGAATGACGAATCAACGAAGAGGCGAGCAGCGAGGTCCTTTGATAACTTCGAGGCGGACCGCCTCGGCGAACTAGTTATATACCTCCGCCCGATGCAGTGGTCCTCGCGGCCGGGACGCCGGGATATTCAGGAGCCGGTCAGGGCTCCCAGGTTTCAGATTTTCAGGGGAGTAGGAGTGCTCGCCGGATGAGGTCGCCCTTGTCTCAGTGTGGCCGTTGTGGAAAAACTTCATAAGGGAGAATGTCGTACTAACTTGGGAGATTGTTATTCTTGCGGCCAGCGAGGCCATCTGGCGAAGCTGTCGAGCCGAGTATGCGGTAGGATAGCACGCACTACGAGATCGATTGAGGTTTTCACCTTCCATAGCTAAGCGGGATGTTCATACATCGGCGAGCCACGGCAGGTCGCGGTGGAAGTTCCCAGTTTTAGCGGTCCTTTGAACCGCCTATCTTTTCAGGTATATCCTTAACCCTCTAGAGTTTTGCATGCGTGATACGATGATTGTATGTTGAGTGCTTAGTACAGATAGCTTTGTGTGTATTGTGGTTTAGAGACTTGGATAGTTGAAAGAATAAGTGTGGGGACAGGGAAGGTATGAACCTTAGAATATTACACGTTGAGACCTTAGATGTAAGGCCGACTTGAATAAAAGATGTTACGGTTAGTCTTTGTCGAAATACTTGGTTTGCGTATAATGTATTGTGGGATAATTCTGTGAGTTGTGTAAAATGAAAGTGGTAGCTTTCCTGATGTGAATTAGTAAGATTGTTCCGTATCGAGGAGCAAGAGTTGGCACGACGGAGGGTCGGGTTGAGGGCGTAGTCGGTCAACCCGTGGCCGGTTAGGTGGGGTCAGTTCTGGATGGTCCCGCCAGATGGTAGGGTCACGAGGGTGCTAGGTCCAAGTTTAGATGACCATCGTATGAGTTCGTGGATATGTTCAACCAGAAGCGGATCGTGATGGCCGGGATTGGCCTTAAAGGAGATTGAGGTTAGTAAGATGACCAAGTTTGGAGGTAGTGACTCCAGAGATTTTGGAAATTGAAATAATGACTGAAGTATGGTACGTATACTAGAAGAGTTCAAGTGTTCGAGAAGAGTACGACGAGTAAGGGAAGAAGCGAGCATGTGTTGAGAGCATAGAAGTGATAATTTTGTTGTGAAGTGTAATTACGAAGGAAGTATCCTTTAGACCAGGGTGGAAGCTCTTGTGATGTAGGAGTGATTCCTCGTTGACTTGGGTTAAGTATTTGCGCGAGTGTTGTTTTGTGGCCAGGTGTGGCTTTGGCAACTTGTTTAAAGTTAAGAGGAACTTATCGTTATCTGTCATGAGAAGGAACATTCGGGACGAATGTTTCTAAGGAGGGGAGAATGTTATACCCCGTATTTCCAGAGTATGTACGTGGGGGCGTACGTAGAAGTTTGAGCCTTAAAGTTAGGCAAGATTCGAAATTTGTACACAACCCCCGAAAAGAATCGTTTTTCGACGAAACGTTTTACAGAACTTGCGAAGGGAAAATTCCGGCTATGTCATTTATATTTTTTTGCGGATTTTTCCGAGAGATGAAATATTTTGGACCAACGAGAGGGCGACACTTGTCACCCTCAAGTGGACGGTTGAAGGTGGCCGATTGGTGCCCATTTTCGTGGCATGTTTGGTGCCTTGTTTTGTGCCTTGTTTTGTGGAGTAGGGTTAGGGTGCACTTGGCTTGATCTTGGCCTTACACTTGCCTTGCACTTGGCTTCATCTTGGCCATTGGTTGGCCTATAAATACCCCCCCCATGATGAAGACTTCTGCATCCAAAAAAAATGTTTTCCAACTCTTGAAAGCTCTCCCTCCCCGCAGTGTAGTGTTCTCGTCCGAGAACACCCTCCCCCTCAGGAGGCCTTTGGCCGAGAGTTTCCCCACTCCTAGTGGTGTTGGCGAGGTACACCCACTTGCCTTGTATGGTTCTCGTATAATACCCCTTTTGGTAGAAATACTCTCAGTATTGTTGTTATCCCCAAAATACCCTAGCCGTATACCTTGTAGTATTCCAAAGTCACCTCTATACGTAGAACCCGGAAATACTACCTTTTGTCCTTTTAGTCTCAAACCAAAACCCTAAGGAAAATCTTCATAGCGAGTTGAAGTATTAAGTAGAAGTTGCGTAGAACTTCTAAGGGTTGTTTGGGGCGGGTTGGAGCGCCCGGAGTTGGAGCTAAACGTTGCTCAGGATCGACATTCTAACTTGGATAATTTTGGGCTTATCGAGGTAAATACGCTTGACCTTCTTTTGTAATTAGAGTTTGCATACTGTTGAAGTATAAGAATTAAGTATAAGTTATATACAAGGAAGGTATATAAGAAGAGAATTGAACTGTACTTACATAGGTGTATTCTGATGAACTTGTGAAGTTTGTGGGTAGGAAGTCTTTGCCTTGATTTTCCCTAAGAATCTTGTATCTAGATTTATTCTACCGAGTAGTCTAGACATTGATAGACTTGTATAACCGTTATAGGTTGAAGTACTGCAAGTAGCGAATTCTACTCGAAGGGTGGAAAAGGCTAACAAGACTACAGTACTTTGGAGCTTATTGCTAATAGTCGATAAATCGTCACGAGGTATGTGATTCTTCCTATACTCTTGAGCATGATATTTTAAGGAATATATATATAGTACGGTAGACGTACGTGTGGCAATGTCTTTTGACTTAAGCCTGAATAATAAGAATCTGGAAGTATTTTACAAGAATATATATATAGTACGGTAGACGTACGTGTGTTAGCGAATATAGTTTCTGTGATGTCTTTTGACTTAAGCCTGAATAATATGAATCTTGAAGTATTTCAAAAGAATTAAGAATCCTTTTTGAAAGAAGAATAATACTTGGTTTGAAAGCTTAAGAGTTATACTAGCTTTATGGGAAGTTAGGTATAACGACTTAAGAGAGATAAAAAGAATGGTTTATTGCTTTTAAGAAGTTAAGAGACTTGATCTTAAAAGATAAGAGACTTGACTTATTTGAATTGATGTGAAAGTTGTTAAGAAGTGTGAAACCTCATTCGTGAGTAATGAGTACTTGGTTTTAAAGAATAATGTTTCTTGATTTCAGAAATGAGAATAAGTAAGGAACTTGATTTCTAAAGGAGACTTGAGGAAATTAAAGAGTTTTTGGTTTAAAAGAAAGGCATTGTTTTGTCTTAAAATTGGTTTAAAACATAAAGTGTTATAACAGCTTTATGGGAAGTTAGTTATAACGACTTTATGAAAATGAAAGAATGGTTTTATCATTGGTTTTAAAGTGGTAACTTGACTTTAAAAGGAGAAGTGTTTTGGTCTAAAAAGAAGGCATGGTATTGCCTTAATTTGGTTTTAAAAGGAAAGTATGGAAGTTGTTTTGGTTTACTTAAAAATGTTAATCACTCTACTTTTATACTGCGGGTATCGGGTGACCTTTGTAAAAGAAATGGATCCTTTAAAAAGAATTTAACGTACGTAGTACCTTAGGGTTAAAACCCGGACTTTGACATAAAATGAAAGTACCTTGAGTTGTGTATAACTTGCCTATGCTTGTTGTTGTGAAACTTGCCTATGCTTATTGTGATAGCCTTTGTTATGCAAGAATTGTGTTTCTATACTCTGGCGTCTCGATGGAGGGCGGTTGACTTGTTGAGAACTTATTTGGGCGTCTTGCAGCGGTGGAGGAGAATTCCGCAGATGCGCTCACATTGATAGTGTTATTCCATGGACTAGCTCTCCGTGAGGTTTCTTGTTCGGCCTTGGTATCCGGTGGTGGCTTTCGTACTTGCCCGTCTCGTGGTGATTCGGCCTTGGTACACGGTAGTTAGCCCTCGCACTTGCCCCGTACAGTGTAGTGACGAAGTCTCGTGATACGACCTTGGTACCTGGTAGTTAGCCCTCGTACTTTCCCCGGTCAGCTACGTGGCCGGCCTTGGTATCTGGTAGTCGGCTTTCGTACTTGCCCCGTGTCAGCTTCGTGGTTTGGTTGTATAGTATTGTTAGTACGGTTTTGGCATCAGGTAGGACTTGGTGTTCAGGTGTACTTCTTGGTGTTATCATATCATGATCGCCGCGATGAGGAAGGTATTCCACGGGCATGATTGATGTTGCGGGCGTGAGACCCATAGTTATATTTGAGTGATGACTCTGAGGGCGTGAGTCCCTGACTTCATGACTGCTTATTTATTGTGAACTGTAGTTTGATTATCATACATGTCTCACCTTTATATGATTGTATGATTTCATTCTGATATTTTTAGTTCACATACTTGGTACTGTTATCGACCTCCTTGAAGCTGCGTTCATCTGCGGTAGAAGTACGCGATGTTGATCCTCGCTCTTAGGATCACAGTTCAGCGTTGGGAAGCTCCGTTTCTCCGGAGGTTTATCTTTTGGTATGTTACCCTGAGTTGTAGGTTCTTGTACATTCGAGGTATGGCGGAGCCACTGTCGTCATGTTGTATAAAAACTCTTAAGTGCAGTAATCTTTGTTGTGGGCAGGGTTTGTAAAAAGGATTAAACTGTTCGGTTTGAAAGATATGTACATATATTTATTGGAAGGTAACCGTTTGGTTGGCCTGTTTTATGATCTTATCTCTTGTTTCATGTTTAAGTTTTTATTTCCGCTGATTTTCTCTGATGTTGTATCACTAGGGTGCCCGGGGTAAGGCACCAGTCACGGGCCCGGGATCGGGTCGTGACAAGACCGTATACTTAGTATTATTCTACGTTAGAGGATAGAAGTTGATAGTCTTGTTGTGACCATTATAGGTTGACACTTCTACATTCGGCGTATTCGGCTTAGCTTGTGGATTTAGTCGGAAAGGTATGTGAACTATCTCCTCTTCTAGCATGATTCCTTAAGATAAAGAAAGTATGTTCTACTCCTTAAATGATCCAATCCTTGGTTGTATTTGGATTGCCTAAAATAGAATTTGTTCTATGTACTTCCTTGATTGTACTTTGATGTTTAAATTGTAAGTTGTATAATCCATTTCCTTAGTGAAGTTTGGATTCTTAAAAGTGAAAGTATTTTACTTAAAGTACATAGAGTATTGAAAAGGAAGTGGTTTCCAAATCTTTTGGCTAGTGCCTTAGTTCCAAAACCTAAGGGTCATTATAATGACTTTAGGGGAGTCAAAGGAGTGATTTACTTAATTGTTTTAAAAGAGGAGAAATGACATGATTTAAGAGAAGTAACTTGTTTTAAAGGTGTGAGTTACTTGAGGCTTAAAGGTAGAAGAAACTTGTCTTCTAAATATTAAGAGACTTGAAGTATTTTGAAAGTTGAGAACTTGATTTGTTAGCATGTAATACTTGGGTTTAAAGTATATGTCTCTTGGTTATAAAAAGGAATGGATATGTCTAAAACCATAAAGGGTTATAACGGCTTTATGGGAAGTTGGTTATAACGGTTTTATGGAAGGTTAAGAAAGTTGTCTATTTTGATTATTAGGCATAAGTTGCCTAGATTGTGAAAATTTGAAGTTACTTGATTTCAAGCTTTGAAATGAGTTTTCTAAAAAGTGTAGTAACTTACTTTGAAAAATAGACATGCCTTGATACTACGGGTGTTAGTATCTTGGGGTTTTACATAAAAAAGAGTCTTTTGAAAAGAATGTATGTACGTAGTACTTTGGCTTGATTAATTGAGAATTATTCTAAGTGTGTCTTGATAAGTACTTTGGCTTGATTAATTGAGAATTAGTCTAAGTGTGCCTTGATTAATACTTTGGCTTGATTAATTGAGAATTATTCTAAGTGTGCCTTGATAAGTACTTTGGCTTGATTAATTGAGAATTAGTCTAAGTGTGCCTTGATTAGTACTTTGGCTTGATTAATTGAGAATTATTCTATGTATGTCTTGATAAGTACTTTGGCTTGTTTAGTTGAGAATTGCCAATGTGTGCTGGTGATAGCATTTGAGTACAAGTATTATGTTTTATTACGTTGTCGCGACTCTCGGTTGGAGGGTCGACTGCCTTGTTGTAAGTTTACTTGGACGTACCGACAGTGAGGTGGGATTCCACGGGTATGCTTCCATTATTTGTGTTACCCTACGATCATGCTTATACGATGTGGGATGCCGGGGCATGCGACCGCGAGGGATACCCTATGGTCATGCTTATACGATGTGGGATTCCGGGGCATGCGACCACGAGGGATACTCGCGGACACGCTTATCGATGTGGGATGCAGGCATGTGACGAGGCGGGTTGGATTCGGTTGTTTGTTTTACCCGTGGTCATGCTTATACGATGTGGGATTCCGGCACGCGACCACGAGGATACTCGCTTGGACATGCTTATACGATGTGGGATCGGCGTGTGATCGAGAGCGAGTTTGATTCGGTTGTTTGTATACCCCATGGTCATGCTTATACGATGTGGGATTCCGGGGCATGCGACCACGAGGGATACTCCTTGGATATGCTTATTGGTGTTATATTATATCATGGACTGCCGGCAGTGAGGAAGGATTCCACGGGCATGATTGATATTATGGGCGTGAGACCCATAGTTATATTTGAATAGTGACTTTGAGGGCATGCGTCCCTGACTTGATATAACTGCTTATGTATTGTGTACTGTAGGTTGGCTATCATACATGTCTCCTGTTTTGTTTAGACTGTTATGATTTCATTACAGTACTTACTGTTTCACATACTTGGTACATTCTTCGTACTGACCTCCTTCGGGGGGCTGCGTTCATGCCGCAGGTTTAGGTACGTTGTTTGGTGATCGGCAGGTGTAGGACCCTGCTCAGAGTTTTTGGATAGCTCCCTCTGTTCAGGAGTTTATCTTTTTGGTATAGTTCCTTCAGTACAGGCTTTTGTACGGTTATGGGTACGGCGGGGCCTTGTCCCGTCATATTTCAGTTTAACTCTTAGAGGTCTGTATTCATATGTGGGATTGGACTCATGTACAATGTAGTGTCTTTTGTTTATGTATATTATGGCAGCCTTGTCGGCTTTGCCCATGTACGTACGTTGGTTTTTTAAAAAAAATGAGGTGTTATTTAATTTCCGCAGTCTCCATAGTTGTTAAGGTAGAATGGTGCCCAGGTAGGGCACCAGTCACGGGCCCGGGGTTCGGGGCGTGACAGAGTGGTATCAGAGCAGTCAGTCCTCGGAATGTCTACAGACCGTGTCTAGTAGAGTCTTGATTATCGGTGTGTTGCGCGCCACACCCATAAACAGGAGGCTACAGGACATTTAGGAGTTGGTTTCTATTCTTCTCACTCTGCGATCGTGCCCTAGAGCTGTGTTGGTAAGATAATTCCTCTCTGACATAATTTTGTGTTCTGATTATGCCTCGAGGAGAAAGCGGCCGAGAAGGGCAAAAGAGTAGCAGGAGCTACTAGTCAGACACAGAGAGTTGATAGGGCTTATGCCCAGGGTATACCGGATGTTGTTCCGCTGTCGGCGAGTTCTTCTGCGCCAGGTTTTGAGGCCCCACACGAGCCTCAGTTTCGATTAGGGAAGACTATAGGGTCATGAGGGAAGCGGTTATGTTATTGACCAAGATAGCGGTGCTACATTTTCATCAGCAGGAGGTTATTCGGCCAGTACAGACAGATGTACAGGGGGTAGAGGGCGGCGAGATCAGCGTAAGAGAGGCTAGGCGGTTGGTTATCCGGTGAGTTTTGGACGGCGGCCTCGGCGAAGTGAGATATTCGTCGACCTACTCGGTACATACCCCGCGATTCACGGTGGGATATTGGACCCACAAGGTATTTAGGAGCCGGTCCAAGCTCCAGGGGTCGAGGTTCTCAGAGGAGCAGAGGATTTTCTCAGTCGAGGCCACTTTTTCCTCAGTGTTTCAGATGTAGTAAGCGTTATTTGGGGAAATGCCGTTATGGCACAAGTGCGTGTTTTTATTGTGGTCGTCCGGGCCATATTCTGAGGGTATGTCCTTTTAGAAGGAGCACCGGTGAGGTGGCTCGGCTATGAGGCGTAGTTGGTTCCCTTTCCTCGCGGTGTCGTCCCCGAGCGGGGTGTTGAGGTCACCGATCGTGGTAGAGGTCAGGGTGGAGTTTATAGTTCTGGCGGTCCTTCGAACCGCGTAGATGACGTGACTACTGGACATGATCAGGAGGCGACATCGCACGGGGTTACAGGTATATCTCGATTCTTTTGAATCGTACGTACATTGATAGATTCAGATTTCGCCCTAGCATGTATGTTTTCCCTTTGTTGCTAGCATTTGTAAGTGATAGTACCCCCTGAGGTAGGAATACTTTGATTAGTAAAGTGAAAAGTTAAGAATGTTGACGAGAATGATAAGTGAACTGAGACTATAGTTGTGTAGAGTTCACAAGTTGTAATTACCATGTGATGTAAGACCGATAGGGAAGGATGTCTGATGAAATACTTTGGCTTATGTGGGAACCTCTCTAGTGAAAGGGAGGATAGGGTAAGAAGTACCTTGAGATAAGAGATAAATTTATTTTAAACTAAGAATGAGAAGTTAAGTATGACGATGAGTCGGGTTATGGACTCATTTCGGGTCAACCGGTAGTATGGAATGGGGTGATGTCAGTTAGAAATGGTCCCGTTATGTGATAGGGTACCGAGGATGCAAGGCCCAGGTTTAGTTAATCGTTGTACGAGTTTGTGGACGCGTTCCACCGGAATCAGGTCGTAAGGACCAAGAAGAGCCTTAACGGGAATGTATGTGGCAATATGGCCAAGTTTGGTTAGTAACTCCAAGGATTGGGGAGCAGAAACAATATTTGAGATGTGGTGCGTTTACTAAATAAGTTTAGAAGTACGAGAAAGTATGACAAGTAAGGAAATAAAGGAACATCTACGGATCCCGTGTTTTAGAAGACTGTAACCTTCGAGTTTTGTGAGGAGGGGTCACGGACGGAAGGTCCATTGTTATGTTTACGTATGTTAGGTGGTGGCCATGAGTGGCATCGTTGGTCTTGTGGAGTATTGACTATTAGGCATAGTATAGAGTTTATGCCGGAGTTTGTATAGCTTGACAACCGACTAAGAACATTCGGGGACGAATGTTTCTAAGGGGGGAAGAATGTTACACCCCGTAAGTCCAGGACATGTATAAGAGAATGTACGTAAGGAACCAAGACTTGAAAATTAGTGCGAAAGGAAGAATTGTTTTTCCGACGGAAAATCTTCCGGACGTCGGAAAGGAAAAATGTTCGTTGTTGAGAATTGGATTCTCAAAATGCACTATTTGAAGAGTATGGAACTTTTTAACATTTTGGAATTTATTTTTACGGATTTGGTCACGTGGGGCCCACCCGAGGAATTTTACGTTTTGTGGGGCCCACGAGGGTTACAAAATTTTATGGACGAATGAGAGGGCGACACGTGGCACCTCCACCACACCTGGACTTGGTCGAAATTAAGTGAGGGTAATATGGTCATTGACCACCTTGGAAGATTAGTCTTGCTAGCATGACATTGTTGACTTGTCAACTTGTCCACATGGGCTTGATCCTAGTGAAACCCATCCAAGCCACACATTTGTTGTAATCTAAGCCCTCCAATGTGTTTTAAATACTACACTAGTAGCAAGACTTGGCATTTCTACACTTAGAAAAATTAGAGAACACCTTGTTCTTCAAAGGTTGCTCTCGGCCAAGGCCTCTTTTGGAAGACAAAATTTTGTAGTTTTGATCCATTAGCCACAAGACTTTAACCCAAGGTTCCTAAGAGTGTTGTAAGGTTATCTCAATAGAAAGATTTCGGAAAAACGGAGTTTTCGTATTAGTCGCAAGGCGGAAACTTAAGAAGTTCTTCAACTTTGAAGTTGGAACTTGAAGATGGGTTCTTCATAGGCTTCTAAGGAGTGCTTGGAGCGGATTGGAACTTAAGGAAAGGAGCTAAGAATTGCTAAGGCGCGACTTTGAATCTTGGAAATTTTAAGGGCTTATAAAGGTATAATCTTGTCGTTTTAGCAATTAAGTTTACTTATTGATTGTTGCTATGGATAATAGCAAGCATGAGTTATATATTGTGAGGTTTGATAGGTTTATTGGCTATTGGAACCCTAATCCGAAAACTAGCATGTTTAGCCTTAAGATTACAATTCAAGCTGATTATTCGTTTAAGTCGTCCCATGTTGTGTAAGAAGGAAATTGTAGTTGTTGAAGTTGTTTATAACTATATAACATGTTAGACCTTAGAGCTTGGATTTGGAAAAGGATTGGAAAAGACTTAGTGTTGTTGGTTATTGTTGGCCGAGAATGGCTAGTAAGTTTTAAACTACTTGGTATGAATTGTGGGGCGGAATTTTACACGTATTGTAAGGCGTGTAATCCCCTTTGTTTGGTTGTTGTTTTGAGCCTTAAATGTGGCGTGTTGGTTATTGTATTCGGCCTTGAAAAAGGTGGCAAAGTGAGTAGAAACAAAGGAAGTGCTGCCCGATTTTCCGTAGAATTAGAGACCGTACACTTAGTATTATTCTACGTTAGAGACTAGAAGTTGATAGTCTTGTTGTGACCATTATAGGTTGACACTTCTACGTACGGCGTATTCGGCTTAGCTTATGGATTTAGCCGAAAAGGTATGTGAACTATCTCCTCTTCTAGCATGATTCCTTAAGATAAAGAAAGTATGTCCTGCTCCTTAAATGATCCAATCCTTGGTTGTATTTGGATTGCCTAAAATAGAATTTGTTCTATGTACTTCCTTGATTGTACTTTGATGTTTAAATTGTAAGTTGTATAATCCATTTCCCTAGTGAAGTTTGGATTCTAAAAAGTGAAAGTATTTTTCTTAAAGTACATAGAGTCTTGAAAAGGAAGTGGTTTCCAAATCTTTTGGCTAGTGCCTTAGTTCCAAAACCTAAAGGTCATTATAATGACTTTAGGGGAGTCAAATGAGTGATTTATTTAATTGTTTTAAAAGAGGAGAAATGACATGATTTAAGAGAAGTAACTTGTTTTAAAGGTGGGAGTTACTTGAGGTTTAAAGGTAGAAGAAACTTGACTTCTAAATATTAAGAGACTTGAAGTATTTTGAAAGTTAAGAACTTGATTTGTAAGTATGTAATACTTGGTTTTAAAGTATAAGTCTCTTGGTTATAAAAAGGAATGGATATGTCTAAAACCATAAAGGGTTATAACGGCTTTATGGGAAGTTGGTTATAACGGCTTTATGGAAGGTTAAGAAAGTTGTCTATTTTGATTATTAGGCATAAGTTGCCTAGATAGTGAAAATTTGAAGTTACTTGATTTCAAGCTTTGAAATGAGTTTTCTAAAAAGTGTAGTAACTTACTTTGAAAAATAGACATGCCTTGATACTACGGGTGTTAGTATCTTGGGGTTTTACATAAAAAGGAGTCTTTTGAAAAGAATGTACGTACGTAGTACTTTGCCTTGATTAATTGAGAATTAGTCTAAGTGTGTCTTGAGTAGTACTTTGGCTTGATTAATTGAGAATTATTCTAAGTGTGCCTTGATAAGTACTTTGGCTTGATTAATTGAGAATTAGTCTAAGTGTGCCTTGATTAGTACTTTGGCTTGATTAATTGAGAATTATTCTAAGTGTGCCTTGATAACTACTTTGGCTTGATTAATTGAGAATTAGTCTAAGTGTGCCTTGATTAGTACTTTGGCTTGATTAATTGAGAATTATTCTATGTATGTCTTGATAAGTACTTTGGCTTGTTTAGTTGAGAATTGCCAATGTGTGCTGGTGATAGCATTTGAGTACAAGTATTATGTTTTATTACGTTTCCGCGACTCTCGGTTGGAGGGTCGGCTGCCTTGTTGTAAGTTTACTTGGACGTACCGACAGTGAGGTGGGATTCCACGGGTATGCTTCCATTATTTGTGTTACCCTACGGTCATGCTTATACGATGTGGGATGCCGGGGCATGCGACCGCGAGGGATACCCTATGGTCATGCTTATACGATGTGGGATTCCGGGGCATGCGACCACGAGGGATACTCCTTGGACATGCTTATACGATGTGGGATCTTGGGGCGTGTGACCGAGGCGGGTTGGATTCCGGTTGTTTGTATTACCCCATGGTCATGCTTATACGATGTGGGATTAGGGCATGCGACCACGAGGATACTCATTGGACACGCTTATCGATGTGGGATCGGCGTGTGATCGAAGCGAGTTTGATTCGGTTGTTTGTATACCCCGGTCATGCTTATACGATGTGGGATTCGGCATGCAACCACGAGGGATACTCTTTGGATATGCTTATTGGTGTTATATTATATCATGGACTGCCGGCAGTGAGGAAGGATTCCACGGGCATGATTGATATTATGGGCGTGAGACCCATAGTTATATTTGGATAGTGACTTTGAGGCATCGTCCCGACTTGATATAATCGCTTATGTATTGTGTCGTAGGTTGGCTATCATACATGTCTCTGCTTTGTTTAGGATTATGATTTCATTACGATTTCATCGCTTCACATACTTGGTACATTCTTCGTACTAACCTCCTTTCGGGCCGCGTTCATCTGCATGAGTTTAGGTCTGTTGTTTGGTGACCGGCAGTGTAGGACCGCCGTAGTTTTGGATAGCTCCTTCGTTGGGAGTTTATCTTTTTAGTATAAGTTCTTTCGATCTGTGCTTTTATGCGATTATGGTGCAACGCGGGGCCTTGTCGCCATAGTTGAAAAAACTCTTAAGTGCAGTATTCATATGTGGGATTGGACTCATGTGCAGTGTAGTGTCTTTTATTATGTATATTATATGGCAGCCTTGTAGGCTTTGCCCTTGTACGTATGTTGGTTTTAAAAAAAAAGGGTGTTATTTAAATTCCGCAGTTTGCTTAGTTGTTAAGGTAGAAGGGTGCCCAGGTAGGGCACCAGTCACGAGCCCGGGGTTCGGGGCGTGACAGTAACCTTCTTTTTCCTCGCGAAAAATGGTGTTCCAGGAATGTTTGTTTGAGAATGTGTATTGAATGGGGGCTACCGAGGCGAATAAAATGAATATTTATGGAAAAAAAATTAATGGGTGGTTAGAACCTGAATCTGATGATGCAATGTGGGAAGATGCAGATTCTGGAGTTTGGAAGGGTAGTGGAAAGACGCACGTGAGGGATAGTCAAGGTTTATTGGAAGAATTTGAGGAAGCTGCTACTGGTGGTGGAATACAGAGTTCGACATTAGGGGCTTTGGATAATAGTTTTCTTGTGAATGATTCGGGAGTTCAAGCTGTAAAAAATTTCAGCCATGGAATCCATGGGAAATGTGTTTATGTGAAGTTTGATGAAAAAGATAAGTGGGGAGGAGGAGGGTCGACGCCTAAAAAGGCTCTTTTCATGCGTGGAGAAACTAATATGATGCTAATGAGTCCTTTCAAAGAAGTGAAGTCTCGTTCAACTGGACTTCACCAATTGGGCATTGAGACTGGGAAGATCGTTACTGAATGGAGGTTTGAGAATGACGGGACGGATATCACCATGAAGGACATAACATACGATACCAAAGGGTCACAATTGGATCCTTCTGAATCGACATTTTTGGGCTTGGATGATGTTACACCCCGTAATACCAGGGCTGCTAATTGAGAACGTGATTAAGGATTTAAGATTTGAATTTTGGAAGGAAATAATTATTATATTTTCTGAAGGAAAATTTCGGAAAAAATGTGTCGGCGGGAAAATTATTAACTTGGAATCTAATACTTCTAATTTGATTTACGCGATTAGTATTGGATTGTGAAGTATCGGAATTAATAATATGGGGCCCACCAAAAATTTCACAATTTTGCGGGGCCCTTCGATTTTAAGATATATTGGAAAAATATCTAGATATTTATTAAAAGGGAAATTTTGACCAATGAGAGGGTGACATGTGTCCCTCATCCACTTGTCCACTTGTCTTGAAAGGGGAAACATATCTATATAGAGAAAGAGATGAAAGACTTAGCCATTTTTCACATTTTCATCTTCCAAACTTTTCTCCTCTCTCTCCCTTAGCTCTAAATTTTGAAAATTCCAAGAACAAGAAGTGATTATTATCCAAGATTAAGAACCTTAATCAAGTCTTAAACCAAGTTAACTCTCCAAGAACCAAAAACCTTGGGTTGGCCGAAAATGGTGATGGAAACCCTAGCTTGTTCATAGACTTTTTGGAGGTAAAACATGAAAGGAAATTGGTTATAAGGTTGTAGTGGATGCATGGAAGTGATTGGAACTTGAAGAATCAGAGCAAAGACTAACCTAAGGACCGTCTTTTGCGCAGACTGTTTTGGACGACTTTGAAGTAAGATTTCGTCCTCCTCTTGATGTAATTAGATATTACATGTTGTAGTAATATATAGATGAGCTTGTGCTAAAAAGAATGAAGATTAAAAAGTGTTTGAACCATTTTTGGGTGTTGGGCCGAGAATGGACAGTTTTGGTCCCTTTGGATTTCGTTGGTTATTGTTGTTGTTATCTTCACCTATTACATGTTAAAATGGAGTAATATGGTTGTTGATAAGTTGATTTGTCATATATATAGGTGTTGGAACTTGAATTGGAATAAAATGGATTAAGGAAAGAGTTATCAGATTGTAGTTGTTGGCCGTGGAATCTATAAAACTGTTGGATATTGTCGTGCAATTTTTATGCACTGTTTTGTGGTGTTATTAACCTGGAATTTCAGTGGACATTGTGTATGTTTAATGTGGTAAATTTCTAATGAAAGTCCTAAGAGATTAATGGTATAAAAAGGTGTTAAAAGGCTTCACATTGCATGACTTATAGAGCATTACACCGAGTCCCAGAATGGGCCGGGACATGTCGTACCTTGCATGACTTATAGAGCGTTACACTGAGTTCCAGAATGGGTCGGGACATGTCGTACCTCGCATGACAGTATTTGTTTATTTGGACAGACGTTCTTAATTTTGACATGACTCTCATTTTTAAAAGGAAGTACCGTGGGCACGGTTGAATCTTATTTTTAAAAGGATACGGTTGAATCATTTTTATAAGTACAGTGATACAGTAGTACAGTGGTACATCGATACAGTGATACAGTGATACAGTAGTACGGTGGTACAACGATACAGTGATACAGTGGTATAGTGATACAACAATACGGTGGTATAGTGGTACAGGGGTACAGTTATACAAGGTACAGTTGGTTCTTATTTTTGGCACGGTAGTGTCACGCCCCGAACCCCAGGCCCGTGACTGGTGCCCTACCTGGGCACCCTTCTACCTTAACAACTAAGTAAACTTGCGGAATTTAAATAACACCTCATTTTTTTTAACCAACATACGTACAAGGGCAAAGCCGACAAGGCTGCCATATAAAATACATAACAAAAGACACTACACCGTACATGAGTCCAATCCCACATATGAATACAGACCTCTAAGAGTTTTACTGAACTATGACGGGACAAGGCCCCGCCGTACCCATAACTGTACTGAAAGAACTTATACCAAAAAGATAAACTCCCGAACAGAAGGAGCTATCCAAAAACTCTGAGCAGGGTCCTACACCTGCCGATCACCAAACAGCGTACCTAAACCTGCGGCATGAACGCAGCCCCGGAGGTCGATTTGAAAAATGTACCAAGTATGTGAAAGCGATGAAATCAGTAATGAAATCATAACAGTCTAAACAAAATAGGAGACATGTATGATTGCCAACCTACAGTACACAATACAAGCAGTCATATCGAGTCAGGGACGCATGCCCTCAAAGTCACTACTCAAATAACAGTACACAGTGCCTTACTAACAATGAGAGTAAATAGTAGTATACTTACAATATAAAATAGGAAACTCACGATCAAATCATGGGTAGCAAATCCATGGAAACAGGTGGTATAACGTCTTGGGGGTTTACCCCTCATTTATACTCTTACCCTGAGGCAGGTGGTATAACGTCTTGGGGGTTTACCCCTCATTTATACTCTTATCCTGGAGAAGGTGGTAAAGCAGGTGGTATAATGTCTTGGGGGTTTACCCCTCATTTATACTCTTACCCTGGAGAAGGTGGTATAGCGTCTTGGGGGTTTACCCCTCACTTATACTCTTACCCTATCTCAACCGGCCGTCACACAATAAATAAGCAAGTTAAGAAATCCCCCTAACTTCTTATTAGTCTTATTCATATACACTCTCATTTTAGTTTACTTAAGGCACTAACATGACATTATAAATCCGGGAATCTAACCCGTCTCCTGGTCACATGCCCCGGAATCCCACATCGAAAGCATGTCCAAGGAGTAACACAAATAATGGAAGCATACCCGTGGAATCCCACATCACTATCGGTACGTCCAAGTAAACTCACAACAAGACAGCCGACCCTCCAACCGAGAGTCGCGGCAATGTAATAAAACATAATACTTGCACTCAAAGGCTATCACCAGCACACATAGGCAAGTTCATAAAATCTATAGACTTTCATTTTATAAACTCAAGGCACTTATAGAATAATTCTCAATTAAACAAGCCAAAGTACTTATCAAGGCACCCATCGAATAATTCTCAATTAAACAAGCCAAAGTACTTATCAAGGCACACATGGAATAATTCTCAATTAATCAAGACAAAGTACTTATCAAGGCACACTTAGACTAATTCTCAATTAATCAAGCCAAAGTACTTATCAAGGCACCCATAGAATAATTCTCAATTAAACAAGCCAAAGTATTTATCAAGGCACACATGGAATAATTCTCAATTAATCAAGCCAAAGTACTTATCAAGGCACACTTAGACTAATTCTCAATTAATCAAGCCAAAGTACTTATCAAGGCACACTTAGAATAATTCTCAATTAATCAAGCCAAAGTACTACGTACGTACATTCTTTTCAAAAGACTCCTTTTTTATGTAAAACCCCAAGATACTAACACCCGTAGTATCAAGGCATGTCTATTTTTCAAAGTAAGTTACTACACTTTTAGAAAACTCATTTCAAAGCTTGAAATCAAGCAACTTCAAATTTTCACAATCTAGGCAATTTATGCCCATTAATCAAAATAGACAACTTTCTTAACCTTCCATAAAGCCGTTATAACCAACTTCTCATAAAGCCGTTATAACCCTTTATGGTTTTAGACATATCCATTCCTTTTATAACCAAGAGACTTATACTATTAAAACCAAGTATCACATACTTACAAATCAAGTTCTCAACTTTCAAAATACTACAAGTCTCTTAATATTTAGAAAACAAGTTTCTTCTACTTTTAAACCTCAAGTAACTCACACATCTAAAACAAGTTACTTCTCTTAAATCATGTCACTTCTCCTCTTTTAAAACAAGTAAGTAAATCACTCCTTTGACTCCCCTAAAGTCATTATAATGACCTTTAGGTTTTGAAACTAAGGCACTAGCCAAAAGATTTGGAAACCACTTCCTTTTCAAGACTCTATGTACTTTAGGTAAAATACTTTCACTTTTAAGAATCCAACTTCACCAAGGCAATGGATTATACAACTTACAATTTAAACATCAAAGTACAATCAAGGAAGTACATAGAACAAATTCTATTTTAGGCAATCCAAATACAACCAAGGAATGGATCATTTAAGGAGTAGGAAATACTTTCTTTATCTTAAGGAATCATGCTAGAAGAGGAGATAGTTCACATACCTTTTCGGCTAAATTCACAAGCTAAGCCGAATACGCCGTACGTAGAAATGTCAACCTATAATGGTCACAACAAGACTATCAACTTCTAGTCTCTAACGTAGAATAATACTAAGTATACGGTCTCTAATTCTACGGAAAATCGGGCAGCACTTCCTTTGTTTCTACTCACTGTGCCACCTTTTTCAAGGCCGAATACAATAACCAACACGCCACATTTAAGGCTCAAAACAACAACCAAACAAAGGGGATTACACGCCTTACAATACGTGTAAAATTCCGCCCCACAATTCATACCAAGTAGTTTAAAACTCACTAGCCATTCTCGGCCAACAATAACCAACAATTCAAAGTCTTTTCCAATCCTTTTCCAATTCCAAGTTCTAAGGTCAAACATGTTATATAGTCATAAACAACTTCAACAACTACAATTTCCTTCTTTATACAACATGCGACGACTTAAACTAATAATCGACTTGAATTGTAATCTTAAGGCTAACATGCTAGTTTTCGGATTAGGGTTCCAAATAGCCAATATCCTTATCAAACCTCATACTATATATCTCATGCTTGCTAATAACCATAGCTACAACAACAAGTAATCTCAATTACTAAATCGACAAGAATTATACCTTAATAAGCCCTTAAAATTTCCAAGATTCAAAGTCGCGCCTTAGCAATTCTTAGCTCCTTTCCTTAAGTTCCAATCCGCTCCAAGCACTCCTTAGAAGCCTATGAAGAACCCATCTTCAAGTTCCAACTTCAAAGTTGAAGAACTCCTTAAGTTTCCGCCTTGCGACTAATACGAAAACGTCGTTTTTCCGAAATCTTTCTATTGAGATATCCTTACAATACTCTTAGGGACATTGGGTTAAAGTCTTGTGAATAATGGATCAAAACTACAAATTTTTCTTGTGAGGAAAGTGTCAAACCCGAGAGGTCTTCTTGAAGAACACAAGGTGTTGTGATTTTTCTAAGTGTTGGAGACTAGTCTTGCACTAGTAGTATGCTTATATAACACATTGGATGGCTAAGACTTAAACAAATGGGTGGCTAAGATGAGTTTCACTAGGATTAAGCACAAGTGGCAAGTTGACTTGGTCAACAATATCAAGCTTAACAAGACTTATCTTCCACCATGGTAAATGACCATTTTAGCCTTGAAAAATTCGACCAAGACCAAGTGTGGGGGTGCCACGTGTCGCCCTCTCATTCGTCCATAAAAATTCTGTAACCCTCGTGGGCCCCACAAAACGTAAAATTCCTCGGGTGGCCCCACATGACCAAATCCGTAAAAATAAATTTCCATAATGTTAAGAGTTCCATACTCTTCAAATAATGCATTTTGAGAATCCAATTCTCAACAACGAACATTTTTCCTTTCCGACGTTCGGAAGATTTTCCGCCGGAAAAACAATTCTTCCTTTCGTACAATTTCCAAGTCTTGATTCCTTACGTACATTCTCTTATACATGTCCTGGACTTACGGGATGTAACATGTAGGATCTAGTATTTGATTTTCATACTTGTCCCTGTCATTCTTTTGTACACTTATGATCTTGTTTACTGTACTTCATGTTTACATACTTGGTACCTTGTTGTACTGACCCCCTTCGGGGGGCTGCGTTCATGCCCGCAGGTTTAGGTTCGCAGTTGGGTGATCTGCGGGTGTGGGATATTGTTCAGCTGTTGAGGTAGCTTTCTTGTTCCGGAGCTTACCATTGGTACGGTTGGTTTAGACTGTTGTGTATTTCAGGGTACGGCGGGGCCTTGTCCCGTCATAGTTGTTGTCAAACTCTTAGAGGTCTGTATTCATATGTGGGACTTGCGTGAGTTGTATTTATATTTTTGTACAGTTGTAGTCCCATTCGGGTGTTATATATTATGGCAGCCTTGCCGGCTTTGCCTTTGCAAAAAATGAAAAAAATGATGAGTGTTATTTAGCTTCCGCGGATTACTTGTGTTGTATGGGTAGAAGGGTGCCCAGGTAGGGCACCAGTCGCGGGCCCGGGGTTCAGGTCGTGACAAGAGTGGTATCAGAACAGTTAGTCCATGTGGTTAGTACAAGAGAGGGTGATGAACACTTAAAGGATCATGTTTAATTGACTTAATGACATACCATGTGGTTAGATTAAGCTGTGTTGTATGCTTAAGTGAGATGCACAAATAATATTGGTATGGAGTAAATAAAGTTGTTGTGATTAAGACAACATGATTTTGAGATATTGAGAAGCTATCTTGCCCGTATACGGGGAGAAATAATGTAAGCTTGGGACATGAAATATTTGAGGAACTTAAGGAATTGGATAATCGTTGAGACCTTAGATAGACAAGTCCTTCAAGAGTAAAGTATTTTATGGGTGATCGTGGTTAAAGTACATGGTATATGTGAAGTATATTAGAGGTGATGATTCCTTGGTTTGAGTATAAACCACTTGTGATTGATGTTGACGATTGTTGAGCCGATTAGAAATGGTATTATCGATTTTAAGGAACCGTAATAGGACCTTAGGAATGTGACTTTGATTACAAAGGGAGTACAATGTGCAAAGGACTATCCGAAGTAGAATAAGACTATGTGTTATATGGTGGCCATGTGAGGCATCTTTGGGTTTGCGGAGTATTGTTGAAACTTGAAGAAAAAGATGAGATTAAGTGGAAAAATGCGTACTGTGAAATTCGAGCCTGGCCAGCGGTGCAAAGGACAGATCGCGGTCTGAAACTTCGAGAGTTGCGAGAATTCGGATCTGCGGTCGACGTGCGGGATCAGCGGTCTTGATACTAACGAGTATAGTTGTGTAGGTATAGTTAAAGGAGACTATGTCGAAAGTTGTATAGCTTGAGACCTTAGATGAACATTCGAGGACGAATATTTTTAAGGGGAGAAGGATGTTACACCCCGTAATACCAGGGCTACTAATTGAGAACGTGATTAAGGATTTAAGATTTAAATTTTGGAAGGAAAGAATTATTACATTTTCTTAAGGAAAATTTCGAGAAATATGTGACGACGGAAAAATGATTAACTTGGAGTTTAATACTTCAAATTTGATTTATGTGATTAGTATTGGATTGTGAAGTATCGGAATTAATAATATGGGGCCCGTCGAAAATTTCACAATTTTGCGGGGCCCTTCGATTTTAAGATATATTGGAAAAATATCTAGATATTTATTAAAAAGGAAATTTTGACCAATGGGAGGGTGTCATGTGTCCCTCATCCACTTGTCCACTTGTCTTGAAAGGGAAAACATATCTATATAGAGAAAGAGATGAAAGACTTAGTCATTTTTCATATTTTCATCTTCCAAACTTTTCTCTTCTCTCTCCCTTAGCTCTAAATTTCGAAAATTCCAAGAACAAGAAGTGATATTATCCAAGATTAAGAACCTTAATCATGTCTTAAACCAAGTTAACTCTCCAAGAACCAAAAACCTTGAGTTGGCCGAAAATGGTGATGGAAACCCTAGCTTGTTCATCGACTTTTTGGAGGTAAAACGTGAAGGGAAGTTGGTTATAAGGTTGTAGTGGATGCATGGAAGTGATTGGAACTTGAAGAATCGGAGCTAAGACTAACCTAAGGACCGACTTTTGCGCGGACTGTTTAGGACGACTTTGAAGTAAGATTTCGTCCTCCTCTTGATGTAATTAGATATTACATGTTGTAGTAATGTATAGATGAACTTGGGCTAAAAAGAATGAAGATTAAAAAGTGTTTGAACCATTTTTGGGTGTTGGGCCTAGAATGGGCAGTTTTGGTCCCTTTGGATTTCGTTGGTTATTATTGTTGTTATCTTCACCTATTACATGTTAAAATGGAGTAATATGGTTGTTGATAAGTTGATATGTCATATATAGAGGTGTTAGAACTTGAATTGGAATAAAATGGATTAAGGAAATAGTTATCGGATTGTAGTTGTTGGCCGTGGAATCTTTAAAACTGTTGGATATTGTCGTGCAGTTTTTATGGACTGTTTTGTGGCGTTATTAACCTGGAATTTCAGTGGACATTATGTATGTTTAATGTGGTAAATTTCTAATGAAAGTCCTAAGAGATTAAGGGTATAAAAAGGTGTTAAAAGGCTTCACATTTTACCCTTGTTGTTGTCGGATTTTGGACTGATTTTGTGGACTGTTTTACATGGATTAAGGGGTTGAATTTTACACGTCAAGTAGGCGTGTAATCCCCTTAACCAACTGTTGGTTGTGCCCTTAATTGTGGCTTGTTTGTTGTTGAATTTGGGCCTTGGAAAATGTGGAAAAGTATGTATAAACGGGGGAAGTGCTGCCCAAATTTTCGTAGAATAAGAGGACATTTACTTAGTATTAACCTACTCTAGTAACCTTGAAGTTGATAGAAGTGTTATTGTATTTATAGGTTGAAGTACCTAATCGGGACGTATTCTACTTGTCGTGTTGGTTAGTCGTCAATGAGGTATGTGAACCTCTTCCCTCTCTCTTTTGGCATGTTCTTCGTGTGAACCATAACTGTGGTTTTGTTTCAAAAGTTATTCTACTCTTAGAAGTTAAGGAGTATTCTTGTTATTGATTCTATGCTAACGGCATGTCAAAATTATTTCTAAGTCCTTACCAAGTCTTATGAGAGATGTTGGTAAGAGCTTTTAGTTAACATTAGAGTCGAGTTGATATTGCTAGTTACAACACTAATGAGAAAATGTATCGAACAAGCCATTGCAGCGTTAATGAAAAAAGAATCGACAATCTATTTTATTGAAATGAGTAAAATTTTCCATCTGCATAGAAGCTAAGATATAACCAGTTCGTTTTACACTTTCTAGGTTCACAACTGATTAGATAAGATCATTATTAATATATAACCTACTAATGACTCATAAAATGGATTAATTTTCCAATTCGGATCAGTTATCACCATGCAAATGTTTCCATAATGTTAGCTAGAGGAGCGAGACGAATTAGATTATCAAGTTGGTACAAACGACGAGCGGATCCTATACTTCACTTGATCTTTATAAACTGAGCGGATCCTAATCCTTAGTGATATTTTCCCTTGATAGTACTTTGGGTTTTATAAAAGGAAAGTTGTTTACCTATTCGTTTGATAATGCCTTGAGTTTTTCTAAAAGATAGTTCATTCTAATTGTGCTAATGAGAGTCAATGATGATTTAAATTACATAGTTGCTTGTGATATCTATAGGTGTACAATACTTTATATTCACACCGAGTCCCAGAATGGGCCGGAACATGTCGTACCTTATTTGAATTATAGCACATTACACCGAGTCCCAGAATGGGCCGGAACATGTCGTACCTTATTTGACTTATAGAGCGTTACACCGAGTCCCAGAATGGGTTGGGACATGTCGTACCTTGCATGACTTATAGAGCGTTACACCGAGTCCCAAAATGGGTCGGGACATGTCATACTTTGCATGACTTATAGAGCGTTACACCGAGTCCCAGAATGGGCCGAGACATGTCGTACCTTGCATGACTTATAGAGCGTTACACTGAGTTCCAGAATGGGCCGGGACATGTCGTACCTTGCATGACTTATAGAGCGTTACACCGAGTCCCAGAATGGGTCGGGACATGTCGCACTGCATGTGATATTTGTTTATTTGGACAGACATTCTTAATTTTGACATGACTCTCATTTTTAAAAGGAAGTACCGTGGGCACGGTTGAATCTTATTTTTAAAAGGATACAGTTGAATCCTTTTTATAAAGTACAGTGATACAATAGTACAGTGGTACAGCGATACAGTGATACAATAGTATGGTGGTACAACGATACAGTGATACAGTAGTACAATGGTACAGTGATACATCAATACGGTGGTATAGGGGTACAGTGATACAAGGTACAGTTGGCTCTTATTTTTGGTACGGTAGGATCTAGTATTTGATTTTCATACTTGTCCCTGTCATTCTTTTGTACACTTATGATCTTGTTTACTGTACTTCATGTTTACATACTTGGTACCTTGTTGTACTGACCCCCTTCGGGGGGCTGCGTTCATGCTCGCAGGTTTAGGTTCGCAGTTGGGTGATCCGCGGGTGTGGGATATTGTTTAGCTGTTGAGGTAGCTTTCTTGTTCCGGAGATTACCATTGGTACAGTTGGTTTAGACTGTTGTGTATTTCAGGGTACGACGGGGCCTTGTCCTGTCATAGTTGTTGTCAAACTCTTAGAGGTCTGTATTTATATGTGGGCTGGACTTGCGTGAGTTGTATTTATATTTTTGTACAGTTGTAGTTCCATTCGGGTGTTATATATTATGGCAGCCTTGTCGACTTTGCCTTTGCAAAAAATGAAAAAAATGATGAGTGTTATTTAGCTTCAGCGGGTTACTTGAGTTGTATGGGTAGAAGGCTGCACAGGTAGGGCACCAGTCGCGGGCCCGGGGTTTGGGTCGTGACAGATGATAACCGACTGTGTCAGTGGAACATGCGTGATAAGAAGGGAATTGTTCAGACATTAGCAAATGTGAGTTCTCCTGTGTTGAATTGGACGCAGGGGCATCAATTTTCAAAAGGAACAAATTTGGAATGCTTTGCCACGACTAGTGATGGCTCCATCGTAGTTGGACCACTTGATGGGAAGATTCGATTGTACTCTAAGACCTTGATGAGGCAAGCAAAGACTGCATTCCCTGGCCTTGGCTGTTACACCCCGTAATTTCAGGACATGTTTTAAGAACGTACGTAAGAATCCAAATGTTAAGATTTGAGACTAGTAAAAATTTATCGGAATTATGAAATTGTCGAAAAACGAAATATTGTGACGAATGGGAGGGCGACACGTGTCACCCTCCTTAAGTGAGCTTGGACGAAAATCAACATGGGTATAAGGGTCATTTGACCATTTTTAAGATGACAAGTCTTGCAAGTAGTAGAGCTTGATAATATTGACTTGGTCAATGAGACCACTTAGCTTGATATTTAAAAGAGTTGCATCCAAACCACACATGTGTATTAATCTTAGCCTTCCATGTTGCTATATAAGGATACTAGTAGTGAGACAAGTTTTCTATACTTAGAAAAAATTCAAGAAATTGGATGAAAAGCACAAGGTGCTCTCGGGTTCACCTCCAATGTCACGACCCGACCCCGGGGCCGCGACTAGTACCCTACCGGGGTACCCTGTCAGGTAAACATCAGAGAATAGCAGCGGAACATACATAACACATAACTTATAAAAAGGTAACATCACCGCCACCGATAAGGTCGCTCCATAAAAACATACTAATCAAAAGTATAGTAGTACGACTTGTTCTTACAGCCCAACACATATGTGACCACAGACCTCTAAGGATAACAACTGTGGCGGGACAGGGCCCTGCCATACCCCTGAATGTACACAATACCTATAGCATCAGGGAAAATCCGTACCAACAAAAAATATAAGCTTCCGGAGGAATGGAGCTTCTGACACCGGAACAGTGATCCTAAGAACGAGGATCCACCACCTGCTTACCCTTACCTGCGGCATGAACGCAGCCCCCGAGGAAGGGGGTCAGTACACAATATGTACCAAGTATGTAAAGCTGGAAAATACTGTAATAATGATATCATAAGTCTAAAAGTAAGCTGGGGTCATGGGAGACAATCAAAATACCATTTACTGTGTCTTACTAACAATGAGAGTGATAAGTACATATATAATACTGCATAAAATAGGGGCCTCAAGCACCCCTACTCCTGGGACTATTTCACCCGCATAGGTCATGTGGACCCGCATGAGGTATTCCTCGCATAGGCTGTACCTGCCCGCATGGGACTATTTCACCCGCATAAGCCCATAAGGACTCGAATGAGGTATTCCTCGCATCGTGGGTAGCAAATCCACGGAACAGGTGGTATAACGATCTTGGGGACTTACCCCTCAGATATACTCTTACTCTGAAGCAGATGGTATAACGATCTTGGGGACTTACCCCTCAGATATACTCTTACACTGACGCAGATGGTATAACGATCTTGGGGCTTGCCCCTCAGATATACTCTTACACTGGAGGAGGTGGTATGACGATCTTGGGGCTTGCCCCTCATTCATACTCTTTGTAACGCCCCAAAACCTGGCTGAAGCGATACACCCGAACAAGACTCTGCCAAGTAGTCATCAAGCCCTGTGACGTAGCGGTGCACTCTGTCCTCCATATTAGCTACTAACGCAGGGACATATCGAGCCAACGAGTCGAACTCTACGTTGTACTCGAATCGCGTCCTCCCTGCCTCAAAGATCGAAACTCCGCCCCCGCGTGCCCTCATCTGCGGCAAGAAATGGTGAGAAATGCCTCGAGAACTCGTCCCAAATACCGGGGCGCATGCTCCCCGACACCTCATGAATCAAACGATCATGCGGTATCACGCAGCCGATGCGAACCGAAAATCACGGACTCGGTCTCCGAAGCCTTGATCACTCGCATGATCCTCTGTAACTGACGGATGAACTCCTGCGGATCATCCTCGTGCCTCGACCGTAGAACTCGCGGGATACAACTCGTAAAATCCCGTAGCCTCAAACTATCCGATCCGGGATGAACTACGGGCTACCATCGAACTGGCTGCGTCCAGCCTCTCTCTCGTGTCCGCCACGATCCCGGCGAATCGGGCCATCTCCTTGTAACCCATCTCCTGCTCCAGCCGTGGGACCGAGGCTCGTGCAAGTGGTCTCTGCGGCAGCCGCCGCGCTCTAACCTCTGGGTGGCGGCGTCGCAAAACTCGCCGTCAAGAACTATCTCGTAATGACCGCTGCGCCTCGTACTCCTCTGTGTCCCACTAGCGGCTCCACGGCCGCCTTGCCCCTTCGGGCCGGGTTGCCTTGCGCGGAGGCATAATCGCGTAAAAGAACACGTCAGAAGGAGTCCAACTTACAACATCGCTCTAAGGCACGATCTCAGAGTGAGAAGAATAGAAACCAATCCTAAATGTCCTGCAGCCTCCTGATTATAGATGTGGTGCACAACACACCGATAATCAAGACTCTGCATGGACATCGCCCGCATGCAGGCTCATGCACTAGGGTGTGAGGCACGGAGAGACCGACGGATTGACCAATATCAGCAGAAGAGGGCCAGGACAGCAGGGTCCTTTGGTAACTTTCAAGGCGGACCGCCTCAGCGAACTAGTTATACGCCGCCCGATGCAGTGGTCCTCTGATCTTCGTGGCCTCGAGTATTCGAGGAGCAGTCGTGGCTCAAGGGTTGTGTTTCGGGAGTTGGGGTCTTGGCGGAGAAGCCACCCGACCTAAGTGTAACCAGTGTGGTAAACCCCATTCGGGGGAGTGTCAGAGGACTTGTTTTACATGTGGCCAGCGGGGCCATTTTGCGAGAAATTGTCCTACCAGAGGTAGCGCGGATGTTGAGACTCGGCCTTCGGGATCTCTTGCGGGTTCTTCGCCTTCGATAGCTAGCGGTGTTCATATCTGCGAGCAGCGTGGGTCGTGGTGGAAGTTCCCATTATAGCGGTCCTGAAATCGCCTATTTGTTTTTGTGATATCAGGTATATCCTTGACCCTCTAAGAGACTAGTATGCATTTGTATTAAGATAAGTATATTTTTAATTATTATGTTCTGATAGTATTATGTTGGTGTGATAATTCCATGGGTAGTGTAAGATGGAAGTGGTAGCTTTCATGACGTGAATTAGTAAGATTGTTCCGGATCGGGGAACGAGAGAGATTGGGCGCGATAGCGGGTCGGGTTGAGGCCAGTCGCGTCAACCGCAGCCGGATTGAGGTGGGGTCGATTCGAGGTGGTCGCCGGGTGGTAGGTCACGAGGTGCTAGGCCAGTTTAGGTAACCATCGTATGAGTTCGGGATGTGTTCGATCAGAATCGGATCGTGAAGGCCGGAGATAGGCCTTAGAGTAAATTGAAGCTAGTAGGAGCTGTTGTGAGATTAGAAATGATTTCCTCGTTAGATTGGATTTGTATGTTATACTATGGCCATTGATGGCGTGATTGGTTTCGTAAGTATAGTAGTGAAGACTATACCAAGACACGCTCGTTTGGAGACTTAGAAGGAACATTCGACGAATGTTTCTAAGGGAAGAATGTTATACCCGTAGTTCCGTGGTATGTATGTGAGGACGCACGTGCGAGAATACGTGAAATTTTGGAAAGAAAGGAAGATGTGATTTTTTTCGGAAAAGTTCCGGTTTTGTGAAGAAAAGGTTCGTTAACGGGAATTGATTCCCAGTTTGGTATTTGGACTTCTTGGATTATATTAGAATTTTGAGGTTTTATTTTCGAAATGGTCACGTGGGACCCACTGAGAAATTTACTTTTGTGGGCCCGCTTTGTTTTGAGATTTCGGTATTTTGGATATTTTCAAGACGAAATATTTTGGATTTAATTGGGGCGACACGTGTCACCCCATGTGGCACTTGGTCGAAATGGGTGGACAGTGGCTAGCCACTTGTCCCTGGCCGATTGGCCTCACACTGCACCATTTTCGTTTGGCCATGTGGTGTGGTGGGACCCACACACATGGCCCAATCTTGACCTACACTTATATTGATCTTGGCCTCGTTCTTCTATAAATATGTTATACCCTTTATTTCCGCAGATGCACGTAAAGAATCAATAATGCGAGCCTAGCAAGCCTTAGACGCATTTTTTGGGATTTTCTCACTAAAACTCAGAAAAAGAGCCGCTTTCTCGCCGTAGTTCCATGCCATGCCAGTTATAAATTTTTTTCCCGCCATTTTGTTTATTTAACTTTTCCTTTATATACTCTGCAAACATTTTGGACCAGCGGCGCCCATCGCTTACGATTTTAGCAAGCTTTGGCACCCAGGTGCCTTGTTCAAAGTCACAGCGGTATTTAAAGCGAAGACCACCCCACACTTCAAGTAGATATTTTGGCAAATTCCACACTGCCACCCACTTCCATAACACACTTGCTACGGTAAGAGTTAAAATGCCACAAAGCTTCTCCAAGTCTTGAAAATCCTCCTCCCTTAGAAAGTTTTTCACCAATACCTCCTGAAAGCAAGGCCTCTACAATACCCCCTAGCCTACCCTTTCTACCTCCCTCCGTCAACCACCTCCAGATCGCTATAACAAACACCTGCACCAATCACCTAGCCCTAGCCAAAATCTACCTTATCCTTGGTAGCCCTGATACAACACCCTAGTAATCAAATACCTTAGTACTTTTCTAGGCCATTAATACCTTTCTACTTTTTAAGTTAGATAACCTCTGATGAATTAGAATACCATCAAGTTTTAGTATGCTACCAAGTATAAATACTTACATATCAGGATAATATTGGAGAGAGTTAATCACTAATGTATGGCTTGGGGCAAGAAGGAATAATCACTTTATACTTACAATATCACGTAAGTAACTTATATAGTACCTCGCG
Organism: Przewalskia tangutica; assembly: GCA_029844215.1. Lineage (NCBI taxonomy): Eukaryota > Viridiplantae > Streptophyta > Magnoliopsida > Solanales > Solanaceae > Przewalskia > Przewalskia tangutica. Next base: position 56,429,718 of record CM056722.1, on the reverse strand, counting down.
AGGCGCCCGATGAAGGAAGAAGAATTATGAACTCGCTCTGAATGACCTTCGTAGTAGTCTTAATGAGACCGTGACTACATAGTCGATCACATATTCAACTCGCAGTGCTGTGCGAATACCCTTATGTGACTTTTCCTAATTGTATATATTTTAATGACTAACACGGGTACGCTCGGGCCATTTCCGACAATACTTCTTTGTAGGCTTGTACTGAAGCTCCTTATCGCATTGTTCAGAATAATATTGATTCGCGATAGCATCACTATTTAGAATCAAAACATTTCAAAAGGACTACTGAAATATATTAATGTAATAATACTAACTCGACTTAAACGAATGCTTAAGAGTTATACTACTAAATAGTAAGTATAACCACTTAAGACCTAATATTTCAACAAGTGTACGGCGCATCATATTAACATTTATATCTAAGAAAAGAATAATAGCATGGTTTGATAAGTCGGGATACGATGCTATAAGTATAACCTATAAGGTAAATGCTTGTAACAAAGTATCCTTGTTGTTATAAAAAGAGACTATGTGTTTGTTATGTAATACTCATGGTGAACCTCGATGATAACGGGTATGATCTGGACGCGTGGTAGACTTCAAAGCGGCCTGTTACTATGATTATATAATACTTATGCTTGTAGGGTTAGTGAGCTATTGTTCATTCCGTTAGTGTACTGGGTTGTACCTCACGCGGGTTCATTAAAGTGTGCTGACAATGGAATTCGTGATTTACGCCGAGGAGTAATGCATTAGGGCGTGGGTTATACCTCACGCGGGCCCTGCGAGGGCCTACGCGGACTCCGTTAGTATGCGGCCGGGCTTGCGGTATGCGATGATTTGGCAGGCCCTGCTTTCGACCATTCGCAGCCCCAGGGGGTAACCTACGCGCTTACCTATTGTATCCCTTGTTGGTGGAGTGGTGTGGTGGCTCGGTTTCCTGGTCGTTTGCTACATATTTGTTTGGCGGTTTTAAAGATGTACGCTTTCATTTAAGTACTTTTTATATCACAGACAAGACTGTTTTGTAATCGACTCTCCTGGGCCGCTCATGCCAGGTAATATTTGTTTCCTTGTTTTATTTCATAGATCTCTACAACTGGTAGCTCTTAGTCTTGTTTCATTCTACTTTTGTACGATCTCCATACTAGAGATACAAAATACCCATGTCTTGAAGAGTAAAATCATCCTCACTTGAAAGCTTTCCAAAGCAAATGTTTTCCCTCCCTTTGTGTAGATTTCGTCCCCTCCCTCTTGTGTAGAAAATACTTGGTGTATTGTTGTATAATCCCAAATACCTTGGCCTAGTATCCTAGTAGTATTCCAAAGTTATTTCAATACTAGGAGCAGGAAATACTACTTTATTCCAATAGCAGTAAGCGAAACCACAGGAAAATCTTCCTAGCTTGGTGGAAGTATTTAGAGAAGTTGTTTAGAAACTTCTAAGGGTCGCTTGGAGCGGGTTGGAGCGTAGGATTGGAGCTAAACGTTGCTCGGGATCGACTTATAACTTGGATAATTTTGGGCTTATCGAGGTAATGATCTATGTCCCTATTGTAATTGGATATTACATGTTGTAGTAGTTATACTTGATTATATTATATTGGAAGGATGATTATAAAGGAGTGAACAGTATTTACATTGACTGCATTACAGTAGACTTGTGTAAGTATTATTGTGAAGATATTTGAACACGTCAGGTTAGGCGTGTAATCCTCGAGTTGTTGGCCCAGTAGCGGGCCCGTTAGGAGGAGATTTATGTGATAGCGGGGAGGTCTTTGAAATTTATGTAGAATAAGGAATCTTGTGTTTAGAATATTCTACGGAGAGTGCTAGAAGTTGATTTATATATTGTGGTTGTTATAGGTGGATCTTTCTACGCGGCATACTTGACTTGGCTTGTGGTTTAAGCTAAAGGTATGTGATTCTTCCTATACTCTTGAGCATGATTGTTGTGAACTATATAGTACGGTAGACGTACGTGTGTGAAACGATTTTTGTTTGTTTTAAAACATAAAGTGTTATAATGGCTTTATGGGAAGTTAGTTATAACGACTTTATGAAGATAAAAGAAAGATTTGGTTTTGACAGTAAAACGACTTGATTTTGAAAGTTAAGAGACTTGATCTTGAAAGATAAGAGACTTGACTTATAACGACTTGTTTTCGGAAAAGGAGAAGTAACTTGATTTAAGTATAGGTTACTTGTTTTGAAAAGAGTAAGTTAATTGGGTTTTAAAAGAGTATACTTGATGTTGTTCTAAAAGAAAAGCACTTGGTTTATAAAGTATAGAGTACTTGATTTTAAAAGCCTTGTAAAGATTTTTTACGAAGGTGAAGTAATTTGGTTTTAAAAGTAAAACGTGTTTTCTTTATATACTACGAGTATTAGTATCATGTGGCTTTTACGTAGAAAGAGGTCTTTTTGAAAGAAGGAAAGTATGTAGTATTTTGGGTTTGAAACCCGGATTGTTGATTAAAATGAATGTATGTTAAACTTGCCTATGCTTGTTGTGATAGTCTTTGATGTGCAAGTGTTTTGTTGATGTCTTCCGTGACTCTGCAGGAGGCGGCTATCGATTGATTATTTGGACATACCGACGTTGGGTGGTCCACAGTATGCGTCCACTTTGAGTATCGATCGTTGTTTCATCGTCGTGACTCTGCGAGGGCGGCTATCGATTTATTTCCTTTGGACATCGACGTGATGGATGTTCCACGGGCATGCGTCGATGAGATGGTTTCATGGCCATGACTTCGAGGTAAGATGCCGGCATGCGGTCATTGTGAGGTTCGATGTTAGTCCATGGACCGCTAATCCATGAAGCTTGCCGCGGTGACGGCGATCACGGGCTTGGTTTATGCGTGTGGTTCGTGCACACTTTAGATACTTGTTCGTCATTTTTCGTGTCTGCAGTAGCCTCGGTAGATAGCTTAAGATACTTGCCTCGGCCATATCTTGTGAGACGGTAGGCTATTGTACGTTAGCTTAAGATACTTGCCTCGCCATTGCGTGGCTAGCTTTTGGGTCGTAGTTGGCTTCCGTACCTTGCCGTGATGGGATATGACTAGCTTTTGACCGGTAGTTGGCTATTCTACTCGCCCGACGGTTTTGATGACGCAGCGTGATCTAGTGTTCGTGTTCACATATGGGTGTTGTTTTACATCATGCATACGGCGATGAGGAATGAGTTCCACGGCATGAGTGGTATTATGGGCGTGAGACCCATAATTATGCGTGAGTGATTATTCGGGATATCGTCCCTTACTTGACATAATCGCTACTTATTGCGAAATGGTTTTATAAAATGATGAAAAGTCCTTTCATTACAGGATTTTCAGTTTCACATACTTGGTACTGTTATCGACCTTCTGGGCCGCGTTCATGCCGCAGTGAGGTACACCGCTTGGTTGATCTCGCCATAGGATCGCAGTTCAGCGTTGGGAAGCTCCGTTCCTCCGGAGGCTTATCTTTTGGTATAGTCCCCTGTCATTGTAGGTACTTGTACATTCAGGGGTATGGCGGGGCCCTGTCCCGTCATAGTTGTTGTATATCTTAGAGGTCTGTAGCACTGTTGTGGTTTGTAAAAGGATAACTGTTCGGGTTTTATGTATATATACTGAAGGCAACGGTTGGGTTGGCCTGTTTATTTATTTATGTCTCTCATTTCATGTGTAAAGTTTTTATTTCCGCTGGTTTTCTCTGATGTTGTATCACTAGGGTGCCCGGGGTAAGGCACCAGTGACGGGCCCGGGTTTTGGGGCGTTACACTCTTACCCTGGAGAAGGTGGTATAACGATCTTGGGGCTTGCCCCTCAGATATACTCTTACCCTAGCTCAAATTGTCATCATATCGTAATCATAAATAAGTTAATAAAACTTATAACTTCTTATTAGCCTTGTTCACATACCCTCTCATTTTAGTTTACTTAAGGCACTTAATCATATCTTTAATAAAAAGGAAACCGGGAATTTAACCCAAAAATACCACACACTTATATTCTTTAAAAGTGACTCTTTTTCATATAAAACCTTTTGGGCAATTGATGCCTTTAAATCAATTTACTTTTCATAAATCAAGTCATTCGTCGTTACTTATCTTACTTAGAGTAAATCTCTTCTTATCAACCTTTTATAAAGCTAATAAACCAACTTCCAATAAAGTTGTTAAATTAACCCTATACTTTAGTAAAATCATACTTCTCCCTTAACCAAGGGACTTATACTTCTTAAAACGAAACAAGTCTTTATATACTTAAAACAAGTAAGAATACTAAATCTTGTACGTCTACTGTACTACATAGATACAACTACTCATGCTCAAGAGATAGGAAAACTTCACATACCTCTTCGGTCAATCCACTTGCTAAGTCCAAACTACCGCAAGTAATAAGTCAACCTATAACAACCATGATACGTTTATTAACCTCTAATTTCAATGTAGAAATAATCTAAGTTCTAAGCCCCTAAATTCTATGGAAAATTGGGCAGCATTTCCTTTGTTTCTACATGCTTTGCCACCTTTCTCAAGGCCGAATTCAACATCCAAATGCCACATTTAAGGCTCAACAATCCAAACATATCAAAGGGGATTACACACCTAAACTTGGGTGTGTAAAGTTCTGCCCCAAAAGGTACAACAATTCACTTAACAATTCTAAGGTAGTTTTTAGGCTACAACATGCTCATAATATCTTCTTAACCAATTCCTTCACATTCAAACCATATTTCTTACATGCAATGACTCTAAGTGCATTATTTACTACTACAAATCCTTTCTTCTTCACATGCAACATTAATACTAGCTACAAGAGAAGAAATGTTACCTTTGGAGCTTTAGCCAAAACTATTCCAACAACTTTGCTAGCCTCCTTTCCAAGAATACCACCACAACAACTACTACAAGCTAGCCACAAGCTTCCTTCTTGTCTTTAACTTTTCAGATTTTTCCTTAGGCTTGAATTCCTCTTGGAATTTTAGAGAGAAGTGGGAGCTAATTTAGAGAGAGAGAGAGGTTTGAAAGATGACCAAGTCTTCAAGACTTGGTCAATATAAGGCATGCAAGAAAATCAGATGGGGGGAACACTTGTCACCTCCCATGGCCTTTTAAAAGAGAAAATCAGATTTTCCTAAGTTTTCCGCTGAAATCCATGGCGCCTCGACAGGTGCTGGCAATGAAACCTCTGCGGACTTTCGGAACTTCCGGCGCCGCGGCTGTCACGACCCGTTCCGGGGCCTGTGACTGGTGCCTTACCCGGGCACCCAAGTAGTCATACATCAGAGTAATCAGCGGAATATAAAAACAATACATGAAACAATATGAAAAGAGAAACAGTTTATCTGAGAAAAAGTTGCCTTTCGGCATATATATATAAACCAAGTCTGGCAGTTACATCCCAACTTTATAACATTACTACAGACCTCTAGGAATGTAAACAACTATGGCGGGACAGGGCCCCGCCATACCCTGAACGTACAAAATATCTACAACACCAGGGAGAGTCGTACCAAAAGTCGAGCCTCCGGAAAAAATGGAGCTCCTGACACCAGAGTAAGGATCCTAAAAATGAGGATCTACCACCTGCTTCCCTTTACCTGTGGCATGAATGCAGCTCCCCGAAGGAGGTCAGTACAACAGGTACCAAGTATGTTAAACTGTAAAGTACTTTAAATGAAATCATATCAGTTTAAAACCAATTTTACAAATATGTACGAAATAACCAATGTAACCGCACAAAGTGTCACAGCATAACCAAAAGCAAAATAGATATAACATAACTGGTCTTTTCTAGGCCGCTAATGATCGAAGCAAGGCCAATCGCCCATAGTATCATTATGCGAGCCTAATCCTGGAACTCCCGCAGTCCGCATAGGTCACACACAGACCCGCATGAGGTATTTCTCGCATCGGGGGTAGCTAACCCGCGGTATCCTCATGGACTCCCGCAGTCCGCATAGTCACATAGACCGCATAGTCACACAGACCGCATGAGGCATTCCTCGACGGATAATACACCGAATGATCAACTCGAACTCCCGCACTCGCATAGTCACACAGACCGCATAGCCGATAGACCGCATCAAGGGTGGCAAGCCCTCGGTATAATAGTCAAGGGGTAGGTGATACAGTAACAGTATAACGGACTTACCGGTTAGCAACGTAAGCACAACAAGAATAACCCCCTTACACAACATCACAAGACACTAACACACGTAGCATCATAACATGTTTACTTATCAAACCATCTTACTACACTTTTCAGAAATCAATACAAGACTTTCATAAACAAATAAGTAAATTGTTCCTTTTATCTTTCTTAAGTCGTTATACCTAACTTCCCATAAAGCTAGTATAACTCTTTAAGCTTTTAAAACCAAGTATTACTCTTCTTTCAAACAATGATTCATAATTCTTTTGAAATACTTCAAGATTCTTATTATTTAAAACTCAAGTCAAAAGACATCAGAGTAAAACCGGTTTTAGTTAACACACGTACGTCTACCGTACTATATATATATCAAAAATATCATGCTCAAGAGGATAGGAAGAATCACATACCTCATCGGCGAAATCCACCTGCCAAGTCGAATATGTCGCGCGCAGAGTATCAACCTATAATAGTCAAATACGTCTATCAACGTCTAGACTACTCTGTAGAATATTCTAAGAAGAGGGTTCTTAATTCTACGGAAAATTGGGCAGCACTTCCCTACCCACAAACTACTCAAGTTCATCAGAATACAAATCCATGTAAGTACAGTTCGATACTCTTCTTTTATACCATCCTTCTAGTTATCTTATACTCATTTCTATACTACTACAGTATGTAATCTCCAATTACAATAGAAGGACAAGATATTTACCTCGATAAGCCCAAAATTATCCAAGATTAATGTCGATCCTGAACAACGTTTAGCTCCTAATTTGCACGCTCCGATAGCTCCAAGAAACCCTTAGAAGTTTCTAAACAACTTCTACTTAATACTATAAGGGATTTGGGCTAAGGTATTTTGGAATAGTAACTATACTTGGAGAATATTTTCTACCAAGGGGGGGGGGTTGGGACGAAACTACAAGGAAGGGGGGTGTTTCGGACGAAACACTAGGCAAGGGGGGGAGAGGACTTGGACGAGAATACTACTAGAGGGGGAGGGATTTTTGGAGACTTGGAAAATGTTTTTGTGGATGAAGAAGTCTTGCACAAGAGGGGGGTATTTATAGAACCACCAAGGGCCAAGATTAAAACAAATGGAGGGTGTAGATTTGGTAGCTTGTTCAAGTGAAGTCTTCCACCAAGTGTCCACCACAATGTTGGGACATATGTCCACCACAACATTGGGACATATGTCCCCCACAACAATGAGCCATGTGGCCCTCCACTAGGCTCACAAAACCGTCCAAAATTACCTACCCCCACTAACCCAAAAAATATCTTGCAAGACTTGACCAATTGACTTGTCCACTAGGCCCCCATTTCGTCCAACCCATGCCAACTAAGGGTGACACATGTCGCCCTCCTATTGGTCCAAAATATTTCGTCTCTCGAAAAAATCCGTAATCGGTTAAAATATTAAAAACGTAGAATTTCCTTCACAAGGTTCGGAATCTTTTCCGTTGAAAGTTTACAATTTCATTCTTAACCTAATTTGGGTTTGAATAATCATACATATGTCCCCGCATACATACTCTGGAAGTACGGGGTATAACATTCTCCCCTCCTTAGAAACATTCGTCCCGAATGTTCCTTCTCAAGACAGATAACGATGAAGTTTCTCATAACTTAAACAGTTTGCAAATGCCACACATGGCCACAATATAATACTTAAGCATATATGCCAATGAAAATTTACAAGTAGGAAAGTGAGTTACCTGGAGGTGTGGGGAATAAGTGAGGATACCTCTGCCTCATGTCCTCCTCTGCTTCCCACGTCATCTCCTCCCTATTCTCGTTCCGCCATAAGACCTTGACGGAAGCCACATCCTTCGTCCGCAGCCGCCTAACCTGACGATCGAGTATCGCTATGGGACTCTCCTCATACGATAACCCCTCGGTCACCTGGACATTGTCAATCGGGTGTACCCTAGATAGATCCCCGATACATCTCCTCAACATATAAACATGAAAAACTGGATGTACTGCCTCCAGATCGGACGGCAGATCCAACTCATAGGCAACCTTGCCTACCCTGCGGACAATCTGATAAGGCCCAATGTACCTTGGGCTGAGCTTCCCTTTCCTCCCAAATCTCATCACACCCTTCATGGGTGACACCTTCAGGAAAACCCAATCATCAACCTCAAACTCCAGATGCCGACGACGATGATCTCGTGATACGACTTGCCGACTCGAGTTGTCGCTAACGCTCTGGATAAACTTCACCTTATCCATCGCTTCACGAACTAGGTCTGTCCCACTAATCGCACTCTCGCCACATCAAACCAGCCTATCGGCGATCTGCACTTCCTCCCATACAAGGCCTCATAAGGCGCCATCTGAATACTGGAGTGGTAGCTATTATTATACGCAAACTCTACTAGAGGCAAATGATCCTCCCAGCTACCCCTGAAGTCAATAACACAGGCTCGCAGCATATCCTCAAGAGTCTGGATAGTGCGCTCTGTCTGTCCGTCCGTCTGAGGATGGAATGCAGTACTCAGGCTCACCTGCGTCCCTAAACCCTTCTGGAAAGACCTCCAGAAGTTAGCCGTAAACTGGGATCCTCTGTCTTATATGATAGAAATAGGGACCCCATGCAGTCTCACGATCTCTCGGATGTAAAGTCTAGCATAATCCTCACCAAAAAGTCGCCCCGACGGAAGAAAGTGGGCTGATTTCACACTGTCGACGATAACCCAGATAGAATCATGTTTCCTCGGAGTGCGAGGTAATCCTGTGATAAAGTCCATGTTGATCACCTCCCACTTCCAGGTCGGGATCTCTATCGTCTGCAATAATCCACCAGGCCTCTGATGCTCTACCTTCACCTGCTGACAACACGGGCACTGAGCCACAAACTCTGCAACGTCCCTCTTCAAGCCATCCCACCAATACACAGATCTGAGGTCGTGGTACATCTTGGTCGACCGGATGGATAGAGTAACGTCGCCGCAGGTGCTTCCTAGAACTCCGCCGCCAAGTCCCGCAATATCCGGAACACACAACCGCCTCAAACCTTAGCACCCCATCAGGTGCTACTCAAAAGGACCTTCCTCACGAAGAGTCAGACACGATACTGCGTCAAACCGGATCCTCAAATCCGTTTCTTCACCTCCTCGACGATGGAAGACTCGCAACCTCTCGAACTCGAACCCCACTTCTATCGTAACCAATCAATCGACTCCAAGGCTCGCTAGCTGATGCAACTCGCGACCATGCCCTCCTCTCTGGGCGCACATCCGATAGACTCCCATCGACCTACGACTAAGGGCATCCGCCACAACATGGCCTTCCCCGGTGGTACAGATATCGACATCATAATCCTTGAGTAAATCTAACCACCGCCTCGCCGTAAGTTCAGCTCCTCGTGAAGATATATCGAGGCTCTTGTGGTCGTGTAAATATCCACACGAACCCCATACAAATAGTGCCTCCAGATCTTCAAGGCGTGAATCACCGCCAACTCCAAATCATGCGGGTAGTTCCTCTCATGCTTCTTAAGTCGCTTCGATGCGTGATGCTATAACCTTGACTCGCCGTGATCAACACACATCCAAGCCCGATGCACGACGATCACAATACACCACATAGCCGCTAGACCTCCGGGAGAGTAAGAACCGGGCGCCGCCTCTCCTTCGAATTGGAAACTCGCTCACAAGAATCGTCCATCAAACTTAGCCGCTTCCGAGTCACCTAGTCAATGGTGCCGAAATAGAAACAAACTTCTCCACGAACCTCCGATAGTAACCTGCAAGGCCCAGAAAGTTGCGCACCTCTGTCGGAGTAGTAGGTCTAGGCCAACTCCTGACTGCCTCGATCTTGGTCGTATCCACCCGAATACCATCAGCCCCTACAATATGCCCAAGAAATGCCACCGAAGCCAACCAAAATTCACATTTGGAAAACTTGGCGTATAACTGCTGGCCCTGGAGAACTCTCAGCACAGTCCTCAAATGCTCCGCATGCTCCTGCTCTGAGCGAGAATAAACCAAGATGTCATCGATGAATACTATCACAAACGTATCCAAAAATGGCTTGAACACTCGGTTCATCAAATCCATAAATACCGCCGGAGCATTGGTCAAACCGAAAGACATAACCCTGAACTCGTAGTGCGCATCGTCCGAATGCGATCTAGGGACATCCGCCTCTCTAACTCGCACCTGATGATAGCCCGATCTCAGATTAATCTTGGAGAAACATCTCGCACCCTGCAACTGATCGAACAAATCATCAATCCTGGGAAGGGGGTATCTGTTCTTAATAGTCACCTTGTTCACCGTAATCAACACACACGCAAAGATCCCGCCCTTCTTCTTCACGAACAATACCTGGCGCTCCTGGGGAGAAACACTAGGTCCGATGAAGCCCTTCTCCAAAGAAATCTCTCACCTGGTCCTTCAACTATCTCAACTCGGCAGTGTCATTCTCAGTATGGCGAATGGAAATAGCCGAGTATCCGCAAAGACATCGATACAAAACTCTATCTCCCTCTCGGAGAGGATACCCGAGGTCATCCGAAACACATCCGGGAACTCCTCGACTCGCATCGATCAAAATCTGGTACCGCAATTTCGTGATCAAACACCCGAATGAGATGGTATATATACCCCTTCTGCACCATCTTCCTAGCCTTGAGGTAAGAAATAAACCTATCCCTCGGCGACACAGTGTTCCCCTCCCACACAATAACCGCTCCTCAGAAATCTGAACTGCACTCACTCTCTCTCGCAGTCTACATTGGCGTAGAAAGAAGCTAGCCAATCCATACCCATAATCACATCGAAATTGGTCATATCCAACTCTATCAAGTCGGCTAGGTTCTGACGACTGCATAAAGTCACTGAGCAAGCCCTATATACCCGCCGAGCTACCGCCGAATCACCCACTGGCGTAGCTACCTCGAAAGGGTCTATAGACTCAGGCTCTATCCCTATCCTACTAGCAATAAGGGGAGATATATAGGACAGAGTAGAACCCGGATCTATCAAGGCATACACGTCACAACATGAAACTGATAAGGTACCTGTGACGACATCAGGTGACGCCTCCCGTCCCGCCTACCGACAGGCATAAATGCGTTCGAGGACCGCTAGAACTAAGACCCGCCACGACCTGCCGCGACCTGCTGGTCCTCGAGCACCGCCTCCGGCGAGTAACCATAGGTGAAGAAGACCCGGCGAAAGACACTGCAGACTGACCCCTACCATCTGCGCGCCTGCCTGACCGACTCGCATAGTGACCCTGCTGGCCGCAAGTGTAGCAAACTCCCGAGGTAGTATCACAACTCCCGGCATGGAATCTACCACATCGGACACACTGAGAGGACCTCGACCGGTTAGCACCCCTGCTACCCTGGAAGTCCGAAGTCCTGGGGCCCTGATCCGCAATCAATACCTGGCTATCCTCAAGACGGTGTAGAGTGCTCGAAATGGCCGTGGTGCAAATCTAGATCTGCCGAGGCCGCCCACCCCGAGAGCTACCAAAAGATCTCGCCGCCCCGCCTTCTTCGCTAATATCCGCCGACCCGCCGCCTCTACGCCTCGCATCCAAGTGCATGAGCTGCGCATGCGGCAATGTCCATGCCCTACCAAGAGCCACACCCGAGCAAGACTCTGCCAAATAATCATCTAACCCGGTGACGTAGCGGTGCACTCGGTCCTCCATATCTGCTACTAGCGCAGGGACATATCGAGCCAACGAATCGAACTCAACGTTGTACTCCCTAACGGCGCCTCTGCCTCAAAGATCAAAAATCTGTCGGCCCGTGCCCTCCTCATCTGCGGAGGCAAGAAGTGGCTGAGAAAAGCCTCCGAGAACTCGTCCCAAATAGTTGGAGGCGCGTGCTCTCCCCGGGATAGCTCCCACGAATCAAACCAGTCGACTGCGGTATCACGCAGCCGATGCGAACCGAAGATCACAGACTCGGTCTCTGAAGCCTTGATCACTCACGATCCGTCAGAATCGCTTGGATGAACTCCTGCGGATCATCCTCAGGCCTCGACCCATAGAACTCTGGCGGGCTATAACTCCGAAAATCCCGTAGTCTCAAGCTGTCCGATCTAGGATGTACCACGGGTGCTACTGGAACTGCCGCGTCCAGCCTATCCTCATGTCTGGCCATAATCACGCGAATCGCCATCTCTTCAGAACCCATCTCATCCGCTTCCAGTGTGGACCGAGGCGCAGTATCGTGGTCTCATCGCCATCGCTGCGGCTCTAAACCTCGCTGAAGGCGGCGTCGTGGAACTCGCCGCCCGAGGTATCGCCTCGTATATATCGGGCTCAGGCCTCGTGCCCTCGTGTCCTACTAGCGGCTCTGGCCGCTTTGCCCTTCGGGCCCGGTTGCCTTGCGGAGGCATAATCGTACGAAAAGGAATACGTTAGAGGGTCCAACTTATAACACGCCTCTAAGGCACGATCTCGAGTGAGAAGAATGGAAACCAATCCTAAATATCCTATAGCCTCCTCGATTATTGGTGTGGTGCACAACACACACCGATAATCAAGACTTACTAGATACGGTCTGTAGACACTTTCCGAGGATTAATCGCTCGATACCACTTTTGTCACGACTGCCCGGAACTCGTGGATCGTGCCTTACCCGGGCACCCAAGTAGTCATACATCAGAGTAATCAGCGGAATATAAAAACAAGACATGAAACAATATGAAAAGAGAAACAGTTTATCTGAGAAAAAGTTGCCTTTCGGCATATATATATAAACCAAGTCTGGCAGTTACATCCCAACTTTACAACATGACTACGCACTCTAGAATGTAAACAACTATGGCGGACAGGCCCCGCCATACCTGAACGCATAAAATATCTACAACACGTGGAGAGTCGTACTAAAAGTCGAGCCTCCGAGAAAATGGAGCTCTCGACACTGCAGTAAGGATCCTAAAATGAGGATCTACCACTGCTTCCTTTACTGCAGATGAACGCAACCCAAGGAGGTCAAGATAACAGTACCAAGTATGTGAAATCAGAAAGTACTTTAAATGAAATCATATCGCTTAAAACCAATTTTACAAATATGTACGAAACAACCAATGTAACCGCACAAAGTGTCACAAAGATAACCAAAAGCAAAATAGTTATAACATAACGGTCTTTTCTAGGCCGCTAATGATCGAAGCAAGGCCAATCGCCCATAGTATCATTATGCGAGCCTAATCTCGAACTCCCGCACCGCATAGGTCACACGCACCCGCATGAGGTATTCCTCGACGGGGTAGCTAACCCGCGGTATCCTCCTGGACTCCCGCAGTCCGCATAGTCACATAGACCGCATAGTCATACAGACCGCATGAGGCATTCCTCGCATCGGGATAATACACCCGGAATGATCAATCCTGGAACTCCCGCAGCTCCGCATAGTCACACAGACCGCATAGGCCGTATAGACCCGCATCAAGGGTGGCAAGTCCTCGGTATAACAAGTCAAGGGGGTATGTGATATAATAACAGTACAACGGGCTTAACGTTTAACAACGTAAGCACAACAAGAATAACCCCCTTACACAACATCACAAGACACTAACACACGTAGTATCATAACATGTTTACTTATCAAACCATCTTACTACACTTTTCAGAAATCAATACAAGACTTTCATAAACAAATAAGTAAACTGTTCCTTTTATCTTTCTTAAGTCGTTATACCTAACTTCCCATAAAGCTAGTATAACTCTTTAAGCTTTTAAAACCAAGTATTACTCTTCTTTCAAACAATGATTCATAATTCTTTTGAAATACTTCAAGATTCTTATTATTTAAAACTCAAGTCAAAAGACATCAGAGTAAAACCGGTTTTAGTTAACACACGTACGTCTACCATACTATATATATATCAAAAATATCATGCTCAAGAGGATAGGAAGAATCACATACCTCCTCGGCGAAATCCACCTGTCAAGTCGAATATGTCGCGCGCAGAGTATCAACCTATAATAGTCAAATACATCTATCAACGTCTAGACTACTCTGTAGAATATTCTAAGAAGAGGGTTCTTAATTCTACGGAAAATTGGGCAGCACTTCCCTACCCGTCAAACTACTCAAGTCTACTGTAAATACAGTCCTATGTAAGTACAGTTCGATACTCTTCTTTTATACCATCCTTCTAGTTATCTTATACTCATTTCTATACTACTACAGTATGTAATCTCCAATTACAATAGAAGGACAAGATATTTACCTCGATAAGCCCAAAATTATCCAAGATTAATGTCGATCCTGAACAACGTTTAGCTCCTAATTTGCACGCTCCGATAGCTCCAAGAAACCCTTAGAAGTTTCTAAACAACTTCTACTTAATACTATAAGGGATTTGGGCTAAGGTATTTTGGAATAGTAACTATACTTGGAGAATATTTTCTACCAAGGGGGGGGGGTTGGGACGAAACTACAAGGAAGGGGGGGAAGGGGGGTGTTTCGGACGAAACACTAGGCAAGGGGGGGAGAGGACTTGGACGAGAATACTACTAGAGGGGGAGGGATTTTTGGAGACTTGGAAAATGTTTTTTGTGGATGAAGAAGTCTTGCACAAGAGGGGGTATTTATAGAACCACCAAGGGCCAAGATTAAAACAAATGGAGGGTGTAGATTTGGTAGCTTGTTCAAGTGAAGTCTTCCACCAAGTGTCCACCACAATGTTGGGACATATGTCCACCACAACATTGGGACATATGTCCCCCACAACAATGAGCCATGCGGCCCTCCACTAGGCTCACAAAACCGTCCAAAATTACCTACCCCCACTAACCCAAAAAATATCTTGCAAGACTTGACCAATTGACTTGTCCACTAGGCCCCCATTTCGTCCAACCCATGCCAACTAAGGGTGACACATGTCGCCCTCCTATTGGTCCAAAATATTTCGTCTCTCGAAAAAATCTGTAATCGGTTAAAATATTAAAAATGTAGAATTTCCTTCACAAGGTTCGGAATCTTTTCCGTTGAAAGTTTATAATTTCATTCTTAACCTAATTAGGGTTTGAATAATCATACGTACGTCCCCGCATACATACTCTGGAAGTACGACGTATAATAGCGGCCCTGCCTCCGGCGCCGCGGCCCTGTCGCTTTTGTTCGAAACATATTTCTGTCCGACTGCGCACTGAACTTGTAACTCCCATAACTTTCTACTCCGACGTCCTATCGACGAACGGTTGGTTGTGTTGGAAACTAGACTCAACGAACTACGCCCTAGGACTTTGAAACACTTAGGCACTCTCAATGTACCGGGTCATAACTGTTATACCCCGTAGTTCCAGGGTATATATGTGAGGATGTACGTGCGAGAATACGACAGAAATTTTGGAAAGAAAGAAAGATGTGATTTTTCGACGGAAAAGTTTCCGGATTTCGTGAAGGAAAAAGGTTCGTTAATGGGAATTGGATTCCCAGATTTGGTATTCGGACTTCTTGGAATATTTTAGAATTATGGAATTTTATTTCCGGAATTGGTCACGTGGGGCCCACGGGAGAAATTTACGGTTTTGTGGGGCCCACTTTGTTTTCGAGATTTTGGCCTTTATGGATATTTTCGGAAGATGAAATATTTTGGACGAGTAGGAGGGCGACACGTGTCACCCCCCTAGGTGGCCTTGTGGCCGAAATTGTGTGCCAAGTGGCAAGACAAGTGGCCAAGTCTTGCTAGATATTTTGTGTGGACAAGTGGCTTGTGGGGCCCACACACACTTGTCCCCAATCTCAACCACACACTTGCCTTCATCCTATCCCTTGGTTGTCCTATATATGCACTACTAGTTGATGAAATCTCCCACACTTAACCATTTCAAGACAAGAAATTCCCTCCCTTCTCCCTTGACCTTGCTCTCGTTTTTGAGCCCTTTTCTTGAGCTAAATTTGTCCAACAATTCTTAAACTCTCAAGTGTTCTTCCCTAAGGTGTTAGGAAGATTGTGTACCAAGAGTTGGAAAAGATTTCACACCCCTAACCTCTAAACTTCACCTTGGCCGAGAGCTCCATGAACAAAAACCCTAAGTGTTCTTCACTTTTTGGAGTTGAATCTTGAAGAGAAGTTGGTTAGGAGCTTCTATGGGTTGCTTGTAGCGGATTGGAACGTAAATATTTGGAGCTAAGACTTGCTTGGAGCGACTTTAAGAACTTGGATATTCTTGGGCTATTTGAGGTAGTGAATCTTAAACCTCTTTGTGAATTGGTGATTATACATATATTATAAGTATATTATGGAGTATATAATATATGGAGTAAAGTTTGGAAGAGTTGGATCTTGTTAACTTGTTAAAGAAAGGATTGGCCGTTAGCCATTAAAATGGTAAAAACGTATCTTACTTGCTAAGAAGCTAATAACAAAGTAACTATAACTTATATTAAGAATGGAAATATAAGTTGGATGACTAATGAGTAATTTGGATAAGTAAAATGGACAAAGTTGGCCAAGGACCCCAACTTAAGGATCAGATTTACTTTGGATCGTATTTACTTTGGACCGTATTTACATTGATCGTATTTACATTTCTTGGGAAGATTTTTCAATCGCGTTCGTTTGGCGTGTGATCCCCTTTTTAATTATTGTATTGTTATGAAGGCGTGATTGTAAACCGTTACACGGTTAGCGCGTAATCCCTTCTTTTACTTATTGTTATTATGAAGGCGTGATAGTAAACCGCGTTACCGTTTGGGCGTGTAATCCCCTTCTTTATGTTGTTTAATTATTACGCCTTATATATGGTATATATATTACGGTTATTCGGGCCTTGGAGAAAGATGGAAAAGTGAGTAAAAACGGGGGAAGTGCTGCCCAATTTTCCGTAGAATTAGAGGGCTTTTATTGGTATAAGTCTTCAATGGTAAGAAAGGTTTGATAGAAGTACTATGACCATTTTAGGAGTGGAGTACTACGTGTGGCGTGATCTACTTGGCTTACGAGTAGCGACGTTGAAGTACTCGGAGCGTTTTGCTATTTGTCGATAATCGTCGCGAGGTATGTGAACCTCTTCCTATCCTTTCTAGCATGATGTTTTGTAAACTATGTAGTACGGTAGACGTACATGTACTAAATGAATTTGGTTGGTTTAAAATATAGGGTGTTATAATAGCTTTATGGGAAGTTAGTTATAACGACTCCATGTAGGTAAAAGAATGGTTTATTGATTGTAGAAGTTAAGAGACTTGATCTTGAAAGATAAGAGACTTAACTTAATTGACTTGATATATAACATTTTGTTAAAAGTGTTGTAAAACCTAATTCGCGAGTAATGAGTACTTGGCTTCTAAAGAATAATGTTTTACGGATTTCGGAAATGAGAATAAGTATCGAACAAACCATTGCAGCGTTAATAAAGGAAATGTATTGACTAACTAATTGTTATTAAAACCAGTAGAAACCTCCATCTGCATAGAACTCAATTGTTTTAAAAGAGATTAAGACTATGAGTTATGAAACCTTTCTAAAATAAGAGACTTGAGCATTTGAAATTAGGCAAATTTGAACGTTTGGAAAATAATGTTGTTACTTGATTTTAAAAAGAAGGTGTTCTGGTTTACTTAAAAATGTGAGTCACTCTGTTTTTAATACTACGGGTATCGGGTGACTTTTATAAAAGAAATGGATCTTTTAAAAGAACTTAACGTACGTAATACTTTGGGGGTTAGAACCTGGCCTTCGGCATAAAATGAAAGTACTTCGAGTTGTGTGTAACTTGCCTATGTTTGCGTGTGATAGCCTTGTTGTGCAAGTATTGTATTTCTATACCACCGCGTGTCTCGATGGATGGCCGACTGATTTGTTATGTATGATTCTTTATCGAGTCCCATTGGATGGGCCGAGACACGTATTCCACCTGATTCTTTATCGAGTCCCATGGGATGGGCCGAGACACGTATTCCACCTGATTCTTTATCGAGTCCCATGGGATGGGCCGAGACACGTATTCCACCTGATTCTTTATCGAGTCCCATGAGATGGGCCGAGACACGTATTCCACATGATTCTTTACCGAGTCCCATGGGATGGGCCGGGACACGTATTCCACATGATTTATACCTAGATCACGGTGAGGAAGGAGTTCCACGTACGTGAGGATGACTTTGAGGCGTGAGTCCCCGATCGACATGATCGCTTTTATATTTGTGAACTGTAGTTTTGTTATCATACATGTCTCTGCTTTTAGATAGATCATATGATTTCATTTACGTATTTTCGATTTCACATACTTGGTACTGTTGCATCGACTCCTTCGGGCTGCGTTCATGCCAGTGCAGAGGTACATCGGTTGTGGATCCTCGCCATGGATCACGTCACGTGTTGGGAAGCCCCGTTTCTTGAGGCTTATCTTTTGGTATGTTACCACAGTCCAGAGGTTCTTGTACATTCAGGGGTATGGCGGGGCCCTGTCTCGTCATAGTTGTTGTCACTTCTTAGAGGTCTGTAGTACTGTTGTGGGCAGAGTTTGTAAAAAGGATAACTGTTCGGGTTTTTATGTATATATACAGAAGGCAACTGTTTTGGTTGGCCTGTTTATTTATCATGTCTCTTGTTTCATGTTCATGTCTTTATTTCCGCTGGTTTTTCTCTGATGTTGTATCACTAGGGTGCCCGGGGTAAGGCACCAGTCACGGGCCCCGGTTCGGGTCGTGACAATAACCCGCCTCAAAGTTGACTAAAACCCATCCGAAACAATCCCTCAACTTATCTTTCAAAAATTTTAAGTCTTACGTGCTTTCGTACGCTCTCATACGTAGGGTCAGAACTACGGGGTATAACATTCTCCCCCCCTTAGAAACATTCGTCCCGAATGTTCCTTCTAGGCTTACCCAAATCACAGTATCGACATAGACCCTCTTAACTATTCTTTTGCAAATAAAGAAGCTCCACGAGCCACTACATTACTCAAGCATATTTGCTAAATCAAAACTAACAAGCAGGAAAGTGGGTTACCTGGAGGTGTAGGGAATAAGTGAGGATACTTCTTCATCATGTCATCCTCTGCTTCCCACGTCATTTCTTCCCTATTCTCGTTCCGCCACAAGACTTTGACGGAAGCCACGTCCTTCGTCCGAAGTCGCCTAACCTGACGATCGAGTATCGCTATGGGACTCTCCTCATACGATAACTCCTCTGTCACCTGGACATCATGAATCGGGTGCACTCTAGATGGATCTCCAATACATTTCCGTAACATGGACACATGGAAAACTGGATGTACCGCCTCCAAATCGGACGACAGATCTAACTCATAGGCAACCTTGCCTACCCTACGGACAATCTGATACGGCCCAATGTACCTTGGGCTAAGTTTCCCTTTCTTTCCAAATCTCATCACGCCCTTCATGGGCGATACCTTTAAGAAAACCCAATCATCTATCTCAAATTCCAAGTGTCGACACCGATGATCTGCATACGACTTCTGCCGACTCTGAGCTGCCAACAACTGCTCCTGGATAAGCTTCACCTTATCCACTGCATGCTGAACCAAGTTTGGCCCGACTAACTGAACTTCTCCCACCTCGAACCAGCCTATCGGTGACCTGCACTTCCTCCCGTATAAGGCCTCATAAGGCGCCATCTGAATACTGGAATGGTAGCTGTTGTTGTAAGCAAACTCCACAAGAGGTAAATGATCCTCCCAGCTACCCCTGAAATCAATAACACAAGCCCGCAGCATATCCTCAAGTGTCTGGATAGTGCGCTACCGTCCGCTTGGCCCGAGGATGAAACGTCAGATCGAGACTCACTGGTCCCTAATCCTTTCTGGAAAGACCTCCAGAAATTAACCGTGAACTGGGCCCCTCTGTCTGAAATAATCGATACGGGCACTCCGTGCAATCTCACAATCTCCCTGATATACGCTCGTAATCCTCGCCGAAAAGTCGCTTCGATCGAAGAAAATGGGCCGCCACACCGGCCGACGACGATAACCCAAATGGAATCATGCTTCCTCTGAGTGGAAGGTAACCCTGTAATAAAATCCATATTTACCACCTCCCACTTCCAAGTCGGAATATCAATAGCTGCAAACCTCACCGCTTCGTGCTCAACTTGACTCGCTAACAATTCGCATCGCGCCACGAACTCCGCAACGTCCCTCTTCAGGCCATCCCACCAATACATGCATCTGAGGTCATGATACATCTTAGTCGACCCCGGATGAATATAATAACGAGCACTGTGTGCCTCCCCCAGAATCTGCTGACGAAGTCCTGTCACATCGGGGACACACAACCGGCTCTCAAATCTTAGCACCCCATCCGGTGCTACCTCAAATAGACTATTCTCCTTCTGGAGAGCTGCATCTCGGTACCGTACCAAAATCGGATCCTCATACTGTCGCCTCTTCACCTCCTCGACGATGGAAGACTCGGCAACCTCTCGAACCCGAATTCCGTCACTATCAGAATCAACCAAACGAACTCCAAGGCTCGCATGATGTAACTCTGACCATATCCCTTTTCTCCGGTGAACATCGATAGACTACCCATCGATCTGCGACTAAGGGCATCCGCAACCACATCGCCTTCCCCGGTGGTATAGAATGTCAACATCGTAATCCTTGCGGCTCCAACCACCGCCTCGCCGCAAGTTCACTCCTCCGGTGAAGATATACCGAGACTCTTGTGGTCCGTGTAAATATCCACGAACTCCATATAAGTAATGTCTCCGCATCTTCAAGGCATGAATCATCACGCCAACTCCAAGTCATGTGTGGGATAGTTCTTCTCATGCTTCCTGCCGCCGAGACGCTGCGTAGCTATAACCTTGTCGTCCGCATCAACACGCACTCCAAGCCCGACACCGACGCGCCACAATAAAACCACATATCCATCTAAACCTTCCGGAAGAGTAAGAATTGGGCGGCCGTCAACTTCTCCTTTAGCAATCGAAACTTTCTTCACAAGTATCCGCCCATCGAACACACCGCTTTCCGAGTCGCCTTAGTCAATGGTGTCAAATAGAAGCAAACTTCTCCACAAACCTCCGATAATAACTCGCAAGGCCCAAAGTTGCGCACTGCTTGGTGTAGTGGGTCTAGGCCAAGTCTTGATCGCCTCAATATTAGCCGACAACCCGAATACCATCGGCCCGATAACAGGCCCTAAGAAAGCCACTGAAGCTAACCAAAACTCGTATTTCGAGAACTTGACATACAACTGCCGGACCCTGAGGACTCCCAATACCGCCCTCAAATGCTCAGATGCTCTCGCTGTGCGCGAATACACCAAGATATCATCAATGAAAACTATAACGAACATATCCAAGAATGTCCTGAACACCCTATTCATCAAATCCATGAATACTGTTGGGGCGTTGGTCAGCCCAAAAGACATCACCCTGAACTCATAGTGCCCATACCGGGTCCTGAATGCAGTCTTTGGGATATCAATCTCTCTAACTCGCACCTGATGATAACCAAACCGCAGGTCTATCTTGGAAAAACACCTTGCACCCTGCAACTGGTCAAACAAATCGTCAATCCTGGGGAGGGGATATCTGTTCTTGATAGTTACCTTGTTCACCGTCAGAATCAATACACATGCGCAAAGGCCCCATCCTTCTTCTTTACAAATAACACCGGCGCTCCCTGGCGAGAAACACTTAGCCTCGATAAAGCCCTTCTCCAAAGAAGTCCTTCACCGTCCTTCAATTCCTTCAATTCGGCAGGTGTCATCCTGTATGGCGGAATAGATATCGGTCGAGTATCTGGCGCCAAATCAATGCAAAACTCAATTTCCCTCTCAGGAGGGATACCCGGAAGCTCATCTGGGAATACGTCTGGAAATTCTCTAGCGACCGGAACTGACTGAAGGTCCGGTATTTCAGCCTCAGTGTCGAATACTCGAACCATATGGTAGATATACCCTTTCCGCACCATCTTCCTAGCCTTGAGGTAAGAAATAAACTTACCCTCTGGCGATGCAAGATTTCCTTCCACTGATAACCTACCACCAGAAACCGAATCGAACTAATCTCTCTACACCCACATTGGCATAGCAAGACGCCAGCCAATCCATACCCATAATCACATCAAAGTCCGTCATATCCAACTCTATCAAGTCGGCAGAGTCCGACGATCGCCTACAACATCGGGCAAGCTCTATATATCCGCTGGCTACCACCGAATCACCATCGCGGCGTAGCCACCTCAAAAGGTCTTATGGACTCGGGCTCTATCCCTATTCTACTGGCAATATGAGGAGATATATAGGACAAGGTAGAACCTGGATCTATCAAAGCATATACATCACAACAAGAAACCAACAATGTACCTGTGACGACATCTGGTGACGCCTCCTGGTCCTGACGGCTGGACATAACATAGATGCGGTTCTGAGGACCGCTAGAACTGGAACCCCTACCACGACCTCTGCCGCGGCCTGCTGGCTCGTAAGTACCTCGCCTCCGGGCGCTCGACCATCAAGATGAAGATCCAAAGAACAAACCCCGCGGCTGAACTGTAACGCCCCGCCGCCTAAGGACGACAATCTCTTCGGGATGGCCTGCCGCCACAAGAGTAACACGCCCCAACCCATACGACACTCGCCCGGATGAGACCTACCGCATCGAACGCACCGAGATGTGGGTGGTCTCGACAGACGGCCTCGCTTTCGAAACCACGAAGTCCCGAGCACGACCGCCTCGAATAACCCGGTGATCGACCTCCCGCCGAAATCGAAGGAGCACTCGGCCGGGCTGAAATGTGGACCTAGTCTGCTGCTGAGGCTGTCCACCTCGAAAAATGCCCGAGACCTGCCCCGGCCTCTTGCCGGGCCTAAATCTAGCTGATCCTGCCTCTCTCTGTCCTCAATCCCCTGCGCATACGCCTACATCCTGGCAATATCCATCCCTGGCTGAAGAGCCACTCCCAAGCAAGCAGTAATCATATGACGGTCTAACCCCATCACATACCGATGAACCCTGTCTGCCATGTCCGCTACAATGGTGTGTGCATACAAGGAGTCAAACTCCAGGCTGTACTCTCTGATAGTCCTCCCGTCCTGCCTCAAGGTCAAGAATATATCTACCCGGGCTCTCCTCATCTCAGGAGGTAAGAAGTGATCCAGGAAAGCCTCTGTGAACTCCTCCCAAACAGCTGGAAGAGCATCCTCACCTCTCGACAACACCCATGACTCAAACCAGTTCAACGCAATATCGCGTAACCGGTAAGAAGCTAGCATAACAGACTCAGTCTCCGATGCCCTAAGCACCTGCATGGTCCGTCAGAATCGCCGGACAAACTCCCGCGGATCCTCCTCAAATCTCGAACCATAGAACTCGGTGGGTGACAACTCAGAAATCCCGAATCCGTAAACCGCCGGCTCTAGGGTTGGTCGCTTCATGTCGGCCGCCGCCACTATGCTGGTCAAGAATCAATTTGTTCCGTAATCTTATACTCACCGATCGTGGGACTGAGGCTCCGCATCGCTGTCTCGTGAGCCGCTCACGCCTCGAACTGCTGAGGCCGGGCGACGCCGTGGAACTCGCCGCCTAAACATCATCTCTCGTAAGGATCGGGCATGTGCTCGTGACTCTCCGCGCCCCACTAGCAAAGACTCACTGCCTTGCCCTTCTGGGCCGCGGTTGCCTTGCGTGGAGGCATAATTGATACATAAAGGAAAACATCAGAGGAGGTTCAACCTATAACTCAGCTCTATTGCACGATCTTAGAGTGAAAGAATGGAAACCAATCCTAAATGTCCTGCAGCCTCCTGATTATAGATGTGGCGCACGACACACCGATAATCAAGACTCTACTAGACACGGTCTGTAGACACTTTCCGAGGACTAACTGCTCTGATACCACTTTTGTCACGACCCGACCCCGGGGCCGCAACTAGTACCCTACCGGGGTACCCTGTCAGGTATACATCAGAGAATAGCAGCGGAACATACATAACACATAACTTATAAAAAGGTAACATCACTAGCCAGCCGATAAGCCTGCCTTCCATAAAAATATACTAATCAAAAGTATAGTAGTACGACTTGTTCTTACAGCCCAACACATATGTGACCACGCACTTAAGGATAACAATCGTATGACAGGGCCCCGCCATACCCCTGAATGTACACAATACCTATAGCATCAGGGAAAATCCGTACCAATAAACAATATAAGCTTCCGGAGGAATGGAGCTTCTGACACCGGAACAGTGATCCTAAGAACGAGGATCCACCACCGCTACCCTTACTGCAGATTTAACGCAGCCCCGAGGAAGCGGGTCGACACAATATGTACCAAGTATGTAAAGCTGGAAAATACTGTAATAATGATATCATAAGTCTAAAAGTAAGCTGGGGTCATGAGAGACAATCAAAATACCTTTTACTGTGCCTTACTAACAATGAGAGTGACAAGTACATAAATAATACTGCATAAAATAGGGGCCTCATGATCAAAACAGGTACTCGCCAGAGTATCAATAAGCACCCTACTCCCGGGACTATTTCACCCGTGATAGTCCCGTGTACCCGCACGAGGTATTCCTCGTGATAGTCAGACTCGCCCGCATGGGACTATTTCACCCGCATAAGCCCATAAGGACTCGCATGAGGTATTCCTCGCATCGTGGGTAGCAAATCCACGGAACAGGTGGTATAACGATCTTGGGGACTTACCCCTCAGATATACTCTTACCCTGAAGCAGATGGTATAACGATCTTGGGGACTTACCCCTCAGTTATACTCTTACACTGACGCAGATGGTATAACGATCTTGGGGCTTGCCCCTCAGATATACTCTTACACTGGAGGAGGTGGTATGACGATCTTGGGGCTTGCCCCTCATTCATACTCTTACCCTGGAGAAGGTGGTATAACGATCTTGGGGCTTGCCCCTCAGATATACTCTTACCCTAGCTCAAACTGTCATCATATCTTAATCATAAATAAGTTAAGAAAACTTATAACTTCTTATTAGCCTTGTTCACATACCCTCTCATTTTAGTTTACTTAAGGCACTTAATCATATCTTTAATAAAAAGGAAACCGGGAATTTAACCCAAAAATACCACACACTTATATTCTTTAAAAGTGACTCTTTTTCATATAAAACCTTTTGGGCAATTGATGCCTTTAAATCAATTTACTTTTCATAAATCAAGTCATTCGTCGTTACTTATCTTACTTAGAGTAAATCTCTTCTTATCAACCTTTTATAAAGCTAATAAACCAACTTCCCATAAAGTTGTTAAATTAACCCTATACTTTAGTAAAATCATACTTCTCCCTTAACCAAGGGACTTATACTTCTTAAAACGAAACAAGTCTTTATATACTTAAAACAAGTAAGAATACTAAATCTCAGACGCCTACCGTACTACATAGATACAACTACTCATGCTCAAGAGATAGGAAAACTTCACATACCTCTTCGGTCAATCCACTTGCTAAGTCCAAACTACCGCAAGTAATAAGTCAACCTATAACAACCATGATACGATTATTAACCTCTAATTTCAATGTAGAAATAATCTAAGTTCTAAGCCCCTAAATTCTATGGAAAATTGGGCAGCATTTCCTTTGTTTCTACATGCTTTGCCACCTTTCTCAAGGCCGAATTCAACATCCAAATGCCACATTTAAGGCTCAACAATCCAAACATATCAAAGGGGATTACACACCTAAACTTGGGTGTGTAAAATTCTGCCCCAAAAGGTACAACAATTCACTTAACAATTCTAAGGTAGTTTTTAGGCTACAACATGCTCATAATATCTTCTTAACCAATTCTGTTATACCCCGTATTTCCAGAGTATGTTCGTGAGGACGTACGTACAAAAGTTTAAGCCTTAAGTAGGCCAAGGGACGAAATTTTGTGCACAGCTACCAAAAAGAATTGTTTTCTGACGAAACGTTTTTCAAACTTTGCGAAGGGAAAAATACGGTTGCAACATTTATTATTTTTGCGGATTTTTCCGAGAGATGAAATATTTTGGACCAACGAGAGGGTGACACTTGTCCCTCAAGTGGACGGCAATCCAAGGGATTTCTTGGCACGTTTTTTAGCTTTTTTTTGTCAAGGAGTTGATAGGATATTTTGTGTAGTAGATGAGCAAGTGGGACCCACACACACATGTCCAAATATTGACCCTCCACTTGGCCACCACTTGGCTTGATCTTGGCCATTGAATGTCCTATAAATACCCCTCCAATGCAAGACTATTTCTTCATCCTCACTTGAAATTCCAAGTCTAAAAACCCTCTCCCCCTTAGTGTAGTTTTCGCCCAAGGCCCTCTCCCCTTTGAGAGGCCTTGGCCAAACATTCCCCCTTTTGCCTAATAGTTTTCGTAAAATACCCCCCCCCCTTGGTAGAAAAGTATTTCTCCAAGTATTGTTACTATTCCAAAATACCTTGGCCCAAATACCTTGTAGTATTCCAAGGTTACACCTTTACTAAAAGCCCAGAAATACTATTATACTTCCTTTAGTCACTAAACGAAACCCTAAGGAAAATCTTCATAGCGGGTTGAAGTATTAAGAAGAAGTTGTGTAGAACTTCTAAGGGTTGTTTGGAGCGGGTTGGAGCGCCTGCAGTAGAGCTAAACGTTGCTCAGGATCGACATTAAAACTTGGATAATTTTGGGCTTATCGAGGTAAATACTCTTGTCCTTCTATTATAGTTGGAAATTATATACTAAAGTAGTATAGAATTGAGTATAAGATATAGAAGGATGGTATAAGAGAAGAGAATTGAATTGAAATCACATCAGAAGAATTTTAAAGAAGAAGATTAAATCAGACTTACATAGGACCGTATTTACTGAGACTTGTGTAGTTGGACTGCAGGGAAGTCACGCCCAATTTTTCCGTAGAATAAGGAATCAGATCTAGAATTATTATACGAGTAGTCTAGACGTTGATAGACTTGTATAACCGTTATAGGTCAAGATCTTGCAAGTAGCGTATTCTACTCGGAGGGTGGAAAGTGGCTAGCCTGACATGATTTTGAGCTATTTGCTAATAGTCGATAATCGTCGCGAGGTATGTGATTCTTCCTATCCTCTTGAGCATGATATTTTAAAAGAATATATATATAGTACGGTAGACGTACGTGTGTTAACTGAACGTGGTTTTACTCCGATGTCTTTTGACTTGAGTTTAAATAATAAGAATCTTGAAGTATTTCAAAAGAATTAAGAAACCTTTTTAAAAGAAGGGTAAGGCTTGGTTTTAAAAGCTTAAGAGTTATACTAGCTTTATGGGAAGTTAGGTATAACGACTTAAGAGAGATAAAAAGAATGGTTTATTGATTTTAGAAGTTAAGAGACTTGATCTTAAAAGATAAGAGATTTGACTTAATTGAATTAATATGAATTTTGTTAAAAAGTGTGAAACCTCATTCGTGAGTAATGAGTACTTGGTTTTTAAAAGGAATAATGTTTTACTGATTTCGGAAATCAGAATAAGTATCGAACAAACCACTGCAGCGTTAATAAAGGGAAATGTATTGACTAATTAAGTATTATTAAAACCAGTAGAAACCTCCATCTGCATAGAAGCTAAGATGAGACAAAATGATATTACATTTCCTAGATCATGGCTGCTTTAATAAGATTGTTATAAACAAGAATAACCTACTCACATATAAGGCATGTGTTTCTCAAATTGTTTTAAAAGAGAATTACGTTATTAAATGATTAAGACTATGAACTATGAAATCTTTCGAAAATAAGAGACGCGAATATTTGAAATTAGGCAAACTTGAACTTTGGAAAAGAATGTTCTAACTTGATTTTAAAAGGAGAAGTGTTTTGGTTTAAAAAGAAAAGTATGGAAGTTGTTTTGGTTTACTTAAAAATGTTAGTCACTCTATTTTTATAATACGGGCATCGGGTGACCTTTGTAAAAGAAATGGATCCTTTAAAAAGAATTTAACGTACGTAGTACTCTGGGGTTAAAAACCTGGACTTTGGCATTAAATGAAAGAACCTTGAGTTGTGTGTAA
The DNA here is from genome assembly GCA_029844215.1 of Przewalskia tangutica. Lineage (NCBI taxonomy): Eukaryota > Viridiplantae > Streptophyta > Magnoliopsida > Solanales > Solanaceae > Przewalskia > Przewalskia tangutica. Next base: position 56,401,610 of record CM056722.1, on the reverse strand, counting down.
CTTGCCTATGTTTGCGTGTGATAGCCTTGTCGTGCTAGTATTGTATTTCTATACCGCCGCGTCTCTCAATGGAGGGCCGGCTGATTTGTTATGATATTACTTGGACGTACCGGCAGTGACGGAGAATTCCACGGGTACGCTCTTGTTGATAGTGTTATTCCATGGACTAGCTCTCCATGAGGTTTTACTGATTCGCTTTGGTATCCGTGGTTGGCTTTGCATTGCCCCGCCTCGTGGCTGATTCGGCCTGGTACAGTAGTTAGCCTTCGTGACTTGCCCCGCTCGGTTTAGTGGCGAAGTCTCGTGATACGCTTGGTATCCGGTAGTTAGCCCTCAGACTTGCCCCGCCAACACGTGACACGGCCTTGGTATCTGGTAGTTGGCTTTCGTACTTGCCCCGTGTCAGCTTCGTGGCGGAGTCTCGTGATACGACTCGTATCCGTAGTTAGCCTCGTACTTGCCCCGGCCACCACGTGACACGCCTGGTATCCGTAGTTGGCTTTCGTACTTGCCCCATATCGCTCCGTGGTTTGATTGTATAGTATTGTTAGTACGGCTTTGGTATCCGTAGTTGGCTTTCGTACTTGCCCGGCCGATTGATGATGCGGCTTTGGTATTCGTAGTTAGCCTTCGCATTTGCCCGCACGGTTTATGACTCAGTAGGACTTGGTGTTCATGTGTACTCCTTGGTGTTATTATATCATGCATCGCCGGCTGAGGAAGGTATTCCACGCATGATTGATGTTGAGGCGTGAGACCCATAGTTATATTTGAGTGATGCCTTTGAGGCGAGTCCCCGACTTATATGATCGCTATTTATTATGGATCGTAGTTTGGTTATCATACATGTCTCCCGCTTTATATAGACTACTATGATTTCATTTACGTGATTTTCGGCCACATACTTGGTACCGTTGTCTCGACCTCCTTCGGGGCCGCGCTCATGCCGCAGTAGGTACACCGCCGTTGATCCTCGCCATAGGATCACAGCCAACAGATTGGAAGCTCCGCTTCCGAGGCTTATCTTTTGGTATAGTCCTCACATCGTGAGGTACTTCTACATCTGTGGTATGGCGGGCCCCGTCCCACATGTTGTATAAAAACTCTAGAGGTCTGTAGTACTGCAAGGCGTGGTTTGTAAAAAGGATTAAACTTCTCTTTGAAAGATTTGTATATATATTTTATTGGAAGGTGACCGTTTTGGTTATCCTGTTCTTATCATATATCTTGTTTCATTTTTAAGTTTTTATTTCCGCTGATTTTCTCTGATGTTGTATCACTAGGGTGCCCGGGGTAAGGCACCAGTCACGGGCCCGGGTTCGGGTCGTGACAAATTCCTTCATATTCAAACCATATTTCTTACATGCAATGACTCTAAGTGCATTATTTACTACTACAAATCCTTTATTCTTCACATGCAACATTAATACTAGCTACAAGAGAAGAAATGTTACCTTTGGAGCTTTAGCCAAAACTATTCCAACAACTTTGCTAGCCTCCTTTCCAAGAATACCACCACAACAACTACAAGCTAGCCACAAGCTTCCTTCTTGTCCTTAACTTTTCAGATTTTTCCTTAGGCTTGAATTCCTCTTGGAATTTTAGAGAGAAATGGGAGCTAATTTAGAGAGAAAGAGAGGTTTGAAAGATGACCAAGTCTTCAAGACTTGGTCAATATAAGGCATGCAAGAAAATCAGATGGGGGGGGGGGGGGGACACTTGTCACCCTCCCATGGCCTTTTTAAAAGAGAAAATCAGATTTCCTAAGTTTTTCCGCCCAGAATCCCGCCTAGGCGCCGCAACTCCTGCGGACCCTCGGATCTTCCGCGCCATGTTCGCTTCCGCCGCGCTTCTGCTTCCTGCGCGCGCTGAAACTTCAGCGACCCTCGCATTTTCGGCGCCATGCCTCGCATCCGTCGCGCCCTTTTGCCTTTGCTCGAAACGCCTTCGTCCGTCTCACAGACCGAACTTGTAACTCTCATAACTTTCTACTCCGACGTCCTATCGATGAACGGTTGGTTGTGTTGGAAACTAGACTCAACGAAATACGCCCTAGGCCTTTGAAACACTTAGGAACGCTCAATGTACCAGGTCATAACCCGCCTCAAAGTTGACTAAAACCCGTCTGAAACAATCCGTCAACTTATCTTTCGAAAATTTTAAGTCTTACGTGCTTTCGTACACTCTCATACGTAGGGTCAGAACTACGGGGTATAACATCCAAGAAAAGAGAATTTTTTTTGTTAGTTGTCCATTAAGCTCCACACTTTAAACCAAGGTTCATGAGGGTATTGTAAGGGTATCTCAATAGAAAGATCCCGGAAAAATATCGTTTTCGTATTAGTCGCAAGGTGAAAACCTAGTTACTTTCCTAGGTTTGGATTGGAAATTAAAGGAAGGTTGTTGGTGATCTTCTAAGGGCTTCAAGTGGCGGATTGGAGTGTCAAGAAGAGGCTCTAAGTTGCTAGGGAGCGACTTCGGATTTGAAGTTGGACTAAGGCTCGTTGAGGTAACAATCTTTTTCTCTTAAAGTGTTACAAGATTATATATTGTTGTTAGCCTTACATTTTACTAGCATGAAGTATATGTGTTGAAGATTTATAAGTGATATGGATGGTTGTAGCCTAAAATCCGAAATGACATATAAGCCTTTTGAAGTTGAATTACAATTTGGTCGTTATTTAGAATCATCGCATGTTACTTACTTGGAGATTGTAGTAGTTATAATCGATTGCGACTTGATATCATGTTATGCTAACAATTTGGATTGAAAAGGAAATTGGATAAGAATTGGTGTTGTTGTATCTCAAGTTGCCGGATTTACACTTGTAGTTGTATTAGTTTGATATCAATTGTGGGGCGGAATTTTACACGTCTAGTAGGCGTGTAATCCCCTATTGTTAATTGCATTGTTGGGCCTTAAATGTGGTGTGTTTGGTTATTGATTTCGGCCTTGAAAAAGGTGGCAAAGTATGTAGAAACAAAGGAAGTGCTGTCCGATTTTCCGTAGAATTTAGTGACTTTGCACTTATAATATTCTACGTCTGAAGTAAGAAGTTAATGGACGTATTATGGCCATTATAGGTTGAAGTACTAAGTATAGCGTATTCTACTTGAAGGATGGAATAGCTATCAAGGTTGAAGTACTTTGGAGCATTTTGCTACTTGTCGATAATCGTCGCGAGGTATGTGAACCTCTTCCTTCTTTTGGCATGATTATATGTATGGAATATACATGTGGTAATATTTCATGTTCCCTTCTACTCTTAGAAGTTAAGAGGTATGTATGTGATTTACTCTATGTAAAGGTTATGTCTAGGTTATCCTAAGTTCTTACCAAGTCTTATGGGGGATGTTTGTAAGAGTCGTTAGGAGGTATTTGGAGCCAAGTTGACTGTTATACCCCGTATTTCCAGAGTATGTACGTGAGGGCGTACGTACAAAAGTTTAGGCCTTAAGTTAGGCAATGGACGAAAATTTTTTGCACAACCCCCGAAAAGAATTGTTTTTCGACGAAACGTTTTCCAAACTTTGCGAAGGGAAAATTACGGTTGTGACATTTATTATTTTTGCGGATTTTTCCGAGAGATGAAATATTTTGGACCAACGGGAGGGTGACTTGTGTCACCCTCAAAGTGGACGGCAAAGGGCTTGTGTTGGCACGTTTTTTGTGCTAAGACTTTGGTCAAGGTTAGGTAGGATATTTGTGTAGTAGTTGGATAAGGTACACATAGGTAAATCCTCACCCTCCACTTGCCCACCACTTGTCTTAATCTTGGCCATTGAATTCCCTATAAATACCCCCCTTGAGTTGAAGACTTCTTCATCCCTAAAACATTTTCTAAGTGTTAAAAATCCTCCCCTTCATGCTTTCTCGCCCAAGAGCACTCCTCCCTCGAGAAGGCCTTTGGCCAAACATCCCCTCTTGAGAGTTGTTCCGTAAAATACCCCCTTTGGTAGAAAAGTATTCTCCAAGTATTGTTACTATTCCAAAATACCTTGGCCCAAATACCTTGTAGTATTCTAAGGTTACCCCTATACTAAAAGCCCAGAAATACTACTATACTTCCCTTCAGTCACAAAACGAAACCCTAAGGAAAATCTTCACAGTTGGTTGAAGTATTAAGAAGAAGTTGCGTAGAACTTCTAAGGGTTGTTTGGAGCGGTGGAGCGCCTGCAGTAGAGCTAAACGTTGCTCAGGATCGACATTAAAACTTGGATAATTTTGGGCTTACCGAGGTAAATACTCTTGTCCTTCTATTGTAATTGGAAATTACATACTTTAGTAGTATAGAAATGAATATAAGATTCATAGAAGGATATTACAGAAGAGAATTGAACTGAAATCACATCAGAAGAATATTAAAGAAGAAGATTGAACTGTACTTACATAGGACTGTATTTACTGAGACTTGTAGTTTAACTGTAGGAAGTGCTGCCCGATTTTCCGTAAATAGAGAACATACTGCTTAGAATATTCTACAGAGTAGTCTAGACGTTGATAGACGTATATGGCCTTTATAGGTTGAAAGTTCTGCGAGTAGCATGTTCTACTTGAAAGGTGGACAAGGCTAGCCGGGTTATAGCCGTGGAGCGTTTTGCTAACTGTCGATAATCGTCGCGAGGTATGTGATTCTTCCTATCCTCTTGAGCATGATATTTTAAAAGAATATATATATAGTACGGTAGACGTACGTGTGTTAACTGAACGTGGTTTTACTGCGATGTCTTTTGACTTGAGTCTAAATAATAAGAATCTTGAAGTATTCAAAAGAATTAAGAACCGTTTTTGAAAGAAGAGTAATACTTGGTTTTAAAAGCTTAAGAGTTATACTAGCTTTATGGGAAGTTAGGTATAACGACTTAAGAGAGATAAAAGGAACGGTTTACTTAATTGTTTATAAACGCCTTGCATTGATTTCGGAAATGAGAATAAGTATCGAACGAACCACTGCAGCGCTAATAAAGGGAAATGTATTGACTAATTAAGTATTATTAAAACCAGTAGAAACCTCCATCTGCATAGAAGCTAAGATGAGACAAAATGATATTACATTTCCTAGATCATGGCTGCTTTAATAAGATTGTTATAAACAAGAATAACCTACTCACATATAAGGCATATGTTTCTCAGATGGTTTTAAAAGAGAATTATATTATTAAGTGATATAAACTATGAACTACGAAACCTTTCGAAAATGAGAAACTTGAGCATTTGAAATTAGGCAAACTTGAACGTTTGGAAAATAATGTTGTTACTTGATTTTACAAAGGGAAGTGTTTTGGTTTACTTAAAAAGATAGTCACTCTATTTTTATACTACGGGTATTGTGTGACTTTTGTGAAAGAAACGGATCTTTTAAAGAGTTAATGTATGAAGTACTTTGGGGATAAAAACCCGAACTTGTTAACATAAGGAGAAAGTACCTTGTGTGAATAACTTGATTGTGTTGGTTTGTGATAGCCTTGTAATACTTTCTTGTTGATTTGATAAGTAAACATGTTTAGGATGATACGTGTGTTAGTATCTTGTGATGTTTGTGTAAAGGGGTTTCCCTTGATTGTGCTTATGTTGTTTAATGATAAGCCGTTATGATAGTATTGTACCACTCACCTCTTGACATGATACCGGGGGTTAAGCTGCCCTCCGATGTGGGGTATACCTCAGGCAGTCTGGGACTATGATTCGAGAATACCTCATGCGGGTCCAGGGGACCTATGCGGAGCTACGAGAGTTCCAGGTTAGTGTGTGGTCTATATGGCCATGCGATCATGTGGCCACGCGGATCGCGAGTCCGGGGCGATGCCGGAGTAGCTACCCCGATGCGGGAATACCTCATGCGGGCCTATGTGTGGCCTATGCGAGTCTTGGAAGTTCCAGGATTAGACGCGCACATTTGATATCATGCGAGTGGCGGCTTTCAATCATGTGGCGTCTAAGAGCACTCGTGATACGCTTTATGACTTGGTTGGTACTGGGTTTTAGTAGTCGGCTATGCCTTCGCATTACTTACCCGCATGCTTTATTATGACACAGTGGGACTGGTGTTCATGTATTCCTTGGTGCTTTTATATCATAGATCAGCGGTGAGGAAGGTATTCCACGGGCATGATTGATGTTGTGGGCGTGAGACCCGTAGTTATATTTGAGTGATGACTTTGAGGGCGTGAGTCCCTGACTTGACATGACTGCTTATTTATTGTGAACTGTAGTTTGGTTATCATATATGTCTCCTGCTTTATATAGACTACTATGATTTCATTTACGTTTTTTCGCCACATACTTGGTACCTGTTGTACTGACCTCCTTCGGGGGGCTGCGTTCATGCAGCAGGTAGAGGTACACCAGTTGTTGATCCTCGCTCATGTTATACCCCGTATTTCCAGAGTATGTACGTGAGGACGTACGTAGAAAGTGGAGCCTTAAAGTTAGGCTAGGTTCGAAATTTGTACACAAGTGCCAAAAAGAGTCGTTTTTCGACGAAACGTCTTGCTAAACTTGCGAAGGGAAAATTCCGGCTCTGTCATTTATAATTTTTGCGGATTTTTCCGAGAGACGAAACATTTTGGACAAACGAGAGGGCGACACTTGTCACCCTCTAATTGGAGCACGTTTTGGGCGGCATGGACGAAAGGGGTCAAGGGGAGTTGGTAGGATATTTGTGCAAGTTGGTGTGGTAGATGGATAAGGTGCACTTGGCTTAATCCTAGCCCTACACTTGCCTAACACTTGGATGGATCTTGGCCATTGGTTGGCCATTGCTTGACCTATAAATACCCCCCCTTAGTGATGAACTTCTTCATCCAAAAATTGTTCCAAGTCTTGAAATCCTCCCCTTCTTGTGGTTCTCGTCCAACCTCGAGAAAACCTTGGCGAAACCCTCCCTCATGAGCCTAGCCGAGGCAAACCCCCTTTCCTTGTTATTTTCGTATAATACCCCCCTTTGTGGTGTAGAAATACTCTCCAAGTATTGTTATAATGCCCAAATACCTTAGCCCATATACCTTATAGTACTTTCCAAAGTCACCTCTATACGTAGAGCCCGGAAATACTATTATACTTTCCCTCAGTCACAAAAACGAAACCCTAAGGAAAACCTTCATAGTCGGTTGAAGTGTTAAGTAGAAGTTGCGTAGAACTTCTAAGGGTTGTTTGGAGCGGGTTGGAGCACTCGGAGTAGGAGCTTAACGTTGCTCAGGAGCGACTTGTATACTTGGATAATTTTGGGCTCATCGAGGTAAATACTACTGTCCTTCTATTGTAATTGGGAATTACATACTGTAGTTGTATATAAATGAATATAAGATTCATAGAAGAGAATTGAACTGTAATAGAAGGATATTACAGAATAGACTTGAACTGAAATCACATCAGAAGATTATAAGTAGAAGATTAAACTGTACTTACATAGGACTGTACTTACAGTAGACTGATAGCCTTTATTGGTTGAATGTTCTGCGAGTAGCATATACTACTTGGAAGGTGGACAAGGCTAGCCGGATTATAGCCGTGGAGCGTTTTGCTTATAGTCGATAATCGTCGCGAGGTATGTGATTCTTCCTATACTCTTGAGCATGATATTTTGAAGAGATATATATATATATTACGGTAGACGTACGTGTGCTAATTGAACGTAGTTGTACGGCAATGTCTTTTGACTTAAGCCTGAATAAAATATATATATATATATAGTACGGTAGACGTACGTGTGCTAATTGAACGTAGTTGTACGGCAATGTCTTTTGACTTAAGCCTGAATAAAATATATATATATATAGTACGGTAGACGTACGTGTGCTAATTGAACGTAGTTGTACGGCAATGTCTTTTGACTTAAGCCTGAATAATAAGAATCTTGAAGTATTTCAAAAGAATTAAGCAACCTTTTTGAAAGAAGAGTAATACTTGGTTTTGAAAACATAAGAGTTATACTAGCTTTATGGGGAGTTAGGTATAACGTCTTAAGAGAGATAAAGAGAATGGTTTACTGATTTTTAGAAGTTAAGAGACTTAATCTTAAAAGATAAGAGACTTGACTTGAATGAATTAATATGAATTTTGTGTGAAACCTCATTCGTGAGTAATGAGTACTTGGTTTTTTAAAAGGAATAATGTTTCTTGATTTGAAATCGAATAAGTATCGAACAAACCATCATAGCTAATAAAGGAAAATGTATTGAATAATGAAGTATTATATTAAAACCAGTAGAAACCTCCATCTGCATAGAAGCTAAGATGAGACAAAATGATATTACATTTTCTAGATCATGGCTGCTTAATAAGATCGATTATAAACAAGAATAACCTACTCACATATAAGGCATATGTTTCTCAAATGTTTAAAAGAGAATTATGTTTTAAAGGATTAAAACTATGAACTACGAAACCTTTTCGAAAAGGAGAAACTTGACCATTTGAAATTAGGCAAACTTGAACGTTTGGAAAATAATGTGGTTACTTGATTTTTCAAAGGGAAGTGTTTTGGTTTACTTAAAAATGTGAGTCACTCTATTTTTAATACTACGGGTATCGGGTGACTTTTATAAAAGAAATGGATCTCTTTAAAAGGAATTTAACGTACGTAGTACTTTAGGGTTAAAACCCGGACTTTGACATAAAAAGAAAGTACTTTGAGTTGTTGTGTAACTTGCCTATGCTTGTTGTTGTGTAACTTGCCTATGCTTGTTGTTGTGTAACTTGCCTATGCTTGTTGTTGTAACGTGCCTATGCTTATTGAGATAGTCTTTGTTGTGCAAGAATTGTGTTTCTATTCTACCACGTCTCTCGATGGAGGGCCGGTCGACTTGTTGAGAACTTACTTGGACGTACCGGCAGTGACGGAAGATTCCACGGGTATGCTTCCATTATTATTGTTACATGGGCATGTCTACACCGATGATGTGGACATGTGACCATTATGGTTATTTATGGCGAAGTATCGTGACTTACGGTTGTGATCGGGTGCGTAGCCTGTTTACTTGCCCCCGCCGCCACGTGGACGCAGTGGATCTGGTAGCGTTATTGCACTTGCCACGCGGTCGCCTTCGCGCGGTATCGTGACTTACGGTTGTGATCGGTGCCTGGCGATTCACTTGCCCCGTCCTACATGACGCAGTGGATCTGGTGGAGGCTAGTACTTGCCATGTCGCCTTCGCGAGTCGGTGTTTGGATGGAGCCGTGACTTACGGTTGTGATCGGTGCCCGGCGATTCACTTGCCCCCGTCAGCTACGTGACGCAGGTGGATCTGGTGGAGGCTAGTGCACTTGCCACGTGTCAGCTTCATGATATAGTTGTACAGTATTATTGGTACGGTCGGATCTGGTAGTTATACTTGCCCCGTACGGTTTTATTGACACAGGTGGGACCTGGTGTTCATATGTTACAATTTCACATACTTGGTACCTGTTGTACTGACCTCCTTCGGGGGGCTGCGTTCTTGCCGCAGGTAGAGTTACATCGGCTGTCGATCCCCGCTTATAGGATCACCTTTCAGCATATTGGGAAGCTCCGTTCCTTCGTAGGCTTATCTTTGGTATGTTACCCTGAGTCTGTAGGTTCTTGTACATTCAGGGGTATGGCGGGGCCCTGTCCCGTCATAGTTGTTGAAAAAAAATCTCTTAGAGGTCTGTAGCACTGTTGTGGGCAGGGTTGTAAGGATTGTAACTGTTCAAACGTCTATATATATATATGTTGAAAGGCAACCGTTTTGGTTGGCCTATTTTCTTTATCTTGATCCATGTCTATTTAAATGTTTAAGTTTTTTTTTTTATTTCCGCTGGTTTTTCTCTGATGTTGTATCACTAGGGTGCCCGGGGTAAGGCACGATCACGCCCGGTTCGGGTCGTGACACCATGTGGTCACAATGCTTGGAAAGCTCCGTTTCTCCGGAGTCTTATCTTGGGTATTGTCCCCTGTCATTTTAGTTACTTACATTCAGGGGTATGGCGGGGCCCTGTCCCGCCATTATTATTATATCATTCTTAGAGGTCTCGTAGTACCGCAGGCGAGTTTGAAAAGGGATGTAATCGTCGTTCTGTTATATATGTTTAAAGGCAAATTTTTCTCGAATAAACTGCTTTCATTCATATTATTTTATGTCTTGTTTTATATTCCTGATTTCTCGATGTATGTCTACTGGGTGCCCGGTAGGCACGATCACGCCCGGTTCGGTCGTGACAAAAGTGGTATCGAGCGATTAATCCTCGGAAAGTGTCTACGCATCGTATCTAGTAAGTCTTGATTATCGGTGTGTTGTGCACCACACCAATAATCGTGAGGCTATAGGATATTTAGGATTGGTTTCCATTCTTCTCACTCGAGATCGTGCTTAGAGTCGTGTTATAAGTTGGACCTCTAACGTATTTCTTTCCCTTACCGCTATGCCTCCGCGTAAGGCAACCCGCCCAGAGGGCAAGGCGCCGGCGGAGCTGCGAGTAGAGCACGAGGGTTACTAGAGCACGAGCTCAATCATCACCGGGTGGTGCTTCATTCCGGAGTTCGCCGACGCCGCCATCCCAAAGAGAGTTCTAAGCACGGCAGCCTCTCATGCGCCATGATATTTGAACCTTCGCCCACGACCAAGAACGAAAGTATGGATTGCAAAGAGGCGACTCATTACTAGCTAGGAGTTAGCGGCAGAGTATATTATGTACCGATTTATCACGGTCTTGATGACTATCTAAGAGAGGTTGTGCAAGAGTAGCTCTTGATCGAGCTTGAGCATGGCTCACAGACGGGCTTATGCAAGAAAGCCGAGAAATGTGGATCGACGGGTTAACCAAGATCGAAAAGAGGCGAGCAATGCAGGTCCTTTGGTAACTTTCGAGGCGAATCGCCTCACCAGCAGACTGGATATGATATGCGCCTCCGCCAGTGCAGAGTGGTCCTCCACAGGGTTCAGGACGTTCGGGGTATGCCGGAGTTGGTCAGAACTTTAGGGCTCCTGGTTTACAGCTATACATAGGTTCTAGCCAGCCGGGTTCAGTTTTTCCTCAGTGTTCGCAGTATGGCAGGCGTCATCCCGGGGAATGTCGTCTTTTTTTTTTGTTGGTGCTTGTTTTACCAGGGCCGCGGCCACGTGTGTCGCGGTGTCCTAGTAGGAGGATGCAAGTGAGGACTCACCTACCGCATCGATTCTTGATTGATGGTTCGGAGAGGAAGGGTGTTAGCGGAGAGGCAACCCCACCTCGGTGTGGCCGTGGTAAGTGTCATTGTGAGTGTCGTACTTCTTCGACAATTGTTATGCCATGACAGCAGGGCCATTTTGCGAGAAATTGTCCGACCAGAGGTGGCGCGAATGTAGAGACTCATCTTTCAGGATCAGTGGCTAGTTCATCACCTTCCCTAGCTATGCGCCCAACGGGGCAGGATTGACTAGAACGACAAAGGGGAGTGAAGCAGTAGATACATGTATATCCTTAACCCTCTAGAGAATAGTATGTGTGATAAGATGAGTATATCTTAAGTGTTATGTTCAGATAGTATTGTGTTAATTGTGATTAGAAATCATGGTTAGTTAAAAGGGTAAGATTGGGGATAGGGAAAGTGTGAGCTTTAGGATATTATACGTGGAGACCTTAGAGGCGAGGCCATCTCGAGTAAAAGATTTATTGTTATGTTAACCTTTATCGGAGTGCATAAATACGTGGGATATATCTTGGTGATAGGTCCCTAAGTAGTGTGGAATGAAAGAGGGTAGTTGAGCTAAGAAGACCACTAGGTTTTCGTGACTTGATTGTGAGATTGTTCCGGATCAGGGGAACAAGAGTTTTGCGCGATAGCGGGTCGGGTTGAGGACCATTCGCGGGTCAACCCGCGGCCTGTAATGTGGTGGGGTCAATTCGAGATGGTCCCGCCAGGTGGTGGGGTCACGAGGGTGTTAGGCCCAAGTTTAGTTAACCAGCGTACGAGTTCGACCAGTAGTCGGGCTGATGGGGTCAGCCCATCTTGTCTTTTAGTCAAGACCGTTTACTCGGCAGAGGGTTATGCGAGATGTTATATCGGGAAGGTTGTAAGGCTGCACGAGGTGCCTACTTTCACCTTATGACAGCGATGGAGCCAGTTACGCTATTTCTTTTTCTGGAAGTGTTACCAGGCAGGGTTAGGAACTCAGGTGAGTCTCAGTATCGCATTCGCCCTCGGGACAGTGTTTGGATTTCAGGGGTAGCTATGAGGATTGTTGCCTCCTGTTGAGGGAGTGTTTATAGCTACCATTTCAGTATTCGGATGTGCCTTATGACGCCTTTCAGGGGCGGAAGTGTAAGTTATCGGTCGATTGGTTCGATGTTGGCAAGGTTCAGATAGTTGGTTCATACTTGTTTCAGCAGGATGTGGATAGGGTGAAGCTTATCCAGGAGAGGTTATTGACAGCTCAGAGTCAACAGAAATCGTGCGGATAATCGACGTCGACACTTGGAGTTCAGATTGACGGTCGGTCTTCTTGAAGGTACCACCCCGGAAGGGTGTGACGAGATTGGGAAAACAGGGGAAACTTAGTCCAAAGTACCTTTTGGGCATTTTCAGATCCTTTGAAGGATAGGCCAGGTTGCCTATAAGTTAGCCTTGCCGTCCGACGTGGGAGGCAGTGCGTCCGGTCTTTCGTGTTGCTATGTTCGGAAAAATATCGGAGATCCATCCAGAGTGTTCCCAGTTAATGATGACCAAGTTGGAGGTGGCAACCCAGATATGTTGGAAACTGAAGCAATAATAGAAATGTGGTAAGTTATAAAAAAGAGTTCGAGTGTACGAGGAGGGTACGACGAGTAAGGGAGTATATTTTAGACCTTGGGTGGGAGCTTTTGAAATGCTAGAGGTGATTCCTCGTGGGTTTGGATTAAGTATTGGCGCGTGTGTTGTTTTGTGGCCATATGTGGCATTGGCAACTTTTTTATGTTAAGAGGAACGTTATCGTTATCTGTCTTGAGAAGGAACATTCGGGACGAATGTTTCTAAGGAGGGGAGAATGTTATACCCCGTATTTCCAGAGTATGTACGTGAGGGCGTACGTACAAAAGTTTAGGCCTTAAGTTAGGCAAGGGACGAAAATTTTGTGCACAACCCCCGAAAAGAATTGTTTTCCGACGAAACGTTTTCCAAACTTTGCGAAGGGAAAATTACGGTTGCGACATTTATTATTTTTGCGGATTTTTCCGAGAGATGAAATATTTTGGACCAACGGGAGGGTGACATGTGTCACCCTCAAAGTGGACGGCAAAGGGCTTGTGTTGGCACATTTTTTGTGCTAAGACTTTGGTCAAGGTTAGGTAGGATATTTGTGTAGTAGTTGGATAAGGTACACATGGGTAAATCCTCACCCTCCACTTGCCCACCACTTGTCTTAATCTTGGCCATTGAATTCCCTATAAATACCCCCCTTGAGTTGAAGACTTCTTCATCCCTAAAACATTTTCTAAGTCTTAAAAATCCTCCCCCCCCTTCTTGTTGCTCTCGTCCAAGAGCACTCCTCCCTCTTGAGAAGGCCTTTGGCCGAAACATCCCCCCCCTCTTGAGAGTTGTTCTCGTAAAATACCCCCCCCCCCCCCCTTTGGTAGAAAAGTATTCTCCAAGTATTGTTACTATTCCAAAATATCTTGGCCCAAATACCTTGTAGTATTCCAAGGTTACCCCTATACTAAAAGCCCGAAATACTACTATACTTCCTTCACCACAAAACGAAACCCTAAGGAAAATCTTCACGCTTGGTTGAAGTATTAAGAAGAAGTTGCGTAGAACTTCTAAGGGTTGTTTGAGCGGTTGGAGCTCCTGCAGTAGGAGCTAAACGTTGCTCAGGATCGACATTAAAACTTGGATAATTTTGGGCTTACCGAGGTAAATACTCTTGTCCTTCTATTGTAATTGGAAATTACATACTGTAGTAGTATAGAAATGAATATAAGATTCATAGAAGGATATTACAGAAGAGAATTGAACTGAAATCACATCAGAAGAATATTAAAGAAGAAGATTGAACTGTACTTACATAGGACTGTATTTACAGTAGACTTGTGTAGTTTAACGGGTAGGGAAGTGCTGCCCGATTTTCCGTAAATAGAGAACCTACTGCTTAGAATATTCTACAGAGTAGTCTAGACATTGATAGACGTATATGGCCTTTATAGGTTGAAAGTTCTGCGAGTAGCATGTTCTACTTGAAAGGTGGACAAGGCTAGCCGGGTTATAGCCGTGGAGCGTTTTGCTAACTGTCGATAATCGTCGCGAGGTATGTGATTCTTCTTATCCTCTTGAGCATGATATTTTAAAAGAATATATATATAGTACGGTAGACGTACGTGTGTTAACTGAACGTGGTTTTACTGCGATGTCTTTTGACTTGAGTCTAAATAATAAGAATCTTGAAGTATTTCAAAAGAATTAAGAACCGTTTTTGAAAGAAGAGTAATACTTGGTTTTAAAAGCTTAAGAGTTATACTAGCTTTATGGGAAGTTAGGTATAACGACTTAAGAGAGATAAAAGGAACGGTTTACTTAATTGTTTATAAACGCCTTGCATTGATTTCGGAAATGAGAATAAGTATCGAACGAACCACTGCAGCGCTAATAAAGGGAAATGTATTGACTAATTAAGTATTATTAAAACCAGTAGAAACCTCCATCTGCATAGAAGCTAAGATGAGACAAAATGATATTACATTTCCTAGATCATGGCTGCTTTAATAAGATTGTTATAAACAAGAATAACCTACTCACATATAAGGCATATGTTTCTCAGATTGTTTTAAAAGAGAATTATATTATTAAGTGATATAAACTATGAACTACGAAACCTTTCGAAAATGAGAAACTTGAGCATTTGAAATTAGTCAAACTTGAACGTTTGGAAAATAATGTTGTTACTTGATTTTACAAAGGGAAGTGTTTTGGTTTACTTAAAAAGATAGTCACTCTATTTTTATACTACGGGTATTGTGTGACTTTTGTGAAAGAAACGGATCTTTTAAAGAGTTAATGTATGAAGTACTTTGGGGATAAAAACCCGAACTTGTTAACATAAGTAGAAAGTACCTTGTGTGAATAATTTGATTGTGTTGGTTTGTGATAGCCTTGTAATACTTTCTTGTTGATTTGATAAGTAAACATGTTTAGGATGCTACGTGTGTTAGTATCTTGTGATTGTCACGACCCGAACCTGGGCCCGTGACTGGTGTCTTACCCCGGGCACCCTAGTGATACAACATCAGAGTAATCAGCGGAACATAAACACATACATGAAACAAATGAAGTACAAAACAGTAATCTGAGGAAAACTTGCCTTTCGGCATATATATAAATAACAACTCTTACAAATGAACAGTTTAATCCTTTTACAAACCACGCCACAACGATTACTGCACTTAAAAATGATATGACAACAATGGCGGGACAGGACCCCGCCATACCCCTGAATGTAAATACCTACAACGACAGGGGACTATACCAAGATAAGCCTCCGGAGAAACGGAGCTTTCCCAAACGCCGAATCGTGACCCTAGAGCGAGGATCAACGATCGTGTACCTTTACTGCGGCATGAACGCAGCCCGAAGGAGGTCGATAACAAAAAGTATGTGAAATCAAAATACGTAAATGAAATCATAGTAGTCTATATAAAGCGGAGACATGTATGATAACCAAACTACGCTCACAACAAATAAGCGATCATATCAAGTCGTGGACTCACGCCTGGTCATCACTCCAATATAACAATGGGTCTCACGCCCACAACATCAATCATGCCCGGAATACCTTCCTCATCGCGGCGATCAATGATAGAAAAGCACCAAGGAATACATATGAACAACGTGTCCCACCGTGTCCAATTAAAATAAGACGGGTAAGTGCGAAGGCATAGCCGACTACTAACACCTACGGACTAACAAGGTCATAAGATGTATCATGATATCTGCCTAGACCGTCACATGATCAAAGCCGTCGCCGCCCGCAATATCAAATGTGCGCGTCTAGCCACGAACTCCCGCAGCCCGCATAGGCCGCCTCATAGGCCCGCGTGAGGTATAACCCCGCATCGAGGTAGCTACTCCCGGCATCGCCCCGACTCGCGATCCGCATGGCCACATAGACCGCGCATGACCATAAAGGCCGCACACTAACACGGAACTCTCGTAGCTCCGCATAGCCCCGTGACCCGCATGAGGTATTCTCGAATCATGGTCCTGCATCACCGAGTCTACCCCAGACGGAGGCGCAACCTCCGAAATAAGTCAAGGTGAGTGGTACAATACCAACATAACGGTGATAGTCAAACAACTTTAAGCATCGAGGAAAACCCCTTTACACTAACATCACAAGATACTAACACACATAGCATCCTAGCATGTTTACTTATCAATCAACAAGAAAGTATTTACAAGGCTATCACAAACCAACACAATCAAGTTATACACACAAGGTACTTTCTACTATATGTCAACAAGTTCGGGTTTTTATCCCCAAAGTACTTCATACATTAAATCTTTAAAAGATACGTTACTTTCACAAAAGTCACACAATACCCGTAGTTATGTGAAAATAGAGTGATTATCCTTTTAAGTAAAACAAAACACTTACCTTTGTAAAATCAAGTAACGACATTATTTTCCAAACGTCCAAGTTTGCCTAATTTCAAATGTTCACGTTTCTTATTTTAGAAAGGTTTCGTAGTTCATAGTCTTATTCATTTAAGAATATAATTCTTCTTTTAAACTATCTGAGAAACATAAGTCTTATATGTGAGTAGGATATTCTTGTTTATAACAATCTTATTACAGCAGCCATGATCTAGGAAATATCATTTTGTCTCATCTTAGTCTTCTATGCAGATGGAAGTTTCTACTGGTTTTAATAATACTTAATCTATTAAAACATTTCCTTTTATTAACGCTGCAGTGGTTTGTCGATACACATTCTGATTTCCGAAATCAGTAAACCATTCTTAAGCCGTTATACCTAACTTCCCATAAAGCTAGTATAACTCTTAAGTTTTCAAAAACCAAGTATTACTTCTTCTTTCAAAATGATTCAAAATCTTTTGAAATACTTCAAGTTCTTTATTAACACATAACAAGCCAGTTATAGTTCAAACCGTTACCTTTTTAAAACCACAAGTATCTTTTCACCAACATAAAGTCATATAACCAACTTCCCATAAAAGCCGTTATAACACTTTATGTTTTAAACCAATCAAATACATTTAGCACATGTACGTCTACCGTACTACATAGTTCACACATATCATGCTAGAAGAGATAGGAAGAGGTTCACATACCTCGCGACGAGTATCGACTAATAGCAAAACGCTCCAAGTACTTCAAACCGTCGGCTACTCCTTAGCCAGTAGATCGCGCCATACGTAGTACTTCAACCTATAAGGCCACAAGGCGCTTATTAACATTTAGATCCCTTCGTAGAACATTCTACAGAAAATTCGGCAGCACCTCCCCCGCAACAGCGTAAATCTCCTCCTTTATCGAGGCCGGCTATCAAGCCAACCAGGGGGGGGTTAACACGTCTAACCGGTCGTGTACAATTCTACTATATAGTAATGCTACACAAGTCTACTGTAATACAGTCCTATGTAATTACAGTTCAGTTCTCTTCTTTAAATTCAGGCTTAAGTCAAAAGACATTGCCGCACAACTATGTTCAATTCTATATATAGTATACTTTAACTATATATTCCAACAACATGTAATTTCCAATTACAATAGAAGGTCAAGATATTTACCTCGATAAGCCCAAAATTATCCGAGTTATAATGTCGATCCTGAGCAAGGTTTAGCTCCTACTCCGTGCGCTCCGACCCGCTCCAAACAACCCTTAGAAGTTCTAACCAACTTCTACTTAAATACTTCAACCAACAATGAAGATTTCCTTAGGGTTTCGGTTTGAGACTAAAAGAACAAAAGGTAGTATTTTCGGGCTCTACGTATAGAGGTAATTTTTGGAATACAACAAGATAAAGGCTAAGGTATTTTGGGCATTATAACAATACTTGGAGAAGTATTTCTACCAAGAGGGGGGGGTATTATACGAAAGCAACTAGGCTAGGGGGGGGGTACCCCACGGCTAGCACCCCAAAGGGGGGAGGGGGAGGCTCACGGCCACAAAGGCCACTCAAAGGGGGAGGGGTTTCTCGGCCAAGGGCCTTTACTAGGGAGGGGGGGCTCTTGGACGAGAGTCAAACAAGAGGAGAGGGGAAGGATTTCAAGACTTAGAACACATTTGGATGATGAAGTCTTCAACAAAGGGAGGGGTATTTATAGGGAAGCCAAGGGCCAACCAATGGACAAGATCAAGCCATGTGTTAGGCAAGTGTAAGGCCAAGATCAAGCCAAGTGCACCCTATCCCTACTCCACAAAACATGGCACAAAACAAGGCACAAAACAAGGCACAAAACAAGGCCAAGAAAGCTAGCCAAAACGTCCCACTTTCGGCCAAGCAAACCGCCAACTTGAGGGTGACAAGTGTCGCCCTCTCGTTGGTCCAAAATATTCCGTCTCTCGGAAAAATCCGCAAAAATTAGAAATGACATAGCCGTATTTTACCCTACGAAAGTGGAAACGCTTTCGAAAAACGACTCTAAACGGGTGTTGTGCACAAATAATTTCGCCAAGCCACTTTTAAAAGTTTCAAATTTCTACGTACGTCCCTTACGTACATACTCTGGAAATACGGGGTATAACATTCTCCCCTCCTTAGAAACATTCGTCCCGAATGTTCCTTCTAAGTCTCAAAAAAACAAACGCGCGCCAGTATAGCCTTCACTGTTATACTTACGAAAACAATCCTGCCACGCATGGCTACAGAAACACCCTATGCAAAATACCTCCATCCAAGTCCACGAGGAACACCTCTAACATAACCACAAACACCCCTCTCCGGGGTCTAAAATATACTTCCTTCGCACCTTCTCCTTACAAAAGAAATGATCATAACTATGCTCGCCATACATGCTCGCTTCTTCCTTTTCTCGTCGTGATACCATTTTTTTCACTTTGCCGCGAGTCTCACTCCGGAGACCCAACAAATGGTACCGGGCTGCTTGCAATCCCCGAGGTCGTCAGACACTAACTTTTACCACATTTAAATCTCGCTTTCCAAAACTCGGGGTTATCATCTTCAACTTGGTCATCATTAGCTGGGAATACTCTGGATGGATCTCCGATTTCCTTCTCGAACATAGCACGAACGGCTGGACGCACTGCCTCCTAAGTCGGACGGCAAATGCTAACATATAGGCAACCTGGCCTATTCTTCACATGAACTCAAAGGCCCAAAGTAACTCGGGCTAAGTTCCTCAGATTCCAAAACTCGTCACACCCAACCCGGTGGTACTTTCAAGACCGACCGTCAACTCGAACTCTAAGCGTCGTCGCCGATTATCCGCACGATTTCTCCGAGCCGCGCGAACTTCTTCTAGACAAGCTTCACTATCCACATCCTGAACACGCTGAACCAATCGTCGAACCTAGCCAACATCGAACCACTCGACCGGCAACTTACACATCCGCCCCCACAAGGCTTTATAAGGCGACATCCGAACACTGAAATGGTAGCTTAAACACTCCCTCCACAGGAGACAACAATCCCCACAACTACCCCTGAAATCCAAACACTGGCCCGAGGGCGAATGCGATTCTGAGACTCACCTGAGTTCTTAACCCTGCCTGGTAAAACTTTCAGAAACAAAACAGCCGTACTCTGGGCTCCACTGTCTGCCATAAGGTGAAGGGAGGCACCCCGTGCAGCCTTACAACCTTTCTGAAATAACAACACTGCTGAGCACTCGGTCTTTGCTAGAAGACAAGACGGCTGACCTCCTCGCCCGACCATCGGTCGAATCGTCCACGAATCCAGACGGTTAATTAAAATCGGGCCTAACACCCTCGTGACCCTACCACAAGGCGGGACCACCACAAACTGACCCCACCACCAAACATGCCTCGGGTTGACCCGCAACGTGGCCTCAACCCGACCCGGCAACGCGCAAAACGCCAGCTCCCCGATCCGGAACAATTTCACAAATCACGTTACGAAAACCTAGCGGTCTTCCTAGCTCGACTACCCTCTTTCAAATCACGCTACTCAGGGACTTATCCCACAACATAGCTCACGTGCACTATGCACTCCGATAAGGATCAAACATAACACTACACCTATACTTGAGATGGCCTTACCTCTAAGGTCTCTACGTATAAAGCTCTAAGGCTCACACTTTCTCTATCCCCCAAATCTTACTCGGTTAACCCACCATGATTTCTAATCACAACTAACACACCGCTATCGAACATAGCACTTAAGGTATACTCACCTTAACACACATGCATCTCTAGAGGTTAAGGATATATCTATATCTATCGCTTCACTCCTTAGTCGTTTCTAATCAAACTCGCCCGTAGGCGCATAAGGAAGATAACAAACTACCCACCGATCTGAAGGCTAAGTCCTTCCGCAAGGACACTCTTTCGACATCGCACGACGGTCATAGTACAACAAGTACCAACTAAAAGACGACATTCCCCGAGATGGCGCCTGCCACACTGTGAACACTGAGAAAATCAATCCGGATGGCCGAGCCTTCGTGTATCGTGAACCTAAGCTCGAGCTCACCAACTCCGCATACCCCGAACGCCCCGAACCCCGCGGAGGACCTTTTCGCATCGTGGATGCGCATAATCTAATCTGGTGAGGCGACTCGCCAAAAGTTACCAAAGGACCTTACCGCTCGCCTTCTTCTCGTCGCCCTTCAACCCGTCGATCTCTACGTTTCTCGACTGCGCATAAGCCCGCATACGTGCCATGCTCGCTTCAATCAAGAACTTACTTTTGCACAACCTTCGTTGATATTCATCAAGACTCGCGTACATCGGTATACTCTCGTAGTCAAATCCATAGTTAGTAAATGGTCGCCTTGAAATCTATATTCTCTGTTCTGGCCGTGAACCGGCGTTCAAATATCATGGCCGCAGAGGGAATCGCCGCCGCTGCTAACTCTGCCGGGCTAGTGGCGCCGCAAAATTCCCGAATGAAGCACCACCCAAGGTGGTAATGGGCCTGTGCCCACGTAACCTCTGCATTTACTCGCAGCCTCCTCGATCGCGCCTTGCCTCCCGGGCCCGGTTGCCTACGCGGAGGCATAGCGGTAAGTGGAAAGAAATACGTTAGAGGTTCAACTTACAACAATTTCTAAGGCACGATCTCGTGAGTGAGAAGAAATAGAAACCAATCCTAAATATCCTATAGCCTCACGATTATTGGTGTGGTGCACAACACACCGATAATCAAGACTTCATCGATACGGCTCAGTAGACACTTTCCGAGGATTAATCGCTCGATACCACTTTTGTCACGACCAACCTGGCCCGTGATCGTGCCTTACCCCGCACCCTAGTGATACAACATCGAGTAATCACGAACATAAACACATACATGAAACAAATGAAGTACAAAATGAACTGAGGGAAAACTTGCCTTTCGGCATATATATAAATAACAACTCTTACAAATGAACAGTTTAATCTTTTTACAAACCCCGCCACAACAAGATTACATGCACTTAAGAAATGATATGACAACAATGGCGGGACGGGGCCGCCATACCACGAATGTAAATACCTACAACGAGGGACTATACCAAGATAAGCCTCCGAGAAACGGAGCTTTCCCAAATGCCGAATCGTGACCCTAAGAGCGAGGATCAACGATCGTGTACCTTTACTCGCGCATGAACGCAGCCGGGCGAGGTCGATAATGTACCGAGTATGTGAAATCGAAAATATCGTAAATGAAATCATAGTAGTCTATATAAAGGCGAGACATGTATGATAACCAAACTACGATTCACAACAAATAAGCGAATATATCAAGTCGTGACTCACGCCGAAGTCAACACTACAATATAACAATGGGTATCACGCCCACAACATCAATCATGCCCGGAATACCTTCCTCACCGCTTATCAATGATAGAAAAGCACCAAGGAATACATATGAACAAATGTGTCCCACCTGTGTCCAATTAAAACAGTACGGGGTAAGTACGAAGGCATAGCCGACTACTAACACCCACAGTACTAACAAGGTCATAAGATGTATCATGATATCTGTCTAGACCGTCACATGATCAAAGCTGGTCGCTCGCCCGCAATATCAAATGTGCGCGTCTAGCCCTGGAACTCCCCGCAGCTCCGCATAGGCCAGTCTCATAGGCCCGCATGAGGTATAACCCCGCATCGAGGGTAGCTACTCCCCGGCATCGTCCTGGACTCGCAGTCCTCATGGCCACATAGACCGCATGACCATAAAGGCCGCACACTAACCTGGAACTCTCGTAGCTCCGCATAGGCCCCCAGGACCCGCATGAGGTATTCTCGAATCATGGTCCCGCATCGCTGAAGTCTACCCCAGACGGAGGGCGCAACCTCTGGAAATAAGTCAAGGTGAGTGGTACAATACCAACATAACGGCTGATAGTCAAACAACTTTAAGCACAGTCGAGGGGAAAACCCCTTTACACTAACATCACAAGATACTAACACACATAGCATCCTAGCATGTTTACTTATCAATCAACAAGAAAGTATTTACAAGGCTATCACAAACCAACACAATCAAGTTATACACACAAGGTACTTTCTACTATATGTCAACAAGTTCGGGTTTTTATCCCCAAAGTACTTCATACATTAAATCTTTAAAAGATACGTTACTTTCACAAAAGTCACACAATACCCGTAGTTATGTGAAAATAGAGTGATTATCCTTTTAAGTAAAACAAAACACTTACCTTTGTAAAATCAAGTAACGACATTATTTTCCAAACGTCCAAGTTTGCCTAATTTCAAATGTTCACGTTTCTTATTTTAGAAAGGTTTCGTAGTTCATAGTCTTATTCATTTAAGAATATAATTCTTCTTTTAAACTATCTGAGAAACATAAGTCTTATATGTGAGTAGGATATTCTTGTTTATAACAATCTTATTACAGCAGCCATGATCTAGGAAATATCATTTTGTCTCATCTTAGTCTTCTATGCAGATGGAAGTTTCTACTGGTTTTAATAATACTTAATCTATTAAAACATTTCCTTTTATTAACGCTGCAGTGGTTTGTCGATACACATTCTGATTTCCGAAATCAGTAAACCATTCTTAAGCCGTTATACCTAACTTCCCATAAAGCTAGTATAACTCTTAAGTTTTCAAAAACCAAGTATTACTTCTTCTTTCAAAATGATTCAAAATCTTTTGAAATACTTCAAGTTCTTTATTAACACATAACAAGCCAGTTATAGTTCAAACCAGTTACCTTTTAAAAACCACAAAGTATCTTTCTTACCAACATAAGCTGTTATAACCAACTTCCCATAAAAGCCGTTATAACACTTTATGTTTTAAACCAATCAAATACATTTAGCACATGTACGTCTCACCGACTACATAGTTCACACATATCATGCTAGAAGAGATAGGAAGAGGTTCACATACCGCGATTTGAGTATCGACTAATAGCAAAACGCTCCAAGTACTTCAAACTGTCGGCTACTCCTTAGCCAGTAGATCGCGCCATACGTAGTACTTCAACCTATAAGGCCACAAGGCGCTTATTAACATTTAGATCCCTTCGTAGAACATTCTACAGAAAATTCGGCAGCACCTCCCCAACAATGCAGAAATCTCCTCCTTTATCGAGGCCGCTATCAAGCCAACCAGGGGTTAACACGCCTAACCTGGCCGTACAATTCTACTATATAGTAATGCTACACAAGTCTCATCAGAATACACCTATGTAATTCTGATTCAGCTTCTCTTCTTTAAATTCAGGCTTAAGTCAAAAGACATTGCCGCACAACTATGTTCAATTCTATATATAGTATACTTTAACTATATATTCCAACAACATGTAATTTCCAATTACAATAGAAGGTCAAGATATTTACCTCGATAAGCCCAAAATTATCCGAGTTATAATGTCGATCCTGAGCAAGGTTTAGCTCCTACTCCGTGCGCTCCGACCCGCTCCAAACAACCCTTAGAAGTTCTAACCAACTTCTACTTAAATACTTCAACCAACAATGAAGATTTCCTTAGGGTTTCGGTTTGAGACTAAAAGAACAAAAGGTAGTATTTTCGGGCTCTACGTATAGAGGTAATTTTTGGAATACAACAAGATAAAGGCTAAGGTATTTTGGGCATTATAACAATACTTGGAGAAGTATTTCTACCAAGAGGGTATTATAAAAGCAACTAGGCAGTGGGGTACCCCACGCTAGCACCCCAAAGGGGAGGAGGCTCACACCACAAAGGCCACTCAAAGGGAGGGGTTTCTGCCAGGGCCTTTACTAGGAGGGGGCTCTTGGACGAGAGTCAAACAAGAGGAGAGGAAGGATTTCAAGACTTAGAACACATTTGGATGATGAAGTCTTCAACAAAGGGAGGGGTATTTATAGGGAAGCCAAGGGCCAACCAATGGACAAGATCAAGCCATGTGTTAGGCAAGTGTAAGGCCAAGATCAAGCCAAGTGCACCCTATCCCTACTCCACAAAACATGGCACAAAACAAGGCACAAAACAAGGCACAAAACAAGGCCAAGAAAGCTAGCCAAAACGTCCCACTTTCGGCCAAGCAAACCGCCAACTTGAGGGTGACAAGTGTCGCCCTCTCGTTGGTCCAAAATATTCCGCCTCGGAAAAATCCGCAAAATTAGAAATGACATAGCCGTATTTTACCCTACGAAAGTTGGAAACGTTTCGTCAACGACTCTAAACGGGTGTTGTGAACAAATAATTTCGGCCAAGCCACTTTTAAAAGTTTCAAATTTCTACGTACGTCCCTTACGTACATACTCTGGAAATACGGGGTATAACAGTGATGTTTGTGTAAAGGGGTTTCCCTTGATTGTGCTTATGTTGTTTAACGATAAGTCGTTATGATAGTATTGTACCACTCACCTCTTGACATGATACCGGGGTTAAACGCCTCCGTCGCGGGTATACCTCGAGCGATGCAGGACTATGATTCGAGAATACCTCATGCGGGTCTAGGGGACCTATGCGGAGCTACGAGAGTTTCAGGTTAGTGTGCGGTCTATATGGCCATGCGGTCTATGCGCTACGCGATCGCGAGTCCGTGGCGATGTCGGGAGTAGCTACCCGACGCGGGAATACCTCACGCGCCTATGTGGCCTATGCGGAGCTGCGGGAAGTTCCAGGATTAGACGCGCACATTTGATACTGCGGGCGAGTGGCCAGCTTCGATCATGTGGCGGTCTAAGACAAACCTCGTGATACAGTTTATGACTTGGTTGGTATTGTGGGTTTTAGTAGTCGGCTATGCCTTCGTACTTACCCCGTACGGTTTTATTATGACACAGGTGGGACCTGGTGTTCATGTGTATTCCTTGGTGCTTTTATATCATAGATCGGCGGTGAGGAAGGTATTCCACGGGCATGATTGATGTTGTGGGCGTGAGACCCATAGTTATATTTGAGTGATGACTTTGAGGGCGTGAGTCCCTGACTTGACATGACTGCTTATTTAGTGTGAACTGTAGTTTGGTTATCATATATGTCTCCTGCTTTATATAGACTACTATGATTTCATTTACGATTTTCGCCACATACTTGGTACTGTTGTATCGACCTCCTTCGGGGCCGCGTTCATGCCGCAGTAGAGGTACACCGATTGTTGATCCTCGCCATGTGGTCACGCTCATGCTTGAAAGCTCCGTTTCTCCGGAGGCTTATCTTGGGTATAGTCCCCTGTCATTGTAGGTACTTACATTCAGGGGTATGGCGGGGCCCTGTCCCGCCATTATTATTATATCATTCTTAGAGGTCTGTAGTACTGTTGTGGGCAGAGTTTGAAAAAGGGATGTAACTGTTCGGGTTCAAGTTATATATAAGCCGAAAGGCAAATTTTACTCAGATAAACTGTTTCTCATTCATATTATTTTATGTCTTGTTTTATATTCCGCTGATTTCTCTGATGTATGTCTACTTGGGTGCCCGGGGTAAGGCACCAGTCACGGGCCCGGGTTCGGGTCGTGACATTGACTTGGCAAATTTTACGGCACAAATGAGAATAAGTATCGAACAAGCCATTGCAGCGTTAATAAAGGAAAATGTAATGACAATTGATTATATTAGAATGAGTAGAATTCTCCATCTGCATAGAAACTAAGATAAGACAAAATTGTATTATATTTTCTAGATCATGACTACTTGAATAAGATCGTTATAAATAAGTATAACTTATTCACAACGCATCAAAGTATATGTTACTTAATTTAAAAGAGTTTACGTATGAAGTTTTTTTTTAAGACTTTGAACCTTGAATTCTTAAAAGGTTAAGAAACTTTATTTTTCAAGTTATGGGACTTGATTTCTAAAGGAAGAAATGACTTGATTTAAATGTATAGAATACATGATTTGGAAAGCATGGATTTCTTGATATTCTAAAAATAAGAGATTTTAAATTCTAAGTTAAGAAACTTGATTTCTAAGGTTAAGAGACTTGAAGTATTTTAAAAGTTACGTAACTTGATTTGAAAGTATAAGTCTCTTGGTTATAAAAAGAATGAATTAGTCTAAGGCATAAAGTTAGTATAACGGCTTTATGGGAAGTTGGTTATAATAACTTTATGGAAGATTAAGAGAATGGTTTTCTCTAGTAATATAAACAAAGAATGACTTGAAATAAAGAAGGTCAAATTGTTTTAAAGGTACCAATTGCTTAAGGTTTTTAAGAAAGAAGTCACTTGATTTAGAAGCCGGTAAATGTATTTCTAAAAGGTGTTGTGACTTGTCTTGAAAAGTAGATATGACTTGATACTACGGTTGTTAGTATCTCGGAAGTTTTATTTGAAAAAGAGTCATTTTTAAAAAGGAGTAGAGGTACGTCGTACGTTGGGTTAAATTCCCGAATTTTATATGACCTTATCGCGTCCCAGAAATGGGCCGGGCAGTATACCTTTATGGGCAGACTATATGACATTATAGCGTCCCAGGAATGGGCCGGGCAGTATACCTTTATGGGCAGACTATATGACATTATCGCGTCCCAGGAATGGGCCGAGCAGTATACCTTTATGGGCAGACTATATGACATTATCGCGTCCCAGGAATGGGCCGGCAAGATACCTTTATGGGCGTACTATATGACATTATCGCGTCGTGAATGGGCCGAAAGATACCTTTATGGGCGGACTATATGACATTATCGCGTCCCAGAATGGGTCGGGCGGATACCTTTACGGGCGCACTATATGACATTATCGCGCCCCAGAATGGGCCGCAATATACCTTTATGGGCGCACTATATGACATTATCGCGTCCCAGAAATGGGCCGGGAAGTATACCTTTATGGGCAGACTATATGACATTATCGCGTCCCAGGAATGGGCCGGGCAGTATACCTTTATGGGCAGACTATATGACATTATCGCTTCCCAGGAATGGGCCGGGCAGTATACCTTTATGGGCAGAATATGTGACTTTATCGCGTCCCAGATTGGGCCGGGCAGTATAGGCTGTTACACCCCGTATTTCCGACAGTTGAGATAAGAACGTATGTAAGAAATTGGGAATTGAATTTTAGAAAGAATGAAAAATTCTGAAAATTTCTCCGAACCTTGTAAAGGAAAAGGGTTTATTAGTTGAATTTAATTCTCGAATTCGGCATTTGGGACTTTTAGAATTTATCGGAATTTTGGAATTTAATTTCAAAATTTGGTCATGTGGGACCACTCGAGAAATTTTGTATGTGTTGGGGAGTTTGGGAAGGCAAAACGCAGAACAAAAAAATACCAAAACGTGTATGAACAATGAAAACCCGTCCATGAACAGTGTTCGGAAAAATGCCATTTCCGGCCAAACCAGGAATCCGCCGGGGGCGAGACATGTATCAAAAGCTTCGTCCCGTCGAGCCCGTCAAATCCATACCAACCGCCACCGTCGATTCTCCTGGAATCGCCAGCAATTTCAGATCGGTTTCGCCATCGCTCATCCATCTTCCCCGTTCGGTTTTTCTGATTTTCCGGCCAACTGAGGTACAATCGACGGGAGTGGAGTATACCATCAGAACCACCATCTCCTTGCCGTCATTTCCATGTAAACCAGGACCCTCGATTCTTGCTCAAACTTGTCGTCGACCAGATCGATCTTCGCCGAAACCCTAGGTCGTCGACGAGCATTTTTCCGGCCACCACAGGTAGAGTCGACGGTCGTGGCTAGTGTAGAAACATTCAGGGTGGAAAGGTCGACATTTTGGCACCATCCACGGCCTCCAATTCAACCCAGATCGTCGGGTCGACCAAATCATTTTTTCCGATCGGAAGTTGGAAAATTCCGATCGATTCCGGTACAGTTGAGGGCTAAGGAGTATACCGTTGTGTTCATATTGATCTTAGCTACGTTTTGCAACCAATCCCGAGCCTCAATTCTCAGTATTTCGGAATCCGCCATTGACGCCGCCTTGAGCTCGCCGGCGGCGGCGGTGCCGCCGCAGGACCACAAGCAGACCTCCAAAAATTGATTTTCCTCCATTAATTCATCCACGCAATAACAATTCGATGAATTCACTTCCAACGGATCAAAAATGGAATTTTCCGACGAACAATTCCGGCGACGGGTAGCGGCGCAGTGGGAATTCTGCCACCAATGGCGGTAGTTCAGGCTGCTTAACCACACAGAAATATTCCACAGTACTCTCAGGCAGTCCGGACAACAATTTCCAATCACCGGCGTTGTCTACTTAGCGTGTGGATTAGCCGAAGAGGTATGTGAACTTCTTACTTCTTTTGACATGATTTTGATAAGTCTAGAGGACTGGAATTATTTTGGTAAGTCTAGGTGACTTGAATTATGTGATAAGTCTAGGTGACTTGAATTATGTGATAAGTCTATGTGACTTGATTCTTGGAAGTAAGTAAATTGATTTTCAAGGTTATGCGGCTTGTTTTATCTAAATAATTATGAGACTTTATTTTCAAGTTATGGGACTTGATTTTGAAAGTTGGTGTAATTTGGTTATATGAAGTATAAGTGAATTGATTTTGAAGTACATGATACCTGATTTTGAAAGTATATAATGCTTTGCTTTAAAAGTATAGAATACTTGAGTTGGAAAGTAAGGATTTCTGATTTGCAAAGTATAGATTACCTGATTTGAAAAGTATAGATAATTGATTTGAAAAGTATAGAATACTTGATTTGGAAAATATTGGTTCTTGAACTATTCTAAAGTTAAGAAACTTTATATTCTAAGTTAAGAAACTTGAAGTATTTTGAAAGTTATGTAATTCGATTGAAAGTATAAGTCTCTTGGTTATAAAAGGAATGAATTTGTCTAAGACATAAAGGGTTATAACTGCTTTATGGGAAGTTGGTTATAACAACTTTATGGAAGATTTAAAAGAATGGTTTTCTTCAGTAATGTAAGCAAAGAAATGATTTGAAATAAAGAAGGGCAAATTGTTTTAAAGGTACCAATTGCTTAGGGTTTTAAAGAAAGAAGTCACTTGATTTAGAAGCCGGTAAATGTATTTCTAAAAGGTATTGTGACTTGTCTTGAAAAGTAGATATGACTTGATACTACGGTTGTTAGTATCTTGGAAGTATTATTTGAAAAAGAGTCATTTTTAAAAGGAGTAGAGGTACGTAGCACGTTGGGTTAAATTCCCGGATTTTATGTGACCTTACCGCGTCCCAGGATTGGGCCGGGCAGTATACCTTTATGGGCAGACTATATGACTTTACCGCGTCCCGTGTTGGGCGGCAAGATACCTTTATGGGCGACTATATGACTTTACCGCGTCGAGTTGGGCGGGCAAGATACCTTATGGGCGACTATATGACTTTACCGCGTCGTGATTGGGCGGGCGATACCTTTATGTGCGAACTATATGACTTTACGCGTCGTGATTGGGCGGCAAAGATACCTTTATGGGCAGACTATATGACTTTACCGCGTCCCAGGATTGGGCCGGGCAGTATACCTTTATGGGAAGACTATGTGACCTTACCGCGTCCCAGGATTGGGTCGGGCAGTATACCTTTATGGGCAGACTATGTGACCTTACCGCGTCGTGATTGGGTCGGGCGATACCTTATGGACGACTATGTGACTTTACCGCGTCGAGATCGGGCCGAAGTATACCTTTATGGGCGCACTATATGACTTTACCGCTTCCCGTGATCGGGCGGTCGATAACTTTATGGGCGACTATGTGACCTTACCGCGTCGTGATCGGGTCGGGCAAGATACCTTATGGACAGACTATGTGACCTTACGCGTCCCGTGATCGGGCCGCAAAGATACCTTTATGGGCGGACTATGTGACCTTACCGCGTCCAAGATTGGGTCGGGCAAGATACCTTATGGGCGGTATGTGACCTTACCGCCCCGTGATCGGGCGGGCAAGATACTTATAGGCGCACTATGTGACTTTATCGCGTCCCAGATTGGGCCGGGCAGTATAGGCGTCCCTCCATAAAGGGTCGGTTTATGTTATGCAAGGTAAGTAAGTTATATGGTAATGAACTTGACGATTTTTCCTAAGTATGTACGTAAGAAAGTGACTATAACTTTTATTGAAAAATGGGAAAAGATAATAAGGTACAGTTAAGTTCACGGGATGGTAATGACACGGTAGGATCTGGTATGTACCCGTTTTATACTTGCCCCTGTCATTCTTTTGTACAGTTATGATTTGTTTATCGTACCTTATTTTCCGCTCCATATTCGGTTTTGATGTCTCGGCCGAAGTGCGTTCATGTCCGTAGGTTTAGGTACACAGTTGTGGATCCACGAGCTTAGGATCCTGGTTCAGCATATTGAGATGACTCCAATGTTCCGGAGTTGTCATGGCTATGTATATTCAGGGGTACGACGGGGCCTTGTCCCGTCATAGTATTTGTTCAAATCTTAGAGGTATGTATTCATCTGTGGGATGGACTGGCTAGAGTTGTTTTTACATTGTTAAACAGTGTAGACCCTTTCGGGTAATTTTTATGTTATGGCAGCCTTATCGGCTTGGCCTTGTTTTTTAAAAAAAAAGTGTTATTTATCTTCCGCAGTTTATTATGTTGTATGATTAGAAGGGTGCCCAGGTAGGACACCAGTCGCGGCCCGGGGTCGGGTCGTGACATAGGCGTCCCTCCATAAAGGGCCGGATTATGTTATGTAAGGTAAGTAAGTTATATGGTAATGAACTTGATGATTTTTCTAAGTATGTACGTAAGAAAGTGACTATAACTTTTATTGAAAAATGGGAAAAGATAATAAGGTACGATTAAGTTCACGAGATGGTAATGACATGGTAGGTTCAGGTATTTACCCTTTTTATACTTACCTCTGTCATGCTTTTATATAGATATGATTTGTTTACTGTACCTTATTTCCGTTCCATATTAAATTTTTGTTGTCGACCCCTTCTGGGCTGCGTTCATGTCCGCAGGTATTAGGTACACAGGTTGGTGATCCTTGCTCTTAGGATCTCGGTTCAGTTTTTGGGAAAAA
Source organism: Przewalskia tangutica (assembly GCA_029844215.1). Taxonomy (NCBI): domain Eukaryota; kingdom Viridiplantae; phylum Streptophyta; class Magnoliopsida; order Solanales; family Solanaceae; genus Przewalskia; species Przewalskia tangutica. The sequence continues at coordinate 56,370,096 of CM056722.1, read as the reverse complement.
GCTCCATTTACTCCGGAGGCTTATCTCTTGTACGGCTTCGAGGTTGTAGATTCATGTATATTCGTGGTATGGCGGGGCTGTCCATCATTGTTATGTTAAAACTCTTAGAGGTCTGTAGTCACATATTGTGGGTCAGTTTGTAAAGGAAATGAGGCAACTGCTTCAGTTGTATATATATGTCCAGGAAGGTAGCCCTATCGGCTAACCTGTTATTTTATTTCTGTTGTTTTATTTTTTTAGTTTCATGTATGTTCCGCTGATTATCTCTGATGTATACCTGTAAGGGTGCCCAGGTTGGGCACCGATGTGAGCCCGGGTGTCGTGACAAAAGTGGTATCGAGCGATTAGTCCTCGGAAAGTGTCTACAGACCGTGTCTAGTAGAGTCTTGATTATCGGTGTGTTGTGCACCACATCTATAATCAGGAGGCTGTAGGACATTTAGGATTGGTTTCCATTCTTCTCTCTTTGAGATCGTGCAGTAGAGCTGTCCTAGTAGGTTGAATCCTCTCTGACCTATTCTTATGTAACAGTTATGCCTCCACGGAAGGCGACCAGGGCCCAGAAGGGCAAGGCAGCAGGAGCTGCTAGTGGTACGCAGAGGGTTACGAGACTCGGGCACGCACTATGCCCGAGGTAGTAGGTGGATCGGCGAGTTCACCACGCCGGCGATATTAGAGGCCGAGCGGCGGTAGCTCCAGAGGTTCCTGCACCGAGCCTCGATTCCGCAGCCGAAGCGAGTTTAGAGATTATGGAGAGCAGATTAGGTTATTGACCAGCATAGTAGCAGGGCAGCGCCGACAGGAGCAGGTAGCTAACCCTAGAGCCGACAGTTTGCGGATTCGGGATTTTTTGGGTTGTCATCCACCCGAGTTCTATGGTTCGAGGTCTGAGGAGGATCCGCAGGAGTTTATTCGGCAGTTACAGCGGACTATGCAGGTGCTTAGGGCCTCGGAGATAGAGTCAGTTATGCTAGCCTCTTACCGGTTACGCGATATTGCGTTGAACTGGTTTGAGTCATGTGGTGTCGAGAGGTGAGGTGCTCTTCCGGTATTTGGGAGGAGTTCACGAGGCCTTTCTTGATCACTTTTGCCTCCCGAAATGAGAGAGCTGTGTTGATAGGTTCTTGTCATTGAGGCGAATGGGAGGACCATCGAAGTACAACACGAGTTTGACTCGTTGGCCATGTATGCGCATACTATGGTGGCTGACATGGCGGACAGAGTTCACCGCTATGTGATGGGGCTAGACCGTTATATGATTCTTGCGTATGCAGGAGTGGCCCTTCACCGTGTATGGATATTGCGGAGATGCGAGCTTATGCACGAGGATCGAAAGCGAGAGAGAGGACCGGCGGACATAGTCCGGCCAAGAGAGGCCATGACGGCGGGTTTGAGGTAACTTTCGGCGGGCGGCCTCAAGCGAACTAGGTCTACATTGCAGCCAACACCGAGTGCTCCTCCACAGTTTTCCGACGGGGGGTTTTACAACCCCGGGAATGCAGGGGCCGGTCAGATCTCTAGAGCTTCGTGGTCTCGAGGAGATGGGGTTCGGTCGATCGAGGCCACCTTTGCCTCAATGCTCCCAGTGTGGTAGGTTCCATTCTGGGGTATGTCGCGCCGGTACGAGTGCTTGTTTTTCTTGTGGTCGTCTAGGCCATATGTTAAGAGAGTGTCCTTATAGAGGGGGTCCTGGTGGGACAACACAATCTCTTGGATCGATTGCGGGTTCTTCGCCTTGATAGCTAGGCAGATGTTCATGCCGAAGCGGCGTGGCAGAGGTCGTGGTGGAAGTTCCCAGTTTTAGCGGTCCTTTTAACCGCCTATATGATTTCAGGTATGTCTTTGACCCTTTAGAAACTTGTATGCATGATAAAGTTGTTATATGTTTAAGTGTCATGAACAGATTATATTGAGACTATGTATATGCTAGAAGGGGTTGGAAGTACGAAAAGATAATCCCTTTTGGGCTTATGATGGACGGATATGCGTGTGCGAGGTATTAGGGCCATAAGTGGCATAATTAAGTTTCATTAAGTGTAGTTTTATGAGATTATGCCGAGAAATGATAGAGTGAGCTCTGAAAGAACATTCGAGGACGAATGTTTCTAAGGGGGAAGAATGTTACACCCCGTAATTTAAGGACCTGTTTTAAGAACGTACGTAAGAATCCAAATGTTAAGATTTGAGACTAGTAAAAATTTATCGGAATTATGAAATTGTCGGAAAACGAAATATTGTGACGAATGGGAGGGCGACACGTGTCACCCCCTTAAGTGAGCTTGGACGAAAATCAACATGGGTATAATGGTCATTTGACCATTTTTAAGATGACAAGTCTTGCAAGTAGTAGAGCTTGATAATATTGACTTGGTCAATGGGACCACTTAGCTTGATATTTAAAAGAGTTGCATCCAAACCACACATGTGTATTAATGTTAGCCCTTCATGTTGCTATATAAGGATACTAGTAGTGAGACAAACTTTCTATACTTAGAAAAATTTCAAGAAATTGGATGAAAAGCACAAGGTGCTCTCGGGTTCACCTCCAAGAAAAGAGAATTTTTTTTGTTAGTTGTCCATTAAGCTCCACACTTTAAACCAAGGTTCATGAGGGTATTGTAAGGGTATCTCAATAGAAAGATCCCGGAAAAATATCATTTTCGTATTAGTCGCAAGGTGAAAACCTAGTTACTTTCCTAGGTTTGGATTGGAAATTAAAGGAAAGTTGTTGGTGATCTTCTAATGGCTTCAAGTGGCGGATTGGAGTGTCAAGAAGAGGCTCTAAGTTGCTAGGGAGAGACTTCGGATTTGAAGATGGACTAAGGCTCGTTGAGGTAACAATCTTGTTCTCTTAAAGTGTTACAAGATTATATATTGTTGTTAGCCTTACATTTTACTAGCATGAAGTATATGTGTTGAATATTTATAAGTGATATGGATGGTTGTAGCCTAAAATACGAAATGACATATAAGCCTTTTGAAGTTGAATTACAATTTGGTCGTTATTTAGAATCGTCGCATGTTACTTACTTGGAGATTGTAGTAGTTATAATCGATTGCGACTTGATATCATGTTATGCTAACAATTTGGATTGAAAAGGAAATTGGATAAGAATTGGTGTTGTTGTATCTCAAGTTGCCGGATTTACACTTGTAGTTGTATTAGTTTGATATCAATTGTGGGGCAGAATTTTACACGTCTAGTAGGCGTGTAATCCCCTATTGTTAATTGCATTGTTGGGCCTTAAATGTGGCGTGTTTGGTTATTGATTTCGGCCTTGAAAAGGGTGGCAAAGTATGTAGAAACAAAGGAAGTGCTGTCCGATTTTCCGTAGAATTTAGTGACTTTGCACTTATAATATTCTACGTCTGAAGTAAGAAGTTAATGGACGTATTATGGCCATTATAGGTTGAAGTACTAAGTATAGCGTATTCTACTTGAAGGATGGAATAGCTATCAAGGTTGAAGTACTTTGGAGCATTTTGCTACTTGTCGATAATCGTCGCGAGGTATGTGAACCTCTTCCTTCTTTTGGCATGATTCTATGTATGGAATATACATGTGGTAATATTTCATGTTCCCTTCTACTCTTAGAAGTTAAGAGGTATGTATGTAATTTACTCTATGTAAAGGTTATGTCTAGGTTATCCTAAGTTCTTACCAAGTCTTATGGGGGATGTTGGTAAGAGTCGTTAGGAGGTATTTGGAGCCAAGTTGACTTGGCAAATTTTATGACACAAATGAGAATAAGTATCGAACAAGCCATTGCAGTGTTAATAAAGGAAAAATTAATGACAATTGATTATATTAAAATGAGTAGAATTCTCCATCTGCATAGAAACTAAGATAAGACAAAATTGTATTACATTTTCTAGATCATGGATACTTGAATAAGATCGTTATAAATAAGTATAACTTATTCACAACGCATCAAAGTATATGTTACTTAATTTAAAAAAGTTTACGTATGAAGTTTTTTTTAAGACTTTGAACCTTGAATTCTTAAAAGGTTAAGAAACTTTATTTTTCAAGTTATGGGACTTGATTTCTAAAGGAAGAAATGACTTGATTTAAATGTATAGAATACATGATTTGGAAAGCATGGATTTCTTGATATACTAAAAATAAGAGATTTTAAATTCTAAGTTAAGAAACTTGATTTCTAAGGTTAAGAGACTTGAAGTATTTTAAAAGTTACGTAACTTGATTTGAAAGTATAAGTCTCTTGGTTATAAAAAGAATGAATTAGTCTAAGGCATAAAGTTAGTATAACGACTTTATGAGAAGTTGGTTATAATAACTTTATGGAAGATTAAGAGAATGGTTTTCTCTAGTAATATAAACAAAGAATGACTTGAAATAAAGAAGGGCAAATTATTTTAAAGGTACCAATTGCTTAAGGTTTTTAAGAAAGAAGTCACTTGATTTAGAAGCCGGTAAATGTATTTCTAAAAGGTGTTGTGACTTGTCTTGAAAAGTAGATATGACTTAATACTACGGTTGTTAGTATCTCGGAAGTTTTATTTGAAAAATAGTCATTTTTAAAAAAGAGTAGAGGTACGTAGTACGTTGGGTTAAATTCCCGGATTTTATATGACCTTATCGCGTCCCAGAAATGGGTCGGGCAGTATACCTTTATGGGCAGACTATATGACATTATCGCGTCGTGAATGGGTCGCGGTATACCTTTATGGGCGGACTATATGACATTATCGCGTCGTGAATGGGTCGGGCGGATACCTTTATGGGCGCACTATATGACATTATCGCGTCGAGAATGGGCCGGCAAGATACCTTTATGGGCGGACTATATGACATTATCGCGTCCCAAGAATGGGCGGCGGATACCTTTACGGGCGCACTATATGACATTATCGCGTCGTGAATGGGCGGCGAGATACCTTTATGGGCGACTATATGACATTATCGCTTCCCGTAAATGGGCGGCAAGATACCTTTACGGGCGCACTATATGACATTATCGCGTCGAGAATGGGCCGCGAGATACCTTTATGGGCAGACTATATGATATTATCGCGTCCCAGGAATGGGCCGGGCAGTATACATTTATGGGCAAACTATGTGACTTTATCACGTCCCAGGAATGGGTCGGGCAGTATACCTTTAAGGGCAGACTATTTGACATTATCGCGTCCCAGGAATGGGCCGGGCAGTATACCTTTATGGGCAGACTATATGACATTATCGCGTCGTGAATGGGCCGGCAAGATACCTTTATGGGCAGACTATATGACATTATCGCGTCCCAGAAATGGGCCGGGCAGTATACCTTTATGGGCAGACTATATGACATTATCGCGTTCCAGGAATGGGCCGGGCAGTATACCTTTATGGGCAGACTATATGACATTATCGCGTCCCAGGAATGGTCCGGACAGTATACCTTTATGGGCAGACTATGTGACTTTATCGCGTCCCAGATTGGGCCGTGCAGTATAGGCGTCCCTCCATAAAGGGCCGAATTATGTTATGTAAGGTAAGTAAGTTATATGGTAATGAACTTGATGATTTTCCTAAGTATGTACGTAAGAAAGTGACTATAACTTTTATTGAAAAATGGGAAAAGATAATAAGGTACGATTAATTTCACGAGATGGTAATGACATGGTAGGTTCAGGTATTTACCCTTTTTATACTTACCTCTGTCATGCTTTTATACAAATATAATTTTTTTACTGTACCTTATTTCCGTTCCATATTCGCACTGTTATCTTGACCCTTCGGGGCTGCGTTCATGCCCGCAGTATTAGGTACAGGTTGGTGATCCTTGTTCTTAGGATCTCGGTTGATTTTGGGAAAAAGCTCCATTTACTCGAGGCTTATCTCTTGTACGGTTTCCCGAGGTTGTAGATTCATGTATATTCAGGGTATGGCGGGGCCCCGCCATCACTTGTTATGTTAAAACTCTTAGAGGTCTGTAGTCACTTATTGTGGGTCGGTTTGTAAAGGAAATGGCAAGCTTGATTGTATATATATGTCGAAGGTAGCCTACTTCGGCTAACTCGTTGTTTTATTCTGTTGTTTTATTTTTAGTTTCATGTATGTTCCGATTATCTCGATGTATACTAAGGGTGCCCGTGTAGGGCACCGATGCGTGGGCTTGGCGGTGGTCGTGACATTGGCTCTCCAATTACACTCGTTCAGGTTACATATGATGGCAAATGGATCCTGGGCAAGACTGATACATACTTGATCTTGATATGCACATTGTTTACTGACATGGATGGGAAGACCAAAACTGGTTATACTGGTCGAATGGGAAATAAGATTCCTTCTCCAAGATTATTAAAGCTGACTCCCGTTGATGCACATATGGCTGGTGCAAATAACAAGTTCCATGGCGGCCATTTCTCATGGGTTACTGAAAGTGGAAAATAAGAACGCCATTTGGTTGCAACAGTAGGTAAATTCAGCATGATATGGAATTTCCAACAGGTGAAGGTCAGTGCTCATCGTTGCTATCAGAATCAGCAAGGGCTAAAGAGTTGTTATTGTTACAAGAATATGCCAAAGGATGCCGCTGTTATTGATCAGGATCTCAAATTTGACCATAAAAATTTCGTGCATTACTTAGCTGCTTTGCCCAAAGACATTTGTTATACCCCGTATTTCCAGAGTATGTACGTATGGACGTACGTACGAAATTTGAGCCTTAAGTTAGGCATAGGACCGAAATTTGGGCACAAGTGCCGAATAGAGTCGTTTTTCGACGAAACGTTTCCACAGCTTTCGTAGGGAAAATTCCGGCTATGTCATTTATAATTTTTGCGGATTTTTCCGAGTGACTAAACATTTTTGGACCAACGGGAGGGTGACACTTGTCACCCTCATTGGACGGTTTAGGGGGGGCGGTCAAGGGTGGTTGGCCTTGGCCGATTGGTCCCTTAGTTTTGGCCTTGTTTTGTGCCATGTTTTGTGGAGTGTTTTGTGGAGTAGGGGTTAGGGTGCACTTGGCTTGATCTTGTCCTTACACTTGCTATACACTTGGAAGGATCTTGGCCCTTGGTTGGCCTTTGGTTTTGCTATAAATACCCCCCTAAGCTTGAAGACTTCATCCATTCCTAAAATCCCCAAGTCTTGAAAATCCTCCCTCCCTTTCTTGTGCTCTAGCCGTGAGCTTCCCCCTCCCCCCCTTTTCGTGTGGCCTTTGGCCGAGAGGGATTCCCCTCCCCCTCCTAGTAGTGTGGCCGTGGGGTACCCCCCCCCCCTAGCCTAGTTGTTTTCGTATAATACCCCTTGTTGTGGTATAGAAATACTCTCCTAGTATTGTTATAATGCCCAAATACCTTGGCCCAAATACCTTGTAGTATTCCCAAGGTTACACTTATACAAAAGCCCAGAAATACTATTATACTTCCCTCAGTCACACAACGAAACCCTAAGGAAAACCTTCATAGTCGGTTGAAGTGTTTAAGTAAAAGTTGCGAAGAACTTCTAAGGGTTGTTTGGAGCGGATTGGAGCGCCGGAGTAGGAGCTAAACGTTGTTCAGGATCGACATATAACTTGGATAATTTTGGGCTTATCGAGGTAAACACTCTTGACCTTCTGTTGTAATTGGGAATTACATATTGTAGGAATATATAGTTAAGGTATACTATATATAGAAGTGAACATAATTGTGCGGCAATGTCTTTTGACTTAAGCCTGAATAATACTTACGGCAATGTCTTGCGACTTAAGCCTGAATATAAAGAAGAGAACTGAACTGTAATTACATAGGACTGTATTACAGTAGACTTGTGTAGCATTGATGTGTAGTAGAGTTGTACACGTCCGGTTAGACGTGTAAACCCCCCCTGGTTGGCTGGGTAGCCGGCCTCGATAGAGGAGGAGATTTAAGCCATTGCGGGAGAGTCTTCGAATTTTACGTAGAATATTCTACGTGGAGACCTTGATGTTAATAGGCGCGCTTGTGGCCTCTATAGGTCAAGTACTACGTGTGGCGTGATCTACTTGGCTTAAGGAGTAGCCGACGGTTTGAGGTACTTGGAGCGTTTTGCTATTAGTCGATAATCATCGCGAGGTATGTGAACCTCTTCCTATCTGTTCTAGCATGATATGTATATAACTATGTAATACGTTAGACGTACATGTGTTAACTGTATTTGATTGGTTTGAAACATAAGGTGTTATAACGGCTTTATGGGAAGTTGGTTATAACAGCCTTATGTAGGTAAGAAAATGCCTTGTGGTTTTAAAAGGTAACTGACTTGATATGTGTTAATAAAGAACTTGAAGTATTTCAAAAGATTCTTGAATCGTTTTGAAAGCTTAAGAGTTATACTAGCTTTAAGGGAAGTTAGGTATAACGGCTTAAGAATGTTTTACTGATTTCGGAAATCAGAATGTGTATCGACAAACCACTGCAGCGTTAATAAAAGGAAAATGTATTGACTAATGAAGTATTATTAAAACCGAGAAACCTCCATCTGCATAGAAGCTAAGATAAGACAAAATGATATTACATTTCCTAGATCATGGCTGCTTAATAAGATTGATTATGAATAAGAATAACATACACTCATATAAGGCATATGTTACTCAATAGTTTTAAAAAGGGATTAAGACATTGAACTATGAAACTTTTCTAAAAAGAGACTTGTGTAATGAATATTAGGCAAACTGGAACTTTAGGGAAAAGAAAGGCATTGTGTTGTCTTAAAATGTTTTAAAACTTAAAGTGTTATAACAGCTTTATGGGAAGTTGGTTATAACGACTTTATGAGAAAATAAGAAGGGTTTTTATCATTGGTTTTTAATGTGGAAACTTGGCTTTAATAAGAGAAGTTGTTTCGTTTGCTTAAAAGATGTAAGTCACTCTATTTTTATACTACGTATCGGGTGACTTTTATAAAAGGAATGGATCTCTTTAAAAGGAATTTAACGTCGTAGTACTTTAGGGTTAAAACCCGGACTTTGGCATAAAACGAAAGTACCTTGAGTTGTGTAACTTGCCTACGCTTGTTGTTGTGTAGCTTGCTTATGCTTGTGGTGATAGCCTTTGTTGTGCAAATGGTGTTCTATATAACCGCGTCTCTCAATGGAGTCTTAGGTTGGTCGTTGAGGACTTACTTGGGCGTCTGCGCGATGTGGAAAATTCCACGTATGCTCCTGCTGATAGTGTTATTCCATGGACTAGCTCTCCACGAGGTTTCTTCTATTCGCCTTGGTACCCGGTGGTGCCGTACTTGCCCGCCTCGTGGCTGATTCGGCCTTGGTACCCGGTGGTGGCTTTCGTGCCCGCCTCGTGGCTGATTCGGCCTTGGTACCGGTAGTTAGCCCTCGCACTTTCCCGCTCGGTGTAGTGACGGTCTCGTGATACGCCTTGGTACCCGTGGTCACCTCGTACTTGCCGGTCGACTCGTGGCCGGCCTACCTGATCGTATCTCGGCTCTGACTTGCCCCGTGTCAACTCCGTGTTTGTGGTTGCATTGTATTATTGTACGGTCGGATCCGGTAGTTGTACTTGTCTCAGACGGTTTTTATGACACAGTGGGACTCGTGTTCATGTATACTCCTTGGTATTGTTATATCATAAAGCTGCCGTGATGAGGAAGAAATTCCACGCACGAGTGATAATTTGGAGCGAGTCCCGACTTGATGAATCGTTATATGTTATGTCTCGTAGTTTGGTCATCATACATGTCTCCCGCTTTATATAAACTATTATGATTTCATTTACGATTCTGATTTCACATACTTGGTACTGTTATCGACCTCCTTCGGGGGGCTGCGTTCATGCCGCAGGTAGAGGTAAATCGGCTGTCGATCCCCGCGGTTGGGATCTCATTTCAGCGTTGTGGGAAGCTCCGTTCCGTCGGAGGCGGATCGTTGGGATGTTACCACAGTCCGTAAGTTCTTATGCGTTCGTGGTATGGCGGGGCCCTGTCGCCATAGTTGTTGTATAAATCTTAGGTGCAGCCCGTTGTGGCGGGGTTGTAAGGATTGTAATCGCTCAAATGTCTTTATATATATATGTTGAAAGGCAAGCTTTTTGGTTGCTTGCTTATTTTTAATATCTCTCATTTCATGTTCATGTTTTACTTTCCGCTGATTTTCTCTGATGATTGTATCACTAGGGTGCCCGGGGTAAGGCACCATCCACGCCCGATTCGGGCGTGACAAAGTGGTATCGGAGCGCTTAGTCTCTGAAAGTGTCTACGCATCGTGTCTAGTAGAGTCTTGATTATCGATGTGTTGGCACCACATCTATAATCGTGAGGTCGCAGGACATTTAGGATTGGTTTCCATTCTTCTCATTCCGAGATCGTGCCTTAGAGCCGCAGTGATAAGATCGACCCTCCGACATACTTCGCTTTTACCGCTATGCCTCCGCGTAAGGCAACCCGCCCGTGGCGGCAAGGCGCAGGCGAAGCTGCGAGTAGAGCAAATGCAGAGACCACAAGACACGAGCCTCCGCCCCGCACCGAGCAGAGGAGATGAGTCACAAGGAGCTGGCCCGATTAATGGCCGTGGTCAGGCTGACTTGAGGATAGGCCGACGCAGCAGCCTCCAGAATACACCTGGTTCACCCTAGATCGATAGTTCGAGGCTACGGATTTTCCGAGTCAGAAGCCGCCAGAGTTTTACGGGTCGAGGCCCGAGGATGATCCGCAGGAGTTCATCCGGCGATTCCGATCATGAGAGTAATCAAGGCATCGGAGACCGAGTCGGTGGTCCTAGGTTCACATCAATCGCGCGTGATACCGCAATGATCGGTTTGATTCGCGAGCTGTCCAGGAGAGCATGCACTTCCACTTTTTGGGATGAGTTCTCGCAGGCCTTTCTTGCACATTTCTTGCCTCCACGCATGAGGAGGGCTCGCGCATGCATTTTTGGTGTTACTGTAACGGCGCATTTGCTCGAGTACAATGTAGTTCGACTCATTAGCCCTGGACGTCCTCGCTGGTAGCTAGTATGGAGGATCGAGTGCACCGATTTGTTACAGGCTCGATGATCACCTAGCCGAGAGTTGTTCGGTGTAGCTCTTCACCGGCATGACATTGCCCGCACGCAGCGTATGCACTGATGCGAGGAGCGGATAAATCGACTGAATGACCGTGGTCGCAGAAGAGGCCGAACAGCAGGTCCTTTGGTGACTTTCGAGGCGGACCGCCAGAAGAAAGCCGATGCGCCTCCCCCAGTGCAGAGTGGTCCTCCACAGCCTTCGGGACCTTTGGGATATTCAGGTGCAGGTCAGGGCTCCCAGGTTTCAGATTTTCTGAGGAGTAGGAGTGCTCGCCGGAGGAGGTTGCCCTTGTCTCAGTGTGGCCGTTGTGGAAAACTTCATAAGTGTCGTCTCGACTCGGAGATTGTTATTTTTGCGCCAACAGGCCATCCGCAAGAGATCGTCCGACTGTGGGTAGCATCGGTAGGATAGCATGGACTACTAGAGCAGTTGCGGGTTCTTCACCTTCCATAGCTAGGCAGGATGTTCGTACACCGGCAGGCCCCGGTAGAGGTCGCGGTGGGAGTTCCCAGTTTTAGCGGTCCTTTGAACCGCCGATTTTCAGGTATATCCTTAACCCTCTAGAGACTTATATGTATTGATGTTGATGATGTGTTTAGCGTTATGTTGGTTATGAGTTAGAAAGCTTGGCTAGTTGAAAGGATAGGTGTGGGGGCATGGAAAGTGCGAACCTTAGAATATTTCGTGTTGAGACCTTAGATGTGAGGTCATCTTGAATAAAAGATTTTACGGTTAGTCCTTGTTGAAATACTTGGTTTGCGTATAAATGTGTTGTGGGATAAGTCCATGGGTAGTGTGAAATGGAAGTGGTAGCTTTCCTGACCTATATAGGTAAGATTGTTCCGGATCGGGGAACAAGAGCTTGATGCGTTAAGTGGGTCGGGTCAGCCATGTTGCGGGCCAACCCGCGCCCGCTTTCGGCGGGGTCACTCGTAGTCCCGCCAGTGGTAGGGTCACGAGGGTGCTAGGCCCAAGTTTAGTTGACCATCGTATGAGTTCGTGGGTATGTTCGACCGTATAGACGTGAAGGCCGGAATGGCCTTAAGGAAGATTGAGGCTAGTAGGATGACCAAGTTGGAGGTGGTGACTCCAAGGTTTCAAAAACTGAAGCGATGACTGAAGTGTGGTACGTATACTAGAAGAGTTCGAGTGTTCGAGAAGAGTACGACGAGTAAGGAAGGAAGAGAACGTGTGATATTTCGTGGCCAGGTGTGGCGTTGGCAACTTGCTAGAGGAACTTCATCGATATCCGCCTTGAGAAGGAACATTCGGGACGAATGTTTCTGCGAGGAGAATGTTATACCCGTATTTCCAGTATGTACGTATGGACGACGTTCAAATTTGAGCCTTAAGTTAGGCATAGACTGAAATTTGGGCACAAGTGCTTAATAGAGTCGTTTTGACTAAACGCTTTCCACGCTTTCGTAGGGAAAATTCCGCTATGTCATTTATAATTTTTGCGGATTTTTCCGAGTGACTAAACATTTTTGGACCAACGGAGGGTGACACTTGTCACCCTCATCGACGCCAGGGGCGGCGGGTGGTTGGCCTGGCCGATTGGTCCCTTAGTTTTGGCCTTGTTTTGTGCCATGTTTTGTGGAGTGTTTTGTGGAGTAGGGGTTAGGTGCACTTGGCTTGATCTTGTCCTTACACTTGCTATACACTTGGAAGGATCTTGCCCTTGGTTGGCCTTTGGTTTTGCTATAAATACCCCCTGCTTCAAGACTTCATCCATTCCTAAAATCCCCAAGTCTTGAAAATCCTCCTCCCTTTCTTGTGCTCTAGCCGTGAGCTTCCTCCCCTTTTCGTGTGGCCTTTGGCCGAGAGGATTCTCCTCCTCCTAGTAGTGTGCCATTGGTACCCCTAGCCTAGTTGTTTTCGTATAATACCCTTTGTTGTGGTATAGAAATACTCTCCTAGTATTGTTATAATGCCCAAATACCTGCCCAAATACCTTGTAGTATTCCCAAGGTTACACTTATACAAAAGCCCGTAAATACTATTATACTTCCTCACCACAAAACGAAACCCTAAGGAAAACCTTCATAGTCGGTTGAAGTGTTTAAGTAGAAGCGAAGAACTTCTGGCGGTTGTTGGAGCGGATCGAGCGCCGAGTAGGAGCTAAACGTTGTTCGTGATCGACATATAACTTGGATAATTTTGGGCTTATCGAGGTAAACACTCTTGACCTTCTCGTTGTAATTGGGAATAACATATTGTAGGAATATATAGTTAAGGTATACTATATATAGAAGTGAACATAATTGTGCGCGCAATGTCTTTTGACTTAAGCTCGAATAATACTTACGGCAATGTCTTGCGACTTAAGCTGGATATAAAGAAGAGAATCGAATCAGAATTACATAGATCAGACATGAGACTTGTGTAGCATTGATGTGTAGTAGAGTTGTACACGCCCGTTAGACGTAAACCCCCGGGTCGGGTGGCAGCTACCGATAGAGAGAGAGATTTACGCTGCCATTGCGGGGAGGTCGCCAATTTTCAGTAGAATATTCTACGGAGACCTTGATGTTAATAGGCGCCTTGGCCTCTATAGGTAAGTAATACGTGTGGCGTGATCTACTTGGCTGCGAGTAGCCGACGGTTTGAGGTACTGAGCGTTTTGCTATTAGTCGATAATCATCGCGAGGTATGTGAACCTCTTCCTATCCGTTTCTAGCATGATATGTGTATAACTATGTAGTACGTTAGACGCATACGTGTTAATCAGATTTGATTGGTTTGAAACATAAGGTGTTATAACGGCTTTATGGGAAGTTGGTTATAACAGCCTTATGTAGGTAAGAAAATGCCTTGTGGTTTTAAAAGGTAACTGACTTGATATGTGTTAATAAAGAACTTGAAGTATTTCAAAAGATTCTTGAATCGTTTTGAAAGCTTAAGAGTTATACTAGCTTTAAGGGAAGTTAGGTATAACGGCTTAAGAATGTTTTACTGATTTCGGAAATCAGAATGTGTATCGACAAACCACTGCAACGTTAATAAAAGGAAAATGTATTGACTAATGAAGTATTATTAAAACCAAGAGAAACCTCCATCCGCATGAAGCTAAGATAAGACAAAATGATATTACATTTCCTAGATCATGGCTGCTTAATAAGATTGATTATGAATAAGAATAACCTACACTCATATAAGGCATATGTTACTCAATAGTTTTAAAAAGGGATTAAGACATTGAACTATGAAACTTTTCTAAAAAGAGACTTGTGTAATGAATATTAGGCAACTGGAACTTTAGGAAAAGAAAGGCATTGTGTTGTCTTAAAATGTTTTAAAACTTAAAGTGTTATAAATACTTTATGGGAATTTGTTTATAACGACTTTATTAGAACAAAAGAAGGGTTTTTATCATTGGTTTTAAATGTGGAAACTTTGCTTTAATAAGAGAATTTGTTTCTGTTTTCTTAAAAGATGTAAGTCACTCTATTTTTATACTACGGGTATCAGGTGACTTTATAAAAGGAATGGATCTCTTTAAAAGTAATTTAACGTACGTAGTACATTAGGCTAAAAAAACATGACTTTTGAATAAAATGAAATTACCAAGAGTTGTGTAACTTGCCTATGATTGTTGTTTTGTAGCTTGCTTATGCTTGTGGTGATAGCCTTTGTTGTGCAAATGGTGTTCTATATAACCGCGTCTCAATGGAGTGCCGGTTGATCGTTGAGGACTTACTTGACGCATCGCAAAGTGACGGAAAATTCCACGGGTATGCTCCCGCTGATAGTGTTATTCCATGGACTAGCTCTCCATGAGGTTTCTTCGCTCGCCTTGGTACCCGTGGTCGGCCAGATTTGCCCCGCCTCGTGGCTGATTCGGCCTTGGTACCAGTAGTTAGCCCTCGCACTTTCCCCGCTCAACAGTAGTGACGGTCTCGTGATACGCCCTGTACCCGGTGGTCACCGTACTTGCCCCGCCACCACGTGACCGCCTTGGTATCCGTAGTCGGCTCGCACTTGCCCCGTGTCAACTTCGTGTTTGTGGTTGCATTGTATTATTGGTACGGCGGATCCGTAGTTGTACTTGTCCTCAGACGGTTTTTATGACACGTGGGACTCGTGTTCATGTATACTCCTTGGTATTGTTATATCATAAACCGCCACAGCTGAGGAAGAAATTCCACGCACGAGTGATAATTTGGAGGGCGAGTCCCCGACTATGTAATCGTTATATGTTATGATCGTAGTTTGGTCATCATACATGTCTCCCGCTTTATATAAACTATTATGATTTCATTTACGTGATTTACGCTTCACATACTTGGTACTGTTATCGACTCTCCTCGGGCCGCGTCATGCCGCAGTAAGTACATCTACCGCCGATCCCCGCGCTAGGATCTCATTTCAGCGTTGGGAAGCTCCGTCTGGCCGGAGGCTTATCTTTGGTATGTTACCCAGTCCGTAAGTTCTCAGACGCTCGTGGTATGGGCCCCCGTCCCGTCATAGTTGTTGTATAAATCTTAGAGGTCCAGAAGATCGCTGGGCGTGGTTGTAAGGATTAGAATCGCTCAAATGTCTTTATATATATATGTTGAAAGGCAAATCGCTTGGTTGGCCTGCTTATTTTTAATATCTCTCATTTCATGTTCATGTTTTACTTTCCGCTGATTTTCTCGATGATTGTATCACTAGGTGCCCGGTAAGGCACTACCACGCCCGATTCGGGTGTGACAACATTGATGTTGGCAGTTATATTTCGCTTTTGAGATTGTTCTTCATGATTCAGAGCATAAAATGATCTATGCCACCGGAGGAAGAACAAAAGTACCTATATACATTACAGGGGTTATTAAAGTTGATAATGCAGAGATTTCTGTTCTTGACTGTGATCTGGGAATGTTGAAACACGTAAAAAGCTTGACGAGACTGAAGATGAAATAAAGGCAAAGTTTGAAGGCATGTGCAAGGTGATTAAGGTTGTTCTATGTGACAAGTTTGAGACAGTGGAAGTCTTTGACTGTTTTGTGGATTCTCCTTGTTGTTTGGTTACTGGAGAATATGGTTGGACTGCCAACATGGAAAAAATTATGAAGGCTCAAGCTCTCAGGGACTATAGCATGGTTGGATACATGTCTAACAGGAAGACCATAGGGATCAATCCTGAGAATGTCATCATGGATGAGCTCAGGAAGAGAGCTGATACTGACAAGAACGACAAATCCTCAAAGATTTAGTTCTATTGTTGTTTGAGACTGCTCTTCTCACCTCAGGTTTCAGCCTTGATAAGCCCAACACATTTGGCAACAAAATTCACAGGATGCTAAAACTTGATCTCGCATCGGCGAGGATGTCGAGATGCAGAATCGATACGCCAAAGATTGGCGATGTCAAGCATTTTATAAGAGAAATATGTTCTTCTAAAAAATAGTTACAAATGAGCTGTATGAAGTAGAGAACTGCTTTGAATTGTCGAGAGCTAGAGGAGCAGTATAATGCCTTCATTGATAGTCAGAAACAAAGAGCTAAGCAAGCCTTAGTTGAAGACACCAGAATGATGACTGATTTTGAAGACACAAGCCTGTTTTCAAGGAGGATGGATTGTCACAATACTATATTGTGACACTTTTATTTTAAGTTATTTTAGTCCGCAAAGTTGTAGTAGATATATTTTAACCATTATGTTTTTATTATTGCAGTTTGATCCTTGTAAGGCTTTAAAATGCCATTAGCTACTCTTTCAGAATATCAGAAAATATATACAAATTCTCTCTTCCTCTTCGTTCTCTCTCTCTCTCTTCTCTTTCTATTTCTCTTCATCTTCACTTGTAACAGAACCAGTCTGTTACAAATGGTATCAAATCCTAATCCGACGACGGGATTAGGCATCTCATCGGAGATGCAAAACATCTAATACATCTCACCGGAGATGCAAAACCCCCAAGAAGAGGTTCAGATGCTCAATCATTAATCAAATAGAAAGTTCGAGCACATTATAGCAAGCTTGAACATCATTCAGGCGAGGGGGGTCAGCAACGACGACTCCAGCAGCAAACCCAACAACGATGACGAACTCGAACCCTAGTTCTCCGGTGATACTAGGAACCACGATGATATTAAGGGCATTAATAGAGGGAAAACTACCAGTTCCAAGTCATAGCGAAGCAGAGGAAATCGGTCATCAGAGAAATACACCGGAAGTTGGATCTATTATAGACGAGTATGATTCAGCTACAGTCTGGTGAACCACCGGCGACACAGGAGAACATCACACTCGGTTTTATTCCAACTCACAGGCCGGTTCTACAACCAAGCTACGACGTCGACAAAGTTTTAGGTAGCAAAACCCCTAAATCTGCTGCCATGTTCAACGTATCATCGGGAATGGAGCATTTGTTTACTCCGCTGGACGTCCAGCAGTCGTTTGGTTCGTATGAAGCACAACGATGGTGCGGTGAGCAGCAATATGCTTATTATCATTCTTACGCCCATCAATTTTATAGTGTAGATCCCAATTTCAGTCCAAATCCATATGGTTTGGGGTATTATTATGTCGCTGGTCCAACTCCTGCACACAGAGATGTATACAGTGACGACAAGATTTAAGAAGAACAAAAAGAAGAAATGGTACGTCAAGGCTTGCCAGGACCGAATCGGAAAACATCCTTGAGGTAGAGGAAACGTCGACGAAAGGTACCATCGTAGAATCCTCTTTAACATATACCATCGAGATTACTTTGGAAAACTGGGCATGAGGTATTTTTACTCTGATGATCGTGATGAATGTTCACATGTGAAAATTGAAGATAATAATGAAGGAAAATCAGTTGTTGGGGTTTAGAATTGGCTAACGAAAGTTCAACATGAAGATGCAGAGGAAGAAAATCTGAAAGAAGATCAGGTATTCGACAAAAGTCCTAATAGTAATGGTCCTGAAATTGAGATACACGGTACATATCTTGCATTTTCTAGTTACATTGCAGATCATGTGTTGGATGAATGTAGTCAAAAGAAGAAAACAATGCGATTAGTTGATTTTAGGTTAATTAGAACAAATGGGGGATAATATTATGTGTAAGGATCAATTGGATGTGTCACGACCCGACCTCGGGCCCGCGACTGGTGCCTTACCCCGGGAACCCTAGTGATACAACATCAGAGAAAATCAGCGGAAATAAAAACTTAAACATGAAACAAGATATAAAATAAGAAAACAGGCTAACCAAAACGGTCACCTTTCTGCATATATATAAAAACCTGAACAGTTACATCCTTTACAAACCCTGCCCAGAACAGTACTACATACCTCTAAGAGTTTTATAACAACAACGACGGGACAGGGCCCCGCCATACCCCTGAATGTACAAGAACCTACAATCTCAGGGAATCATACCAAAAGATAAGCCTCCGGAGAAACGGAGCTTCCCAAAACGCTGAACTGTGATCCTATGAGCGAGGATCAACAACCGGTGTACCTATACATGCGGCATGAACGCACCCGGGCGAGGTCAAGAAACAGTACCAAGTATGTGAAATCAAAATATCAGAATGAAATCATAACAGTCTATATAAAACAGGAGACATGTATGATAACCAAACTACATTACACCATATATAAACAGTCAAGTCAGGGACTCACGCCCTCAAAGTCATCACTCATTCCCGTGGAATTCCTTCCTCACTGCCGGCAGTCTATGACATAAATCATACTCATGTGACGCGCCCGTGGCATCTTACCTCACTGTCGGCGTACACATATACAATACATATATATATATAACATGCCCCCGGCATCCCTCATCGTAGGTACAGGTCTTCATGGGGAGCTAGCCAATGGAGTAATAATATAACATGCCCCCGGAATCCCTCATCGTAGGTACATGTCTTCATGGGGAGCTAGCCCATGGAGTAAAATATAACATGGTCGCATGCCCCGACATCCCTCATCGTATAAGCATGGCCATGGGGTAATAAAACGTCCGGGCATCTAACCCGCATCCTGGTCGCATGCCCCGGCATCCCTCATCGTATAAGCATGGCCAAGATCAATCACAATGGAAGCATACCCGTGGCATCCTCCGTCACTGCCGGTACGTCCAAGTAAATTCACAACACGTCAGCGCATCCTGGTCGCATGCCCCGGCATCCCTCATCGTATAAGCATGGCCAAGATCAATCATAATGGAAGCATACCCGTGGCATCCTCCGTCACTGCCGGTACGTCCAAGAAAATTCACAACAAGTCAGCCGGCCCTCCAACCGAGAGACGCGCTAACATAGTAATACCACCAAAGGCTATCACAACTAGCATAGACAAGTTTAACATACTTTTAGACTTTCATTTTATGACAACAAATCCGGGTTTTAACCCCAAGGTATTACGTACTTAAATTCTGTCAAAAAGATCCATTTCTTGTACAAAGGTCACACGATACCCATAGTATCAAAATAGAGTAACTATCATTTTAAGTAAACCAAAACAATTTCCATACCTTCTTTTTGAATAAACCAAGACAAAACCTTTCCTTCCTTTAAGCCAAAAACACTTCAATTCCTCAAGTCTCTTTTCTTTTAGAAATCAAGTTCCTTACTTTGGAATTTAAGAAAATCGATACTTGTTTATAATGATCTTATTAAAGCAGCCATAATCTAGAAAATGTAATACAATTTTGTCTTATCTTAGCTTCTATGCAGATGGAGGATTCTACTTGTTTTAATATAATTATTTGTCATTACATTTTCCTTTATTAACGCTGCAATGACTTGTTCGATACTTATTCCCATTTCCGGAATCAATATAACTTATTCTTTTTTAAAGACCAAGTACTCATTACTCACGAATGAGGTTTCACAACTTTTTACCACAATTCAAGTTCTTAACATTTAAAATCAACAAAACATTCTTTTATCTTCATAAAGTCGTTATAACTAACTTCCCATAAAGCTATTATAACACTTTATGTTTTAAACCAACCAAATTCGTTTAGCACACGTACGTCTACCGTACTACATAGTTCACAACAATCATGCTAGAAAGGATAGGAAGAGGTTCACATACCTCGCGACGATTATCGACAAATAGCAAAATGCTCCAAAGTACTATAACCCTGCTAGCCTTTTCCACCCTTCAAGTAGAATACACTACTCGTAGTACTTCAACCTATAATGGCCATAATACGTTCATTAACTTCTAGATCTCTTCGTAGAATATTTCTAAGTATAAGGTTCCACTATTCTACGGAAAATTCGGCAGCACCTTCCCTGTAACTACTTACCACCACCTCTTTCAAGGCCCGATACCAATATCCACATGCCACATTTAAGGCGCAGTAATACAACAACTCAAATGGGATTACATGCCTAACTAGACGTGTAAAGTTCTGCCCCACAATATAATATACAGTCCTTACCTTATCAATATTCCTTCCATATATTATATACTCAATTATAAACTACAACAACATGTAATATCCAATTACAATAGAAGGACTAAGATCATTACCTCGATCAGCCTAAAATTATCCAATGCTTAAAAGTCGATCCTTAGGAATCTTATCTCCAATTCTTTACGTTCCAATCCACTCCAAGCAACCCTTAGAAGCTCCTAACCAACTCCTTATCAAGATTCAACTCCAAAAAGTGAAGAACACTTAGGCTCAAACTATGGCAAGTTTCGGCCAAGGTGTATTTCTTAGGCTAGGGGTGTGAAATCTTTTCCAACACTTGGTTAACAATCTTCCTAACACCTTAAGGAAGAACACTTAAAAGTTTAAGGATTTTTGGACAACTTTTTCTCAAGAAATATGGCCAAATCCGAGAGCACAACAAGGGGAGGGAGGGAATTTTCAAGACTTGGAAACTCTCTAAGTGTTGGATGAATAAGTCTTGCATCAAGGGGGTATTTATAGGGAATTCAAGGGCTAGGATTTTAGCAAGTGTGTGGTGAGATTGGGGGACAAGTGTGTGTGGGTCCCACCATCCACATGGCCAACCAAAACTTGAAACAAATGTCATGGCCATTTCGGCCCATGCCACCTAAGGGGGTGACACATGTCGCCCTCCAATTCGTCCAGAATATTTCATCTTCCGAAAATATCCATAATGTCCAAAATCTCGAAAAGAAAGTGGGCCCCACAAAATCGTAAATTTCTCCCGTGGGCCCCACGTGACCAATTCCGGAAAATAAAATCCATAATTCTAATATATTCCCAGAAGTCTGAATACCAAATGTGGGAATTCAATTCCCATTAACGAACCTTTTTCCTTCACAAAATCCGGAAACTTTTCCGTCGAAAAATCACATATTTCTTCCTTTCCAATATTAATGTCGTATTCTCGTACGTACGTCCTTACATACATACCCTAGAACTATGGGGTGTAACATTCTTCCCCCCTTAGAAACATTCTTCCCGAATGTTCCTTCTAAGTCTCCAAACATACCTGCGCCGGTATAGTCTTCACTACTATACTTACATAACCAATTATGCCACACCTGGCCATAATATAACACATGTTCACTTCCTTCCTTACTCGTCGTACCCTTCTCGTACACCCTAACTCTTTCTAGTATACGTACCACACTTCAGTCATAGCTTCTGCTTCCAAAACCTTGGAGTTACTACCCCCAAACTTGGTCATCTTACTAGCCTCAAATTCCTTTAAGGCCATTCCCGGCCTTCACGATCTGATTCTGGTCGAACACATCCGCGAACTCGTACGATGGTTACCTAAACTTGGGCCTAGCACCCTCGTGACCCTACCACCTGGAGGGACCACCCCAAACTGACCCCACCTCATTCCGGGCTGCGGGTTGACCCGCAATTGGTCCTCAACCCGACCCATTTTCGCACCAAATCTTGTTCCCCCTCCGGAATAATCTTACTATTTCACGTCATGAAAGGTACCACTTCCATATCATACTACCCATGGAAATTATCACACAAATACAGTTCACGCCTACCAAGTACTTCGACAAAGACCAACCGTAAAATCTTTTACTCATGACAGCCTTACATCTAAGGTCCCAACTGTTATAAATTCTAAGGTTCACAATTTTCTCGTCCCCAGACTTACCCTTTTCACTAACCAGGCTTCTAAATCACATTTTAACACAAAGCTTATCCGAACATAACACTTAACACATCATCATATCATTAATGCATACTAGTCCCTAGAGGGTTAAGGATATACCTGAAAATCAAATAGGCGGTTCAAAGGACCGCTAAAACTGGGAACTTCCACCGCGACCTCAGCCGTGGCCTGCCGGTGTATGAACATCTTGCCTAGCCATTGAAGGCGAAGAACCCACAACTGATCCCCTAGTCAGTGCTATCCCACCCGTGCCACCTCTGGTCGGACAGTCTCTCGCCAAATGGCCCTGTTGGCCGCAAGCATAACAAGCGGTCGAAGTAGTAAGACACTCCCCAACATGGAATCTATTACAGCGACCACACCGAGGCAATGGTGGTTTCCCCTGGCTACTACCCTCGAGCATCTGAACTCGCACTCGAGCCCCGACTGCTCCCGAATATCCCCGGCGATCAAAACTCCTGCCAGAAGACTGGGAAGGAGCTCTCTGTGTCGGCTGAAATGTTGACCTAGCCTGCTGTGGAGGCTGTCTGCCTCGAAAGTTACCAAAGGACCCTGTTGTCTTGGCCCTCTTATGCTGATCCTGGTCCCTACGTCGGTCTCTACGCTCACCGCAGACATAGTGTCACGACCCGCCCGGCTCGTGGATCGTGCCTTACCCGCACCCAAGTAGTCATACATCGAGTAATCGGAATATAAAAACAAGATATGAAAAAATGTAAATTGAGACACAATTTATCTCGAGAAAGTCGCTTTCGGATATATATATAAACCAAAATCGCGCTACATCTCAACTGCATAATAGGACTACGCACCTCTAAGGAAGTAAACAACTATGGCGGATGTGGCCCCGCCATACCCTGACTATACAAAACTATCTACAACAGGGAGATCATACCCAAAAGTCGAGCCTCCGGAGAAGATGGAGCTCCTGACACCAACGCAAAAGATCCTAAGGATGCGGATCTAGCACCTGCTTGCCCTTACCTGCGGCATGAACGCAGCCTCAAGGAGGTCGAAGACAACAGTACTAAGTATGTGAAATCAGAAAGTACTTAAATGAAATCATATCATTTTAAAAACCAATTTTACAAATATGCACGAAACAACCAATGTAACCGCACATAGTGCCATATCACAAACAAGAGCAATAAGAGGTAAACTGTAACAGGTCTTTTTCTAGGCTGCGAATGATCGAATCAAGGCCAATCGCCCATAGTATCATCATGCATGCCTAATCCTGGACTCCCGCAGTCCGCATAGGCCACTCACATAGGCCCGCATGAGGTATTCCCCGCATCGAGGGTAGCTACTCCTGCATCGCCCCGACTCGTAGTCCTCATGGACACATAGACGGCTTGATGTATAACCCCGCATTACTAACCTGGAACTAGGGTAGCTCCGCATAGGTCCCCTGGACCCGCATGAGGTATTCTCGAATCATGGTCCCAGACCGCCTGAGTCTACCCCGCATCGGAGGGCAGCTTAACCCCCGGTATCATGTCAAGAGGTGAGTGATATAATACTAATGTAACAACTTATCGTTAAACAACATAAGCACAACAAGAATACCCTCTTATACACACGTTACCAGACACTAACACACATAGCCTCATAATATGTCTACTCATCAAACCATCTTATTATACTTTCCAGAAACCAATACAAGTCTTTTATAAACGCATAAGTAAATTGTTCCTTTTATCTTTCTTAAGTAGTTATACCTAACTTCCCATAAAGCTAGTATAACTCTTAAGCTTTTTGTTTTAAAAACAAATATCCTTCTTCTTTCAAAAATTATTTATAATTCTTTTGAAAGACTTCAAGATTCTTTTTATTCAGGCTTAAGTCAAAAGACATTGGGTAGAAACTACGTTCAGTTAACACACGTACGTCTACCGTACTATATATATATATTTTAAAATATCATGCTCAAGAGTATAGGAATAATCACATACCTTCTCGGCGAAATCCACCTGCCAAGTCGAATATGTCGCGCGCAGAGTATCGACCTATAACAGTAAAATACGTCTATCAATGTCTAGACTACTCTGTAGAAAGTTCTAAGCAGAGGGTTCTTAATTCTACGGAAAATCGGGCAGCACTTCCCTACCCGGTAAGCTATACAAGTCTACTGTAAATACAGTCCTATGTAAGTACAGTTCAATCTTCTTTACAAGTTCTGAAGTGATTATAGTTCAATTCTCTTCTTTAATATCCTTCTATGTGTTTTATACTTATTTCTATACTTCAACAGTATGTAATTCCCAATTACAATAGAAGGATAAGATTATTTACCTCGATAAGCCCAATATTATCCAAGATATAAGTCGATCCTGAGCGAGGTTTAGCTCCTAGTCTGAACGCTCCAATAGCTCCAAGAAACCCTTAGAAGTTGCTACACAACTTCTACTAACTACTTCAACCAACAATGAAGTTTCTCCTAGGGTTTCATTTAGTGACTAAATCGAAGTATAGTGGTATTTTTGGGCTATTAGTATAGGGGCGACTTTGGAAATACTATAAGGTATACGGCTAGGGTATTTTGGGGATAGTAACAATACTTGGAGAGTATTTCTACCAAGAGTGGGGTGTGTTTGGACGAGAGCAATACCAAGGGAAGAGGGGGTGTCTCGGCTAGAACACCACAAAGGGGGAGGGGGGTGGTTTCGGCCAAGGCCTTTTTCAAGGGGGAGGGGGAGGCTTGGACGAGAACTACACAAAGGGAGGGAGGGATTTTAGACTTGGAAAGTTGATTTGTGGATGAAGAACTCATCAACTCAAGGGGGGTATTTATAGGGCTTTCAAGGGCCAAGATGAAGCCAAGTAGTAGGCAAGTGTATGGTGGAGATTTGCACAAGTGCACCCTATCCTACTCCACAAATCCCTCAACAAACATTGACCCAAGTTTTAAGCCCCAAAACCATGCCAATCGTCCAAGGCATTTTCCCCCTTTGCCGTCCACTTGAGGGTGACAAGTGTCACCCTCTCGTTGGTCCAAAATGTTTCATCTCTCGGAAAAATCCGCAAAAAATATAAATGACATAGCCGTAATTTTCCCTTCCCAAGTTTTGTAAAATGTTTCGTCGGAAAACGATTCTTTTCGTGTGTTGTGCACAATATTTCGTCCTTAATGCCTAACTAAGGTTTAAACTTTTGTACGTACTCCCTTACGTACATACTCTGGAAATACGGGGTATAACATTCTCCCCTCCTTAGAAACATTCGTCCCGAATGTTCCTTCCCAGGACAGATAACGATAAAGTTCTTCATAACTTAAACAATTTACAAATGCCTCACATGGCCATAATACAACACTTAAACAAATATGTCAATGAAAATTTACAAGTAGAAAAGTGAGTTACCTGGAGGTGTGGGGAATAGGTGAGGATACTTCTGCCTCATGTCCTCCTCAGCTTCCCACGTCATCTCCTCTCTGAGCTCGTTCCGCCACAAGACTTTGACGGAAGCTACGTCCTTGGTCCGCAAACGCCTAACCTGACGATCGATTATCGCTATGGGAATCTCCTCATACGATAATCCCTCGGTCACCTGGACATCGTCAATCGGGTGCACCCTAGATGGATCCCCGATACATCTCCTCAGCATAGAAACATGAAACACCGGATGCACTGCCTCCAGATCGGACGGCAGATCCAACTCATAGGCAACCTTGCCTACCTCGCGACAACTGATACGCCCAATGTACTGGGCCGAGCTTCCTTTCCTCCCGAATCTCATCACACCCTTCATGGGTGACACCTTCAGAAAACCCAATCATCAACCTCAAACCGGATGCCGACGACGATGATCTGCATACGACTTATCAACTCAGTCGCCAAGATCCGCCTCGGATAAGCTTCACTTATCCATCGCTCACGCACCAAATCTGGTCCCACCAATCGCATCTCGCCATTATCAAACCAGCCTATCGGCGATCTGCACTTCCTCCCATACAAGGCCTCATAAGGCGCCATCTGAATCCGAGTGGTAGCTATTATTATACGCAAACTAAACTAGAGGCAAATGATGCTCCAGTACCCTCAAGTCAATAACACAAGCTCGCAGATATCCTCAAGAGTCCGGATAGTGCGCTCGCTGTCCGTCTGCGAGGATGGAATGCGCACTCGTGCTCACTGTGTCCCTAAACCCTTCTCGGAAGGACCTCCGAGTTAGCCGTAAATCGGGCTCTGCATGCGATATGATCGAAATAGGGACTCCATGCATCGACGATCTCGGATGTAAAGTCTGGCATAATCCTCAGCCGAAAAAGTCGTCCTGACGGGAAGAAAGTGGGCTGATTTCGTCAGCCTGTCGACGATAACCCAGATAGAATCGTGCTTCCTCGGAGTGCGAGGTAATCCTGTGATAAAGTCCATGTTGATCACCTCCCACTTCCAGGTCGGGATCTCTATCGTCTGCAATAATCCACCAGGCCTCTGGTGCTCTACCTTCACCGCGACAACACGCACCGAGCTACAAACTCGCAACGTCTCTCTTCAAGCCATCCCACCAATACAGATCCGAGGTCGTGGTACATCTTGGTCGACCGGATGGATAGAGTAACGCGCTGTGTGCTTCCTAGAACTCGCACCAAGTCCTGCAATATCTGGAACACACAACCTGCCCTCAAACCTTAGCACCCCATCAGGTGCTACCTCAAAAGGACCCTTCTCCTCACGAAGAGCCATATCACGATACCGAATCAAAACCGGATCCTCAAACTGTTGCCTCTTCACCTCTTCGACGATGGAAGACTCGGCAACCTCTCGAACTCGAACCCCACTGCTATCAGAACCAATCAATCGGACTCCAAGGCTCGCTAGCTGATGTAACTCGCGGACCATGCCCCTCCTCTCTGGCTGCACATCTGATAGACTCCCCATCGACCTACGACTAAGAGCATCTGCCACAACATTGGCCTTCCCCGGGTGGTACAGGATGTCGACATCGTAATCCTTGAGTAACTCTAACCACCGTCTCTGTCGTAAGTTCAGCTCCCTCTGGCTGAAGATATACTGGAGGCTCTTGTGGTCTGTATAAATATCCATATGAACCCCATACAAATAGTGCCTCCAGATCTTCAAGGCGTGAATCACCGCTGCCAACTCCAAATCATGGGTGGGGTAGTTCCTCTCATGCTTCTTAAGCTGTCGGGATGCGTACGCTATAACCTTGCCCTGCTGCATCAACACACATCCCAACCCGATGCCTGACGCATCACAATACACGACATAACCGTCTGGACCCTCTGGAAGAGTAAGAACGGGGGCGGTCGTCGCCTCCTTTAGTAATCGGAAACCCGCCACAAGCATCACCATCAAACTTAGCCGCTCGAGTCAGCCTAGTCAATGGTGCAGAGATAGAAGCAAACTTCTCCACGAACCGCCGATAATAACCTGCGAGGCCCAGAAAGCTGCGCACCTCTGTCGGAGTAGTAGGTCTAGGCCAAGTCCTGACTGCCTCGATCTTGGCCGTATCCACCCGAATGCCATCAGCCCCGACAATATGCCCAAGAAAAGCCACCGAAGCCAACCAAAACTCACATTTGGAAAACTTGGCGTATAACTGCTGGTCCTGGAGAACTCTCAACACAGTCCTCAAATGATATGCATGCTCCTGCTCTGAGCGAGAATAAACCAAGATGTCATCAATGAACACTATCACAAACGTGTCCAAAAATGGCTTGAACACTCGGTTCATCAAATCCATGAATACCGCCGGAGCATTGGTCAACCCGAAAGACATGACTGAACTCATAATGCCCGTCACGTCCGAATGCGATCTGGGACATCCGCCTCTCGACTGCACTGATGATAGCCCGATCACGCATCAATCTTGGAGAAACATCTCGCGCTCGCAACCTGGTCGAACAAATCATCAATCACGGGAGGGTATTCGTTTAATGGTCACCTTGTTCACCGTCAGAATCAACACACATGCGCAGCCCCGCCCTTCTTCTTCACGAACAATACTGGCCTCCTCGGAGAAACACTAGGCCTGATGAAGCCCTTTTTCCAAAGAAATCTCTCACCGGTCCTTCAACTCTCTCAACTCGGCAGTGCCATTCGTATGGCGGAATGGAAATAAGCCGAGTGTCCGCAAAGACATCGATACAAAACTCTATCTCCTCTCGTGAGGATACCCGGAGTTCGCCCGAAACACATCCGGGAACTCTCGACTACCGAATCGATCAAAATCTGGTACCGCAGCCTCAGTATCAAACACCCGAATGAGATGGTAGATATACCCCTTCTGCACCATCTTCCTAGCCTTGAGGTAAGAAATAAACCTACCCCTCAGCGACACAGTGTTCCCCTCCCACTCAATAACCGACTCACCAGGAAACTGGAACCGCACCACTCTCTCCCTGCAGTCTACACTGGCGTAGCAAGAAGCTAACCAATCCATGCCCATGATCACATCGAAATCAGTCATGTCCAACTCTATCAAGCCTGCTAGGGTCTGACGACTGCATAAAGTCACTGGACAAGCCCTACAAACCCGTCGAGCTACCACCGAATCACCCATTGGCGTAGCTACCTCGAAAGGGTCTATGGACTCAGGCTATATCCCTATCCTACTAGCAATAAGGGGAGATATATAGGACAGAGTAGAACCCGGATCTATCAAGGCATACACGTCACAATAAGAAACTGATAAGGTACCTGTGACGACATCAGGTGAGGCCTCCTGGTCCTGCCGGCTGGACAAGGCATATATGCGATTCTGAGGACCGCTAGAACTGGGACCCGCGCCACGACCTCTGCCGCGACCTGCTGGCCCATGAGTACCCTGCCCTCCGGGGCGAGTAACTGTAGGAGATGAAGAAGACCCTGAAAGAACACGTAGGCCGACCTACCATCTCTGCGTTGCCCTTGTCTGACGGTTCCGCAAAGTGACCTGCGCCACAATCGTAACAAACTCCGTAGCGATGCCACAATTCCCGGCGGATCTACCGCATCGGCCACACTGAGGGGGGGTGGTCCCGATCGCCAGACTCTCGCCGCTCGACGCTCAAGTCCTGGGGCCCAGTCCGCCTCGAATATCTCGGCCGCCCCGAGGACGGTGTAGGAGTGCTCTGAGCTGGCTGTGGTGCAAATCTAGACTGCTGCTGAGGCCGTCCACCACGATAGCTACCAAAAGACCTGCCGCCCCGGTCTTAACCTGCTCGTCACAACCCGCCGCCTCTACGCTCCTCGCATCCACGTGCATGAGCCTGCATGCGGGTAATATCCATGCCTGGCTGAAGAGCCACACCCGCACAAGACTCGGCCATATAATCATCTAGCCCGGTGACGTAGCGATGCACCCTGTCCTCCATATCTGCTACCAACGCAGGGACATATCGAGCCAACGAATCGAACTCAACGTTGTACTCCCTAACCGTGCGTCCTCTCTGTCTCGAGAACAAAAATTTGTCGGCCCGTGCCTCCTCATCCGCGAGGCAAGAAGTGAGTGAGAAAGGCCTCCGAACTCGTCCCAAGTAGGCGGGACGCGCGTGCTCTCCCCGGGATAACTCCCACGAATCGAACCAATCGATTGCGGTATCACGCAGCCTATGAGAACTGAAGATCACGGACTCGGTCTCTGAAGCCTTGATCACTCGCATGATCCTTCAGAATCGACGGATGAACTCGCGGATCATCCTCGTGCCTCGACCGTAGAACTCGCGGGCTACAACTCGTAAAATCCGTAGCCGCAAATCGTGCGATCTCGGGTGAACCACGTATCTTGGGCTGAGCTGAATCGCCGGCCAAATTTATCTCATGTTCGCCACAATCATGGCGATGGCGGGCCATCTCTTTGTACCCTAACTCCTCGCCTGTGCCGTGGACCGAGGTGCGCGGTATGCGTGGTCTCGCCGTCTCGGTATAGATCGGGCTGAGCCCTCGTGACTCGGTGTCCTACTAGCGGCTCTCTGCCGCTTGCCTTCAGTCCCGGGTTGCCTTTACGTGGAGGCATAATCAGCTGTAAAAGGAATACGTTAGAGGTCCAACTTATAACACGCCTCTAAGGCACGATCTCGGAGTGAGAAGAATGGAAACCAATCCTAAATATCCTATAGCCTCACGATTATTGGTGTGGTGCACAACACACCGATAATAAAGACTTACTAGATACGGTGCAGACACCTTCCGAGGATTAACTGCTATGATACCACTTTTGTCACGACCCGTTCCGGGGCCCGTGACTGGTGTCTTACCCGGGCACCCAAGTAGTCATACATCAGAGTAATCAGCGGAATATAAAAACAAGATATGAAACAAATGTAAATTGAGACACAATTTATCTGAGAAAAGTCGCCTTTCGGCATATATATATAAACCAAAATCGCGCTACATCCCAACTGCATAACAGACTACTGCACTTAAGGAAGTAAACAACTATGGCGGGACAGGGCCCCGCCATACCCTGACTATACAAAACTATCTACAACAGGGAGATCATACCCAAAAGTCGAGCCTCCGGAGAAGATGGAGCTCCTGACACCAACGCAAAAGATCCTAAGGATGCGGATCTAGCACCTGCCGCCTTACTGCGGCATGAACGCAGCCAAGGAGGTCGATAACAGTACTAAGTATGTGAAATCAGAAAGTACTTAAATGAAATCATATCATTTTAAAAACCAATTTTACAAATATGCACGAAACAACCAATGTAACCGCACATAGTGCCATATCACAAACAAGAGCAATAAGAGGTAAACTGTAACAGGTCTTTTTCTAGGCTGCGAATGATCGAAGCAAGGCCAATCGCCCATAGTATCATCATGCATGCCTAATCCTGGACTCCCGCAGTCCGCATAGGCCACTCACATAGGCCCGCATGAGGTATTCCCCGCATCGAGGGTAGCTACTCCTCGGCATCGTCCTGGACTCGTAGTCCGCATGGCCACATAGACCGCATGAGGTATAACCCCGCACACTAACCTGGAACTCTCGTAGCTCCGCATAGGTCCCCTGGACCCGCATGAGGTATTCTCGAATCATGGTCCCAGACCGCCTGAGTCTACCCCGCATCGGAGGGCAGCTTAACCCCCGGTATCATGTCAAGAGGTGAGTGATATAATACTAATGTAACAGCTTATCGTTAAACAACATAAGCACAACAAGAATACCCTCTTATACACACGTTACCAGACACTAACACACATAGCCTCATAATATGTCTACTCATCAAACCATCTTATTATACTTTCTAGAAACCAATACAAGTCTTTTATAAACGCATAAGTAAATTGTTCCTTTTATCTTTCTTAAGTAGTTATACCTAACTTCCCATAAAGCTAGTATAACTCTTACGCTTTTTGTTTTAAAAACAAATATCCTTCTTCTTTCAAAAATGATTTATAATTCTTTTGAAAGACTTCAAGATTCTTTTTATTCAGGCTTAAGTCAAAAGACATTGCAGTAAAACTACGTTCAGTTAACACACGTACGTCTACCGTACTATATATATATATTTTAAAATATCATGCTCAAGAGTATAGGAAGAATCACATACCTTCTCGGCGAAATCCACCTGCCAAGTCGAATATGTCGCGCGCAGAGTATCGACCTATAACAGTCAAATACGTCTATCAACGTCTAGACTACTCTGTAGAAAGTTCTAAGCAGAGGGTTCTTAATTCTACGGAAAATCGGGCAGCACTTCCCTACCCGGTAAGCTATACAAGTCTACTGTAAATACAGTCCTATGTAAGTACAGTTCTATCTTCTTTACAAGTTCTGAAGTGATTATAGTTCAATTCTCTTCTTTAATATCTTTCTATGTGTTTTATACTTATTTCTATACTTCAACAGTATGTAATTCCCAATTACAATAGAAGGATAAGATTATTTACCTCGATAAGCCCAATATTATCCAAGATATAAGTCGATCCTGAGCGAGGTTTAGCTCCTAGTCTGAACGCTCCAATAGCTCCAAGAAACCCTTAGAAGTTGCTACACAACTTCTACTAACTACTTCAACCAACAATGAAGTTTCTCCTAGGGTTTCGTTTAGTGACTAAATGGAAGTATAGTGGTATTTTTGGGCTATTAGTATAGGGGCGACTTTGGAAATACTATGTATATGGCTAGGGTATTTTGGGGATAGTAACAATACTTGGAGAGTATTTCTACCAAGAGGGGGGTGTGTTTGGACGAGAGCAATACCAAGGGAAGGGGGGGTGTCTCGGCTAGAACACCACAAAGGGGGAAGGGGTGGTTTCGGCCAAGGCCTTTTTCAAGGGGGAGGGGGAGGCTTGGACGAGAACTACACAAAGGGAGGGAGGGATTTTAGACTTGGAAAGTTGATTTGTGGATGAAGAACTCATCAACTCAAGGGGGGTATTTATAGGGCTTTCAAGGGCCAAGATGAAGCCAAGTGGTAGGCAAGTGTATGGTGGAGATTTGCACAAGTGCACCCTATCCTACTCCACAAATCCCTCAACAAACATTGACCCAAGTTTTAAGCCCCAAAACCATGCCAATCGTCCAAGGCATTTGCCCCCTTTGCCGTCCACTTGAGGGTGACAAGTGTCACCCTCTCGTTGGTCCAAAATGTTTCATCTCTCGGAAAAATCCGCAAAAAATATAAATGACATAGCCGTAATTTTCCCTTCGCAAGTTTTGTAAAACGTTTCGTCGGAAAACGATTCATTTCGTGTGTTGTGCACAATATTTCTTCCTTAATGCCTAACTAAGGTTTAAACTTTTGTACGTACTCCCTTACGTACATACTCTGGAAATACAGGGTATAACAATAAGCCTGGATGCGGGCAATGTCCATGCCCGGCTGAAGAGCTACTCCTGTACAACTCTCTGCTAGATAATCGTCAAGTCCTGTGACATATCGGTGCACTCTATCCTCCATGTTTGCCACTAAGGCAGGGACATAACGAGCCAACGAGTCAAACTCTATACTGTACTCCCGAACCGTCCGCCCGTTCTTCCTTAACATCATAAATCTATCTGCCCGAGCTATCCTCATCTGCGAGGGCAAGAAGTGTGTAAGAAATGCCTCTGAGAACTCGTCCCAACCAGCTGGAAGCGCATGCTCTCCCCGGGACAGTTCCCATGAATCAAACCAGTCGACTGCAGTATCACGCAGCCGATGTGAACCCAATACCACCGACTGCTCTCGAGGCCTTGATCACTTTCATGATCCGCGCAATCGTCGAATAAACTCACGAGGATCTTCCTCGCTCGATCCATAGAAATCGTGGATCGCAACTCAAGAAGTCCCAAGTCTCAAACTATCGAATCTAGGGTAACCATCGGTACTACCGAAACCTCCGACTCGCTCGCCCTCATTCCTAGCCACAAGCCTAGCTAGTAATCGCCATCTACTTGTAACTCATATCCTCGCCCCGGTCGTGGAACCGAGACTCGGTATCGTGGTCTCGGTAGCTACCGCCGCTTCTCTAAACTCTCCAGGGCTAGCGGCGCAGAACTCCCATCCAAGTACCATCTTAGGTAAAGATCGGGCTGTGCCTCGTAACCTCTGCTCTACTCGCAGCCTCCTCGCCGCTTGCCCTTCTCGGGCCTTGTGTAGAGGCATAACTGGTATAAAAGAATACGTCAGAGGGAGTCCAACTTACAACACAACTCTAAGGCACGATCTCAGAGTGAGAAGAATAGAAACCAATCCTAAATATCTTGTAGCCTCCTGATTATAGGTGTGGTGCACAACACGCCGATAATCAAGACTCTACTAGATACGGTCTGTAGACACTTTCCGAGGATTAACTGCTCTGATACCACTTTTGTCACGACCCGACCTCGGGCCCGCGACTAGTGCCTTACCCCAGGCACCCTAGTGATAAAACATCAGAGAAAATCAGCGGAAATAAAAACTTAAACATGAAACAAGATATAAAATAAGAAAACAGGCTAACCAAAACGGTCACCTTTCTGCATATATATAAAACTCGAATGCTACATCCTTTACAAACCCTGCCCACAACAGTACTACAAACCTCTAAGAGTTTTATAACAACAACGACGGGACAGGGCCCCGCCATACCCCTGAATGTACAAGAATCTACAATCTCAGGGAATCATACCAAAAGATAAGCCTCCGGAGAAACGGAGCTTCCCAAAACGCTGAACTGTGATCCTATGAGCGAGGATCAACCACCGGTGTACCTCTACCTACGGCATGAACGCACCCGGCGAGGTCGAAGACAGTACCAAGTATGTGAAATCAAAATATCAGAATGAAATCATAACAGTCTATATAAAACAGGAGACATGTATGATAACCAAACTACAGTACACCATATATAAACAGTCATGTCAAGTCAGGGACTCACGCCCTCAAAGTCATCACTCATGCCCGTGGAATTCTTCCTCATCGCTGCGCCTATGACATAAATCATACTCATGTGACGCGCCCGTGGCATCTTACCTCACTGTCGGCGTACACATATACAATACATATATATATATAACATGCCCCCGGCATCCCTCCTCGTGGGTACATGTCTTCATGGGAACCAGTCCATGGAGTAATAATCGTACATACCGTGCCCCCGGAATCCCTCATCGTAGGTACAGGTCTTCATGGGGAGCTAGCCCATGGAGTAATAATATAACATGCCCCCGGAATCCCTCATCGTAGGTACATGTCTTCATGGGGAGCTAGCCCATGGAGTAAAATATAACATGGTCGCATGCCCGCATCCTCATCGATAAGCATGGCGCTACGGGTAATAAACGTCCGCATCTAACTCCAGATCTCCGTCGCATGCCCCGGCATCCCTCATCGTATAAGCATGGCCAAGATCAATCACAATGGAAGCTTACCTGTGGCATCCTCCGTCACACGCCAGACGCCCAAGTAAATTCACAACACGCCACAGATCTCGTCCGTCGCACGCCCGGCATCCTCATCGTATAAGCATGGCCAAGATCAATCATAATAGAAGCATACCCGTGGCATCCTCCACACGCGCACGCCCAAGAAAATTCACAACAAGTCAGCCGGCCCTCCAACTGAGAGACGCGCTAACATAGTAATACCACCAAAGGCTATCACAACTAGCATAGACAAGTTTAACATACTTTTAGACTTTCATTTTATGACAACAAATCCGGGTTTTAACCCCAAGGTATTACGTACTTAAATTCTTTCAAAAAGATCCATTTCTTTTACAAAGGTCACACGATACCCGTAGTATCAAAATAGAGTAAC
This sequence comes from Przewalskia tangutica, assembly GCA_029844215.1. NCBI lineage: Eukaryota > Viridiplantae > Streptophyta > Magnoliopsida > Solanales > Solanaceae > Przewalskia > Przewalskia tangutica. The sequence goes on along the minus strand of CM056722.1, from coordinate 56,334,873 downwards.
TATCATTTTAAGTAAACCAAAACAATTTCCATACCTTCTTTTTGAATAAAACAAGACAAAACCATGCCTTCCTTTAAACCAAAAACACTTCAATTCCTCAAGTCTCTTTTCTTTTAGAAATCAAGTTCCTTACTTTGGAATTTAAGAAAATCGATACTTGTTTATAATGATCTTATTAAAGCAGCCATGATCTAGAAAATGTAATACAATTTTGTCTTATCTTAGCTTCTATGCAGATGGAGGATTCTACTTGTTTTAATATAATTATTTGTCATTACATTTTCCTTTATTAACGCTGCAATGGCTTGTTCGATACTTATTCCCATTTCCGAAATCAATATAACTTATTCTTTTTTAAAGACCAAGTACTCATTACTCACGAATGAGGTTTCACAAATTTTTAACACAATTCAAGTTCTTAACATTTAAAATCAACAAACCATTCTTTTATCTTCATAAAGTCGTTATAACTAACTTCCCATAAAACTATTATAACACTTTATGTTTTAAACCAACCAAATTCGTTTAGCACACGTACGTCTACCGTACTACATAGTTCACAACAATCATGCTAGAAAGGATAGGAAGAGGTTCACATACCTCGCGACGATTATCGACAAATAGCAAAATGCTCCAAAGTACTATAACCCTGCTAGCCTTTTCCACCCTTCAAGTAGAATACGCTACTCGTAGTACTTCAACCTATAATGGCCATAATACGTTTATTAACTTCTAGATCTCTTCGTAGAATATTTCTAAGTATAAGGTTCCACTATTCTACGGAAAATTCGGCAGCACCTCCCCTGTAACTACTTACCACCACCTCTTTCAAGGCCCGATACCAATAGCCACATGCCACATTTAAGGCGCAGTAATACAACAACTCAAAGGGGATTACATGCCTAACTGGACGTGTAAAGTTCTGCCCCACAATATAATATACGCCTTATTTTATTCTGTCACGACCGCCTCGGGCCAGTGGATCGTGCCTTACCCGGGCACCCAAGTAGACATACATCAGAGTAACCAGCGGAATATAAACTTGCAAACATGAAACAGTGTAGAATAAGAACAGTCTACCCAAGAAAAGGTTGCCTGTCGACATGCATATATATACCAAAAGTGAACAGTTACATCCCAAATTTACAACAGGACTACAGACCTCTAAGAATGAAATCAACTATGACGGGACAGGGCCCCGACATACCCCGTGAATGTACAAAAGTATACGACCTCAGGGAACCGTACCAAAGGACAAAACCTCCGGAGAAATGGAGCTTTCCCAGAACTGAACAGTGATCCTAAGAGTGCGGATCGCCAGTTACGCACTCAACTCGTGGCATGAACGCAGGCCGCGAGGTCAAGACAACAGTACCAAGTATGTGAAATCAAAATATCAGAAATGAAATCATAATAGTCTATGTAAAGCAGGAGACATGTATGATAACCAAACTACAGTACACAACATATAAGCGGTCATGTCAAGTCAGGGACTCACGCCCTCAAAGTCATCACTCATGCCTGTGGAATCCTCCATCACTGCCGGCAGCCGTAGGTGGAACATATAACCATGTGACCCGCCAGTGGCATCCTACCTCACCGTTTACAGACATATACAATATATATATATATATATATATATAATACGCGACGCATGCCCTAATCCTCATCTGTAGCATGGCCATAATAATCGTATATACCATGCCCCTAATCCCTCATCGGGTGTAAACGGTCTTCACGGGAGCTAGCCCATGGAATAATAGTAATGGTCATATGCCCCTAATCCTCATCGGTGTAGACATGCCCATGTGACAATGATAATATACCGAGTTTAACTCACTGCATGGCCGATGCCGGAATGTCACGACCCTCGCGGATCGTGCCTTACCCGCACCCAAGTAGACATACATCGAGTAACGTGAATATAAACTTGGAAACATGAAACAATGTAGAATAAGAATACTACCCAAGAAAAGGTTGCCTTCGACATGTATAAAAATACCAAAAGTGAGCAGCTACCTCCCAAATTTACAACAGACTACTGCACTTAAGAATGAAATCAACTACGGGACGAGGCCCCGCCATACCCCGAATGTACAAAAGTATATGACCTCGGGAACCGTATCAAAGGACAAAACCTCCGAGAAATGGAGCTTTCAGAATCGAACAGTGATCCTAAGAGCGGATCGCCAGTTACGTACCTCAACTCGCGGATGAACGCAGCTTCAAGGAGGTCGATAACAGTACCAAGTATGTGAAATCAAAATATCAGAAATGAAATCATAATAGTCTATATAAAGCAGGAGACATGTATGATAACCAAACTACAATACACAACATATAAGCGGTCATATCAAGTCAGGGACTCACGCCCTCAAAGTCATCACTCATGCCCGTGAAATCCTCCATCATCTGCGTATTGCAGTGTAACATATAACCATGTGACCCGCCAGTGGCATCCTACCTCACTATCGGCGTACACATATACAATATATATATATATATAATACGAGGCCGCATGCCCCGAAATCCCTCATCGGTGTAGCATGGCCATAATAATCGTATATACCATGCCCCTAATCCTCATCTGTAGACAGTGTCTTCACGGGAGCTAGCCCATGGAATAATAGTAATGGTCACATGCCCCCGGAATCCCTCATCGGTGTAGACATGCCCATGTGACAATGATAATATACTGGGAGTTTAACCCGCTGCATGGCCGCATGCCCCCGGAATCCCTCATCGGTGTAGACATGTCCATGTGATAATAATAATATACCGGGAGTTTAACTCACGCACGGCCGCACGGCCCTAATCCTCATCGGTGTAGACATATCCATGTGATAATAACAATGGAAGCATACCCGTGGAATCCTCCGTCACTGTCGGTACGTCCAACCAATTCACAACAAGTCAGCCGACCCCTCAACCGAGAGACGCGGTAACATAGTAATACCACCAAAGGATATCACAACTAGCATAGGCAAATTTAACATATTCTTAGACTTTCATTAACATGTAAATAGATTCACCATCTATATAACTCAAGTACTCCCATTTTATGCCAACAATCTGGGTTTTAACCCTACAGTATGTTATACCCCGTATTTTCAGAGTATGTACGTGAGGGCATACGTATAAAAGTTTAAGCCTTAAGTAGGCAAAGGGACGAAATTTGTGCACAACTAGCGAAAAGAATTGTTTTCCGACGAAACGTTTTCCGGATTTTGCGAAGGGAAAATTACGGTTGCAACATTTATAATTTTTGCGGATTTTTCCGAGAGATGAAATATTTTGGACCAACGGGAGGGCGACAATTGTCCCTCAAGTGGACGACAATCAAGGGGAGTGGTTGGCACGTTTTTTCCATTTTTGTGGCCTAAAACATTTGGTCAATGTTTGCTAGATATTTGTGTGGTAGATAGATAAGGTGGGACCCACACAACACTTGTCCAAATCTCATCCATCCACTTGCTTTGATCTTGGCCATTGGTTTCCCTATAAATACCCCTCAAGTGCAAGACTTATTCTTCATCCACACTTGTGAAATTCCAAGGCAAAATCCCTCCCTCCCTCTTTGTAGCTCTCGTCCTACCTCCCCCTCCCCCTGTGAGAGGCCCTCGGCCGAAACCCCCCCCCCCCCTTCCTAAGTTGTTCTCGTGAAATACCCCCCCCCCCTTGGTAGAAAAGTATTCTCCAAGTGTTGTTACTATTCCAAAATACCTTGGCCCAAATACCTTGTAGTATTCCCAAAGTTACCTCTTTACTAAAAGCCCGGAAAATACTACTATACTTCCTTTAGTCACTAAACGAAACCCTAGGGAAAATCTTCATAGTTGGTTGAAGTATTAAGTAGAAGTTGTGTAGAACTTCTAAGGGTTTCTTGGAGCGAATTGGAGCGTACAGAATAGGAGCTAAACGTTGTTCAGGATCGACATTTAAACTTGGATAATTGTGGGCTTATCGAGGTAAATACTCTTATCCTTCTATTGTGATTGGAGATTACATATAAGAGTAGTTTAGATATGAGTATAAGACGTATATAAGGATGGTATAAAAGAAGAGAACTGAACTGTACTTACATAGGACTGTATTTACAGTAGACTTGTGTAGTTTGACGGGTAGGGAAGTGCTGCCCAATTTTCCATAGAATTATTCTACAGAGTAGTCTAGACGTTGATAGACTTATATGACCGTTATAGGTTGAAGTACTGCGAGTAGCGTATTCTACTCGAAGGGTGGAAAAGGCTAGCAGGATTACAATAATTTGTAGCATTTTGCTAATTGTCGGTAATCGTCGCGAGGTATGTGATTCTTCCTATCCTCTTGAGCATGATATTTTTAAAAGAATATATATAGTACGGTAGACGTACGTGTGTTAACTGAACGTGGTTTTACTTCGATGTCTTCTGACTTGAGTTTTAAATAACAAAGAAGCTTGAAGTATTTCAAAAGAATTAAGAATCGTTTTTGAAAGAAGAGTAATACTTGGTTTTGAAAGCTTAAGAGTTATACTAGATTTATGGGAAGTTAGGTATAACGACTTAAGAGAGATAAAAAGAATGGTTTATTGATTTTAGAAGTTAAGAGACTTGATCTGAAAAGATAAGAGAGTTGACTTAATTGAATTGATATGAATTCTGTTAAAAAGTGTGAAACCTCATTCGTGAGTAATGAGTACTTGGTTTTTAAAGAATAATGTTTTTACTGATTTCGGAAATGGGAATAAGTATCGAACGAACCACTGCAGCGTTAATAAAGGAAAATGTATTGACAAATAAGTAATTATATTAAAAGCAGTAGAAACCTCCATCTGCATAGAAGCTAAGATAAGACAAAATTTTATTACATTTCCTAGATCATGGCTGCTTTAATAAGATTGTTATAAACAAGATTAACCTACTCTCAATTAAGGCATATGTTACTCAAATTGTTTTAAAAGAGATTACGTTATTAAGTGATTAAGACTATGAACTATGAAATCTTTCGAAAATAAGAGACTTGAATATTTGAAATTAGGCAAACTTGAACTTTGGGAAAGAATGTTGTTACTTGATTTTAAAAAGGGAAGTGTGTTGGTTTACTTAAAAATGTTAGTCCCTTTATTTTAATACTACGGGTATCGGGTGACCTTTGTAAAAGAAATGGATCCTTTAAAAAGAATTTAACGTACGTAGTACTTTGGGGATTAAAACCTGGACTTTGGCATAAAATGAAAGTACCTTGAGTTGTGTGTAACTTGCCTACGTTTGCGTGTGATAGCCTTGTCGTGCTAGTATTGTATTTCTATACCACCGCGTCTCTCAATGGAGGGCCGGTTGATTTGTTATGATCTTACTTGGACGTACCGGCAGTGACGGAGGATTCCACGGGTACGTTTCTGTTGATAGTGTTATTCCATGGACTAGATCTCCATGAGGTTTTTACTGATTCGGCTTTGGTATCTGGTAGTTGGCTCTCGTACTTGCCCCGGGTCGTGGCTGATTCGGCTTTGGTATCTGGTAGTTAGCCTTTGTACTTGCCCCGTTCAGTTTAGTGGCGAAGTCTCGTGACTACGGCTTTGGTATCTGGTAGTTAGCCCTCGATTTGCCCCTGGCCACCACGTGATTCGCTTTGGTATCCGTAGTTGGCTTTCGTGCCCCGTGTCGCCTTCGTGGTTTGGTTGTATAGTATTGTTAGTACGGCTTTGGTATCCGTAGTTGGCTTTCGTACTTGCCGGCCATTGATGATGCGGCTTTGGTATCCGTAGTTAGCCTTCAGATTGCCCCGCACGGTTTTATGATACAGGGACTCGTGTTCATGTGTACTCTGGTGTTATTATATCATAGATCGCCGGCAGCTGGAGGAAGGTATTCCACGGGCATGATTGTTGTTGTGCGTGAGACCCATAGTTATATTTGAGTGATGACTTTGAGGCGTGAGTCCCCGACTTGACATGATCGCTATTTATCAGGATTGTAGTTTGGTTATCATACATGTCTCCTGCTTTATATAGATCGCTATGATTTCATTTACGATTTTCGCCACATACTGTACTGTCAGATCGACTCCTTCTGGGTTGCGTTCATGCCGCAGTAGAGGTACACCGCTTATTGATCCTCGCCATAGGATCACAGCCAACAGATTGGGAAGCTCCGTTTCCGAGGCTTATCTTTGGTATAGTTCCTCACATCAGAGGTACTTGTACATCTGTGGTATGGCGGGCCCGTCCGTCATGTTGTATAAAAACTCTTAGAGGTTTATAGTACTGTTGTGGGCAGGGTTTGTAAGGATGTAACTGTTCAAGTTCTTAGTTATATATATACAAGAAGGTAACCGTTTGGTTGGCCTATTTTTTTATCATATCTCTTGTTTCATGTTTAAGTTTTTATTTCCGCTGATTTTCTCTGATGTTGTATCACTAGGGTGCCCGGGGTAAGGCACCGATCCACGCGCGGGATCGGTCGTGACAAAAGTGGTATCGAGCGCTTAATCCTCTGAAAGTGTCTACGCATCGTGTCTAGTAGAGTTTTGATTATCGATGTGTTGTGCACCACATCTATAATCGTGAGGTCACAGGACATTTAGGATTGGTTTCATTTTTCTCATTCCGAGATCATGCCTTAGAGTTGTGTTATAAGTTGGACCCTCCGACGTATTTCGCTTTTACCGCTATGCCTCCGCAGTGCAACCCGCCCAGATGGGCAAGGCAGCTGAGGAAGCTGCTAGTAGGATACAGAGGAGTACGATGGCGCAGGCCTGGTCATTACCTGAGATAGTGCTTCAGACGGCGAGTTTTGCGACGCCGCCACCAAAGAGAGTTTAGAGTCGCAGCGGTCGCTGAGACCACGCACGAGCCTCCACCCCACACCAGAGCAGCAGGAGTTGGGTACAAAGAGATGGCCCGATTATTGGCCGTGATAGTGGCAAGGCACGAGGATAAGCCGGATGCAATGATTCCGCAGACTGTAGTACCCGTAGTTCACCCGAGAGCGATAGTTTGAGATCGGGACTTTCTCGAAGTCGCACCGCCGTTGTTTTATGGATCGAGGCACGAGGATGATCCGCAGGAGTTCATCCGACAGCCATAAAGGATCATGAGAGTGATCAAGGCTTCGAGACCGAGTCGGTGGTCTTAGGTTCACATCGGCCGCGTGATACCGCAGCCGATCGGTTTGATTCGCGAGCTGTCCCGGGGAGCATGCGCCCACTATTTGGGACGAGTTCTCGAGGCATTTCTTGCACATTTCTTGCCTCCACAGATGAGAGGGCTCGGCCGACAGATTTTTGATATCGAGGCAGCGGCGTGCGGTTCGGGAGTACAATGTGGAGTTTGGCTCACTAGCTTGGTACGTCCCCGCGTTAGTAGCCGACATGGGGGACAGAGTGCACCGCTACGTCACCGGGCTCGATGACTACTTGGCAGAGGCTTGTGCGGGTGTAGCTCTTCACCGGCATGGACATTACTGCATGCAGCTTATGCACTGGGTGTGAGCAGAGAGGTCGACGAATGACCGGATCAACGAAGAGGCCAGACAGCAGGTCTTTGGCGACTTTCGAGGCGGACCGCCTCAACAGCAGGCTAGTTATGCGCCTCCGCCAGTGCAGAGCGGTCCTCCACAGTCTTCGGGACATTCGGGATATTCGAGAGCAGTCGTGGCTCCTGTGTTTCAGATTTTCGTGAGTAGGAGTGCTGCCGGATGAGGCCACCCTTGTCTCAATGGCCGCCAGGGAAAAATTCATAAGGGAGAGTGTCGTACTAATTTGGGAGATTGTTATGCTTGCGCCAACAGGCCATTTGGCGAGAGATCGTCCACTGCAGGTAGCACTGGTGGGATAGCACAGACTACGAGATCATTTGCGGGTTCTTCACCTTCCATAGCTAGGCAGGATGTTCATACACCGGCAGGCCACGGCAGAGGTCGCGGTGGAAGTTCCCAGTTTTAGCGGTCCTTTGAACTGCCTATTTTTTCCAGGTATATCCTTAACCCTCTAGAGATTAGCATGCGTGATACGATGATTATGTGTTGAGTACTATGTACAGATAGCGTTGTGTATATTGTGGTTTAGAGACATGGTTAGTTGAAAGGATAAGTATGGGGACAGGGAAGGTATGAACCTTAGAATATTACACGTAGAAACCTTAGATGCGAGGCCATCTTGAGTAAAAGATTTATGTTTATGTTGACCTTTATCAGAGTGCATAGTATACGTGGGGTATATTTGTGTGATAACTCCCTGAGTGGTATGAAATGAAAGAGGGTAGTTGAGCTAAGAATACCACTAGGTTTTCGTGACTTGATTTGTGAGATTGTTCCGGATCGGGGGAACAAGTGTTTGGCGCGATAGTGGGTCGGGTTGACGACCGATCGCGGGTCAACCCGCGGCCTGTATTGTTGTGGGGTCAGTTCGAGGTGGTCCCGCCAGGTGGTAGGGTCACGAGGGCGCTAGGCCCAAGTTTAGATGACCATCGTATGAGTTCGTGGATATGTTCGACCAGAATCGGATCGTGAAGGCCGGGAATGGCCTTAAAAGGAGATTGAGGCTAGTAAGGTGACCAAGTTTGGAGGTAGTGACTCCAAAGTTTTTGAAACTGAAAAGATGACTGGAATATGAAAGGTGTACCAGAAAGAGTTCAAGTGTTCGAGAAGGGTACGACGAGTAAGGAAAGAAGTGAACGGGTGTTAGCAGAATAAAAGAGATCATTTTGTTGTGAAGTGAAGATGCGAAAGGAGTATCCTTTAGACCTGGGTGGAAGCTTTTGTGATATAGGAGTGATTCCTCGTTGACTTGGATTTAAGTATTTGCGTGTGTTATTTTTTGTGGCCAGGTGTGGCTTTGGCAACTTGTTTAAGCTAAGATGGACTTTATCGTTATCTGTCATGAGAAGGAACATTCGGGACGAATGTTTCTAAGGAGGGGAGAATGTTATACCCCGTATTTCCAGAGTATGTACGTGAGGGCGTACGTACAAAAGTTTAAGCCTTAAGTAGGCAAAGGGACGAAATTTGTGCACAACTAGCGAAAAAAATTGTTTTCCGACGAAACGTTTTCCGGACTTTGCGAAGGGAAAATTACGGTTGCAACATTTATAATTTATGCGGATTTTTCCGAGAGATGAAATATTTTGGACCAACGGGAGGGCGAGACTTGTCCCTCAAGTGGACGGCAATCAAGGGGAGTGGTTGGCACGTTTTTTCCATTTTTGTGGCTAGATATTTGTGTGGTAGATAGATAAGGTGGGACCCACACAACACTTGTCCAAATCTCATCCATCCACTTGCTTTGATCTTGGCCATTGGTTTCCCTATAAATACCCCTCAAGTGCAAGACTTATTCTTCATCCACACTTGTGAAATTCCAAGGCAAAATCCCTCCCTCCCTCTTTCAGAGCTCTCGCCCTACCTCCTCCCCGTGAGAGGCCCTCACCAAACCCCTTCCTAAGTTGTTCTCGTGAAATACCCCCTTGGTAGAAAAGTATTCTCCAAGTGTTGTTACTATTCCAAAATACCTCGCCCAAATACCTTGTAGTATTCCCAAAGTTACCTCTTTACTAAAAGCCCTAAAATACTACTATACTTCCTTTAGTCACCAAACGAAACCCTAGGAAAATCTTCATAGTTGGTTGAAGTATTAAGTAGAAGTTGTGTAGAACTTCTAAGGGTTTCTTGGAGCGAATTGGAGCGTACAGAATAGGAGCTAAACGTTGTTCAGGATCGACATTTAAACTTGGATAATTGTGGGCTTATCGAGGTAAATACTCTTATCCTTCTATTGTGATTGGAGATTACATATAAGAGTAGTTTAGATATGAGTATAAGACGTATATAAGGATGGTATAAAAGAAGAGAATCGAATCAGATTTACATAGACAGATTTATGAGACTTGTGTAGTTTGACGGGTAGGGAAGTGCTGCCCAATTTTCCATAGAATTATTCTACAGAGTAGTCTAGACGTTGATAGACTTATATGACCGTTATAGGTTGAAGTACTGCGAGTAGCGTATTCTACTCGGCGGTGGAAAAGGCTAGCAGGATTACAGTACTTTGGAGCGTTTTGCTAATTGTCGGTAATCGTCGCGAGGTATGTGATTCTTCCTATCCTCTTGAGCATGATATTTTTAAAAGAATATATATAGTACGGTAGACGTACGTGTGTTAACTGAATGTGGTTTTACTTCGATGTCTTCTGACTTGAGTTTTAAATAACAAAGAAGCTTGAAGTATTTCAAAAGAATTAAGAATCATTTTTGAAAGAAGAGTAATACTTGGTTTTGAAAGCTTAAGAGTTATACTAGATTTATGGGAAGTTAGGTATAACGACTTAAGAGAGATAAAAAGAATGGTTTATTGATTTTAGAAGTTAAGAGACTTGATCTGAAAAGATAAGAGAGTTGACTTAATTGAATTGATATGAATTCTGTTAAAAAGTGTGAAACCTCATTCGTGAGTAATGAGTACTTGGTTTTTAAAGAATAATGTTTTACTGATTTCGGAAATGAGAATAAGTATCGAACGAACCACTGCAATGTTAATAAAGGAAAATGTATTGACAAATAAGTAATTATATTAAAACCAGTAGAAACCTCCATCTGCATAGAAGCTAAGATAAGACAAAATTTTATTACATTTCCTAGATCATGACTGCTTTAATAAGATTGTTATAAACAAGATTAACCTACTCTCAATTAAGGCATATGTTACTCAAATTGTTTTAAAAGAGATTACGTTATTAAGTAATTAAGACTATGAACTATGAAATCTTTCGAAAATAAGAGACTTGAATATTTGAAATTAGGCAAACTTGAACTTTGGGAAAGAATGTTGTTACTTGATTTTAAAAAGGGAAGTGTGTTGGTTTACTTAAAAATGTTAGTCCCTTTATTTTAATACTACGGGTATCGGGTGACCTTTGTAAAAGAAATGGATCCTTTAAAAAGAATTTAACGTACGTAGTACTTTGGGGATTAAAACCTGGACTTTGGCATAAAATGAAAGTACCTTGAGTTGTGTGTAACTTGCCTACGTTTGCGTGTGATAGCCTTGTCGTTAGTATTGTATTTCTATACCACCGCCTCTCAATGGAGGCGGTTGATTTGTTATGATCTTACTTGACGCATCTGCAGCGACGAGGATTCCACCGCACGTTTCGCTGATAGTGTTATTCCATGGACTAGCTCTCCACGAGGTTTTTACCGATTCACTTTGGTATCCGTAGTTGGCTCGTACTTGCCCCCGGTCGTGGCTGATTCGGCTTTATCCGTAGTTAGCCTTCAGACTTGCCCTTTCGCTTTAGTGGCGAAGTCTCGTGACTACGGCTTGGTATCCGTAGTTAGCTCGTATTTGCCGGCCGCCACGTGATTCGGCTTTGGTATCTGGTAGTTGGGTTTCGTACTTGCCCCGTGTCAGCTTCGTGGTTTGGTTGTATAGTATTGTTAGTACGGCTTTGTTATCTGGTAGTTGGCTTTCGTACTTGCCGATTGATGATGCGGCTTTGGTATCCGTAGTTAGCCGTACTTGCCCGCACGGTTTATGATACGTGGGACTCGTGTTCATGTGTACTCCTCGTGTTATTATATCATAGATCGCCGACAATGAGGAAGGTATTCCACGCATGATTCTTTGTTGTGGGCGTGAGACCCATAGTTATATTTGAGTGATGACTTTGAGGCGTGAGTCCACGACTTGACATGACCGCTTATTTATCAGGATCGTAGTTTGGTTATCATACATGTCTCCGCTTTATATAGATCGCTATGATTTCATTTACTGATTTTCGCCACATACTTGGTACTGTTGATCGACTCCTTCGGGGCTGCGTTCATTCCGCAGTAGAGGTACACCGCTTGTTGATCCTCGCCATAGGATCACGCCAACAGATTGGGAAGCTCCGTTTCTCCGGAAGCTTATCTTTTGGTATAGTCCCCTGTCACTGTAGGTACTTGTACATTCAGGGGTATGGCGGGGCCCTATCCCGTCATGTTGTATAAAAACTCTTAGAGGTCTGTAGTACTGTTGTGGGCAGGGTTTGTAAGGATGTAACTATTCAAGTTCTTAGTTATATATATACAAGAAGGTAACCGTTTGGTTGGCCTGTTTTTTGATCATATCTCTTGTTTCATGTTTAAGTTTTTATTTCCGCTGATTTTCTCTGATGTTGTATCACTAGGGTGCCCGGGGTAAGGCACCAGTCACGGGCCCGGGATCGGGTCGTGACACAGTACTACGTACATTAAAATCTTTCAAAAGATCCATTTCTTTTACAAAGGTCACACGATACCCGTAGTATCAAAATAGAGTGACTATCATTTTAAGTAAACCAAAACAATTTCCATACCTTCTTTTGAATAAACCAAGACAATACCGTGCCTTCTTTTTAAATCGAAAACACTTCAATTCTTTAAGTCTCTCTCTTTTATAAATCAAGTTCCTTACTTAGGAAATTTAAGAAAACAATACTTGTTTATAATGATTCTTATTAAAGTAGCCATGATCTATAAAATGTAATACAATTTTGTCTTATCTTAGCTTCTATGCAGATGGAAGATTCTACTTGTTTTAATATAATTAATTGTCGTTACTTTTTCCTTTATTAACGCTGCAATGGCTTGTTCGATACTTATTCCCATTTTCCGAAATCAATATAACTTATTCCTTTTCCTTTTCTTTAGACAAAGTACTCATTTCTCACGAATGAGGTTTCACCATTTTTTTAACACAATTAAAGTTCTTCACATTTCATATCAAGTCAATTTAAGTCAAGTCTCTTATTTTTTTTTAAAAACCAATAAACCACTATTTTACCTACATAAAGTCGTTATAGTTAACTTCCCATTAAACCATTATAACACTTTATGTTTTAAACCAACCAAATTGCTTAGCACACGACGCTCACCGTACTACATAGTTTACAAAAAATCATGCTAGAAAGGATAGGAAGAGGTTCACATACCTCACGACGATTATCGACAATTAGCAAAACGCTCCAAAGTACTATAACCTTGCTAGCCTTTTCCACCCTTCAAGTAGAATACACTACTCGTAGTACTTCAACCTATAATGGCCATGAAACGTCTATTAACTTCTAGATCCCTTCGTAGAATATTTCTAAGTACAAGGTTCCCTATTCTACGGAAAATTCGGCAGCACCTCCCCCGTTTCTACTCAATTCTCCACCTTTTTTCAAGGCCCGATAATAGTAACCAACATGCCATAAATAAGGCGCAATAATTCTGAAATTTAAAGAAGGGGATCACACGCCCAAACAGAACGCGATTAACAATCTCTCCTTCATAACAACAATAATTAAAGAAGGGGATAACACGCCCAAACGGAACGCGATTAACAATCTCTCCTTCATAACAACAATAATTAAAGAAGGGGATAACACGCCCAAACGGAACGCGATTAACAATCTGTCACGACCCGACCCCGGGGCCGCGACTGGTACCCTACCGGGGTACCCTATCAGGTATACATCAGAGAATAGCAGCGGAACATACATAACACATAACTTATAAAAAGGAAACATCACTGGCCAGCCGATAAGGCTTCCTTCCAAAAAAAAACATACTTAATCAAAAGTATAGCAGTACAACTAGTTCTTACAGCCCAAAACATATACGTGACTACGCACTTAAGGATAACAATCGTGGCGATAGCTTCGCCATACCCCTGAATATACACAATGTCTATAATATCAGGGAAAAGCCTTACCAACAAAACAAGCTTCCGGAGGAATGGAGCTTCTGACACCGGAACATTGATCCTAAGAACGAGGATCCACCACCTGCTTACCCTTACCTGCGGCATGAACTCAAATGGGAAGGGGTCGACACAATATGTACCAAGTATGTAAAACTGGAAAATACTGTAATAATGATATCATAAGCCTGAAAAATAAGCTAGAGTCATGAAAGACAATCAAAATACAGTACATTGTGCCTTACTAACAATGATAGTAACAAGTATATACTTTACTGCGTAAAAATAAGAGGCTTGTGATCAAAACAGGGTCCCTCGCCCGTAGTATCAATAAGCAATCCTACTCCTGAGACTATTTCACCCGCATGGGTCTTGTGGACCCGCATGAGGTATTCCTCGCATAGGATGTACCCGCCCGCATGGGACTATTTCACCCGCATAAGTCCATAGGACTCGCATGAGGTATTCCTCGCATCGTGGGTAGCAAATCCACGGAACAGGTGGTATAACGATCTTGGGGATTTACCCCTCAAATATACTCTTACCCTGAAGCAGGTGGTATGACGATCTTGGGGCTTTCCCCTCATTCATACTCTTACCATGGAGAAAACAGGTGGTATAACGATCTTGGGGATTTACCCCTCAGATATACTCTTACCCTGAAGCAGGTGGTATGACGATCTTGGGGCTTGCCCCTCATTCATACTCTTACCCTGGAGAAGGTGGTATAACGATCTTGGGGCTGGCCCCTCAGATATACTCTTACCCTAGCTCAATCTGTCATCATATCATAATCATATATACAAGTTACGAAAACTCATACTTCTTATTAGTCTTGTTCATATACCCCCTCATTTTAGTTTAAATCAAGGCACTAACATATTTAATAAAAGAAAATCAGGGAGTTTAACCCAAAGTACCACATACTTATATTCTTTTAAAAATGACTCTTTTTCATAGAAAACCTTTGGGCAATTGATGCCTTAAAATCAATTTGCCTTTCATAAATCAAGTCACTTGTCCTTACTTATCTTACTTAGAGTAAATCTCTTCTTGTTATCCTTTTATAAAGCTAATAAACCAAATTCCCATAAAGTTGTTATATTAACCCTCTACTTTAGTAAAAAATATACTTTCCCCCTAACCAAGGGACTTATACTTCTTAAAACGAAACAAGTCTTTATATACTTAAAACAAGTAAGAATACCAAATCTTGTACGTCTACCGTACTACATAGATACAACTACTCATGCTCAAGAGATAGGAAATCTCTACATACTTCTTTGGTCAATCCACTTGCTAAGTCCAAACTACCGCAAGTAATATGTCAACCTAAAATAACCATGATACGTTTATTAACCTCTAATTTCAATGTAGAATAATCCATGTTCAAAGTTACTAATTTCTATGGAAAATTGGGCAGCATTTCCTTTGTTTCTACATACTTTGACACCTTTTTCAAGGCCGAATTTAACATCCAAACGCCACATCTTAGGCCCAACAATCCAAATATTTCAAAGGGGATTACACACCTAAACTTGGGTGTGTAAAATTCTGGCCCATAAGGTACAACAATTAACTTTACAATTTTAAAGTAGTTTGTAGGCTACAACATGCTCATAATATCTTCTTAACCAATATTTTCATATCCAAACCACATTTCTTACATGCAATGACTCTAAGAGCATTATTACTACTACAAGTTCCTTCCTCTTCACATGCAACATTATTAACTAATCACAAGAGAAGAAATGTTACCTTTAGAGCTTTAGCCAAAACTATTCCAACAATTTTGCTAGCCTTTCCTCCAAGAACACCACCACAATAACTCCTACAAGCTAGCCACAAGCTTCCTTCTTGTCCTTAACTTTTCAGATTTTTCTTAGGCTTTGAATTCCTCTTGGAATTTTAGAGAGACGTGAGAGCTTTAGTTTAGAGAGAGGGAGAGATTTTGAAAGATGACCAAGTATTCAAGACTTAGTCAATATAAGGCATGCAAGAAATCAGATGGGGGGGACACTTGTCACCATCCCATGGTCTTTTAAAAGAGAAATCTGATTTTTCCTCAGTTTTTCCGCCAGAATTCGCCTGGCCTTGCGCTGAAACTTCGCGACTCTCGGAACTTCCGGCGCTGCCGCGCGGCTCAGAATCTCAGCGATCCCTCAGTAAATCCGGCGCCGCGGCCCTGTCGCTTTTGTCCGAAGCACATTTCTGTCCGACTGCGCACTGAACTTGTAACTCCCATAACTTCCTACTCCGATGTCCTATCGACGAACGGTTGGTTGCGTTGGAAACTAGACTCAACGCACTACGCACTAGGCCTTTGAAATACTTAGGAACTATCAATGTACCGGGTCATAACCCGCCTCAAAGTTGACTAAAACCCGTCCGAAACAATCCGTCAACTTATCTTTCGAAAATTTTAAGTCTTACTCCTTTCGTACGCTCTCATACGCACGACCAGGACTACGGGGTATAACATTCTCCCCCCCTTAGAAACATTCGTCCCGAATGTTTCTTCTAGGCTTACTCAAATCACAATATCGACATAGACCCTCTTAGCTATTCTTTTTGCAATAAAAGATGCTCCACGAGCCACAACAATACTCAAGAAAAATTTCCAATTTAAAACTATCAAGTAAGAAAGTAGGTTACCTGGAGGTATAGGAAATAAGTTAGGATACTTCTTCATCATGTCATCCTCTGCTTCCCACGTCATCTCCTCCCTGTTCTCGTTCCGCCATAATACTTTGACGGAAGCCATGTCCTTCGTCCGAAGTCGCCTAACCTGACTATTGAGTATCGCTATGGGACTCTCCTCATACGATAACTCTTCTGTCACCTGGACATCATGAATCGGGTGCACTCTAGATGGATCTCCAATACATTTCCGCAACATAGACACGTGGAAAACCGGATGTACCGCCTCCAAATCGGACGGCAGATCTAACTCATAGGCAACCTTGCCTACCCTACGGACAATCTGATAAGACCCAATGTACCTTGGGCTAAGTTTCCCCTTCTTTCCAAATCTCATCACGCCCTTCATGGGCGATACCTTTTGGAAAACCCAATCGTCTACCTCAAACTCCAAGTGTTGACGCCGGTGATCTGCATACGACTTCTGGCGACTCTGAGCTGCCAACAACCGCTCCTGGATAGGCTTCACCTTATCCACTGCCTGCTGAACCAAGTCTGGCATGACTAACTGTACTTCTCCCACCTCGAACCAGCCTATCGGTGACCTGCACTTCCTCTCATATAAGGCCTCATAAGGCTCCATCTGAATACTAGAGTGGTAGCTGTTATTATAAGAAAACTCCACAAGAGGTAAATGATCCTCCCAGCTACCCCTGAAATCAATAACACAAGCCCGCAACATATCCTCCAGTGTCTGGATAATGCGCTCGTCGGCACATCGGCCCGAGGTGAAATGCCGCATCTGAGACTCACTCGCCCCTAATCCTTCTCGAAAGACCTCCGTAAGTTAGCCGTGAACTGGGCCTCTGTGCGAAATAATCGATATAGGAACTCCGCACTCACAATCTCCACGATGTACGCCTAGCATAATCCTCTACAAAAAGTCGCCCCGATCGGAAGAAAATGGGCTGATTTTGTCAGTCTGTCGACGATAACCCAAATGGAATCATGCTTCCTCTGAGTGGAAGGTAACCATGTAATAAAATCCATATTTACCACCTCCCACTTCCAAGTCGAACTATCAATAGCTGCAATGTACCACCGGCTTCGTGCTCAACAGAACTCGCAATTCGCATCAGGTTATTTAACTCCGCGACGTCCCTCTTCAGGCCATCCCACCAATACACACATCTGAGGTCATGATACATCTTAGTCGACCCCGGATGAATAGAATAACGAGCACTGTGTGCCTCCCCCAGAATCTGCTGACGAAGTCCTGTCACATCGGAAACGCACAACCGGCCCTCAAATCTTAGCACCCCATCCGGCGCTACCTCAAATAGGCTATTCTCTTTCTGAAAAGCGGCATCTCGATACCGCACCATAATCGGATCCTCATACTGTCGCCTCTTCACCTCCTCGACGATGGAAGACTCGACAACCTCTCGAACCCGAACTCCATCACTATCAGAATCAACCAAACGAACCCCAAGGCTCGCTAGCTGATGCAACTCTCGGACCATATCCCTTTTCTCTGACTGTATATCAGATAGACTACCCATCGATCTGCGACTAAGGACATCTGCAACTACATTGGCCTTCCCTGGGTGGTATAGAATATCAACATCGTAATCCTTAAGCAGCTCCAACCACCGTCTCTGTCTCAAGTTCGCTCCTCCGTCAAGATATACTGGAGACTCTTGTGGTCTGTGTAAATATCCACATGAACTCCATATAAATAATGTCTCCAGATCTTCAAGGCATGAATCACTACTGCCAACTCCAAGTCATGTGTGGGATAGTTCTTCTCATGCTTCCTAAGCTGTCGAGATGCGTAAGCTATAACCTTGCCGTCTTTGCGTCAAAGACGCACCCAAGCCCGACACCTGACGCGTCACAATAAACCACATATCCATTTAAACCCTCTGGAAGAGTAAGAACGGGGGCGGTCGTCAACTTCTCCTTTAGCAACTGGAAACTTTCCTCACAAGTATCCGCCCACCGGAACATAGCTGCCTTTTGAGTCAGCTTAGTCAACGGTGCCGAAATAGAAGCAAACTTCTCCACAAACCTCCGGTAATAACCTGCAAGGCCCAAAGCGCGCACTCCGGTGTAGTGGAGTCCGCCAAGTCTTGACTACCTCAATCTTGCCAGATCAACCCAATACCATCGACCCGATAACATGCCCCAAGAAAGCCACCGGCTAACCAAAACTCGCATTTTGAGAACTTGGCATACAATCGCCGGCCCCGAGGACTCCCAATACCGCCCTCAAATGACCAGATGCTCTCGCTCAGGCGCGAATACACCAAGATATCATCAATGAAAACTATAACGAACATATCCAGAATGGCTTGAACACCGCTCATCGATCCATGAATACCGAGCGTTGGTCAATCCGAAAGACATCACCAACTCATAGCCCATACCGGGTCCTGAATGCGCTTTGGGATATCTGTCTCTAACTCTCACTGATGATAGCTGCATCGCAGATTCTATCTTGGAAAAACACCTTGCACTCGCAATCGTCAAACAAATCGTCAATCACGGGAGGATATCTGTTTCGATAGTTACCTTGTTTAGCCGCATGTAATCAATACACATACGCAGCTGCCTCATCCTTCTTCTTTACAAACAACACCGGCGCTCCCGGGGAGAAACACTTAGCCTCGATAAAGCCCTTCTCCCAAGTCCTTCACCGGTCTTTCAATTCTTTCAACTCGCAGTGCCATCCTCGTATGGCGGAATAGATATCGGTCGAGTATCCGCGCCAAATCAATGCAAAACTCAACCTCCTCGGGAGGATACGCTCATCTAGAACACGTGCGGAAATTCTCTAGCGGCCGGATCGATCAAGGTCCTATCTCACTCGATGTCGAATACCCGAACCATATGGTAGATATACCCTTTCCGCACCATCTTCCTAGCCTTGAGGTAAGAAATAAACTTACCTCGGCGACGCAGATTCCCTTCCACTGATAACTCGCTTCACCAGAAACTGGAATCGAACTAATCTCTCTCTACAGTCCACATTGGCATAGCAAGACGCTAGCCAATCCATACCCATAATCACATCAAAGTCTGTCATATCCAACTCTATCAAGTTGGCTTGAGTCCGACGACTGTCTACAGTCACTGGGCAAGCTCTATATATCCGCTCGGCTACCACCGAATCACCTACTGGCGTAGCCACCTCAAAAGGTCTTATGGAATCGGGCTCTATCCCTATTCTATCAGCAATATGGGGAGATATATAGGACAAGGTAGAACCTGGATCTATCAAAGCATATACATCACAACAAGAAACCAACAATGTACCTGTGACGACATCTGGTGACGCCTCCTGGTCCTGACGGCTGGACATAGAATAGATGCGGTTCTGAGGACCGCTAGAACTGGGACCCCTACCACGACCTCTGCCGCGGCCTGTTGGCCCATGAGTACCCTGCCCTCCGGGGCGTTTGACTATCGAAGATGAAGATCCAGCAACTGACCCCGTCGGCTGAACCATAACGCTCCCGCCGCCTAAGGACGGACAATCCTTCTTCAGATGGCCCTGCTGGCCACAAGAGTAACACGCTCCCGAACCCATATGGCACTCGCCCGGATGAGACCTACCGCATCGAACACACCGAGATGTGGGTGGTCTCGATTAGTAACGATCCTCCTCAAACCTCGAAGTCTGGAGCTCGACCGCCTCGAATAACCCGGTGATCGGACTCCCGCCGTAAAATCGCGGGCGAGCACTCGCGTCTTGGCCGGAATGTGGACCTAGTTCGCCACGAGGCCGCCCGCCGAAATCGCCTCGAGACCTTGTCGCTGCCTCTTGGGCTGGCCTAAATCTAGCCGATCTCGCCTCTCGCCTCAATCCATCACGCATACGCCGCATCTCCGGCAATATCCATCCTCGTGAAGAGCCACTCCCAAGCATGCAGTAATCATATGACGGTCTAACCCCATTACATATCGATGAACCTTGTCTGCCATGTCAGCTACAACGGTGTGCGCATATCTGGCCAAGGAGTCAAACTCCAGTGCATTTCTAATAGTCCTCCGCCCCGCCTCAAGGTCAAGAATCTATCTACGCGGGCTCTCCTCACCTCAGGAGGTAAGAAGTGATCCAGAAAAGCCTCTGTGAACTCCTCCCAAACCGCTGGAAGAGCATCCTCACCTCTCGACAACACCCATGACTCAAAGCAGTTCAACGCAATATCGCGTAACCGGTAAGAAGCTAACATACCGTACTTCGGTCGAGGCTCGAGCACTGCATGGTCCGTCAGAATCGCCGCGACAAACTCCTCGCGATCCTCCTCGAATCTCGAGCCATAGAACTCGGGTGGATGACAACCTAGGAAATCTCGAATCCGTAAACTGTCGGCTCTAGGGTTGGTCGCCGCTCGCTCCGTGCCGCCGCCACTATATCTTGGTCAATAGCGGATCTGTTCTCGTAATCTCTATACTCACCGATCGTGGATGGAGGCTCGCATCGTGGTCTCGTGAGCCGCTCACGCCTCGAACTCACAGGCCGGCGACGTCGTGGAACTCGCCGCTCGAAACATCATCTCTGGTAAGGACTGGGCCTGTGCCCTCGTGACCCTCCACGTGCCACTAGCAAGACCTCACCGCTTGCCTCTTCGCCAGGCGCGGTTGCCTTGCGTGGAGGCATAACTGATAAATAAGGGAAAACATCAGAGGAGGTTCAACCTAAAACACAGCTCTATTGCACGATCTTAGAGTGAAAGAATGGAAACCAATCCTAAATATCCTGCAGCCTCCTGATTATAGATGTGGTGCACAACACACCGATAATCAAGACTCTACTAGATACGTCAGACACTTTCCGAGGACTAAGCGCTCGATACCACTTTTGTCACGACCCGGGCCGCGATCGTACTTACCGGTACCCCGTCAGTATACATCGAGAATAGCAATGAACATACATAACACATAACTTATAAAAAGTAAACATCACTGGCCAGCCGATAAGGCTGCCTTCCAAAAAAAAACATACTTAATCAAAAGTATAGCAGTACAACTAGTTCTTACAGCCCAAAACACATACGTGACCACAGACCTCTAAGGATAACAACTGTGGCGGGACAGGGCCCCGCCATACCCCTGAATATACACAATGTCTATAACATCAGGGAAAAGTCGTACCAACAAAACAAGCTTCCGGAGGAATGGAGCTTCTGACACCGGAACAGTGATCCTAAGAACGAGGATCCACCACCTGCTTACCCTTACCTGCGGCATGAACGCAGCCCCCGGGGAAGGGGGTCAGTACACAATATGTACCAAGTATGTAAAACTGGAAAATATTGTAATAATGATATCATAAGCATGAAAAATAAGCTGGAGTCATGAAAGACAATCAAAATACAGTACACTGTGCCTTACTAACAATGAGAGTAACAAGTATATACTTTACTGCGTAAAAATAGGAGGCTTGTGATCAAAACAGGGTCCCTCGCCCGTAGTATCAATAAGCAATCCTACTCCTGGGACTATTTCACCCGCATGGGTCTTGTGGACCCGCATGAGGTATTCCTCGCATAGGTCACTACCGCGCGTGAGACTATTTCACCCGCGTAAGTCCATAGGACTCGCGTGAGGTATTCTCGCGTCGTGGGTAGCAAATCCACTAACATTGGTATAACGATCTTGGGGATTTACCCTCGATATACTCTTACCTCGGCGGTGGTATGACGATCTTGGGGCTTGCCCCTCATTCATACTCTTACCCTGGAGAAAACAGGTGGTATAACGATCTTGGGGATTTACCCCTCAGATATACTCTTACCCTGAAGCAGGTGGTATGACGATCTTGGGGCTTGCCCCTCATTCATACTCTTACCCTGGAGAAGGTGGTATAACGATCTTGGGGCTGGCCCCTCAGATATACTCTTACCCTAGCTAAATCTGTCATCATATCATAATCATATATACAAGTTACGAAAACTCATACTTCTTATTAGTCTTGTTCATATACCCCCTCATTTTAGTTTAAATCAAGGCACTAACATATTTAATAAAAGAAAGTCCGGGAGTTTAACCCAAAGTACCACATACTTATATTCTTTTAAAAATGACTCTTTTTCATAGAAAACCTTTGGGCAATTGATGCCTTAAAATCAATTTGCCTTTCATAAATCAAGTCACTTGTCCTTACTTATCTTACTTAGAGTAAATCTCTTCTTGTTATCCTTTTATAAAGCTAATAAACCAACTTCCCATAAAGTTGTTATATTAACCCTCTACTTTAGTAAAAAATATACTTTCCCCCTAACCAAGGGACTTATACTTCTTAAAACGAAACAAGTCTTTATATACTTAAAACAAGTAAGAATACCAAATCTTGTACGTCTACCGTACTACATAGATACAACTACTCATGCTCAAGAGATAGGAAAGCTCTACATACTTCTTTGGTCAATCCACTTGCTAAGTCCAAACTACCGCAAGTAATATGTCAACCTAAAATAACCATGATACGTTTATTAACCTCTAATTTCAATGTATAATAATCCATGTTCAAAGTTACTAATTTCTATGGAAAATTGGGCAGCATTTCCTTTATTTCTACATATTTTGCCACCTTTTTCAAGGCCGAATTTAACATCCAAACGCCACATCTTAGGCCCAACAATCCAAACATTTCAAAGGGGATTACACACCTAAACTTGGGTGTGTAAAATTCTGCCCCATAAGGTACAACAATTCACTTTACAATTTTAAAGTAGTTTGTAGGCTACAACATGCTCATAATATCTTCTTAACCAATCTTTTCATATCCAAACCACATTTCTTACATGCAATGACTCTAAGAGCATTATTACTACTACAAGTTCCTTCCTCTTCACATGCTACATTATTAACTAATCACAAGAGAAGAAATGTTACCTTTAGAGCTTCAGCCAAAACTATTCCAACAATTTTGCTAGCCTTTCCTCCAAGAACACCACCACAATAACTCCTACAAGCTAGCCACAAGCTTCCTTCTTGTCCTTAACTTTTCAGATTTTTCTTAGGCTTTGAATTCCTCTTGGAATTTTAGAGAGAAGTGAGAGCTTTAGTTTAGAGAGAGGGAGAGATTTTGAAAGATGACCAAGTCTTCAAGACTTGGTCAATATAAGGCATGCAAGAAATCAGATGGGGGGGGACACTTGTCACCATCCCATGGTCTTTTAAAAGAGAAATCTGATTTTTCCTCGCTTTTTCGCGAATATCCGCCTCGCGCCATGCCCGGCGGGCGCGCGGCGCTGAAACTTCATGATTCTGAACTTCCGGCGCCGCGACCCTACTTCCCCGCGCCGCGGTTCTGGAACTTGAGCGATCCTCGAAATCCGCGCGCTCGCCGCTTTGTCCGGCACATTTCTGTCCGATCACAGACCGAGCTTGTAACTCTCATAACTTCCTACTCCGATGTCCTATCGATGAACGGTTGGTTGCGTTGGAAACTAGACTCAACGCACTACGCACTAGGCCTTTGAAATACTTAGGAACTCTCAATGTACCTGGTCATAACCCGCCTCAAAGTTGACTAAAACCCGTCCGAAACAATCCGTCAACTTATCTTTCGAAAATTTTAAGTCTTACTCCTTTCGTACGCTCTCATACGCACGACCAGGACTACGGGGTATAACACAATCTCTCCTTCATAACAACAATAATTAAAGAAGGGGATAACACGCCCAAACGGAACGCGATTAACAATCTCTCCTTCATAACAACAATAATTAAAGAAGGGGATAACACGCCCAAACGGAACGCGATTAACAATCTCTCTTTCATAACAACAATAATTAAAGAAGGGGATAACACGCCCAAACGGAACGCGATTAACAATCTCTCCTTCATAACAACAATGTAAATACAGTCCAAAGTAAATACGGTCCTTAAGTAAATACGGTCCAAAGTAAATACGGTCCTTAAGTAAATACGGTCCAAAGTAAATACGGTCCTTAAGTTGGGGTCCTTGGCCAACTTTTACAATTTTACTTATCCAATTACTTCCTTAGTCTTCCAACTTATATTCCAATCTTAATATAAGTTATAGTTCCTTTGTTGTTAACTTCTTAGTAAGTAATGGATACATTTTTACCATTTTAATGGCTAATATGCCAATTCTCCTTTTAACATCTTAACAAGATCCAAATCTTTCCTTATGTCTCATACTTCATAATGTACTTCCAGTATATGTATAATATCCATATATACATAATAATCAACTTCACAAAGAGGTTAAGGTTCATTACCTCAAAATAGCCCAAAAAAAACGTGACTGTCCAGATTTTTAGCCACTGCTTCGTCAGCTGAACTTGTAACGTCGATAACTCTCTACTCCAGTGTCCTATCGACGAGCGGTTTATTGCGTTGGAAACTAGACTCGACGAAATTCATTTTAGGATTTTGAAACAGCCAAAAACTCCTAATATGCTAGGATATATTCCCTTCCAAACTTGACTAAAAATCTGTCCAAAACAGTCCCGAAAATCTGCCCACTCTCGGCCAAGGTTTTTTTTTTTTGAGGCTAGGGGTGTGAAATCTTGTCTAACTCTTGGTTAATAATCTTCCTAATACATTAAGGAAGAACACTTATAAGTTTAAGAATTTTTGGACAACATTCGCTCAAGTAAAGGGGGGTTTGGACGAGAACAAGAAGGGAGGGAGAGAAACTATTTTCAAGTCTTGAAATGTTCTAAGTGTGGAAGATTTTCATCAACTAGAGGGGTTTATATAGGACAACCAAGGGTTAGGATTGAAACATGTGTATGGTATAGATTGTTTGTGTAGGTTCCTTTCTCCACTTGTCCGACAAATGCCATGCAAGACTTTGACCATTTGACTAGCCCACTACTTAAAAAAAACGTCCACTTATCCCAATTTGGGGTGACACATGTCGCCTTCCTATTGGTCCAAAATATTTCATCTCTCGGAAAAATTCCATAGTCGTAAAAATATTGAAAACGTAAAATTTGCTTCACAAGGTTCGGAATATTTTCCGTCGGAAAACAATTCTTTCATTCTTACCCTAATTAGGGTTTAAACATTCGTACGTACGTCCTCACATACATACTCCGGAACTACGGGGTATAACATTCTTCCCCCCTTAGAAACATTCGTCCCGAATGTTCCTTCTAAGTCTCAAAACATACCTGTGCCGGTATAGTCTTCCCTCTTATACTTACGAAACCAATTATGCCACACATGGCCATAATACAACATACGCGCGAAAACGCACATCCGAGCCAACGAAGAATCATCTCTAAAGCGTATATCGATACCATTAGCTCCACCCATGGTCCAAAGGATACTTTCTTCACATCTTTACTTATAAAAAGGACACTTCCATCTTCTTAACACATCTTCGCCTCTTTTCTTACTCGTCGTACCCTCCTCGAACACCCGAACTCTTTCTAGTACATGTACCATACTTCCGTCATTGCTTCAGTTTCCAAAATCTTGGAGTTACTACCTCCAACCTTGGTCATCTTACCAGCCTCACATTCCTTTAAGGCCAATCCCGGCCTTCATGATCCAATTATGGTCGAACGCGTCTACGAACTCGTACAATGGTTATCTAAACTTGGGCCTTGCACCCTCGTGACCCCATCACCTAGCGGGACCACCTCAAATTTACCTCACTTCATTCCGGGCTGCGGGTTGACCCGCAATATGGCCTCAACCCGACCCATTATCGCGCTAAACTCTCTCGTTCCCCGATCCGGAACAATCTTACTAATTCACGTCATGAAAGCTACCACTTCTATCTCAAACTACCCACGGAATTATCACACAAATACTCCACGTATACTATGCACTTCGACAAAGACTAACCGTAAAATCTTTTACTCAAGACGACCTTACATCTAAGGTCTCGGTCTCAACTGTTATAAATTCTAAGGTTCACAATTGTCTCATCCCCAGACTTACCCTTTTCACAAACCAGGCTTCTAAATCACATTTTAACACAAGCTATCCGAACATAACACTTAACACATCATCATATCATCAATACAAACTAGTCTCTAGAGGGTTAAGGATATACCTGAAAATCAAATAGGCGGTTCAAAGGACCGCTAAAACTGGGAACTTCCACCGCGACCTCTGTCGTGGCCTGCTGGTGTATGAACATCCTGCCTAGCTATGGGAGGTGAAGAACCCGCAACTGATCCCGTAGTCTGTGCTATCCCACCAGTGCCACCTCTGGTCGGACAGTCTCTCGCCAAATGGCCCTGTTGGCCGCAAGCATAACAAGCTGTCGAAATAGTACGACACTCCCCAAGATGGGGTCTACCACATCGACCACACCGAGGTAGAGGTGGCTTCCTCAGACTAACACCCCTACTTTCCCAAAAACCTGAACCCTTGGAGTCCTGACCTGCTCCCGAATCTCTCGAACGTCCTGAAGACTATGGAGGACCACTGCATCTTGCGGAGATGTATAACTAGCTCTTCCGAGGCGGTCTGTCTCGATTCTTGAAGGACCTGCTATCACGGCCTCTTATGCTGATCCTGGTCCCTACGTCGGTCTCTACGTTCCTCCATCCCCTGTGCATAAGCTTGTATACGGGCAATGTCCATGCCCGGCTGAAGAGCTACACCCGTGCAACCCTCTGCTAAGAATCGTCAAGTCCTGTGACATAGCGGTGCACTCTATCCTCCATATCTGCCACTAAAGCGGGGACATACCGCGCCAACGAAGTCAAACTTACATCTGTACTCCCAACCGCACGCTGCTTACGTCTCAACATCATAAATCTATCTCGCCCGAAGCTCTCTCATCCGCGAGGGCAAGAAGTGTGTAAGAAATGCCTCCAGAACTTGTCCCATACTACCGGAAGTGCATGCTCTCCCGGATAGCTCACGAATCAAACCGATGATCGCAGATCACGCACCGATGTGAACCTAGTACCACCGACTGCTCTTCGAGGCCTTGATCATTTTCATGATCCGCCGCACTGTCGAATAAACTCACGAGGATCTTCCTCGCTTCTCGATCCATAGAACTCGTGGATCGCAACTCAAGAAGTCCAAGTCTCCAACTATCGGATCTAGGGTGAACCATCGTACTACGGAACCGGCCGCTCACGCTCGCCTCATTCTCGCCACAAGCCTAGCTAGTAATGTGGTCATCTCCTTGTAACTCATATCTCGGCTCGCAGTCGTGGAACCGAGACTGTGTACAGTGGTCTCGTGAGCCACCGCTGCGGCTCTAAACTCGCTGGGCCGGGCGTCGCAAAACTCGTCGTCTGTAGCACCACCTCGTAAAGATCGGGCTGTGCCTCGTAACCTCTCAGGTGCTCTACTCGCAGCTCTTCTCGCTGCTTTGCCCTTCGGGCTCTGGTTGCCTTGCGTAGAGGCATAACTGGTACAAAAGAAATTCGTCAGAGGGGTCCAACTTATGACACAACTCTAAGGCACGATCTCAGAGTGAGAAGAATGGAAACCAATCCTAAATATCCTGCAGCCTCCTGATTATTGATGTGGTGCACAACACACCGATAATCAAGACTCTACTGACACGGTCTCAGACACTTTCCGAGGACTAATCGCTCGATACCACTTTTGTCACGACTGCCTCGCTCGTGATCGTGCCTTACCCGCACCTAAGTAGACATAAATCGAGTAACGGCGGAATATAAACTTGCAAACATGAAACAAAGGTAGAATAAGAACTTACCCAAGAAAAGGTTGCCTTTCGGCATGTATATAAATACCAAAAGTGAGCTACATCCCAAATTTACAACAGACTACGGACTTAAGAATGAAATCAACTATGACGGACAGGGCCCGCCATACCCCGAATGTACAAAGTATATGACCTCGTGGAACTGCATCAAAGGACAAAACCTCCAAGAAATGGAGCTTTCCCGAATCGAACAGTGATCCTAAGAGCGTGGATCGCCAGTTACGACCTCAACTCGCGCATGAACGCAGCCCCGGAGGTCGAGACAACAGGTACCAAGTATGTGAAACTGAAAATACTGTAAATAAAATCATAATAGTCTATATAAAGCAGGAGACATGTATGATAACCAAACTACAGTACACAACATATAAGCGGTCATGTCAAGTCAGGGACTCACGCCCTCAAAGTCATCACTCATGCCCGTGGAATCCTCCATCACTGCCGGCAGCCGTAGGTGTAACATATAACCATGTGACCCGCTAGTGGCGTCCTACCTCACTGTCGGCGTACACATATACAATATATATATATATATATATATATATATATATATATAATACGGGGCCTCATGCCCCGGAATCCCTCATCGGTGTAGCATGGCCATAATAATCGTATATACCATGCCCCCGGAATCCCTCATCGGTGTAGACATGCCCATGTGACAATGATAATATACCGGGAGTTTAACCCGCTGCATGGCCGCATGCCCCCGGAATCCCTCATCGGTGTAGACATGTCTATGTGATAATAATAATATACCGGGAGTTTAACTCGCACGGCCGCACGCCCGGAATCCTCATCGGTGTAGATATGTCCATGTGATAATAACAATGGAAGCATACCCGTGGAATCCTCCGTCACTGCCGGTACGTCCAACCAATTCACAACAAGTCAGTCGGCCCCTCAACCGAGAGACGCGGTAACATAGTAATACCACCAAAGGCTATCACAACTAGCATAGGCAAATTTAACATATTCTTAGACTTTCATTAACATGTAAATAGATTCACCATCTATATAACTCAAGTACTCCCATTTTATGCCAACAAACCGGGTTTTAACTCCTACGATTACGTGCATTAAAATCTTTCAAAAGATCCATTTCTTTTACAAAGGTCACACGATACCCGTAGTATCAAAATAGAGTGACTATCATTTTAAGTAAACCAAAACAATTTCCATACCTTCTTTTGAATAAACCAAGACAATACCGTGCCTTCTTTTTAAATCGAAAACACTTCAATTCTTTAAGTCTCTCTCTTTTATAAATCAAGTTCCTTACTTAGGAAATTTAAGAAAACAATATTTGTTTATAATGATTCTTATTAAAGTAGCCATGATCTATAAAATGTAATACAATTTTGTCTTATCTTAGCTTCTATGCAGATGGAAGATTCTACTTGTTTTAATATAATTAATTGTCGTTACTTTTTCCTTTATTAACGCTGCAATGGCTTGTTCGATACTTATTCCCATTTTCCGAAATCAATATAACTTATTCCTTTTCCTTTTCTTTAGACAAAGTACTCATTTCTCACGAATGAGGTTTCACTATTTTTTTTAACACAATTAAAGTTCTTCACATTTCATATCAAGTCAATTTAAGTCAAGTCTCTTATTTTTTTTTAAAAACCAATAAACCACTCTTTTACCTACATAAAGTCGTTATAGTTAACTTCCCATTAAACCATTATAACACTTTATGTTTTAAACCAACCAAATTCGTTTAGCACACGTACGTCTACCGTACTACATAGTTTACAAAAAATCATGCTAGAAAGGATAGGAAGAGGTTCACATACCTCACGACGATTATCGACAATTAGCAAAACGCTCCAAAGTACTATAACCTTGCTAGCCTTTTCCACCCTTCAAGTAGAATACGCTACTCGTAGTACTTCAACCTATAATGGCCATGAAACGTCTATTAACTTCTAGATCCCTTCGTAGAATATTTCTAAGTACAAGGTTCCCTATTCTACGGAAAATTCGCAAAGACTCTCCCGTTTCTACTCAATTCTCCACCTTTTTCAAGGCCCGATAATAGTAACCATCATGTCATAAATAAGGCGCAATAATTCCGAAATTTAAAGAAGGGGATCACACGCCCAAACGGAACGCGATTAACAATCTCTCCTTCATAACAACAATAATTAAAGAAGGGGATAACACGCCCAAACGGAACGCGATTAACAATCTCTCCTTCATAACAACAATAATTAAAGAAGGGGATAACACGCCCAAACGGAACGCGATTAACAATCTCTCCTTCATAACAACAATAATTAAAGAAGGGGATAACACGCCCAAACGGAACGCGATTAACAATCTCTCCTTCATAACAACAATGTAAATACAGTCCAAAGTAAATACGGTCCTTAAGTAAATACGGTCCAAAGTAAATACGGTCCTTAAGTTGGGGTCCTTGGCCAACTTTTACAATTTTACTTATCCAATTACTTCCTTAGTCTTCCAACTTATATTCCAATCTTAATATAAGTTATAGTTCCTTTGTTGTTAACTTCTTAGTAAGTAATGGATACATTTTTACCATTTTAATGGCTAATATGCCAATTCTCCTTTTAACATCTTAATAAGATCCAAATCTTTCCTTATGTCTCATACTTCATAATGTACTTCCAGTATATGTATAATATCCATATATACATAATAATCAACTTCACAAAGAGGTTAAGGTTCATTACCACAAAATAGCCCAAAAAAACGTGACTGTCCAGATTTTTAACCACTGCTTCGTCAGCTGAACTTGTGACGTCGATAACTCTCTAATCCAGTGTC
Source organism: Przewalskia tangutica (assembly GCA_029844215.1). Lineage (NCBI taxonomy): Eukaryota > Viridiplantae > Streptophyta > Magnoliopsida > Solanales > Solanaceae > Przewalskia > Przewalskia tangutica. The sequence continues at coordinate 56,304,056 of CM056722.1, read as the reverse complement.
CTATCGATGAGAGGTTTGTTGCGTTGGAAACTAGACTCGACGAAATTCATTTTAGGCTTTTGAAACACCCAAAAACTCCTAATATGCTAGGAGATATTCCCTTCCAAACTTGAATAAAAATCTGTCCAAAACAGTCCCGAAAATCTGCCCACTCTCGGCCAAGGGGTTTTTTTTTTTAGGCTAGGGGTGTGAAATCTTGTCTAACTCTTGGTTAATAATCTTCCTAATACATTAAGGAAGAACACTTATATGTTTAAGAATTTTTGGACAACATTTGCTCAAGTAAAGGGGGGTTTGGACGAGAACAAGAAGGGAGGGAGAGAAACTATTTTCAAGTCTTGAAATGTTTTAAGTGTGGAAGATTTTCATCAACTAGAGGGGTTTATATAGGACAACCAAGGGTTAGGATTGAAACATGTGTATGGTATAGATTGTTTGTGTAGGTTCCTTTCTCCACTTGTCCCACAAATGCCATGCAAGACTTTGACCATTTGACTAGACCACTACTTAAAAAAAACGTCCACTTATTGGTCCAAAATATTTCATCTCTCGGAAAAATTCCATAGTCGTAAAAATATTGAAAACGTAAAATTTCCTTCACAAGGTTCGGAATATTTTCCGTCGGAAAACAATTCTTTCATTCTTACCCTAATTAGGGTTTAAACATTCGTACGTACGTCCTCACATACATACTCCGGAACTACGGGGTATAACATTATCAATCTTCCTTTCATATATTATATACTCAATTATAAACTACAACAACATGTAATATCCAATTACAATAGAAGGACTAAGATCATTACCTCGATAAGCCCATAATTATCCAATGCTTAAAAGTCGATCCTTAGGAATCTTAGCTCCATTTCTTTACGTTCCAATCCACTCCAAGCAACCCTTAGAAGCTCCTAACCAACTCCTTATCAAGATTTAACTCCAAAAAGTGAAGAACACTTAGGCTCAAACTATCGCAAGTTTCGGCCAAGGTGTATTTCTTAGGCTAGGGGTGTGAAATCTTTTCCAATACTTGGTTAACAATCTTCCTAACACCTTAAGGAAGAACACTTAAAAGTTTAAGGATTTTTGGACAACTTTTGCTCAAGAAATATGGCCAAAACCGAGAGCACAACAAGGGGAGGGAGGGAATTTTCAAGACTTGGAAACTCTCTAAGTGTTGGATGAATAAGTCTTGCATCAAGGGGGTATTTATAGGGAATTCAAGGGCTAGGGTCTTAGCAAGTGTGTGGTGAGATTGGGGGACAAGTGTGTGTGGATCCCACCATCCACATGGCCAACCAAAACTTGAAACAAATGTCATGGCCATTTCGGCCAAGGTGGACAAGTGGCCACCCATTTCGGCCCATGCCACCTAAGGGGGTGACACGTGTCGCCCTCCAATTCGTCCAAAATATTTCATCTTCCGAAAATATCCATAATGTCCAAAATCTCGAAAACAAAGTGGGCCCCACAAAACCGTAAATTTCTCCCGTGGGCCCCACGTGACCAATTCCAGAAAATAAAATCCATAATTCTAATATATTCCTAGAAGTCCGAATACCAAATCTGAGAATCCAATTCCATTAACGAACCTTTTTCCTTCACAAAATCCGGAAACTTTTCCGTCGAAAAATCACATCTTTCTTCCTTTCCAATATTAATGTCGTATTCTCGTACGTACGTCCTTACATACATACCCTGGAACTACGGGGTGTAACAGGATGAGCGTCTCCCCAATAAAGTGGCCAATGATGGCAATGTCGTTGGTTTTAATGATAACATATTCTTAAGTGAACCAGTAGTTATGGTGGGAAAAGAATCAAACAATGAAGATGAAGAGAATGATGATAAGGTAGTGTCATTGATTCGATTTGGTCTAGATAGTCCTCTCATGGCTTGCAATGACGATTTCTCTCATCTTTCTAGTAAAAGTTTTGATAAGAGAGTTGTTGGTCTGCTTCCTGTCAATTTCAAGTCGGATGAAGCCACAATGCTAGAAAAGTATTTTGAGACAATTATTGTATCACATACACCTATTTTTTCAAAGGAAGTGGAAGGGTTGAAATTTATCAAGGTAGATTTTGTGGTAGCAGTTTCGGAAGTTACTTCTTGGACGCAATTCTCCAGAATCTTATCACTTGAATCAGATTCAACCATTACAAAAGATGATAGGTCATTTGAATTTTTGAGTAATGAATTGATACATCTAGGCTATGGCTATATTTTGATGGACACTGGGCAAGCTGCTGCACTTTCTCTGACAATCAAACTCAAGAAGATTTTCAGGGCTAAAGTTTCGACTGATATGCAATTAAAAATGAGATCAAATGAGAGTTGATTTTGTGGATAATAGAGTATGGGCTTTGAAGTTTTTTATGGATGATGAGTATATGAATTTCATTACCAAGTTCCAGGAATGTTTGTTTGAGAATGTGCATGAAATGGGGGCTACCGAGGCGAATAAAATGAATATTTATGGAAAGAAATTTATTGGGTGGTTAGAACCCGAATCTGATGATGCAATGTGGGAAGATGCAGATTCTGGAGTTTGGAAGGGTAGTGGAAAGACGCACGTGAGGGATAGTCAAGGTTTGTTGGAAGAATTTGAAGAAGCTGCTACTGGTGGTGGAATACAGAGTTCGGCGTTAGGGGCTTTGGATAATAGTTTTCTTGTGAATGATTCGGGAGTTCAAGTTGTAAAAAATTTTAGCCATGGAATCCATGGGAAATGTGTTTATGTGAAGTTTGATGAAAAAGATAAGTGGGGAGGAAGAGGGTCGACGACTAAAAAGGCTCTTTTCATGCGTGGAGAAACTAATATGATGCTAATGAGTCCTTTCAAGGAAGGGAAGTCTCGTTCAACTGGACTTCACCAATTGGGCATTGAGACTGGGAAGATCGTTACTGAATGGAAGTTTGAGAATGACGGGACGGATATCACCATGAATGACATAACAAACGATACTAAAGGGTCACAATTGGATCCTTCTGAATCGACATTTTTGGGTTTGGATGATAACCGACTGTCAGTTGACATGCGTGATAAGAAGGGAATTGTTTAGACATTAGCAAATGTGAGTTCTCCTGTATTGAATTGGACGCAGGGGCATCAATTTTCAAAAGGAACAAATTTGGAATGCTTTGCCATGACTGGTGATGGCTCCATCGTAGTTGGACCACTTGATGGGAAGATTCGATTGTACTCTAAGACCTTGATGAGGCAAGCAAAGACTGCATTCCTTGGCCTTGGCTCTCCAATTACACACGTTGAGGTTACTTATGATGGCAAATGGATCCTGGGCAAGACTGATACATACTTGATCTTGATATGCACATTGTTTACTGACATGGATGGGAAGATCAAAACTGGTTATACTGGTCGAATGGGAAATAAGATTCCTTCTCCAAGATTATTAAAGATGACTCCCGTTGATGCGCATATGGCTGGTGCAAGTAACAAGTTCCATGGCGGCCATTTCTCATGGGTTACTGAAAGTGGAAAACAAGAACGCCATTTGGTTGCAACAGTAGGTAAATTTAGCGTGATATGGAATTTCCAACAAGTGAGTTCAGTGCTCATCGTTTCTATCAGAATCAGCAAGGGCTAAAGAGTTGTTATTGTTACAAGAATATGCCAAAGGATGCCGCTGTTATTGATCAGGATCTCAAATTTGACCATAAAAATTTCGTGCATTACTTAGCTGTTTTGCCCAAAGACATTGATGTTGGCAGTTATATTTCGCTTTTGAGATTGTTCTTATTGATTCAGAGCATAAAATGATTTATGCCACCGGAGGAAGAACAAAAGTACCTATATACGTTACATGAGTTATTAAAGTTGATAATGCAGAGATTTTTGTTCTTGACTGTGATCTTGGGAATGTTGAAACTCGTAAAAAGCTTGACGAGACTGAATATGAAATAAAGGCGAAGTTTGAAGGCCTGTGCAAGGTGATTAAGTATGTTCTATGTGACAAGTTTGAGACAATGGAAGTCTTTGACTGTGTTGTGGATTCTCCTTGCAGTTTGGTTACTGGAGTGTCACGACCCGATCCCGGGCCCGTGACTGGTGCCTTACCCCGGGCACCCTAGTGATACAACATCAGAGAAAATCAGCGGAAATAAAGACTTAAACATGAAACAAGATATATGATAAGAACAGGCTAACCAAAACGGTCACCTTCCAATAATATATATACAAATCTTTCAAACCGAACAGTTTAATCCTTTTTACAAACCCTGCCCACAACAGTACTACAGACCTCTAAGAGTTTTTATACAACATGACGGGACAGTGCCCGCCATACCCCTGAATGTACAAGTACCTACAGTGACAGGGGACTATACCAAAAGATAAGCCTCCGGAGAAACGGAGCTTCCCGATATGTTGAACTGTGATCCTATGAGCGAGGATCAACGACTGGTGTACCTCTACCTGCGGCATGAACGCAGCCCCCCGAAGGAGGTCAGTACAACAGGTACCAAGTATGTGAAACTGAAAAATATTGTAAATGAAATCATAGCAGTCTATATAAAGCAGGAGACATGTATGATAACCAAACTACAGTCCATAATAAATAAGCAGTCATGGAAGTCAGGGACTCACGCCCTCAAAGTCATCACTCAAATATAACTATGGGTCTCACGCCCTCAACATCAATCATGCCCGTGGAATACCTTCCTCACTGCCGGCAGTCTATGATATAATAACACCAAGGAGTACATATGAACACCAAGTCCTACGAGTCATAAACCGTGACGGGCAAGTAAGGCTAACTACCAGATACCAAAGCCGCACTATCAATACTATACAATCAATACTACACAATCAAACCACGGAGCTGAGACGGGGCAAGTACGAAAGCCGACCACCAGATACCAGCGCGTGTCACGAGGCGACCGGCAAGTACGGAGGCTAACTACCAGATACCAAGGCGTATCACGAGACTCCGCCACGGTCGATACGGGGCACGAAAGCCGACTACCGATACCAAGGCCGTGTCACGAGTCGACCGGCAAGTACGAGGGCTAACTACCGGATACCAAGGTCGTATCACGAGACTTCGTCACTACTAAACCGAGCAGGCAAGTCGCGAGGGCTAACTACCAGTACCAAGGCGAATCAGCCACGAGATCGGCAAGTACGAAAGCCGACCACCAGATACCAAGGCCGAATCAGTAAGAAACCTCATGGAGAGCTAGTCCATGGAATAACACTATCAGCGAGCGCACTGCGGAATTCTCCGTCACCGCCAGACGCCCAAGTAATATCATAACAAATCAGTCGGCCCTCCATTGAGAGACGCGGTGGTATAGAAATACAACTACTAGAACGACAAGGCTATCACACGCAAACATAGGCAAGTTACACACAACTCAAGGTACTTTCATTTTATGCCAAAGTCCAGGTTTTAACCCCAAAGTACTACGTACGTTAAATTCTTTTTAAAAGATCCATTTCTTTTACGAAGATCACCCGATGCCCGTATTATATATAAAAATAGAGTGACTAACATTTTTAAGTAAACCAAAACACTTCTCCTTTTAAAGTCAAGTTACCACTTTAAAACCACTGATAAAACCATTCTTTTGTTTTCATAAAGTCGTTATAACTAACTTCCCATAAAGCTGTTATAACACTTTATGTTTTAAACCAATTTAAGACAAAACAATGCCTTTCTTTTAAACCAAAAACTCTTCAATTTCCTCAAGTCTCTTTTAGAAATCAAGTTCCTTACCTATTCTCATTTCCGAAATCAGTAAAACATTATTCTTTAAAAACCAAGTACTTATTACTCACGAATGAGGTTTCACACTTCTTAACAACTCTCATAACAATTCAATTAAGTTAAGTCTCTTATCTTTTAAGATTAAGTCTCTTAACTTCTAAAATCAATAAATCATTCTTTTATCTTTCTTAAGTCGTTATACCTAACTTCCCATAAAGCTAGTATAACTCTTAAGCTTTTAAAACCAAGTATTACTCTTCTTTCAAAAACGATTCTTAATTCTTTTGAATATACTTTCAAGATTCCTTATTATTCAGGCTTAAGTCAAAAGACATTGCCGTAAAACTACGTTCAGTTAACACACGTACGTCTACCGTACTATATATATATACTTTTAAAATATCATGCTCAAGAGTATAGGAAGAATCACATACCTCGCGACGATTATCGACTATAAGCAAATAGCTCCAAAGTATTGTAATTCCTGCTAGCCTTTTCCACCCTTCGAGTAGAATATGCTACTCGCAGTATTTCAACCTATATCGGTCATATAAGTCTATCAATATCTAGACTATTCTGTAAAATAATTCTAGATACAGATTCCTTTATTCTACGGAAAATTGGGCAGCACTTCCCTACCCGCCAACTACACAAGTCTACTGTAAATACAGTCCTATGTAAGTACAGTTTAATTCTTCTTCTTTAATATTCTTCTGATGTGATTTCAATTCAATTCTCTTCTTTTACCATCCTTATACGTCTTATATTCATTTCTATACTACTACAGTATGTAATTTCCAATTACAATAGAGGGACAATAGTATTTACCTCGATAAGCCCAAAATTATCCAAGTTATATGTCGATCCTGAGCAACGTTTATCTCCTACTCTGGGCGCTCCAACCCGCTCCAAACAACCCTTAGAAGTTCTACTCAACCTCTACTTAACACTTCAACCGACTATGAAGGTTTTTCCTTAGGGTTTCGTTTTGTGACTGAAGGAAGTATAATAGTATTTCTGGGCTTTTAGTATAAGGGTAACCTTGGAATACTACAAGGTATTTTGGAATAGTAAAAATACTTAGAGAGTATTTTTCTACCAAAGGGGGGGGGGGGTATTATACGAAAACAACTAGGTAGGGGGGGGGGATACTTTCGGCCAAGGCTCACAAAGGGGGGGAGGGGTGCTCTTGGACGAGAGCTTTGCTAAGAGGGGAGGGATTTTTGCTTTGAAATTTCACAAGTGTGGATGAAGAAATCCTTCAACTTAGGGGGGGTATTTATAGGACTTTCAAGGGCTAGGATCAAGACAAGTGGGGGGCAAGTGGAGGGTCAAGATTTGGACATGTGTTTGTGGGTCCCACTTGCTCATCAACTACACAAAATATCCTACCAACTCCTTGACAAAAATCAAGGCCAAAAACGCCCCACTTTCGTCCCACCTTATCCGTCCACTTGTCACCCTCTCGTTGGTCCAAAATATTTCGTCTCTCGGAAAAATCCGCAAAAATTATAAATGACATAGCCGTATTTTTCCCTTCGCAAAGTCCGGAAAACGCGTTTACCTGGAAACGACTCTTTTCGCTAGTTGTGCACAAATCTCGCCACTTTGCCTACTTAAGGCTTAAACTTTTGTACGTACGCCCTTACGTACATACCCTGGAAATACGGGGTATAACATGGAGAATATGGTTGGACTGCCAACATGGAAAAACTTATGAAGGCTCAAGCTCTCAAGGACTCTAGCATGGCTGGATACATGTCTAACAAGAAGACCATAGGGATCAATCCTGAGAATGTCATCACGGATGAGCTCAGGAAGAGAGCTGATACTGACAAGAACGACAAATCCTCAAAGATTTAGTTCTATTATTGTTTGAGACTGCTCTTCTCACCTCATGTTTCAGCCTCGATGAGCCCGACATATTTGGCAACAAAATTCACAGGATGCTAAAACTTGATCTCAGTAGCGATGAGGATGTCAGAGATGCAGAAACTGATACGCCAGCATTGGATGATCCTGAAGCATTTTATAAGAGTAATAGGTTCTTCTCAAGAATAGTTACAAATGAGCTGTATGAAGTGGAGAACTACTTTGAATTGTCGAGAGCTAGAGGAGCAGTATAATGCCTTCATTGATAGTCAGAAACAAAGAGCTAAGCAAGCCTTAGTTGAAGACACCATGTTATACCCCGTATTTCCAGAGTATGTACGTGAGGGCGTACGTATAAAATTTAAGCCTAAAAGTTGGCATAGGTTCGAAATTTGGGCACAAGTGCCGAAAAGAATCGTTTTTCGACGAAACGTTTTACTAAACTTGCGAAGGGAAAATTCCGGCTATGTCATTTATAATTTTTGCGGATTTTTCCGAGAGACGAAACATTTTGGACCAACGGGAGGGTGACATGTGTCACCCTCACATTGGAAGGAAGTGGGCGGCAATTGGACGAAAGGGTGGGATGGGTTAGGTAGGATATTTTTTGTGCAAGTTGGTGTGGTAGATGGATAAGGTGCACATGGCTTAATCCTAGCCCTACACTTGCCTAACACTTGGAAGAATCTTGGCCATTGGTTGGCCATTTCTTGACCTATAAATACCCCCCCTTTGTTGATGAAATTCTTCATCCAAATATTTTCTAAGTGTTAAAAATCCCTCCCTCTCCCTCTTGCTTGTTCTCGTCCAAACACCACCCCTCTCCCCCCTCTCTTGAAGGCCCTCGGCCGAACCCCCCCTTGCCTAGTGGTTCTAGCCGAGAACCCCCTCCCCCTAGCCTAGTTGTGCTAGTCGAAATAATACCCCCTTTTGTGGTATAGAAATACTCCAAGTAGTGTTATAATGCCCAAATACCTTAGCCCATATACCTTATAGTACTTTCCAAAGTCACCTCTATACGTAGAGCCCGGAAATACTATTATACTTTCCCTCAGTCACAAAAACGAAACCCCTAGGAAAACCTTCATAGTCGGTTGAAGTGTTAAGTAGAAGTGAGAACTTCTAAGGGTTGTTGGAGCGGATTGGAGCACTGAGTAGAGCTAAACGTTGCTCGTGAGCGACATTAAACTTGGATAATTTTGGGCTCATCGAGGTAAATACTCTCGTCCTTCTATTGTAATTGGGAATTACATCTGCGCTTGAATTGAAATGAATATAAGATTCATAGAAGAGAATTGAATCGTAATGAAGGATATTACGAATAGACTTGAATCAAATCACATCGTAAGAATATTAGAGTAGAAGTTTAAATCGTACTTACATAGGACTGTATTTTACTGATCGATAACCTTTATTGGTTGAATGTTACGCAAGTAGCATGTGCTACTTAGAAGGTGGACAAGGCTAGCCGTTATAGTCGTGGGCGTTTTGCTTATAGTCGATAATCGTCGCGAGGTATGTGATTCTTCCTATACTCTTGAGCATGATATTTTAAAGATATATATATATATAGTACGGTAGACGACGTGTGCTAATTGAGCGTGGTTATGCGGCAATGTCTTTTGACTTAAGCTGAATAAAATATATATATATATAGTACTGAGACGCGTGTGCTAATTGAACGTAGTTATACGGCAATGTCTTTTGACTTAAGCCTGAATAATAAGAATCTTGAAGTATTTCAAAAGAATTAATAAACCTTTTTGAAAGAAGAGTACTTGGTTTTAAAAAGAGTTATACTAGTTTTATGGGGAGTTAGGTATAACGTCTTAAGAGAGGTAAAGAAAATGGTTTACTGATTTTTAGAAGTTAAGAGACTTGATCTTAAAAGATAAGAGACTTGACTTGAATGTATTAATATGAATTTTGTATGAAACCTCATTCGTGAGTAATGAGTACTTGGTTTTAAAAGGAATAATGTTTCTTGATTTGAAATCGAATGAGTATCGAACAAACCATCATAGCTAATAAAGGAAAATGTATTGAATAATGATGTATTATTAAAACCAGTAGAAACCTCCATCTGCATAGAAGCTAAGATGAGACAAAATGATAGTACATTTTCTAGATCATGGCTGCTTTAATAAATGGTTATAAACAAGAATAAACTGCTCACACCTATGGCATATGTTATTCAATTGTTTTAAAAGAGATTAAGACATTGAGCTATGAAACTTTTCTAAAATAAAGAGACCTGAGTAATTGAAATTAGGCAAACTGGAACTTTAGGGAAAAGAAAGGCATTGTATTGTCTTAAATTAGTTTAAAACATAAAGTGTTATAACAGCTTTATGGGAAGTTAGTTATAACGACTTTATGAAAACAAAAGAAGGGTTTCATCATTGGTTTTAATGTGGTAACTTGACTTTAAAAAAAGAGAAGTGTTTTGGCCCAAAAAGAAGGCATGGTATTTCCTTAATTTGGTTTTAAAAAGGAAAGTATGAAAGTTGTTTTGGTTTACTTAAAAGATATAAGTCACTCTATTTTTATACTACGGGTATCGGGTGACTTTTATAAAAGGAATGGATCTCTTAAAAGGAATTTAACGTACGTAGTACTTTAGGGTTAAAACCCGGACTTTGTCATAAAATGAAAGTACTTAAAGTTGTGTGTAACTTGCCTATGTTTGCGTGTGATAGACTTGTTGTGCAAGGAATGTATTTCACTCGACTACCGCGTTCATGGGATGAACCGGGAATGTATTTCACTCATTCTGCGTTCGTAGGATGAGCAGAATGTATTTCACTCGACTACCGCGTTCATAGGATGAGCAGGAATGTATTTCACTCGACTACGCGTTCATGGATGAGCGGAATGTATTTCACTCGACCGCGTTCGTAGGATGAGCCGGAATGTATTTCACTCGACTACGCATCCACGGGATGGGCCAGAATGTATTCCATCCGACTCGAAGTTCATGAGATGAGCAGGAATGTATTCCACACGTTTCTATCGGGTCCATGAGATGGGCGAGATATGTTATACGTATCACATGATTTGTACCTAGGCGCCGGTGAGGAAGGAGTTCCAGGCATGAGGATGACTTTGAGGCGTGAGTCACGACTTGACATATCGCTTTTATGTTGTGGCGTAGTTTGGTTATCATACATGTCTCTGCTTTATATAGACTATTATGATTTCATTTACGATGTTTACTGATTTACATACTTGGTACTGTTATCGACCTCCTTGAAGCCGCGTTACATCTGCGCAGTAGAGTTACATCGGCCGTCGATCCCGCTTTTAGGATCACCTTTCAGCGTATTGGGAAGCTCCGTTCCTTGGAGGCTTATCTTTGGTATGTTACCCGAGTGCAGAGGTTCTTGTACATTCGGGGTATGGCGGGGCCTGTCCGTCATAGTTGTTGTAAAAATCTTAGAAGTGCAGCCTTGTTGTGGGCGGGGTTGTAAGGATTATGCTGTTCAAATGTTTATATATATATATGTTGAAAGGCAACCGTTTTGGTTGCTTTGTTTTCTTTCATCTTGATCCATATCTATTTATATGTTTAAAGTTTTTATTTCCATTGGTTTTCTCGATGTTGTATCACTAGGGTGCGGGGTAGGCACGATCCACGGGCAGGTTCGGTCGTGACAAAAGTGGTATCGAGCGATTAATCCTCGGAAAGTGTCTGAACCGTGTCTAGTAGAGTCTTGATTATCGGTGTGTTGTGCACCACATCTATAATCGAGGAGGCTATAGGACATTTAGGATTGGTTTCCATTCTTCTCATTACGAGATCGTGCCTTAGAAATTGTGTGATAAGTTGGACCCTCGACGTATTCCTTTCCTTTACGATTATGCCTCGCGTAAAACCTTGAGCCCGGATGGGCAAGGCATTCGAGTCTTTGTTAGTGAGATCTGAGGAGTACGAGCGCGAGCGGTCGATGCAGACAGTGCTTCGACGGCGAGTTTCGCCGCCGCCAAGGCCAGCGAGTTTAAGCGCGGCGGTGGGCTGCGAGACTCTGATACACGAGCCTCGGTCCACGGCTGGAAGCGGATGAGATAAGTACAAGGAGATGGCCCGATTCTTGTCGGTCATGGCGAGATATGAGGATAGGTTGGATCACGATAGTTTGATCCCAGTAGCACCCGTAGTTCACCCCGGCGAGCGATTTGAGACTACGGGATTTTACGAGATGTAACCGCCCGAGTTTTATGGGTCGAGGCACGAGGATGATCCGCGAGTTCATCCGGCGATTCTGACGGATCGTAAGTGATCGAGGCATCGGAGACCGAGTCGGTGGTCTAGGTTCGCATCGGTGCGTGATACCGCTGATCGTGGTTTGATTCGTGGGGCTGTCGGGAGAGAATGCACTTCGGTATATGGGGCGAGTTCTCAAAGGCATTTCTTGCACACTTCTTGCCTCGCGGATGAGAGGGCTCGGGTAAACAGTTTTTGACGTTGAGGCGGGGCGGGTGGGCGGTTAGAGAGTACAATGTGAGTTCGACTCATTAGCTCGGTATGTCCCATTGTAGTAGTTGATATGGAGGGCCAGTACACCGCTACGTCACGGCCTAGATGATTACTTGGAAGAGGCTTGCATGCGGGTGTAGCTCTTGGCCGGCATGGACATTGCCCGCGTCTGGCTTCATGCACTAGGATGTGAGGCCTGAGAGGTCGACGGAATGGCCAGAGATCGGCGAGAAGAGGCGGGGCAGCAGGTCCTTTGGTAACTTCGGCGGACCGCCAGGCGAGCTAGTTATGTACCTCGCCCGATGAGTGGTCCTCCGCGATCTTGGGGCGTTCGGGGTATTCGGGGCTGGTCGAGCTCGGGGCTTCGTTCCGGTATACGTGAGTTCTAGCCGCCGGATTCATGTCCCCTCGGTGTGCGATGTGGCGACGTCATCGGGAATGTCGTCTTTTTGCGGTGGTTGTTTCACTGCGGCCGTCGGGAGCCATGTGAGGCGTGCTTATAGGAGAATGCAGGCGGCAGCGCGACTGCGGATCAGTGGCAGGTTCATCGCCTTCTACAGCTATGCGCCCTGCAGGGCAGGCCTATGATTAGAGTGAAGCGGTAGATACAGGTATATCCTTAACCCTCTAGAGACTTGTATGTATTGATGTTGTGATGATGTGTTTAGTGTTATGTTCGGATAGCTTTGTGCTAAAATGTGATTTAGAACATGGTTAGTGAAAAAGGGTAAGCCTGGGGGTGAGAAAATGATGAACCTTAGAATATTACAGTTGAGACCTTAGATGTAAGGCCGTCTTGGGTACAAGACCTTGCGGGTGATCTTTGTCAGAATGTATATGTATACGTGGAGTAATGGTGGGAAATTTCCTTGGGTAGTGTAAATAGAAGTGGTAGCTTTCATGACCTGTATAGGTAAGATTGTTCCGGATCGGGAGACAAGAGCTTGATGCGTTAAGTAGGTCGGGTTGGGGCCATGTTGAGGGCCAACCCGCGGCCTGTTTCAAGGTGGGGTCAGCTCTGGGTGGTCCCTCCAGGTGGTAGGGTCACGAGGATGCTAGGCCCAAGTTTAGATGACCATCGTATGAGTTCGTGGATGTGTTCGACCAGAAGCGGATCGTGAAGGCCGGGAATGGTCTTAATAGAGATTGAGGCTAGTAAGATGACCAGTTGGAGGTAGTGACTCCAATGTTTTGGGAACTGAAGTGATGACTAAAGTGTGGTAGTTCAAGTGTTCGAGAAGGGCACGACGAGTAAGGAAGGAAGAGAACGTGTGTTACTTTGTGGCCATGTGTGGCATTGGAACTTGTTTAAGTTAAGAAGAACTTTATCGTTATCCGTCTTGAGAAGGAACATTCGGGACGAATGTTTCTAAGGAGGGGAGAATGTTATACCCCGTATTTCCAGAGTATGTACGTGAGGGCGTACGTATAAAATTTAAGCCTAAAAGTTGGCATAGGTTCGAAATTTGGGCACAAGTGCCGAAAAGAATCGTTTTTCGACGAAACGTTTTACTAAACTTGAGAAGGGAAAATTCCGGCTATGTCATTTATAATTTTTGCGGATTTTTCCGAGAGACGAAACATTTTGGACCAACGGGAGGGTGACATGTGTCACCCTCACATTGGAAGGAAGTGGGCGGCAATTGGACGAAAGGGTGGGATGGGTTAGGTAGGATATTTTTTGTGCAAGTTGGTGTGGTAGATGGATAAGGTGCACATGACTTAATCCTAGCCCTACACTTGCCTAACACTTGGAAGAATCTTGGCCATTGGTTGGCCATTTCTTGACCTATAAATACCCCCCTTTGTTGATGAAATTCTTCATCCAAATATTTTCTAAGTGTTAAAAATCCCTCCCTCTCCCTCTTTCTTGTTCTCGTCCAAACCCCACCCCTCTCCCCCCCCCCCCCCTCTTGAAGGCCCTCGGTCGAACCCCCCTTGCCTAGTGGTTCTAGCCGAGAACACCCTCCCCCTAGCCTAGTTGTGCTAATCGAAATAATACCCCCTTTTGTGGTATAGAAATACTCTCCAAGTATTGTTATAATGCCCAAATACCTTAGCCCATATACCTTATAGTACTTTCCAAAGTCACCTCTATACGTAGAGCCCGGAAATACTATTATACTTTCCCTCAGTCACAAAAACGAAACCCTAAGGAAAACCTTCATAGTCGGTTGAAGTGTTAAGTAGAAGTTGCGTAGAACTTCTAAGGGTTGTTTGGAGCGGATTGGAGCACTCGGAGTAGGAGCTAAACGTTGCTCAGGAGCGACATTAAACTTGGATAATTTTGGGCTCATCGAGGTAAATACTACTGTCTTTCTATTGTAATTGGGAATTACATACTGCAGTTGAATTGAAATGAATATAAGATTCATAGAAGAGAATTGAACTGTAATAGAAGGATATTACAGAATAGACTTGAACTGAAATCACATCAGAAGAATATTAGAGTAGAAGTTTAAACTGTACTTACATAGATGTATTCTGATGGTGATAACCTTTATTGGTTGAATGTTCTGCAAGTAGCATGTGCTACTTAGAAGGTGGACAAGGCTAGCCGGGTTATAGCCGTGGAGCGTTTTGCTTATAGTCGATAATCGTCGCGAGGTATGTGATTCTTCCTATACTCTTGAGCATGATATTTTAAAGATATATATATATATAGTACGGTAGACGTACGTGTTCTAATTGAACGTAGTTGTACGGAAATGTCTTTTGACTTAAGCCTGAATAAAATATATATATATATAGTACGGTAGACGTACGTGTGCTAATTGAACGTAGTTGTACGGCAATGTCTTTTGACTTAAGCCTGAATAATAAGAATCTTGAAGTATTTCAAAAGAATTAATAAACCTTTTTGAAAGAAGAGTACTTGGTTTTAAAAAGAGTTATACTAGCTTTATGGGGAGTTAGGTATAACGTCTTAAGAGAGGTAAAGAAAATGGTTTACTGATTTTTAGAAGTTAAGAGACTTGATCTTAAAAGATAAGAGACTTGACTTGAATGTATTAATATGAATTTTGTGTGAAACCTCATTCGTGAGTAATGAGTACTTGGTTTTTAAAAGGAATAATGTTTTACTGATTTCGGAAATCAGAATGAGTATCGAACAAACCACTGCAGCGCTAATAAAGGAAAATGTATTGAATAATGATGTATTATTAAAACCAGTAGAAACCTCCATCTGCATAGAAGCTAAGATGAGACAAAATGATAGTACATTTTCTAGATCATGGCTGCTTTAATAAATGGTTATAAACAAGAATAAACTGCTCACACCTATGGCATATGTTATTCAATTGTTTTAAAAGAGATTAAGACATTGAGCTATGAAACTTTTCTAAAATAAAGAGACCTGAGTAATTGAAATTAGGCAAACTGGAACTTTAGGGAAAAGAAAGGCATTGTGTTGTCTTAAATTGGTTTAAAACATAAAGTGTTATAACAGCTTTATGGGAAGTTAGTTATAACGACTTTATGAAAACAAAAGAAGGGTTTCATCATTGGTTTTAATGTGGTAACTTGACTTTAAAAAAAGAGAAGTGTTTTGGCCCAAAAAGAAGGCATGGTATTGCCTTAATTTGGTTTTAAAAAGGAAAGTATGAAAGTTGTTTTGGTTTACTTAAAAGATATAAGTCACTCTATTTTTATACTACGGGTATCGGGTGACTTTTATAAAAGAATGGATCTCTTAAAAGGAATTTAACGTACATAGTACTTTAGGGTTAAAACCCGGACTTTGTCATAAAATGAAAGTACTTAAAGTTGTGTGTAACTTGCCTATGTTTGCGTGTGATAGACTTGTTGTGCAAGGAATGTATTTCACTCGACTACCGCGTTCATGGGATGAACCGGGAATGTATTTCACTCGACTACCGCGTTCATGGGATGAACCGGGAATGTATTTGTCACGACCCGAACCGGGGCCCGTGACTGGTGCCTTACCCCGGGCACCCTAGTGATACAACATCAGAGAAAATCAGCGGAACATAAAGCATAAATATGAAACGAGAGACATGATAAATAAAAGCAAATAGGCCAACCAAAACAGTTGCCTTCCAACATATATATATAAACATTTGAACAGTTACAATCCTTACACCCTGCCCACAACAGTGCTACAGACCTTTAAGATTTATACAATAACTATGACGGGACAGGGCCCCGCCATACCCCTGAACGTACAAGAACTTACAGACTCAGGGTAACATACCAAAGATAAGCCTCCGATGGAACGGAGCTTCCCAAGACGCTGAAATGAGATCCTAAACGCGGGGATCGACAGCCGATGTACTTCTACATGCGGCATGAACGCAGCCCCCCGAAGGAGGTCAGTACAACAGGTACCAAGTATGTGAAACTGTAAAATACTGTAAATGAAATCATAATAGTCTATAAAAGCGAGAGCGGTATGATAGCAAACTACGATGCACACATATGATTATATCAATTCAGGGTCTCACGCCCACAACATCAATCCTGCCCGTGGAGTACCTTCCTCACTGCCGGCAATCTATGATATGATAACAACAAGACAGCAATCCAAATGGGAGCATACCCGTGCGCTACGCATCGTGTCAGTATGTCCAAAGGGAACAAATAAGACAACATTCCAAATGGAAGCATACCCGTGCGCTACGCATCGTGTCGATGAGTCCAAAGGGAAATAATAAGACAGCATTCCAAATGGAAGCATACCCGTGCGCTACGCATCGTGTCAGTATGTCCAAAGGGAAACAATAAGACAACAAGGCGGTAATCAAAGTGGAAGCATACCCGTGCGCTACGCATCGTGTCAGTATGTCCAAAGCGATTACAAAAGTAACACTATCAACAGGAACGTACCCGTGGAATTTATCCGTCACCGCCGGTCACGTCCAAGTAAGTTCTCAACAAGTCAACCGACCCTCCATCGAGAGACGCGGTAGTATAGAAACACAATTCTTGCACAACAAAGGCTATCACAACAAGCATAGGCAAGTTTTCACAACAACAAGCATAGGCAAGTTTCACAACAACAAGCATAGGCAAGTTTCTACACAACTCGAAGTACTTTCATTTTATGCCCAAGTCCGGGTTTTAACCCTAAAGTACTACGTACGTTAAATTCCTTTTAAAGAGATCTATTCCTTTTATAAAAGTCACCCGATACCCGTAGTATAAAATAGAGTGACTTATATCTTTTAAGTAAACCAAAACAACTTCCATTCTTTCTTTTTTTAAAACCAGATTAAGGCAACACCATGCTTTCTTTTTTGACCAAAACACTTCTCTTTTTAAAGTCAAGTTACCACATTAAGACCGATGATAAAACCTTTCTTTTGTTTTCATAAGGTCGTTATAACCAACTTCCCATAAAGCTGTTATAACACCTTATGTTTTAAACCATTTTAAGACAACACAATGCCTTTCTTTTCCCTAAAGTTCCAGTTTGCCTAATTTCAATTACACAAGTCTCTTTTTGAAAAGTTTCATAGTTCAATGTCTTAATCCCTTTTAAAACAATTGAGTAACATATGCCATAGGCGAATAGGTTATTCTTGTTCATAATCAATCTTATTAAGCGACCATGATCTAGAAAATGTAATATCATTTTGTCTCATCTTAGCTTCTATGCAGATGGAGGTTTCTACTGGTTTTAATAATACTTAATTATTCAATACATTTTCCTTTATTAACGCTGCAGTGGTTTGTCGATACACATTCTGATTTCCGAAATCAGTAAAACATTATTCTTTTCAAAAACCAAGTACTCATTACTCACGAATGAGGTTTCACACAAACATCCATATTAAGTCAAGTCTCTTATCTTTTAAGAATAAGTCTCTTAACTTCTAAACCATTAAACCATTCTTTTTATCTCTCTTAAGACGTTACACCTAACTTCTCATAAAGCTGGTATAACTCTTATGTTTTCAAACCAAGTATACACTTCTTCCAAAAAGGTTTCTTAATCTTTTAGAATACTTCGAGGTTCTTTATTATCACACATCAAGTCGGTTATAAGTCAAATCAGTTATCTTTTTAAAAAGAAACCACAAAGCATTTCTCATTTACATAGAGCTGTTATAACACTTTATGTTTAAAAACAATCAAATACATTTAACACATGTACGTCTACCGTACTACATAGTTATACACATATCATGCTAGAACAGATAAGAAGAGGTTCACATACCTCGCGACGATTCTGACTAAAAGCAAAGCGCTCAAGTACCTCAAACCGTCGGCTACCTTAAGCCCAGCGGACACGCCACACGTAGTATTTCAACCTATAGAGGCCACAAGGCGCCTATTAACATCTTAGATCTCAATGTAGAATATCTTACAGAAAATTCGGCACCTCCCCGCATGGCGTAAATCTCTCTCTATCGGTACGGCTTGCCAACCGGGGGTTTGCACGCCTAACGGGCGTGTACAATTCTACTCACGATAATACTACACAAGCCCTCATGTCTGATCCTATGTAATTACAGATTCATGTTATACCGTAGTTGCAGTATGTATGTGAGGACGATGCGTCTGAGTACAGAAATTTTGAAAAGAAAGAAAGATGTGAGTTTTTCACGGAAAAGTTTCCGGTAATTTGTGAAGAAAAAGGTTCGTTAATGGGGTGGATTCCCAGTTTGGTATTTGGACTTCATAGATTATATTAGAATTTTGAGATTTTATTTTCGAAATGGTCACGTGGGGCCCACGGGAGAAATTCTGAGTTTGTGGAGCCCGCTTTGTTTTTGAGATTTCGTATTTTGGATATTTTCGGAAGACGAAATATTCAGGCGAATCGGGGCGACACGTGTCACCCCATGTGGCACCCTTTCGAAATATTTATTGTGCACAACACCCGATTAGAGTCGTTTTTCGACGAAAAGTTTTACTAAGCTTACGAAGGGAAAATTCCGGCTATGTCATTTAGTATTTTTGCGAATTTTTCCGAGAGACGGAACGTTTTGGTCCAACGAGAGGGCAACACTTGGCACCCTCGTTGGTGGACTGAAGAGCGCTAGGCCGAATGGATGGGCAAGTTGTAGTAGATATTTGTGTAGATATTTGTGAGGGATTTGTGGAGTAGGGTTAGGGTGCACTTGGCTTGATCTTGGCCTTACACTTGTGTAGCACTTGGCTAGATCTTGGCCATTGGTTGGCCTTTGGCTTTGCTATAAATACCCCTCCCTTGTGAAGACTTATTCATTCACCTCACTTTTCTAAGTCTTGAAATCCCTCCTCTCCCTTGTTGTTGCTCGTCCAACTCCCTTCTCCCCAGAAGAGGCCTTGGCGAGAACACCCTCCCTAGCCTAGTTGTGCTAGCCGAGCCTACCCCCTTGGTAGAAAGTTGTCTTCCAGTATTGTTATAATGCCCAAAATACCTTAGCCTTGTACCTTGTAGTATTCCAAAGATACCTCTTTACGTAGAGTCCTAAATACTACCTTTTGTCCTTTCTAGGCTCAAACCGAACCCCGACGGAACTCTTCATCGGTGCTTGAAGTATTTGAGTAGAAGTTGGTTAGAACTTCTAAGGGTTGATTGGAGTGGTTTGGAGCGCGAGTGGAGCTAAACCTTGCTCGGGATCGACATTATAACTTGGATAATTTTGGGCTTATCGAGGTAATTATCTTGTCCTCTATTGTAATTGGAAATTACATGTTTGGTAGAGTATCTAGTTGAAGTATACTATATATGGAACTACTTAGTATTCGGCAATGTCTTTTGACTTAAGCCTGAAGAATAAAGAACTGAATCAGTATTTACATAGAATCAGTATTGCGAAGAGACTTGTGTAGAATTGTACACGTCAGGTTAGGCGTGTAAACCCCCGGTTGGCTTAGTGGCGGCCTCGATTGAGGAGGAGATTTCTGTTGTGCGGGAAGTCTTCGAATTTTCTATAGAAAGATAGAAACTTATGTTTTGGGGTTAATAGACGTTTGTGACCTTTATAGGTGAAAGTACTAAGAGTAGCGTATTCTACTCGAGGAGTGGAAAGGGCTAGCAAGGTTGTAGTACTTGGAGCATTTTGCTTATTGTCGATAAATCGTCGCGAGGTATGTGAACCTCTTCCTATCTTTTCTAGCATGATTGTTGTGAACTATGTAGTACGGTAGACGTCATGTGCTAAGTGATTTGGTTGGTTTAAAACATAGGGTGTTATAATAGCTTTATGGGAAGTTAGTTATAACGACCTTATGTAAGTGAAAATGGTTTCTCGATGTTAGAAGTTAAGAGACTTGATCTTATAAGATAAGAGACTTAACTTATTTGTTTTAATGTGGATGCATGTGTGAAACCTCATTCGTGAGTAATGAGTACTTGGTTTTAAAGGGATAATGTTTCTTGATTTGGGAATCGGAATGTGTATCGACAGCACCATTGCAGCGTTAATAAAGGAAAATGTATTGAATAATGATGTGTTGTATTAAAACCGGTAGAAACCTCCATCCGCATGAAGCTAAGATGAGACAAAATGATATTACATTTTCTAGATCATGGCTTTGTAATAAGATCGTTATAAACAAGAATAAACTACTCACGTATATGACATATGTTACTCAATTGTTCTAAAAGGAATCAGTGATTAAGTTTGGGAACTATGAAACCATTTGAAAATGAGAAGCTTGAGTAATTGAAACTAGGCAAGCGGAACTTAGGAAAAGAATGTTGTTACTTGATTTTGAAAAGGAAGGTGGGTTGGTCATTCTAATACTACGGTATCGGGTGACTTTTATAAAAGTAATGGATCTCTTTTAAAAGAACTTAACGATGTAGTACTTTGGGGTTAAAACCCGACTTTGGCATAAAATGAAAGTACTTTGAGTTGTGTGAAACTTGCTATGCTTGTTGTTGTGAAACTTGCCTATGCTTGTGATGATAGCCTTTATTGTACAATCGTTGTGTTTTACGTATTACGCGTCTCGATAGAGGTCGGTTGGTAGTTGAGAACTTACTTGGGCGTCTTGGCGTGTGGAGAAATTCCGCAGATGCGTTCCTGTTGATAGTATTATTGTTGTTAATCGCTTTGGACATACTGACACGATGCGTAGCGCACGGGTATGCTTCCATTTTGGTTAAGGTCTTGTGGTTAATCGCTTTGGACATACTGACACGATGCGTAGCGCACGGGTATGCTTCCATTTTGGTTAAGGTCTTGTGGTTAATCGCTTTGGATATACTGACACGATGCGTAGCGCACGGGTATGTTTCCATGTTGATTATCGCCTTGTGATTTCCCTTTGGACATACTGACACGATGCGTAGCGCACGGGTATGCGTCCATTTGGAATGTTGTCTTATTTTTCCCTTTGGACATACTGACACGATGCGTAGCGCACGGGTATGCTTCCATTTGGATTGCTGTCTTGTTGTTGAGGTCACATGGACATGTCTACACCGATGCAGAATTCCGGGGGCATGTGGCCATGGGACATTGGTATTATTGTTGCATCATGGACATGTCTACCGTCTGCGATATTCCGGCATGCGGCCATAATGCGAACCTGATTGATGTTGTGGGCGTGAGACCCATTGGAGTGATGACTGTTTTATGTTGTGAACTGTAGTTTGGTTATCATACATGTCTCCTGCTTTATATAGACTAGTATGATTTCATTTACAGTATTGTACAGTTTCACATACTTGGTACCTGTTGTCGACCTCCTTGGGGCTGCGTTCATCTGCCGTAGTAGAGGTACATCGGCCGTGGTTCCTCGCCATAGGATCACATTCAGACATTTGAAGCTCCGTTTCTCCGAGGCTTATCTTTTGGTAGGTGTTCCCGAGTTGTAGGTTCTTGTACATTCGGGGTATGGCGGGGCCTGTCCGTCATAGTCGTGTATATCTTAGAGTGCATGTAATGCTTGTTGTGGCGGGGTTGTAAAAGGATTAAAGCATTCGTGTTTTATGTATATCGAAGGCAACTGCTTTGGTTGGCTGTTTATTTATTATATCTCTTGTTAAATGACTCTTGTTTTGTGTTCGCTGATTTTCTCGATGTATGTATCACTAGGGTGCCCGGGTAAGGCACGATGCGGGCCGGGCAGTCGTTACAAAAGTGGTATCGAGCGATTAATCCTCGGAAAGTGTCTGCACCGTGTCTAGTAAGTCTTGATTATCGGTGTGTTGTGCACCACATCTATAATCGTGAGGCTATAGGACATTTAGGATTGGTTTCCATTCTTCTCATTCCGAGATCGTGCCTTAGAAATGTGTTGTAAGTTGGACCCTCCGACGTATCTCGTTTTTACGATTATGCCTCGCGCAGGCAACCAGAGCCGTAAGGGCAAGGCGGCCGAGGCTGCTAGTGAGATCTGAGAGGAGTTCGAGCGCGAGCGTCGATACGAGACAGTGCTTCCGGCGAAGTTTCGTGACGCCGCCAAAGGCAGCGAGTTTAGAGCGCGGCCGTGGGCGTGAGACTACTGATGCACTGAGCCTCCAGGTCCACGATGCGGAAGCGGGGAGATGGGTCACAAGAGATGGCCTAGTTATTAGCGAGTTGTGGCGGATATGAGGCAGTGGATGCGGTAGTTCGGTTCAGCGGCGCAGTGCACCCGGAAGCGAATAGTTTGAGGCTACGAGATTTTCGAGTTGTAGCCCGCGAGTTTCTGGTAAAGGCACGAGGATGATCGCGAGGAGTTCATCCGGCGATTCTGACGGATCATCACGGGTGATCAAGGCTTCGAGATCGAGTCTGTGACCTTTGGTTCGCGTCGGCCGCGTGATACCGCCGTCGATTGGTTTGATTCGTGGGAGCTTTCGGGAGAGCATGCACCTCAGCAGTATGGGATGAGTTTTGGGGCTTTCCACGCACTTCTTGCCTCCGCAGATGAGAGGGCGCGGTAAACAGTTTTTGTTCTTGAGGCAGAGAGGCGACCGTCGGGAGTACAATGTCGAGTTCGATTCTTTGGCTCGATATGTCCTGCGCTAGTTGCGAATATGGAGGATAGGGTGCATCGCCACGTCACGAGCTAGATGATTATATGGTGAGTCTTGTGCGGGTGTTTCTCTTCACCGCATGGACATTGCCGCATGCGAGCTCATGCACTAGGATGTGAGGCACGGAGGTCGACGGAATGACCTGGATCGCCAGAAGAGGGCGGGGCGGGGTCCTGGTGGCTTTCGAGGCGGACCGCCTCAGCCAGCGAGCTAGTTATATACCCCCACCGCATGCAGTGGTCCTCCACCGTCTTGAGGCGGTCGTGGCTCGAGGTTCAGATTTTGGCGAGCGGGGTGTTAACGGTGAAGCCACCCCTACCTCGTTGGGACGGTTGGGGTAGACTCCATTTTGGAGAGTGTCGTGCTAGATTGGGAGTTTGTTTTGCATGCGGCCAGCGGGCCATTTGCGAGGCTGTCCACCAAGGGAAGCGCGGATGTTACGACTCGACGCCGTGGATTTGTGGGTGGTTCATCACCCTACTGCTATGCGCCTGCAGTGTGCCTATGATTAGAGTGGAGTCTTAGCTCGTGTATATCCTTACCCTCTAGAGTTTTGGTATGCCGTTATGATGATCTCATTATTATGTGCTATGTACGAATAGCGTTGTGTTAATTTTGAGTTAGAAAACATGGTTAGTTAGGAGGATAAGTATGGGGGCATGGTAAGTGTGAACCTTAGACTATGTCACGACTGAGACCTTAGGGGTAAGGTCGTCTTGAGTTAAAGATTTATTTTTGACCCTTATCAGAGTAGTAGTATACGTGGGATTTATTTGTGTGATAAGTCCGTGGGTAGTGTGAGATGGAAGTGGTAGCTTTCATGATGTGAATTAGTAAGATTGTTCGGATCGGGAACCGAGTTTGGCGCGGTTGTGGGTCGGGTTGAGGACGTGATACGGTCAACCTGTAGCCCGATTAAGGTGGGGTCAGTCTGGGTGGTCCACCAGGTGGTAGGGTCACGAGGATGCTAGGCCCAAGTTTGTGTGACCAACGTATGAGTTCGTGGACGCGTTCGACCAGAAGCGGTTCGTAAAGGCCGGGAATGGCCTTAAGGAAGTTTGAGGTTAGTAAGGTGACCAAGTTTGGAGGTAGTGACTCCAGAGATTTTCGGGAACGGAAGTAATGACTGAAGTATGGTACGTACTGGGAGAGTTCAAGTGTTCGAGGAGGGCACGACGAGTATGAAGGAGGAGAACGTGTGTTATTCTCATGGCTAAGCTGTGGCGTTGGCAATTTGTTAGAAGAGCTTCATCGATATCCGTCTCGAGAAGGAACATTCGGGACGAATGTTTCTAAGGAGGGGAGAATGTTATACCCCGTAGTTGCAGGGTATGTATGTGAGGACGTGCGTGCGAGTACGCAGTAAATTTTGAAAAGAAAGAAAGATGTGAGTTTTCACGGAAAAGTTTCGGTAATTTGTGAAGAAAAAGGTTCGTTAATGGGAATTGGATTCCCAGTTTGGTATTTGGACTTCATAGATTATATTAGAATTTTGAGATTTTATTTTGGAAATGGTCACGTGGGGCCACGGAGAAATTTACTGTTTGTGGAGCCCGCTTTGTTTTGAGATTTCCGTATTTTGGATATTTTCTAAGACGAAATATTCTGGCGAATCGGGGCGACACGTGTCACCCCATGTGGCACCCTTGGCGAAATATTTATTGTGCACAACACCCGATTAAGTCGTTTTTAACTAAACGCTTTACTAAGCTACGAAGGAAAATTCCGGCTATGTCATTTAGTATTTTTGCGAATTTTTCCGAGAGACGAACGCTTTGGACCAACGAGAGGGCAACACTTGGCACCCTCGTTGGTGGACTGAAAAGGCGGTAGGCCGAATGGATGGGCAAGTTGTAGTAGATATTTGTGTAGATATTTGTGAGGGATTTGTGGAGTAGGGTTAGGGTGCACTTGGCTTGATCTTGGCCTTACACTTGTGTAGCACTTGGCTAGATCTTGGCCATTGGTTGGCCTTTGGCTTTGCTATACATACCCCTCCCTGGTGAAGACTTATGCATTCCCTCCTCACATTGTCTACGTCTTGAAATCCCTCCTCTCCTTGTTGTTGCTCGTCCAACTCCTTCTCCCCAGAAGAGGCCCTTGGCGAGAACACCCCCTCCCTAGCCTAGTTGTGCTAGCTGAGCCTACCCCCCCCCCCTTGGTAGAAAGTTGTCTTCCAAGTATTGTTATAATGCCCAAAATACCTTAGCCTTGTACCTTGTAGTATTCCAAAGATACCTCTTTACGTAGAGTCCGGAAATACTACCTTTTGTCCTTTCTAGTCTCAAACCGAAACCCTAAGGAAATCTTCATAGTTGGTTGAAGTATTTGAGTAGAAGTTGGTTAGAACTTCTAAGGGTTGTTTGGAGTGGTTTGGAGCGCACGGAGTGGAGCTAAACCTTGCTCAGGATCGACATTATAACTTGGATAATTTTGGGCTTATCGAGGTAATTATCTTGTCCCTCTATTGTAATTGGAAATTACATGTTTGTTAGAGTATATAGTTGAAGTATACTATATATGGAACTACTTAGTATTCGGCAATGTCTTTTGACTTAAGCTGAAGAATAAAGAATCGAATCGAATCGTATTTACATAGGGTATGTGCGAGAGACTTGTGTAGAATTGTACACGTCAGGTTAGGCGTGTAAACCCCACTGGTTGGCTTGGTAGCCACCTCGATTGAGAGGAGATTTACGCTGTTTGTTGCGGGTGTCGCGAATTTTCTATAGAAAGATAGAAACTTATGTTTTGGGGTTAATAGACGTTTGTGACCTTTATAGGTGAAAGTACTAAGAGTAGCGTATTCTACTCGAGGAGTGGAAAGGGCTAGCAAGGTTGTAGTACTTGGAGCATTTTGCTTATTGTCGATAAATCGTCGCGAGGTATGTGAACCTCTTCCTATCTTTTCTAGCATGATTGTTGTGAACTATGTAGTACGGTAGACGTACATGTGCTAAGTGATTTGGTTGGTTTAAAACATAGGGTGTTATAATAGCTTTATGGGAAGTTAGTTATAACGACCTTATGTAAGTGAAAATGGTTTACTGATGTTAGAAGTTAAGAGACTTGATCTTATAAGATAAGAGACTTAACTTATTTGTTTTAATGTGGATGCATGTGTGAAACCTCATTCGTGAGTAATGAGTACTTGGTTTTAAAGGGATAATGTTTCTTGATTTGGGAATCGAATGTGTATCGACGCACCATGCAGCGTTAATAAAGGAAAATGTATTGAATAATGATGTGTTGTATTAAAACCAGTAGAAACCTCCATCCGCATGAAGCTAAGATGAGACAAAATGATATTACATTTTCTAGATCATACTTTGTAATAAGATCGTTATAAACAAGAATAAACTACTCACGTATATGACATATGTTACTCAATTGTTCTAAAAAGGAATCAAGTGATTAAGTTTGGGAACTATGAAACCATTTGAAAATGAGAAGCTTGAGTAATTGAAACTAGGCAAAGCCGAACTTAGGAAAAGAATGTTGTTACTTGATTTTGAAAAGGAAGGTGGGTTGGTCATTCTAATACTACGTATCGGGTGACTTTTATAAAAGTAATGGATCTCTTTTAAAAGAACTTAACGTATGTAGTACCTTGGGGTTAAAAACCCGGACTTTGGCATAAAATGAAAGTACTTTGAGTTGTGTGAAACTTGCCTATGCTTGTTGTTGTGAAACTTGCCTATGCTTGTGATGATAGCCTTTATTGTACAATCGTTGTGTTTTACGTGTTCTGGCGTCTCTCGATAGAAGTCGGTTGGTAGTTGAGAACTTACTTGGGCGTCTTGCGATGCGGAGAAATTCCGCAGTGCGTTCTCGCTGATAGTATTATTGTTGTTAATAACTTTGGACATCTCGACACGATCGTGGCGCACGGGTATGCTTCCATTTTGGTTAAGGTCTTGTGGTTAATCGCTTTGGACATACTGACACGATGCGTAGCGCACGGGTATGCTTCCATTTTGGTTAAGGTCTTGTGGTTAATCGCTTTGGATATACTGACACGATGCGTAGCGCACGGGTATGTTTCCATGTTGATTATCGCCTTGTGATTTCCCTTTGGACATACTGACACGATGCGTAGCGCACGGGTATGCGTCCATTTGGAATGTTGTCTTATTTTTCCCTTTGGACATACTGACACGATGCGTAGCGCACGGGTATGCTTCCATTTGGATTTCTGTCTTGTTGTTGAGGTCACATGGACATGTCTACACCGATGCAGAATTCCGGGGGCATGTGGCCATGGGACATTGGTATTATTGTTGCATCATGGACATGTCTACACCGATGCAGTATTCCGGGGGCATGCGGCCATAATGCGAACCTGATTGATGTTGTGGGCGTGAGACCCATTGGAGTGATGACTGTTTTATGTTGTGAACTGTAGTTTGGTTATCATACATGTCTCCTGCTTTATATAGACTAGTATGATTTCATTTACAGTATTGTACAGTTTCACATACTTGGTACCTGTTATCGACCTCGCCCGGGGCTGCGTTCATGCCGCAGGTAGAGGTACATCGGTCGTGGTTCCTCGCTCATAGGATCACAGTTCAGCACATTTGAAGCTCCGTTTCTCCGGAGGCTTATCTTTTGGTAGGTGTTCCCTGAGTTGTAGGTTCTTGTACATTCAGGGGTATGGCGGGGCCCTGTCCCGTCATAGTCATTGTATATCTTAGAGTGCAGTAATCTTTGTTGTGGCGGGGTTGTAAAAGGATTAAAGCTCGTGTTTTATGTATATCGAAGGCAAGCTGTTTTGGTTGCTTTGTTTATTTATTATATCTCTTGTTAAATGACTCTTGTTTTGTGTTCCGCTGATTTTCTCTGATGTATGTATCACTAGGGTGCCTGGTAAGGCACGATGCAGAACGGGCAGTCGTTCTGATTGATTCAACTTCTTAAAATTTAGGTTTAAGTCGCAAGACATTGCCGTAAGTATTATTCAGGCTTAAGTCAAAAGACATTGCCGCACAATTATAATGTTCAGTTCTATATATAGTATACTTCAACTATATATTCCTACAACATGTAATTTCCAATTACAATAGAAGGTCAAGAGTGTTTACCTCGATAAGCCCAAAATTATCCGAGTTTATATGTCGATCCTGAGCAAGGTTTAGCTCTACTCAGTGCGCTCCAACCCGCTCCCACCAACCCTTAGAAGTTCTAACCAACTTCTACTTAAATACTTCAACTAACAATGAAGATTTCCTTAGGGTTTCGTTTAGAGGCTAAGAGGAAGTATAATAGTATTTTCTGGGCTTTTGTATAAAAGGGTACTTTGGAAAGTACTACAAGGTATATGGGCTAAAGTATTGGGCATTATAACAATACTAGGAGAGTATTTCTATACCATAAAAATGGGTATTATACGAAACAACTAGGCTAGGGGTGTACCCACTGCCAAGCCTCTACAGGGGAGGGGAGGCCTCGGCCAAAGCTTCTCGAGGGAGGGGAGGGCTTTGGGACGAAGCAAACAAGTGGGAGGGAGTATTTTGAGACTTAGATAGATTGCTCAAGTTTTGGATGAAGAATGTCTTCAACTAGAGAGGTATTTATAGGTCAAGTGAAGGCCAACCAATGGCCAAGATGAAGACAAGTGCATAGCAAGTGTAAGGCCAAGATTTAGCCATGTGCTACCTTATCCATCTACACAAAATATCCTACCTAACCCTTGACCAAAATTTCAACACCAAAAACGTGCCAATGGTCAAGCTTGCCGTCCACTTGCTTCCAATGGGAGGGTGACACTTGTCCCCCTCCCGTTGGTCCAAAATGTTTCGTCTCTCGGAAAAATCCGCAAAAAAAATATTAATGACATAGCCGGAATTTTCCCTCTACGAAAGTCTGGAAGCGTTTCGTCGAAAAACGACTCTTTTTGGCACTTGTGTACAAATTTCGAAACTTGTCAATTCTTAAGGCAAAAATTTAATACGTACGCCCTCACGTACATACTCTGGAAATACGGGGTATAACATTCTCCCCTCCTTAGAAACATTCGTCCCGAATGTTCCTTCTCAAGGTGGATTACGAAGAAGATCTTCTAACAAGTTGCCAACGCCATGCCTGGCCACGAACTAACACACGTTCTCTTCTTTCTTACTCGTCGTGCCTCGCCGAACACTTGAACTCTTCTAGTATACGCACCATACTTCAGTCATTGCTTCAGTTTCCAATACTTTGGAGTCACAACCTCCAAACTTGGTCATCTTACTAGCTTTATTCCCTCTAAGGCCATTCCCGGCCTTCACGAACCGATTCTGGTCGAACATATCCACAAACTCATACGATGGTCATCTAAACTTGGGCCTAGCACCCTCGTGACCCTACCACCTGGCGGGACCACCCAGTGACCCAGCGCCGAACAGCCGCGGGTTGGCCTCAACATGGCCCCAACCCGACCCACTTAACGCATCACGCTCTTGTTCCGATCCTAACAATCTTACCTACTGGTCATGAAAGCTACCACTTCCATTGCACATTACCGTGGAATTTATCACACAAAAGCGTTCTAGGCATAAAATGCACTCGGCAAGGATCACTTGCAAAATCTGTACTCAAGACGGCTTACATCTAAGGTCTCAACTGTAATATTCTAAGGTTCATCATTTTCTCACCCTCAAGCTTACCCTTCTCACAACCAGGTTCTACATCACGTTTTAGCACAAAGCTATCCGAACATAACACTAAACACATCATCACATCATCAATACATACAAAACTCTAGAGGGTTAAGGATATACCTGAAAATAGGCGATTCAGAGGACCGCTAAAACTGGGAACTTCCACCGCGACCTCTACCGTGGCCCGCCGGTGTATGAAAATCCTGACTATGGAAGGTAAAGAACCCGCAACAGATCCCGTAGTGTGTGTTATCCTACCAGCGCTACCCCTGGTCGGACAGTTTCTCCCAAAATGGCCCTGCTGGCCGCATGTAAAACAAACTCCCGGACTAGCACGACACTCCCATGGAGTCTACCACGCCGTCCTGAGGTATGGGTGGCTTCACCGTTAACACCCCGCTCTCCCGAAAATCAACCCGAGCCCCGACTGCTCTCAAAACTCGACGCTCAAGATTGTAGAGGACCACTCTGTACTGGCGGAGGCGCATAACTAGTCTGTTGCTGAGGCGGTCTGCCTCGAAAATCACCAAAGGACCCTGCAGTTCTGGCCCTCTTCTGCTGACTTTGGTCATTCCGTCGATTTCTCCGCTCCTCACCTCCAAGTGCATAAGCCTGCATGCGGGCAATGTCCATGCCCGGCTGAAGAGCTACACCCGAACAACTCTCTGCTAGGTAATCATCGAGCCCTGTAACATATCGGTGGACTCGATCCTCCATACTAGCTACTAACGCGGGGACGTACCGGGCCAATGAGTCGAACTCCACATTGTACTCCCGAGCACGCCGATTCTGCGCAACACCAAAAATCGGCCCGAGCCCTCATCTCATGGAGGCAAGAAATGTGCAAGAAATGCCCTTGCGAACTCGTCCCAAATAGCTGGAAGTGCATTCTCTCCCCGGGACAGCTCCCACGAATCAAACCAGTCGACTGCGGTATCACGCAGCCGATGCGAACCTAGGACCACTGACTCGGTCTCCGAAGCCTTGATCACTCTCATGATCCGCTGTAACTGTCGGATGAACTCCTGCGGATCATCCTCAGGCCTCGACCCGTAGAACTCTGGCGTGCTACATCTCAGGAAGTCATGTAGCCTCAAACTATCCGATCTAGGGTGAACGGCGGTGCTCTTCGAACTGCGTCCGGCTATCCTATCCTCATATCGGCCGACCACGGCGATGGCGAATCGCCATCTCCTTGTACCCCATCTCATCTACTCAGGTGTGGGGACCGAGGCTCGTGTCAGTAGTCTCGTGACCATCGCTGCGGCTCTAAACTCTGCTGGTGCTGGCGGCGTCGCGAAACTCGCCGTCGGAAGCACTCGTCTTGGCCAGGGCTGCGCCCTCGTACTCCTCAGATCCACTACTCAGCCTTTTGCCTTGCCCATCCGGGCTGGGTTGTCTTACGCGAGGCATAATCGGTAAAGGAAAGGAATACGTCGGAGGGTCCAACTTAGCACACACTCTAGGGCACGATCTCGTAATGAGAAGAATGGAAACCAATCCTAAATGTCCTATAGCCTCACGATTATAGATGTGGTGCACAACACACCGATAATCAAGACTCTACTAGACACGGTCAGAGACACTTTCCGAGGATTAATCGCTCGATACCACTTTTGTCACGACCAACCGGGGCGTGGATCGTGCCTTACCGGGCACCCTAGTGATACAACATCGAGAAAATCACGGAACATAAAGCATAAATATGAAATGAGAGACATGATAAATAAAAGCAAATAGGCTAACCAAAGCGGTTGCCTTCCAACATATATATATAAACATTTGAGCGATTATAATCCTTACACTCGCCCACAAGCATGACCTCTAAGATTTATACAACAACTATGACGGACAGGCCGCCATACCTGAACGTACAAGAACTTACGGACTCGGGTAACATACCAAAGATAAGCCTCCGACGAAAGCGGAGCTTCCCAAAATGAAATGAGATCCTAAACGCGGGGATCGACGGTAGATGTACTTCTACTGCGGCATGACGCAGCCCGAAGGAGGTCAAGACAGTACCAAGTATGTGAAATCGTAAAAATCAGAAATGAAATCATAATAATCTATAAAAGCAGGAGACGGGTATGATAACCAAACTACAGTACACACACATAACAGTTATATCAATTCAGGGTCTCACGCCCACAACATCAATCCTGCCCGTGGAGTACCTTCTCACCGCAATCTATGATATGATAACAACAAGACAGAATCCAAATGGGAGCATACGTGCGCTACGTCGTGTCGATGTCCAACGGAACAAATAAGACAACATTCCAAATGGAAGCATACCCGCAGCCGCGATCGTGTCGATGAGTCCAAGGAAATAATAAGACAAAGATTCCAAATGGAAGCATACGTGCGCTACGATCGTGTCAGTATGTCCAAAGCGAAACAATAAGACAACAAGCGGTAATCAAAGTGGAAGCATACCCGTGCGCTACGCATCGTGTCAGTATGTCCAAAGCGATTACAAAAGTAACACTATCAACGAACGCGTGCGTGGAATTTATCCGTCACCGCGGCCACGCCCAAGTAAGTTCTCAACAAGTCAACCGACCCTCCATCGAGAGACGCGGTAGTATAGAAACACAATTCTTGCACAACAAAGGCTATCACAACAAGCATAGGCAAGTTTTCACAACAACAAGCATAGGCAAGTTTCACAACAACAAGCATAGGCAAGTTTCTACACAACTCGAAGTACTTTCATTTTATGCCCAAGTCCGGGTTTTAACCCTAAAGTACTACGTACGTTAAATTCCTTTTAAAGAGATATATTCCTTTTATAAAAGTCACCCGATACCCGTAGTATAAAATAGAGTGACTTATATCTTTTAAGTAAACCAAAACAACTTCCATTCCTTCTTTTTTTTTAAAACCAGATTAAGGCAACACCATGCTTTCTTTTTTGACCAAAACACTTCTCTTTTTAAAGTCAAGTTACCACATTAAGACCGATGATAAAACCTTTCTTTTGTTTTCATAAGGTCGTTATAACCAACTTCCCATAAAGCTGTTATAACACCTTATGTTTTAAACCATTTTAAGACAACACAATGCCTTTCTTTTCCCTAAAGTTCCAGTTTGCCTAATTTCAATTACACAAGTCTCTTTTTGAAAAGTTTCATAGTTCAATGTCTTAATCCCTTTTAAAACAATTGAGTAACATATGCCATAGGCGAATAGGTTATTCTTGTTCATAATCAATCTTATTAAGCAGCCATGATCTAGAAAATGTAATATCATTTTGTCTCATCTTAGCTTATGCGGATGGAGGTTTCTCTGGTTTTAATAATACTTAATTATTCAATACATTTTCCTTTATTAACGCTGCAGTTGGTTTGTCGATACATTCGATTTCCAAATCAAGAAACATTATTCTTTTCAAAAACCAAGTACTCATTACTCACGAATGAGGTTTCACACAAACATCCATATTAAGTCAAGTCTCTTATCTTTTAAGAATAAGTCTCTTAACTTCTAAACCATTAAACCATTCTTTTTATCTCTCTTAAGACGTTACACCTAACTTCTCATAAAGCTGGTATAACTCTTATGTTTTCAAACCAAGTATACACTTCTTCCAAAAAGGTTTCTTAATCTTTTAGAATACTTCGAGGTTCTTTATTATCACACATCAAGTCGGTTATAATTCAAATCAGTTATCTTTGTTAAAAAGAAACCACAAAGCATCTCTCATTTACGTAGAGTTGTTATAACACTTTATGTTTAAAAACAATCAAATACATTTAACACATGTACGTCTACCGTACTACATAGTTATACACATATCATGCTAGAACAGATAAGAAGAGGTTCACATACCTCGCGACGATTACCGACTAAAAGCAAAGCGCTCCAAGTACCTCAAACCGTCGGCTACACCTTAAGCCAAGCAGACCACGCCACACGTAGTATTTCAACCTATAGAGGCCACAAGGCGCCTATTAACATCTTAGATCTCAATGTAGAATATCTTACAGAAAATTCGGCGACCTCCCACTCCGCAGCGTAAATCTCCTCCTCTATCGAGGCCGGCCACCAAGCCAACCAGGGGGGGGGGTTTGCACGTCTAACCGGACGTGTACAATTCTACTCACAGTAATACTACACAAGCCTACTGTAATACAGTCCTATGTAATTACAGTTCAGTTCACTTCTTAAAATTCAGGCTTAAGTCGCAAGACATTGCCGTAAGTATTATTCAGGCTTAAGTCAAAAGACATTGCCGCACAATTATAATGTTCAGTTCTATATATAGTATACTTCAACTATATATTCCTACAACATGTAATTTCCAATTACAATAGAAGGTCAAGAGTGTTTACCTCGATAAGCCCAAAATTATCCGAGTTTATATGTCGATCCTGAGCAAGGTTTAGCTCCTACTCCGTGCGCTCCAACCCGCTCCAACCAACCCTTAGAAGTTCTAACCAACTTCTACTTAAATACTTCAACTAACAATGAAGATTTCCTTAGGGTTTCGTTTAGAGGCTAAGAGGAAGTATAATAGTATTTTCTGGGCTTTTGTATAAAAAGGGTACTTTGGAAAGTACTACAAGGTATATGGGCTAAAGTATTGGGCATTATAACAATACTAGGAGAGTATTTCTATACCATAAAAATGGGTATTATACGAAAACAACTAGGCTAGGGGGGGTGTACCCCACGGCCAAGCCTCTACAGGGGAGGGAGGCCTCTGCCAAAGCTTCTCAAGGGAGGGGAGGGCTTGACGAAGCAAACAAGTGGGAGGGAGTATTTTGAGACTTAGATAGATTGCTCAAGTTTTGGATGAAGAATGTCTTCAACTAGAGAGGTATTTATAGGTCAAGTGAAGGCCAACCAATGGCCAAGATGAAGACAAGTGCATAGCAAGTGTAAGGCCAAGATTTAGCCATGTGCTACCTTATCCATCTACACAAAATATCCTACCTAACCCTTGACCAAAATTTCAACACCAAAAGCGTGCAATGGTCAAGCTTGCCATCCACTTGCTTCCAATGGGAGGGTGACACTTGTCCCCTCCCGTTGGTCCAAAATGTTTCGCCTCTCAAAAATCCGCAAAAATTATTAATGACATAGCCGAACTTTCCTACGAAAGTCGTGGAAACGTTCGTCAAAAACGACTCTTTGGCACTTGTGTACAAATTTGAAACTTGTCAATTTAAGGCAAAAATTTAATACGTGCGCCCTCACGTACATACTGGAAATACGGTATAACGAGATTTCACTCGACTACGCGTTCATGGAATGAACCGAATGTATTTCACTCGACTACCGCGTTCATGGATGAACCGAATGTATTTCACTCGACTACGCGTTCATGGATGAACCGAATGTATTTCACTCGACTACCGTAGGATGAACCGAATGTATTTCACTCATTCAGCGTCACTGGATGGACCGGGAATGTATTCCATCCGACTACCGAGTTCATGAGATGAACCGGGAATATATTCCACACATTTCTATACTGGGTCCATGAGATGGGCCGAGACATGTTATACGTATCACATGATTTGTACCTAGACTGCCGGCAGTGAGGAAGGAGTTCCACGGGCATGAGGGATGACTTTGAGGGCGTGAGTCCCTGACTTGACATGACTGCTTTTATGTTGTGAACTGTAGTTTGGTTATCATACATGTCTCCTTCTTTATATAGACTATTATGATTTCATTTACAGTATTTACAGTTTCACATACTTGGTACCTGTTGTACTGACCTCCTTCGGGGGGCTGCGTTCATGCCGCAGGTAGAGGTACATCGGCTGTCGATCCCCGCTTTTAGGATCACCTTTCAGCGTATTGGGAAGCTCCGTTCCTTCGGAGGCTTATCTTTGGTATGTTACCCCAGTCCAGAGGTTCTTGTACATTCAGGGGTATGGCGGGGCCCTGTCCCGTCATAGTTGTTGTAAAAATCTTAGAGGTCTGTAGCACTGTTGTGGGCAGGGTTGTAAGGATTGTAACTGTTCAAATGTTTATATATATATATGTTGAAAGGCAACCGTTTTGGTTGGCCTGTTTTCTTTCATCTTGATCCATATCTATTTATATGTTTAAAGTTTTTATTTCCGTTGGTTTTCTCTGATGTTGTATCACTAGGGTGCCCGGGGTAAGACACCAGTCACGGGCCCGGGTTCGGGTCGTGACACACCAGAATGATGACTGATTTTGAAGACACAAACTTGTTTTCAAGGAGGATGGATTGTCACAATACTATATTGTGACTCTTTTATTTTAAGTTATTTTAGTCCCCAAAGTTGTAGTAGATATATTTTAACCATTATGTTTTTATTATTGCAGTTTGATCTTTGTAAGGCTTTAAAGGGCCATTAGCTACTCTTTCAGAATATCAGAAAATATATACAAATTCTCTCTTCCTCTTCGTTCTCTCTCTCTTTATGCTTTCTCTTCTTCTTCACTTGTAACAGCACCAGTCTGTTACACCCGTCCAAGCACTCTGTTATACCCCAAAATTTCAGGACATGTTTATAAGAACGTACGCAAGAACTAAAAAATGTTAAAATTTGAGACTAGTAAACTTTATCGGAATTATGGAATTGTCGGAAAACGAAGTATTGCGACGAATGGGAGGGCAACATGTGTCACCCCCCCCCCCCCTTAGTGGTCTTGGACGAAATGGACATGGCTAAAATGGTCATTTGACCATAACTAAGATGACCAAGTCTTGCTAAGTCTAAGAGCTTGATATAATTGACTTAGTCAAAGGGCCACTTGGCTTGATCTTTATTGAATTGTATCTAAGCCACCCATTTGTTCAAATCTTGACCCTCCATAGTGTTATATATGTATACTAGTAGCAAGACAAGCTTCTACACTTAGAAAATTTTCAAGAAACTTTGAAGACCTCATATGTTGCTCTCGGGTTTAGGGTTCCAAGAGAAGAATTTTTTTCGTTTGTTGTCCAATAATCTCCACACTTTAAACCAAGGTTCCTAAGGGTATTGTAAGGGTATCTCAATAGAAATATCCCGGAAAAAATATCGTTTTCGTATTAGTCGCAAGGTGAAAACCTAGTTACTTTCCTAGGTTTGGATTGGATATTGAAGGAAAGTTGTTTGTGATCTTCTAAGGGCTTCAAGTGACGGATTGGGGTGTCTAGGAGAGGAGCTAAGTTTCTAGGGAGCGACTTCGAATCTCGAAGTTGGATTAAGGCTCGTTAAGGTAACAATATTGTTCTCTTAAGTGTTATAAGATTACATATTGTTGTAGCCTTACATTTTAACTAACATGATGTATATGTATTAAAGATTGATAAGTGTTATGGATATTGGAAGCCTAAAATCCGAAATGACATTCTAGCCATTTGAAATTGAAATACAAGTTGGTCGGTAATTAGAATCGTCGCATGTTATCTACTTGAAGATTGTAGTAGTTATAATCGATTGCGGCTTGATAGCATGTTATACTAAACAACTTGGATTGAAAAGGAATTGGAAAGAATACTTTGTGTTGTTTTACCTCAAATTGCCGAAAATGACATTGTATTTTGGACTAGTTTGATATCAATTGTGGGGCGGAATTTTACACGTCTTGTAGGCATGTAATCCCCTATTGTTAACTACATTGTTGAGCCTTAAATGTGGCGTGTTTGGTTATTGAATTCGGGCCTTGAAAAATGTGGAAAAGTATGTAGAAACAAAGGAAGTGCTGTCCGATTTTCCGTAGAATTTAGTGACTTGCACTTAGAATATTCTACGTTTGAAGTAAGAAGTTAATAGACGTATTATGGTCATTATAAGTTGTGTCACGACCTGACCCCGGGCCCGCGACTGGTGCCTTACCCCGGGCACCCTAGTGATACAACATCAGAGAAAATCAGCGGAAATAAAAACATACACATGAAACAAGATATACAATAATGAAATAAGAAAACAGGCTAACCAAAACGGTTACCTTTATGAATATATAAATAAAACTTGAACCCGAACAGTTACATCCCTTTTACAAACTCTACCCACAACAGTACTACAGACCTCTACGAATGTTATAACAACAATGACGGGACAGGGCCCCGCCATACCTGTTATACCCCGTGGTTCGGGTTTGGATCGCGGTCGTGGCCTCGCCGCGGCTCCGCAGGAAAGCGCGGCGCCAAAGCGCGGTGGTTGTAGGTCGCGGCGCGAAAAGCGAGGCGTGGCGCGCGGAAGTCCTAAAGTCTAAGAAGCAGAGTTTCAGCGCGCCGCCGATCAGGCGGCGCCGAGGCGGGATCTGCGAGAGTTAGTGGAAATTTCTGCACTGTTTTGTTTTAAAAGAGGTCATGGGTGGGTGACAAGTGTCCCCCCCATCTGAAATGTTGCATGCCTTATATTGACCAAGTCTTGAAGACTTGGTCATCTTTCATCCTTCATCTTTCTCTCTCTCTCTAAGCTAAAAAAGCTCTCCCTTCTCTCTAGAAAATCAAGAGAAACTCCAAGCTTAAGGAAAATCTGAAAAGGGTGTTAAGAAGGAAAGTTATTTGCAAGCTTGTGGAGGTTATTGTGGTGGTATTCTTGAAAAGGAGGCTAGCAAAATTGTTGGAATAGTTTTGGCTAAAGCTCCAAAGGTAACATTTCTTCTCTTGTAGCTAGTTATTGGTGTTGCATGTGAAGAATAAGGAATTTGTAGTAGTAAATAATGCTCTTAGAATCATTGCATGTAAGAAAAATGGCTTGGATATGAAAGATTGGTTAAAGAGATATTGTGAGCATGTTGTAGCCTACAAACTACTTTAGAATTGTTAAGTGTATTGTTTTACCTATTGGGGCAGAATTTTACACACCTAAGTTTGGTTGTGTAATCCCCTTTGAAATGTTGGATTGTTGGGCCTTAAATGTGGCGTTTGGATATTGAATTCGGCCTTGAAAAAGGTGGCAAAGTATGTAGAAACAAAGGAAATGCTGCCCAAATTTCCTTAGGAATTAGTAACTTGAACTTGGAATATTTCTACATTGAAATTAGGGGTTAATAAACGTATTATGGTCATTATAGGTTGACATATTACGTTCTGTATTTCGGACTTAGCAAGTGGATTAACCGAAGAGGTATGTGGAACTTTCCTATCTCTTGAGCATGAGTAGTTGTACCTATGTAGTACGGTAGACGTACAAGATTTGATATCTTTCACTTGTTTTAAAGTATATGATACTTGTTTCATTTCAAAAGTATAAGTCCCTTGGATTTAGGGAAAATGTATTTGACAAAGGGATAACGCTAATATAATGACTTTATGGGAAGTTGGTTATATTAGTTTTCTTGAAAGGTTCACAAAGAAAGGTCTACTCTAATTAAAACAAGTACGGGTAAAGGATTTGAAACTAAGAAAGGTGAATTGATTTTTAGGCATTGGTTGCCTAAGGTTTTAAAGGAAATGAAGTCACTTGATTTAGAAGCCTATTATATTTCTAAAAGGAAATGTGACTTGTCTTGAAAAGAAATCGTAACTTGATACTGTGGTGATTAGTATCTTGGAATTTTTGTATAAAAAGAGTTATTTCTTAAAAAGTTAGAGGTACATGGTACTTGGGTTGAATTCCCGGATTTTCTATTAAAAGACATGTCAGTGCCTTAGGATACTAAAATGAGAGGATATATTAATAATGTTAATAAGAAGTTAGGGGATTTCTTAACTTGCTTATGTTATGATAAGCCGGTAGTGCTTATGTTATGATAGGCCGGTAGTGCTTATGTTGTGATATGATAGGCCGGTAGTGCTTATGTATGATATGATAGGCCGGTAGTGCTTATGTTATGTATGATAGCCGGATGAGCTATGTTATATATTTATATTATTACGGGGTAAACCCCGAGTTATTATTTATGCCATGGATTTGCTACCCATGATGCGAGTGCGGCGCTTGCACTCATGCGATCCGACCACGTGATCCACGCGGGTGAAATAGTCCCACGCGAGTACGGCGATGGTACTCATGCGGGTCCACAGATCCATGCGGGTGAAATAGTCCCACGACGGCGGATGACCTCACGCGGTCCACAGACCCATGCGGGTGAAATAGTCCCGCGAGTAGGATTGCTTAATGATACTACGGGCGAGGTACCTCGCTTTGATCGTGAGCCTCCTATTTTTATGTTATAAGATTTATACTTGTTACTCTCATTGTTAGTAAGGCACAAAGCAAGGAAATTGATTTTTATCTATGACTCAAATTATTTTTGACTTATGATATTACTACGATTTTCCGCTTTACATACTTGGTACGTCAGGTACATCGACTTTCCTGGGCTGCGTTCATGCCGCAGTAAGGGAAAATGCAGTGGTAGATCCTCATTCCTAGGATCTTTTACTCAGGTGTCAGGAGCTCCATTTCTTCGGAGGCTCGACTTTTGGTATGGTTCTCCCTGGTGTTGTTGATGTTTTGTACATTCAGGGGCATGACGGGGCCCTGTCCCGTCATAGTGTTACTCCTTCTTAGAGGCCTGTAGTCTTGTCATAACTTGGTTTGTTTAAGGATGTAACTGTTCGGTTTTATTTACTTTTGGGGTAGCTATTTTGGGCTAGACTATTTACATCATTATGGTTGTTTATTGTGAGTTTATATTCCGCTGGTTTTCTCTGATGTTGTGTCACAAGGGTGCCCGGGTTAAGGCACCGGTCACGGATCCGGGGTCGGGTCGTGACAATACCCCTGAATGTATAAGAACCTACACTCTCAGGGAATCATACCACAAGATAAGCCTCCGGAGAAACAGAGCTTCCCAAAACGCTGAATTGTGATCCTATGAGCGAGGATCAACAATCGTGTACTCTACCTGCAGATGAACACAAATCCGAAGGAGGTCGATAACAGTACCAAGTATGTGAAATCAAAATATCAGAAATGAAATCATAATGGTCTATATAAAACAGAAGACATATATGATAACCAATTTACGATACACAATATGTAAGCAGTCATGTCAAGTCAGGGACTCACGCCCTTAAAGTCATCACTCAAATATAAATATGGGTCTCATGCCCACAATATCAATCATGCCCGTGGAATTCCTTCCTCACTGTCGGCAGTCCATGATATAAAAGCACCAAGGAATACACATGAACACCAGGTCCCACCTGTGTCATAATAAAACCGTACGGGGTAAGTACGAAGGCATAGCCGACTACTAAAACCCACCGTACCAACAATGCTATAAAACTGTATCACGAGGTCTTTCTAGACCGCCACATGATCGGCCGCCACTTGCCCTCGGTATCAATGTGCGTCTAATCTCGAACTTACCGCAGCTCCGCATAGGCCACACATAGGCCCGCATGAGGTATTCCTCGCATCGGGGGCAGCTAGCCCGCGGCATCCTCCTGGACCCCCGAAGTCCGCATAGTCCTGTGGACCGCATAGGCCATATAGACCCGCATCGGCGTAACACACCCGGAGTGATCAATCCTGGAACTCCCGCAGCTCCGCATAGGCCACACAGACCCGCATGAGGTAAACCTCGCATCGAGGGTGGCAAGTCCTCGGTATCATAACAAGTCAGAGGGGTATGTGATATAATAGCAGTATAACGGGCTTATCGTTTAACAACGTAATCGCAAC
Organism: Przewalskia tangutica; assembly: GCA_029844215.1. NCBI lineage: Eukaryota > Viridiplantae > Streptophyta > Magnoliopsida > Solanales > Solanaceae > Przewalskia > Przewalskia tangutica. The sequence goes on along the minus strand of CM056722.1, from coordinate 56,262,852 downwards.
AAGAATAACCCCCTTACACAACATCACAAGACACTAACACACGTAGCATCATAACATTTATACTTATCAAACCATCTTACTACACTTTCCAGAAATCAATACAAGACTTTCATAAACAAATAAGTAAACCGTTCCTTTTATCCTTCTTAAGTCGTTATACCTAACTTTTCATAAAGCTAGTATAACTCTTAAGCTTTTTGTTTAAAAACCAAGTATTTCTTTTCTCTCAAAAATGATTCATAACTCTTTTGAAATACTTCAAGATTCTTATTATTTAAAACTCAAGTCAAAATACATCGAAGTAAAACCAAAACAATTTCCATACCCTTAAATCAAGTTACTTCTCCTTTCCCAAAATCAAGTTGTTTATAAGTCAAGTTATCATGTTAAATCCAATGATAAAACCATTCTTATTTTCGAAATCAAGATAACTTTTATCTTTTAAAAGACCACACACCCATTACTCATGAGTGAGGTTTTACAACTTTTTAACACAATTCAAGTCCTTAATAATTCATAACAAGTCACTTAACTTTGGAATCAAGTCAAGGACACAAAAGGAAAATCAAATTCCTTTAAACACACGTGCGTCTACCGCACTAAATATATTTCACAATTATCATGCTAGAAAGGATAGGAAGAGGTTCACATACCTCGCGACGATTATCGACAATTAGCAAAACGCTCCAACGCACTCTAACCTTGCTCGCCTTTTTCCACCCTTCAAGTATAATACGCTACTCGTAGAACTTCAACCTATAAAGGCCACAAAACGACTATCAACCTCTAGATCTCTTCGTAAAATAATTCTAAGTACCAGGTTCCTTATTCTACGGAAAATTCGCAGATCTCCCCGCAACCACAAAAATCTCCTCCTCTAACGAGGCCTGCTACCAAACCAACAATCCCAGTGGGGTTACACGTCTAACCGGACGTGTACAATTCTACTCCACAATAATACTACAAGTCTATTGTAAATACAGTTCAATTCTTATCCATATTCATTCTACACATAGTATACTCAACTATATAATTACTACAACATGTAATTTCCAATTACAATAGGGGGATAAAGATCATTACCTCGATAAGCCCAAAATTATCCAAGTTTTATAAGTCGATCCTGAGCAACGTTTAGCTCCACTTCCTTACGCTCCAACCCGCTCCAAGCAACCCTTAGAAGTTTCTAAACAACTTCTCTTAACACTTCAACCAACTATGAAGATTTTCTTAGGGTTTTACTTTTGCGACTAATGGAATAAAGTAGTATTTTCGGGCTCTTATGTTGGGATAACTTTAGAATACTACTAGGGATACAAGGCTAAGGTATTTGGGATTATACAACAATACTTGAAGTATTTCTACACAAAGTGGGGGGGGTTGGACGAGAACTTCACAAGAAGGGGGGATAGTTTTTGCTTTGGAAAAATCTTTAAGTGTGGATGATATTATGTCTTGCACTAAGGGGTATTTATAGAAAAATCAAGGGCCAAGATCTAGGCAAGTGTAAGGTGAGGATGGGGTACATGTGTGTGGGTAGTTGGCCAACCATTTGTCCACCATAACAATGGGACAAGTGGCAAGCCACTTGGCCCACTCAAAACCGTCCAACACACCCAATCAATCGACCCACATGGCCTCAAGGGGGGGGGGGTGACACGTGTCGCCCCCCTACTCGTCCAAAATATTCCATCTTCCGAAAAAATATCCGTAATGCCAAAAATCCGAAAATAAAGTGGGCCCCACAAAACCGTAAATTTCCTCCCGTGGGCCCCACGTGACCAATTCCGGAAATAAAATTCCATAATTCCTAAATATTCCAAAAAGTCCGAATACCAAATCTGAGAATCCAATTCCCATTAACGAACCTTTTTCCTTCACAAAATTCGGAAATTTTTCCGTCGAAAAATCACATCTTTCTTCCTTTCCAATTTTTCTGTCGTATTCTCGTACGTACGTCCTCATATACATACTCTGGAACTACGGGGTGTAACATTCTTCCCCCCTTAGAAACATTCGTCCCGAATGTTCCTTCTAAGCCTCCAAACATACCTGTCGGTATAGTCTTCCCTAAGCTTACGAAATCAATTATGCCACACATGGCCATAATACAACATACGCGAAAAACTCACATCCGAGTCAACGAAGAACCACCTCCAACGTGTATAACAACACTAAAGCTTCCACCCATGGTCCAAAGGATACTTTCTTCCCATCTTCACTTATAAAAAGGACACTTCCATCTTCTTAACACATCTTAGCCCCTTCTCTTACTCGTCGTACCTTCCTCGTACACTCGAACTCTTCCTACTATACGTACCACATTTCTGTCATTGCTTCAGTTTCCAAAATCTCGGGGTTACTATCTCCAACTTGGTCATCATTAACTGGGAACACTCTAGATGGATCTCCGATACTCTTCCGAATCATAGCAACATGGAAGACCGGGCGTACTGCCTCCTAAGTCGGACGACAGTGCTAACTTATAGGCAACCTGGCCTATTCTACAACGATCTGAAAAGGCCCAAAGTACCTCGGGCTAAGTTTCCCCTGCTTCCCAAATCTCGTCACACCCTTCCGGGGTGGTCCCTTCAAGAAGACCTACCGTCAACCTGAATTCCAAGTGTCGACGCCGATTATCCACACGACTTCTGTTGACTCTGAGCTGCTAATAACTTCTTCTAGATAAGCTTCACCTTATCCACATCCTGCTGAAACAAGTAGGGACCAACTATCTGAACCTTGCCAACACCGAACCAATCGACCGGCAACCTACACTTCCGTCCATACAAGGCTTCATAAGGCACCATCCGAATACTGAAATGGTAGCTAGTATAATACTCACTCAACAAGAGGCAAATAATCCTCACAGCTACCCCTGAAATCAAAACACCGGCCCGTAACCTATCCTCAAATGTCTGGATAAAACGCGTTGTTCGTCCGTCGGCCCGAGGGTGAATGCAATGCTGAGACTCACCTGAGTTCCTAACCCCGCCTGGTAAAACCTCCGTAACTAAAAAGAAATAGCCAAAACGGGCTCCACCGCTCATAAAAGTAGGAATCCCGGCACTTACAACCTCCCCGATACATAACACTCGCATAACCTCTCGCCGAGTAAGGCCCTAGCTGAAAGACAAGATGGGTGACCATCGCCGACCATCGGTCGAACGCGTCCACGAACTCGCACGATGGTTACCTAAACTTGGGCCTAACACCTCGTGACTTATCATCTAGCGGGACCACCTCAAACCGACCCACTACACTCCGGCCGCGGTTGACTCGCGATATGGCCTCAACCCGACCCACTTCAGACTAAACTCGCTCCCGATCCGGAACAATCTTACCAGTTCACGTCATGAAAGCTACCACTTCCATCTCACACTACCCATGGAATTATCCCACAATATATATCACGCATACCAAGTACTTCGACAAAGACCAACCGTAACATCCACTCAGGACGGCCTTGCATCCAAGGTCCCAACTGTTATAAATTCTAAGGCTCCCCATTTTCTCGTCCCCAGACTTACCCTTTTCAACTACCCATGTTTTCTAATCACAACTTACACAATGCTAATCGAACATAGCACTCCACATGTATCTACCATAACGACCTAAATAAGTCTCTTAAGGCTGAAGATATTCCTGTAACTACTGCCTCACTTTCCCTTTGCCGCTCTAATCAAATCTTGCTCTGTTGGGCGCATAACTATAGAAGGTGATGAACCAGCCACTGATCCCGGCGTCGAGTCGTAACATCCGCGCCACCTGCCTCGGACAATTTCGCAAATGGCCCCTGGCCGCAAGCCTAACAAGCTATCTAAGTAGTACGACACTCCCATAAGAACACCTACCGCAACGCCATACCGAAAGCGGGTGGCCTCTCGCTAACACCCTTCCTCTTCGAACCATCAATCCAAGAATCGACTTGGTAGGCTAAGTCATCCCACTTGTATCCTCCTACTAGGACATTCTCTCTCACATGGCTCGACGACGGCCGGTAAAACAAGCATTAGCAAAAAGACGACATTCCCGATGACGCTGTCACATAGTGAACACCGAGGAAATCAACTGATCGACTAGAACCTATGTAAATGCGGAACTGAAACCCAGAGTTCGACCAACTCCTAAATACCCCGAACGCCCCAAGTTCGCGGAGGGCCACTCAGATCGGGCGGAGGCGCATAACCGCCTTCTCGCCGAAGGTCCGCCTCGAAAGTTACCAAAGGACCCTGTTGTTACGCCTCTTCGCTGATCTTGGTTAATTCGCCGATCTCTACGTTTCTCGCTCACGCGCATAAGCTCAGACGCGGGCAATGTCCATGTCTCGATCAAGAGCTACTCTTGTACAACTCTCTCGCTAGATAATCGTCATGTCCTCGGGACATATCGGTGCACTCTATCCTCCATGTCCGCCACTAACGCGGACATAACGAGCCAATAAGTCAAACTCTATATCAGTATTCCCGAACCGTCCCGCCTGCTCGCCAACCTCATAAATCTATCTCGCCCGAAGCTCTCATCCGCGAGGGCAAAAGTGTGTAAGAAATGCCTCTCGAGGTCTTGATCACTTTCATGATCCGCCAGAATCGCCGAGAAACCTCCTCGATGATCTTCTCGCCTCAATCCATGGACTCGGTGGATCGCAACTCAAGAAGTCCCAAGTCTCAAAACTATCGGATCTAGGGTGAACTATCGTACCGCCGAACCACCGGCCCCGTCTGTCTCATTCCCACCACCAGACTAGCTAGTAACTGGGTCATCTCCTTGTAACTTATATCCTCCATTCCTGGCCGTGGGACTAGAGGCTCAGGTATCGTGGTCTCGTGAATTCATCGCTCGCTCTAAACTCTCCTCGGCTAGCGGCGCCGCAGTAACTCCCGAATGAAGCGCTGCCTCGATAATGACTGGCCCGTGCCTCGTAACCTCTATGCTCTACTCGCAGCCTCCTTCACGCCTTGCCCTTCCGGGCTCGTGCCTTGCGTAGAGGCATAACGGGTGAAAAGAATACGCCAGAGGGAGTCCAACTTATAACACAGCTCTAAGGCACGATCTCAGAGTGAGAAGAATGGAAACCAATCCTAAATATCCTGCAGCCTCCTGATTATAGGTGTGGTGCACAACACACCGATAATCAAGACTCTACTAGATACGGTCTGTAGACATTTTCCGAGGATTAACTGCTCTGATACCACTTTTGTCACGACGCGACCGGGCGCGATCGTGCCTTACCCCGGCACCCTAGTGATACAACATCGTAGAAAATCACGAAATAAAAACATACACATGAAACAAGATATACAATAATGAAATAAGAAAACAGGCTAACCAAAATGGTTACCTTTCTGAATATATAAATAAAACTTGAACCCGAACAGTTACATCCCTTTTACAAACTCTGTCCACAACAGTACTACAGACCTCTACGAATGTTATAACAACAACGACGGGACAGGGCCCCGCCATACCCCTGAATGTATAAGAACCTACACTCTCAGGGAATCATACCACAAGATAAGCCTCCGGAGAAACGGAGCTTCCCAAAACGCTGAACTGTGATCCTATGAGCGAGGATCAACAACTGGTGTACCTCTACCTGCGGCATGAACGGCCCAGGAGTCGATCTGGCAATTGCAGTATGTGGCCCGAAAATCGTAAATGAAATCATAATAGTCTATATAAAACAGAAGACATATATGATAACCAATTTACGATACACAATATGTAAGCAGTCATGTCAAGTCAGGGACTCACGCCCTTAAAGTCATCACTCAAATATAACCATGGGTCTCATGCCCACAATATCAATCATGCCCGTGGAATTCCTTCCTCACCGTGATCCATGATATAAAAGCACCAAGGAATACACATGAACACCAGGTCCCACCTGTGTCATAATAAAATCGTACGGGGAAGTACGAAGGCATAGCCGACTACTAAAACCCACCGTACCAACAATGCTATAAAACTGTATCACGAGGTCTTTCTAGACCGCCACATGATCGAAGCTGGCACTTGCCCTCAGTATCAATGTGCGCGTCTAATCCTGGAACTTACCGCAGCTCCGCATAGGCCACACATAGGCCCACATGAGGTATTCCTCGCATCGGGGGCAACTAGCCCGCGACATCCTCCTGGACCCCCGAAGTCCGCATAGTCCTGTGGACCGCATAGGCCATATAGACCCGCATCGGCGTAACACACCCGGAGTGATCAATCCTGGAACTCCCGCAGCTCCGCATAGGCCACACAGACCCGCATGAGGTAAACCTCGCATCGAGGATGGCAAGTCCTCGGTATCATAACAAGTCAGGGGGGTATGTGATATAATAGCAGTATAACGGGCTTATCGTTTAAAACGTAAGCGCAACAAGAATAACCCCCTTACACAACATCACAAGACACTAACACACGTAGCATTATAACATTTATACTTATCAAACCATCTTACTACACTTTCCAGAAATCAATACAAGGCTTTCATAAACAAATAAGTAAACCGTTCCTTTTATCCTTCTTAAGTCGTTATACCTAACTTTCCATAAAGCTAGTATAACTCTTAAGCTTTTTGTTTAAAAACCAAGTATTTCTTTTCTCTCAAAAATGATTCATAACTCTTTTGAAATACTTCAAGATTCTTATTATTTAAAACTCAAGTCAAAAGACATCGAAGTAAAACCAAAACAATTTCCATACCCTTAAATCAAGTTACTTCTCCTTTCCCAAAATCAAGTTGTTTATAAGTCAAGTTATCATGTTAAATCCAATGATAAAACCATTCTTATTTTCGAAATCAAGATAACTTTTATCTTTTAAAAGACCACACACCCATTACTCATGAGTGAGGTTTTACAACTTTTTAACACAATTCAAGTCCTTAATAATTCATAACAAGTCACTTAAATTTGGAATCAAGTCAAGGACACAAAAGGAAAATCAAATTCCTTTAAACACACGTGCGTCTACCGCACTAAATATATTTCACAATTATCATGCTAGAAAGGATAGGAAGAGGTTCACATACTTCGCGACGATTATCGACAATTAGCAAAACGCTCCAACGCACTCTAACCTTGCTCGCCTTTTTCCACCCTTCAAGTATAATACGCTACTCGTAGAACTTCAACCTATAAAGGCCACAAAACGACTATCAACCTCTAGATCTCTTCGTAGAATAATTCTAAGTACCAGGTTCCTTATTCTACGGAAAATTCGGCAGCACCTCCCCCCCCCCCCCCCGCAACCACAAAAATCTCCTCCTCTAACGAGGCCTGCTACCAAACCAACAATCCAAGGGGGATTACACGTCTAACCGGACGTGTACAATTCTACTCCACAATAATACTACAAGTCTACTGTAAATACAGTCCTATGTAAATACAGTTCAATTCTTATCCATATTCATTCTACACATAGTATACTCAACTATACATTACTACAACATGTAATTTCCAATTACAATAGGGGGATAAAGATCATTACCTCGATAAGCCTAAAATTATCCAAGTTTTATAAGTCGATCCTGAGCAACGTTTAGCTCCACTTCCTTACGCTCCAACCCGCTCCAAGCAACCCTTAGAAGTTTCTAAACAACTTCTCTTAACACTTCAACCAACTATGAAGATTTTCTTAGGGTTTTACTTTTGCGACTAATGGAATAAAGTAGTATTTCCGGGCTCTTATGTTGGGATAACTTTAGAATACTACTAGGGATACAAGGCTAAGGTATTTGGGATTATACAATAATACTTGAAGTATTTCTACACAAAGTGGGGGGGGGGGGTTGGACGAGAACTTCACAAGAGGGGGGGGATAGTTTTTGCTTTGGAAAAATCTTTAAGTGTGGATGATATTATGTCTTGCACTAAGGGGTATTTATAGAAAAATCAAGGGCCAAGATCTAGGCAAGTGTAAGGTGAGGATGGGGTACATGTGTGTGGGTAGTTGGCCAACCATTTGTCCACCATAACAATGGGACAAGTGGAAAGCCACTTGTCCCACTCAAAACCTCCAAACACACCCAATCAATCGGCCCACATGGCCTCAAGGGGGGGGGGGGGGTGACACGTGTCGCCCCCCCTACTCGTCCAAAATATTCCGTCTTCCGAAAAAATATCCGTAATGCCAAAAATCCGAAAATAAAGTGGGCCCCACAAAACCGTAAATTTCCTCCCGTGGGCCCCACGTGACCTATTCCGGAAATAAAATTCCATAATTCCTAAATATTCCAAAAAGTCCGAATGCCAAATCTGAGAATTCAATTCCCATTAACGAATCTTTTTCTTTCTTCCTTTCCAATTTTTCTGTCGTATTCTCGTACGTACGTCCTCATATACATACTCTGGAACTACGGGGTGTAACAGGTTGACATACTACGTACGGCGTATTGGACTTGGCAAGTGGATTGAATCGAAGAGGTGTGTGGAACTTTCCTATCTCTTGAGCATGAATAATTGTAAATATATAGTACGGTAGACGTACAAGATTTTGACAAATCTAGTCCATTTGATATCTGTCACGACCCGACCTCGGGCCCGCGACTGGTGCCTTACCCCGGGCACCCTAGTGATAATACATCAGAGAAAATCAGCGGAAATAAAAACTCATAGACATGAAACAATTTAAAATAAGAAACAGGCTAACCAAAATGGTCACCTTTCTGAATAAATATCAAAATCTGAACAGTTACATCCTTTACAAGTCCAACTCACAATAGTACTACAGACCTCTAAGAGTTTTCATAACAACTACGACGGGACAGGGCCCCGCCATACCCCTGAATGTACAAGAACCTACAATCTCAGGGAAACATACCAAAAGATAAGCCTCCGGAGAAACGGAGCTTCCCAAAACGCAGAACTGTGATCCTAAGAGCGAGGATCAACAACCGGTGTACCTCTACCTGCGGCATGAACGCAGCCCCCCGAAGGAGGTCAATACAACTGGTACCAAGTATGTGAAACTGAAAATACTGTAATGAAATCATAACATTCTAAAACAAATCCACAGATATGTATGAAAAAACAATCAACAGTACATAGTGCCATAGCATAAACAAGAGCAAATAGGTGTAACCCAACCGGTTCTTTCTAGACCGCCAATGATCGGAGTGGGGCCATTCTTCCTTAGTATCATTGTGCGAGTCCTAATCCTGGACTACCGTAGTCCGCATAGGTCACGTGGACCCGCATGAGGTATTCCTCGCATCGGGGGTAGCTAACCCGCGGCATTTCCTGGACTCCCTCAATCCGCATAGGCCACATGTGTTATACCCCGTATTTCCAGAGTATGTACGTAAGGGAATACGTACGAAAGTCTAGCCTTAAAGATAAGCCTTGGACGTTTTATTTTGTACACAACTCACTAAAAGAATCGTTTTCCGACGAAACGTTTCCACAGCTTTCGTAGAGTAAATTCCGGCTATGCCATTTCTTATTTTTGCGGATTTTTCCGAGAGACGAAACATTTTGGACCAACGGGAGGGTGACATGTGTCACCCTCACATTGGAAGCAAGTGGGATGGCTTTGGACGATTGGGCGTCCAAGAGGGATGTTGGCCTTGGCCGATTGGTTCCTTGCTTAGGCCTTGTTTTGTGGAGTGTTTTGTGGAGTGTTTTGTGGAGTGTTTTGTGGAGTAGTGGTTAGGGTGCACTTGGCTTGATCTTGGCCTTACACTTGCCTTGCACTTGTCTTCATCTTGGCCATTGGTTGGCCAAGGCTTGAGCTATAAATACGCCCTTAGAGATGATGAGTTTTTCATCCACAAAGTTATCTTCCAAGTCTAAAAATCCTCTCCTCTCCCTTAAGCTTTTCGTCCAACACCCCTTCCCTCCCCTTGTGTAGTGTGGCCGAGAGCCTACCCCCCTAGCCTAGCCGAAATCTACCCCCCTCCCTTGGTAGAAAAGTTACCTTCTTGTATCGTTATAATGCCCAAAAATACCCTAGCCCAAATACCTTAGTACTTAGTAGAAGTTGTGAAGAACTTCTAGGGTTCTTGGAGCATACAACTTAGGAGCAAAACCTTGCTCAGGCGCGACTTTTTCTAGGATATTATTGGGCTTACCGAGGTAACTAATCCTAACCCTCTTTTGAATTAGAAAATATATACTGTTGTAGTATAAGGATAAGTATAAATACTTAGAAGTATATCACAGAATAGAATTGAACTGTTATCACGATGAAGGGTTTAAAGAAGAATAATTGATCAGACTTACATAGGGTATCGCTTCACGATGAGACTTATATAGCTCACCGGGTAGGGAAGTGCTGCCCGACTTTCCGTAGAATTGTGAACCCTCTGTTTAGAATGACCTTCAGAGTAGTCTTTGATAGATATCTGTGACTATTATAGGCTGACTCTCTGCGCGCGACATATTCAACTTGGCAGGTGGTTTTCGCTGAGAAGGTATGTGATTCTTCCTAAAGCATGATATTTTACAATATATATATAGTACGGTAGACGTACATGTGTTAACTGAATAATAACTACGGCAATGTCTTTGACTTAAGCCTGAATAATACTTACGGCAATGCCTCACGGCTTAAGCCTGAATAATAAAGAACTGAAAACATTTCAAAAGACTACTGAATCATATTAACAGAAGAGAACTAATTGGTTTTTAAAACAGAAGCTTAGGAGTTATACTAGCTTTATGGGAAGTTAAGTATAACCACTTAAGATTGATAAAAGAAACAAGTTTGCCTATGTGTTTATAACAGACTCATATTGTGAAAAGAATAATAAGATGGTTTGATAAGTAGACATGATATGATGCTATGTGTGTTAGTATCTTGTAACGTTGTATAGGTGAGTATCCTTGTTGTGCTTATGTTGTTTAAAGATAAGTTGTTATGTTAGTATACTATCACTCACCTCTTGAGATGATACCGGGGGTTAAGCTGCCTCCGTCACGGGGTAGACTCGGTGATGCAGGACCATGATTCGAGAATACCTCATGCGGGTCGGGGGCCTATGCGAGCTACGAGAGTTCGAGTTAGTATGCGGGGTTATGCCTCATGCGATGCTGTGTGGCCATGCGACAGCGAGTCGGGGCGATGCGAGGAGTAGCTACCCTCGATGCGGGGTTATACCTCATGCGGGCCCGTGTGAGTGGCCTATGCGGACTCGGGAGTCGGGATTAGGCTTGCAGAATGATGATGGGGGCGAGTGGCCCTGATTCGATCATTTCGCAGCCTAGACAAGACTCATTACAGTTACCTATTGTTGCTCTTGTTTGTGATGTGGCACTATGTGCGGTTTCCTTGGTTGTTTCGTACATATTTGTAAACTGGTTTTAAAAATGATATGTTTTCATTTAAGTACTTTACAGTTTCGCATACTTAGTACCTGTTGTACTGACCTCCTTCGGGGGGCTGCGTTCATGCCGCAGGTAAGGGCAAGCAGGTGCTAGATCCGCATCCTTAGGATCTCTACGTTGGTGTCGGGAGCTCCATCTCTTCCGGAGGCTCTACTTTTGGGTATGATCTCCCTGTTGTAGATAGTTTTGTCTGATCGAGGGTATGGCGGGGCCCTGTCCCGCCATAGTTGTATATTTCCTTAGAGGTCTGTAGTCATGTTGTACAGTGTCGGATGTAACTGCAAAACCATGATTTTATATATATATACGCCGAAAGGCGATGTTTTCTCACATAAACTGTGTCTTATTTTATAAACTGTTTCATGTCTTGCTTTATATTTCCGCTGATTACTCTGATGTATGACTACTTGGGTGCCGGTAAGGCACGATCCACGGGCCGAACAGTCGTGACAAAAGTGGTATCGAGCGATTAATCCTCGGAAAGTGTCTACGAGCCGTATCTAGTAGAGTCTTGATTATCGGTGTGTTGTGCACGCCAATAATCGTGAGGCTATAAGATATTTAGGATTGGTTTCCATTCTTCTCATTACGAGATCGTGCTTTAGAGGCGTGTTATAGGTTGGACCCTCTAACGTATTCCTTTCTGTAACGATTATGCCTCACGTAAGGCAACCCGGGCCCGAGAAGGGCAAGCGGCCGAGGCTGCTAGCAGACACCCAGTCACGAGGCTCGTGCCCGGCCTATACCAGAGGCGGAGAGTTCTATGACGCCGCCCGGCCAGCCTGAGACCACAGTACCCACACCTCGTCCCACGGCTGAGGCGGAGGTTAGGGTACTGAGAGATGGCCCACTTTTGGCTAAAGTTGTGGCCCGATACGAGAGAGATTGGATCGCGGTTCAGTTCGGCTCGGCTCGATCGCACCGTGGTACACGAGGCGAGATAGTTTGAGGCTACGAGATTTCTTGAGTTGTAGCCGCCGGAGTTTTATGGGTCGGCCGAGGATGATCCGCAGGAGTTCATCCGTCGGCCAGAGGATTTTGAGAGTGATCGGGCGTCGGAGACCGAGTCCGTGATCTTTGGTTCACATAGGCCGCGTGATACCGCGATCGATTGGTTTGATTCATGAGTTATCCGGGAGAGCACGCGTCCCGCCTACTTGGGATGAGTTCTCGAGGCTTTCCTCACTCACTTCTTGCCTCGCGGATGAGGAGGCGCGGTGATAGATTTTTCTTCGAGGCGAGAGGGCCGCTTGTCGGGAGTACAATGTCGAGTTTGATTCATTGGCTCGATATGTCCCAAAGATGGTAGCGAATATGGAGGATAGGGTACACCGCTATGTCACCGGGCTGAGCGACTATATGGCCGAGTCATGTGCGGGGTTTCTCTCGGTAGGGTATGGACATTACCGCGTGCGAGCTCACGCCCTTGGATGCGAGGCGCAGAGGTCGGCGAGTGGGCCGACGGCCAGAAGAAGGCCGGGACGGGAGGGTCTTACGGTGGTTATCGTGGTGGCGGCCTCGGCAGCGATCTGGGTCGCACCACGGCCCGGCTCGAGCACTCTGCACCGTCCTCGGCCACGGCGAGTTTTGAGGCGGGCCGGGGCCCGGGCTTCGGGCGTCGAGTAGCGAGAGTGCGGCGATCGGGACCACCCCGTGTGGCCGTCGGTAGATCCCATTACGGGAAGTGTGGTACTACTTATGGATCTTGTTACGATTGTGGCGGCAGGTCACTGCGAGGCTTGTCAGAAGCGTGGCGGTGGTAGGGCCCGGCCGAGTTACGTGGCGCTTCATCATCTCCTGATTACTCGCCCGGGCGGGTGCTCGTGGGTCGGCCAGTCGCGGCGGCCGTGGCTCAGTCGATTCTAGCGGTCCTCGAACCGCATTTATGCTTTGTCCACCGAGATCGTGAGGCCTCACCGATGTCGCCACAGTACCTTATCGGTTCACGGGTTTGATGTTTATGCCTTGATAGATCCGGTTCTACTCTGTCTATATATCTCCCTTGTTGCTAGTAGGATAGGGATAGAGCACGAGTCCATAGACCCTTTCGAGGTAGCTACGCGATGGGTGATTGGTGGTAGCTCGGCGGGTATATAGGGCTTGTCTGTGACCATTCTGATCGTCGGACCCTGGCGACTTGATAGAGTTGGAGATGATTGACCGGCGTGATTATGAGGATGGATTGGCTAGCTTCTTGCTATGCCAATGTAGACTGAAGAGAGAGTAGTAATGCAGTTCCGTTTCTGAGAGCGGTTGTTGAGTGGGAGAACGCGGTATCGTCGAGGGTAGGTTTATTTCCTACCTCAAGGCTAGGAAGATGGTGCGAAGGGTATATCTACCATCTAGTTCGAGTGTTTGATCACGAGGCCGCGGTACCAGATTTTGATCGGTTCCGTAGTCGTGAGTTCCCAGGCGTGTTCCCGGATGACCTCCCGGTATCCTTCCGAGAGGAGATTGAGTTTTGTATTGACATATTGCGGATACTCGGCCTATTTCCATTCCGCCATACGAATGGCACTGCCGAGTTGAGAGTGAAGGATCAGCAGGGATTTGCTAGAGAAGGGCTTCATTAGGCCCAGTGTTTCTCCGGGGCGCCGTATTGTTCGTGAAGAAGAAGGGCGGGGCCTTGCGCATGTGTGTTGATTACGACGGTGAACAAGGTGACCATTAAGAACGTATACCCCTCCCGTGATTGATGATTTGTTCGACCCGGTTGCGAGTGCGAGATGTTTCTCAAGATTGATCTGCGATCGGGCTATCATCAGTGCGAAGTCGAGAGGTGGATGTCCTAGATCGCATTCCGGACGTGCGGGCATTATGAGTTCGGTCATGTCTTTTGGGTTGACCAATGCTCGTGGTATTCATGGATTTGATGACCGAGTGTTCAAACCATTTTGGACACGTTTGTGATAGTGTTCATTGATGATATCTTGGTTTATTCTCGCTCGGGCGGGAGCATGCAGAGCATTTGAGGATCTTGTGATTCTCGAGACAGCAGTTGTACGCCAAGTTTTCCAAATGTGAGTTTTGGTTGACTTGATGGCGTTTCTTGGGCATATTGTCGGTGATGGCATTCGAGTTGATACGGCCAAGATCGGCGTCGACTTGGCGAGACCTACTACTCCGAGAGGTTCGCGATTTTAGGCCTTGCGAGTTATTATCGGTTCGTGGAGAAGTTTGCTTCTATCTGCACCATTGACTAGGTGACTCGAAGGCGGCCAAGTTTGATGGTGATGCTTGTGGCGGGGTTTCGATTCTTTGAAGAGAGACCGGCGAGCCCCGTTCTTACTCTTCGGAGGTCGGATGGTTATGTCGTGTATTGTGATCGTCAGCATCGGGTTGGGATGTGTATTGATGCAGCATGGCAGGGTTATAGCATATGCATCCCGGACGGTGAAGAAACACGGAGGAACTACCCCCATGATTTGGAGTTAGCGGTAGTGATTCACGCTTTGAAGATCTGGAGGCACTATTTGTATGGGGTTCACGTGGATATTTATACGCACCACAAGAGCCTCCGGTATATCTTCACCAGAGGAGATGAACTTACGGCGAGACGGTGGTTAGAGTTGCTTAAGGATTACGATGTTGATATCCTATACCACCGGGGAAGGCGATGTTGTGGCGTATGCTCTTAGTCGTAGGTCGATGGGAGCCTATCGGATGTGCAGCTAGAGAGGAGGACATGGTTCGTGATTTGCATCGGTTAGCGAGCCTTGGTGTCCGTTTGATTGATTCCGATAGCGGTGGGGTTAGAGTTCGTGAGGTTGCGAGTCTTCCATCGTCGAGGTGAAGAGGCAACGATTCGAGGATCGGCAAATTTTGATTCGATATCGTGATCTGACTCTTCGTGAGGGCAAGGGTCCTTGAGGTAGCACGATGGGGTGCTAAGGTTTGAGGCGGCATGTGTTCGGATGTTTGAGGACTTGGCGGAGTTCTTGGGAAGCACCGCGGCGGCGTTACTCTATCCATCCGTCGAGTCAAGATGTACCACGACCTTAGATCTGTATTGGTGGGATGGCTTGAAGAGGGCGTTGCGAGTTCGTAGCTCGATGCGTGTTGTCGGCGGTGAAGGTAGAGCACCGAGGCCCGGTGGTTTGTTACTGCGATAGAGATCGACACGAAGTGGGAGGTAATCAACATGGACTTCATCACGGGATTACCTCGCACTCGGAGGAGACATGATTCTATATGGGTTATCGTCGACAGTGGCGAAATCAGCCCACTTTCTTCCGTCGGGGCGACTTTTCGGTGAGGATTATGCGGACTTTACATCCGAGAGATCGCCGATCGCATGGAGTCCCTACTGATCATATCGCACGAGGAGCCGGTTCGGCTAACTTCTCGGAGGTCCTTCGAGGGGTTTAGGGGCAGTGGTGAGCACAGTCGTGCATTTCATCCACGCATGCACGGACAGCGAGCGCACTATCCGGACTCTTGAGGATATCTGCGAGCTGTTATTGACTTTAGTGGTAGTTGGGAGGATCATTTGCCTCTAGTTGAGTTCGCTATAATAATAGCTACCACTCCAAGATTCGGATGGCGCCTTATGAGGCCTTGTATGGGAGGAAGTGCGGTCGCCTATAGGTTGGTTCGATGTGGGCGGGGCGGCTAGTGGGACCAAATTTGGTACAGTGACGGATGGATAAGGTGAAGCTTATCCGAGCGGCTATTAATGACTCGTAGTCGGCAAGTCGTATCACGAGATCATCGTCGTCGGCATCTTGAGTTCGAGGTTCATGATTGGGTTTTCCTAAAGGTGTCACCCATGAAGGGTGTGATGAGATTCGGGAAGAAGGGGAAGCTCAGCCCAAGGTACATTGGGCCGTTTCAGATTGTCGCGAGGTAGGCAAGGTTACGAGTTGGATCTGCCGTCCGTCCGGAGGCGATGCATCCGTGTTTCACGATCTATCTTTGAGGAGATGTATCGGGGATCCATCTAGGGTGCACCCGATTGACGATGTCCAGGTGACCGAGGGGTTATCGTATGAGGAGATTCCCATAACGATAGTCGATCGTCAGGTTAGGCGTCTGCGGACGAAGGACGTGGCTTCCGTCAAAGTCTTGTGGCGGAACGAGCTCAGGGAGGAGATGACATGGGAAGCCGAGGAGGACATGAGGCGGAAGTATCCTCACCTATTCCCCACACCTCCAGGTAACTCACTTTCCTACTTGTAAATTTCCATTATCATTTATGCCTAAGTGTTGTTTTGTGGCCGCGTGTGGCATTTGCTAACTGTTTAAACTTCTTCGATAACTGTCTTGGGAAGGAACATTCGGGACGAATGTTTCTAAGGAGGGGAGAATGTTATACCCCGTATTTCCAGAGTATGTACGTAAGGGAATACGTACGAAAGTCTAGCCTTAAAGATAAGCCTTGGACGTTTTATTTTGTACACAACTCACTAAAAGAATCGTTTTCCGACGAAACGTTTCCACAGCTTTCGTAGAGTAAATTCCGGCTATGCCATTTCTTATTTTTGCGGATTTTTCCGAGAGACGAAACATTTTGGACCAACGGGAGGGTGACATGTGTCACCCTCACATTGGAAGCAAGTGGGATGGCTTTGGACGATTGGGCGTCCAAGAGGGATGTTGGCCTTGGCCGATTGGTTCCTTGCTTAGGCCTTGTTTTGTGGAGTGTTTTGTGGAGTGTTTTGTGGAGTGTTTTGTGGAGTAGGGGTTAGGGTGCACTTGGCTTGATCTTGGCCTTACACTTGCCTTGCACTTGTCTTCATCTTGGCCATTGGTTGGCCAAGGCTTGAGCTATAAATACCCCCTTAGAGATGAAGAGTTTTTCATCCACAAAGTTATCTTCCAAGTCTAAAAATCCTCTCCTCTCCCTTAAGCAGGTCGGCCAACCCCCCTGCCCTCCCCGTGGGTAGGGTGGCCGAGAGCCTACCCCCCGCGCCTCGCCGACATCTACCCCCCTCCCTTGGTAGAAAAGTTACCTTCTTGTATCGTTATAATGCCCAAAATACCCTAGCCCACCTCCCTTAGTACTTAGTAGACGTTGTGAAGAACTTCTAGGGTTCTTGGAGCATACAACTTAGGAGCAAAAACTTGCTCAGGCGCGAATTTTTCTAGGATATTATTGGGCTTACCGAGGTAACTAATCCGAACCCTCTTTTGAATTAGAAAATATATCTTGTTGTAGTATAAGGATAAGTATAAATACTTAGAAGTATATCACGAATAGAATTGAACTGTTATCACGATAGAAGGGTTTAAAGAAGAATAATTGATCAGTACTTACATGGGGTGTTTCACATGAACTTATATAGCTCACGGGTAGGGAAGTCTGCCCGACTTTCCGTAGAATTGTGAACCCTCTGTTTAGAATGACCTTGAGTAGTCTTTGATAGATATCTGTGACTATTATAGGTGACTCTCATGCGACATATTGACTTGGCGGTGGTTTTCATTTGAGAAGGTATGTGATTCTTCCTAAAGCATGATATTTTACAATATATATATATAGTACGTGAGCGTACATGTGTTAAGCGAATAATAACTACGGCAATGTCTTTGACTTAAGCACGAATAATACTTACGGCAATGCCTCACGGCTTAAGCACGAATAATAAGAATGAAAACATTTCAAAAGACTATGAATCATATTATGAAGAGAACTAATTGGTTTTAAAGCGAGCTTAGGAGTTATACTAGCTTTATGGGAAGTTAAGTATAACCACTTAAGATTGATAAAAGAAACAAGTTTGCCTATGTGTTTATAACGGACTCATATTGTGAAAGAATAATAAGATGGTTTGATAAGTAGACATGATAGGATGCTATGTGTGTTAGTATCTTGTAACGTTGTATAGGTGAGTATCCTTGTTGTGCTTATGTTGTTTAAAGATAAGTTGTTATGTTAGTATACTATCACTCACCTCTTGAGATGATCTAGGGGTTAAGCGCTCTCCGTGCGGGGTAGACTCGGTGATGCAGGACCATGATTCGAGACTACCTCATGCGGGTCCAGGGGGCGTATGCGGAGCTACGAGAGTTCCCGGTTAGTCTGCGGGGTTATGCCTCATGCGGTCTGTGTGGCCATGCGGACAATGAGTCCGGGGCGATGCAGGAGTAGCTACCCTCGTGCGGGGTTATACCTCATGCGGGCCCATGTGAGTGGCCTATGCGGACTCGGGAGTCGAGTTTAGCTTGCGAGAATGATGATGGGGGCGAGTGGCCCTGTTTCGATCATTTCGCAGCCTAGACAAGACTCATTACAGTTACCTATTGTTGCTCTTGTTTGTGATGTGGCACTATGTGCGGTTTCCTTGGTTGTTTCGTACATATTTGTAAACTGGTTTTAAAAATGATATGTTTTCATTTAAGTACTTTACAGTTTCGCATACTTAGTACCTGTTGTACTGACCTCCTTCGGGGGGTTGCGTTCATGCCGCAGGTAAGGGCAAGCAGGTGCTAGATCCGCATCCTTAGGATCTCTACGTTGGTGTCGGGAGCTCCATCTCTTCCGGAGGCTCTACTTTTGGGTATGATCTCCCTGTTGTAGATAGTTTTGTACAGTCAGGGTATGGCGGGGCCCTGTCCCGCCATAGTTGTATATTTCCTTAGAGTGCAGAGTCATGTTTATGCGATGGTGGATGTAGCGCAAACCATGATTTTATATATATATACGCGAAAGCGATGTTTTCTCACATAAAGCGTGTCTTATTTTATAAAGCATTTCATGTCTTGCTTTATATTTCGGCTGATTACTCGATGTATGACTACTTGGGTGCCCATTGAAGAGCACCGATCACGGGCCAGGCTTGCGGGTCGTACGGCAAGTGTAACCTTAGGAATACTACAAGGTATTTGGGCGAGTATTTGGGCATTATAACAATCTTAGGAGAGTATTTCTATACCCGTGGGTATTATCACGAGAAACAACTAGGCTACAGGGGTGCTGTGACGAACTACACAAGGGGAGGGAGGCCCTCTCGGCCAAAGCTTCACAAGGGAGGGGAGGGCTGACGGACGAAGCAAGCCGAGAAGGGAGGAGTAGTGTGAGGACTTAGAAAGATTGCTCGAGTTTGGATGAGAGAAAGTCTTGACTTAGAGGGGGTATTTATAGGTCGAGGAATAGCGCCCGGTAATGGCGGGTGCTTTCAGTGTTAGGCAAGTGTGAGGGCTGAGATTAGAAAGCCATGTGCTGCACCTTATCCATCTACCACACAACTTGCACGAAGTATCTCTAACCGTACCATGCCGCTATTTTTACGTCCAAGCCCAGCCCGCGAAGTCGCACCGATGAGGGTGACACGTATACTTTCACGTTAATCCCAAAATGTTGCCGTCTCTCGGAAAAATCACTTAAAAATTATAAATGACATAGCGGGAATTTTCCCGCCGCCAGAAGTTTAGTAAATGCGCGTTTAGTCGAAAAAGCGATTCTTTTTGGCACTTGTGCCCCAGAATTTCGAAACTAGCCGACTTTAAGGCTCAAATTATATCACGTGCAGCCTCGGCGTGCATTACTGCGGAAATACGAATTATAACGGTATGTTAAGCGCCCTTAAATGTGGCATGTTTGGTTATTGAATTTGGCCTTGAAAAGGTGTGAGAAGTATGTAGAAACAAAGGAAGTCTTTTGCCAGATTTTCCATTAGAATAAGTAAAGTAGTATGCTTAGTATTATTCTCGTTAGAGACTAGAAGTTGATGAGTAAGTGGTTGTGACCCGTTATAGGTTGATTAATTCTCGTGCAGCGTGATTCGACAGCTTGTGGGATTTAGCTTGAGAAAGGTATATGAACTATCTCATATTAGCATGATTATGGTATAGTAAAGAAAGTATGTCCTACTCGTAAATGATCCGTTTCCTTGGTTGTATTTGGAGTTGCCTAAAATAGAATTTGTTACATGTACTACGTGATTGTACTTTGATGTTTGAAATTGTAAGTTGTATAATCCATTTGCCTTAGTAGAGTTTGGATTCTTAAGAGTAAAGTATTTTACTTAAGGTGCATGTAAGTCTTTGAAAAGGAAGTGGTTTCCAAATATTTTGGCTAGTGCCTTAGTTCACAAAACCTAAGGTTGTTATAATGACTTTGGGGGAGTCAAAGGGAGTGATTTACTTAATTGTTTTAAAGAGGAGAAAATGACACTTGATTTAAGAGAAGTAAGCTTTGTTTTAAAGGTGTGAGTTACTTGAGGGTTTAATAGTAGAAGAAACTTGTTTTTCTAAAATGTTAAGAGACTTGAAGTATTTTGAAAGTTAAGAACTTGATTTGCTTAAAGTATGTGATACTTGGTTTTAAAAGTATAGAAGTCTCTTGGTTGTTCATAAAGGAATGAATATGTCTAAAACCATAAAGGAGTTTATACTTGACTTTATGGGAAGTTAGTTACTAACGGCTTTATGGAAGGTTAAGAAAGTTGTCTATTTTTGATTAATGGGCATAAGTTTCCTAGATTGTGAAAATTTGAAGTTACTTGATTTCCAAGCTTTGGAAATGAGTTTCCTAAAGAAGTGTAGTAACTTACTTTGAAAAATAGACACACCTTGATACTACGGTGTTAGTATCTTGGGGTTTTACATAAAAGGAGTCTTTTGAAAGAATGCTGCATACGTAGTACTTTGGCTTGTTTAATTGAGAATTATTCTATGTGTGCCTTGATAAGTACTTTGGCTTGTTTAATTGAGAAATTATTCTATATGTGCCTTGATAAGTACTTTGGCTTGTTTAATTGAGAATTATTCTATATAGTGTCTTGAGTTTATAAAATGAGAAGTCTAAAGATTTTTATGAACTTGCACATGTGATGGTGATGGCTGAGTGCAAGTATTATATTTTTCACGCTCATGCGCGACTACTCGGTTGGAGAATTCGGTACATGTCTTGTTGTAAGTTTACTTGGATGTACGGCAGTGATGTGGAATTCCACGGGTATGTTCCATTCTTTATTACTCGACAGACATGCTTATCACGATGTGGGATTAGGAGCGTGTGACGGGGAGGGTTAGATTCGGTTGTTGTATTACCCACGGTAGTGCATTGCTTATCACGATTTTGGGATTCAGGAAATGCGACCCGCGTGGGATATTGTTATTCCATGGATTGGCCTCCATGAGATTTGAAGTGGCCGTGGGATGTATCACGGTAGTTAGCTTCGTACTTGCCCCGTCGATGTTGGGCGGCCATGATGGATGGTAGTTGCGGCTTTCGTACTTGCCGTCGAGTTCTATTCTGCAGTTTAGTGCGGTAGACTCCGATGATAAACTTCGCGCCCCTTACGGTCATATCTCGTGACGACAGGCTGGATCTGGTAGTTAGCTTTCGTACTTGCCCCCGTCAGTTGTTGGCGCCAGGCAGTGGAATCCCAGTAGTCTAAGCTTTCGTACTTTTGCCCCGTCCGGTTTATGATGCAAAAATTTGGATCACGGTGGTTGCGTTTCTCCTACTTAGCCCGTCTGATGTTTAGAGACCGCAATTGGGACTTAGTGTTCATGTATGCTATTGGTGTTATATTATATCATGGTACTTGTGAGGGAAGGATTCCCACGAGGCGTGATTGATGTATGGGCATGAGACCCGTGGTTATATTTTAGTAATGACTTTGAGGCATGCGTCCCACGACTTGATATGTTGCTAACTATGTATATGTGTCTTGTATGCGGTTTGGCTATCATACATGTCTCTGTTTTGTTTAGGCCCATTTATGATTTCATTACTGGTATTTTGATTTTTCACATACTTGGTACGTTAGTGTCTTGACGAGCCTCGCCGGGGCTGCGTTACGTCTGCCACGCCTTGAGGTTTGGAGATGCCTTGATTTGGTGATCTGCCGAGGTGTAGGGACCACGCTCCGAGATTTTGGATAGCTCAAATACATGTTCGGAGTTTATCTTTTTGGTATAGATCGCCCAGTCACAGAACTTTATGCAGTTATACCTAAGATACTGGCCCGAGGCCTTGTCCGTCATGAATTCGATAAAAGCTCTTAGAGTACTGCATTCATATGTAGGATTGGACTCAATATGCGGTGTAGGGTCTTTTGTTTATGTATATTATACTGACTGACAACGCTTGTGGCTTTGCCCTTACGCGTGCGCGTTGGTTAAAAAAAATGAGGTGTTATTTAAATTCTGCGGATTGCCCCGTGTCGGTTCAGGTAGGAAGAGGTGCCGGGTAGGGCGCAGTCATGAGCCGAGGTTCGGGCGTGACAACATGTCTCTGTTTTTGTATATTATTTGTGATTTCATTACTGATACTAGCATTTCACATACTTGTGCGTACATTCTTGTGCCGAGCCTCCTTAGAAGTGCGTTCATCACGCGAGGTTTAGGTATGCGGTTTGGTGATACTGCGAGTGTAGGATCTGCTTTCGAGTTTTTGGATAGCTCCCGTACTGTTCGGGAGTTTATCATTTTGGTATAGATCGCTTGATCTGGGCTTTGTACATTTGTATGGAGTAAGCGATTGCCTTGTCCGATCATAGTTTAGTAAAAATCTTAAGTGCATATTCATCATGTAAGTTGGACTGGACGTATGCGGTGTAGTGCCTTTTTTATTATGTATATTATGGCGGCGTTATCGGCTTTGCCGCCTGCGTGTATTCGTTGGTTGTAAAGAAAAAAAAATGGTGTTATTTAGTTCGCGATTTGCGTATCGATTGGTGAAGGGTGCCGGGTAGGGCACCGGTCGATCTGGGAGTTCGGGCGTGACGAGTGAAGATATCGAAGCGATCGATCGCCGAATGTCTCTGAATGGGTGTATGGTAAGTGTGATTATCGATTGTGTTGCGCTCGCCTCGCCATAAGCAGAGCTCACGGGACATTTTAGGAGTTGGTTTATATTCTTCTCACTCACGAGATGCGTGCCATAGGCGGTGTTATTAAAATAATTCCTGCGGCGTATTATTGTGTTACGGTATGCTCCCTCGAGGAGTAATGATCGCCCGGAAGAGGGCAAAGCCGTGATGCTTGAGGAGCTACCCGGTCGGACTCGAGAGTTGATGAGTGTCACGACGATCGGGGCAGCGTGGTAATTATGCATACGGGCACCTAAGTAGTCATACATCGAGTAATCAATGGAAACATAAAGCAAGACATGAAACAGTTATAAAACAAGAACCACGATTTTGTGAAAACATCGCCTTTCGGCGTATATATAATCATGTTTTACGATTACATCAAACCCAGCGTACAAACACGACTGAACCTCAGGAAATATCTGACTATGGCGGGGCGGGGCCATACCTGGCCCGATACAAAACTATCTGAGGGAGATCATACCAAAAGTAGAGCCTCGGAAGAGATGGAGCTCACGACGCCGGCGTAGAGATCCCAGGATGCGGATCTAGCACTTAACTTTGCCGCCTGCGGCATGAGCGGCCCAGAAATTAGTCGATGCAACGAGTACTAAGTATCGCAGTAAAGTACTTAAATGAAAACATATCATTTTAAAACCGGTTTACAAATATGTGTGAAACAACCGAGAGAAGCATACGTGGTGCTCATCCAAACAAGAGCAACAATAGGTAAGCGTAATAGGTCTTATGCAGGCTGCGAATGATCGAAGCAAGACGCTCGCCCGTATCGTCGATGAGCCTAATCTGGACTCGGTCGCGTGGGTACCTTCGCGTGGGCGCATAAGGTATAACCCGCGTCGGTAGCTACTCCTCGGCGTCGTCCTGGACTCATTTGTCGCGTGGCCACATGGACCGCGTGAGGCATAACCCGCATACTAACTTTGGAACTCTCGTAGCTCCGCGTGCCCTGGACCGCGTGAGGTATTCTCGAATCATGGTCCCCGGACCGCTGAGTCTACCCGCGTCGGAGGCGACAACCCTGTACTATCTCGAGGTGAGTGATAGTATACTAACATAACAACTTATCTTTTAAGTAACATAAGCCTGACAAGGATACTCGCTTTTATACAAGCGTTACAAGATACTAACACACGTAGCGTCATGCTCGTATCTACTTATCAAACCATCTTATTATTCTTTTTCCCAATATAAATGCATTTATAAACCACGTAGGCAAACTTGTTTCCTTTATCAATCTTAAGTGGTTATACTTACTTCGTAAAGCGATATAACTCTTAAGCTTTTTTAAAACCGATTAGTTCTCTTACATTAATATGATTGATAGTCTTTTGAAATGTTTTGATTCTTTATTATTGAGCTTAAGTAGTGAGGCATTGCGTAAGTATTATTCGAGCTTAAGTCAAAGACATTGCCATAGTTATTATCGATTAACACGTATGCGTCTGCCGTATATATATTGTAAAATATCATGCTTTAGGAAGAATCACATACCTTAAGCGAAATCCACTGCGAAGTCGGTATGTCGTGCAGAGAATCAGCCTATAATAGTCACGCAGATATCTATCAAGGTCTAGACTATTACGTAGGTCATTCTAAGCAGAGGGTCCTCGATTACGGAAAGTGAGCGTATGACCACTACCAGGTGAGTTATATAAGTCTCTTGTGAAAACGATCCTATGTAAATACTGGTTTGATTATTCTTCTTTTAAACCCTTCTAAGTGATTAACACTTCAATGATACTCGTGATATACTTCTAAGTATTTATACTATTCTTATTCTACAACGAAGTATTCTTTAATTCAAAAGAGGTTAGGATTAGTTACCTCGGTAAGCCCGATAATATCTAGAAAAGTCGCTGAGCAAGGGTTTGCTCTAAGTTGTATGCTCGAGAAACCTTAGAAGTTCTTCACAACTTCTACTAAG
This sequence comes from Przewalskia tangutica, assembly GCA_029844215.1. Lineage (NCBI taxonomy): Eukaryota > Viridiplantae > Streptophyta > Magnoliopsida > Solanales > Solanaceae > Przewalskia > Przewalskia tangutica. The sequence goes on along the minus strand of CM056722.1, from coordinate 56,237,827 downwards.
TGCTAAGGTATTTGGGCTAGGGTATTTTGGGCATTATAACAATACAAGAAAGCGACTTTTCTACCAGGGAGAGGGTTGGTTTCGGCTAGGCTAGGGGTGGGGTAGCCTCGGCGAGCTTCTCGAGGGAGGGGTGTGTTTGGACGAAGCAATGAGAGGGAGAGGGAGGATTTGAGACTTAGGTAGATTGCTCAATTTAGGATGAAATAACTCTTCAACAAGGAAATTATTTATAGGTCAAGACATAGCGACGATGGCGAATTGCGAAGTCTGAGGCGAGTGTAGGGTGAGGATTTAGGCAAGTGTCGCCCGGCGACTTGCACACAAAATATCTAGCCAACTTTATGACAGGCTTGGCATCCAATGACCTATTGCGGTGACAAGTCCACGATGAGAGGGTGGAAAGTGTCGCCTCTCGTTGGTCAAAGTGTTACGTCTACCGGAAAAATCCATAAAAATAAGAAATGACATGGCGAATTTATCCTATGAAAGGCTGTGGAAAGCGTTTAATCGGGCCGTTAAGCTTTGTGAGTTGTGCCTAAAAATCGTCAAGGCCTAACTTTAAGACCAAAACTTTTTATGCGTATTCCTTTACGTACATACCACAGAAATACGGGTATAACATTCTCCCCTCCTTAGAAACATTAAGTCGAATGTTCCTTCCCCAGGCAGGATAACGATAAGGTTCTTCAAAACTTAAGCGGTTTGCAAAAGCCACATACGGCCATAAACAACACTTAGGCATAAGCGATAATGAAGATTTCTAGTAGGAAGGTGAATTACGGAGGGTGAGGGAGGTGAGGATCTTACGCCTCATGTCCTCGCCGGCTTGCGTCGTCTCTCCCACGAGCTCGTTCGCCCGAAGACTTTAGCGGAAGCCGATCGTCCCGTCATGAGCGCCTAACGGCGATCGATTATCGTATGGGAATCTCGCCATCGATAACCACCGGTCACTGGACATCGTCGTCGTATGTACCACCTGGGATGGATCCGTCGTCTCGCCGGCGTCGAAAGCGTGAAACATGGATGCCTGCCTCGGTCGGACGGCGAATCGACTCGTAGGCAACCTTGCCTACCTGCGGACAATCGAAAGCGGCCCGATGTACCTTGGTGAGTTTCCCCTTCTTCCGAATCTCATCGCACCGCCGTGGGTGGCGCCTGAGGAAAACCCAATCATATTTGCAAACTCGGATGCCGGCGACGATGATCTGCATCGACACATGCCGACTCACGGTATCGATAAGCGCTCTCGGATAAGCTTCGCCTTATCCGACACTGCTGTACCAAATCTGATCCCATTGCACCTCGCCCACCTCGAACCAACCTATAGGCGATCTGCACTTCCTCATCGTACAAGGCCTCGTAAGTGCCGTCCGAATCTTGGGTGGTAGCTATTATTATCTGTGAACTTCAACTAGAGGCAAATGATCCTCCCAACTACCATGAAGTCAATAACACGGGCTCATGGCATATCTCGAAATACGGATAGTCGCTCTGCTGTCCGTGCATACGTGGATGAAATCGATACTGAGCTCGCTGCGTCCTAAACCCCTGGAAGGACCTCGAAGTTGGCGAAAGCAGGCTCACTGCATGCGATATGATCGAAGTAGGGACTCCGTGCGATCGGCGATCTCTCGGATGTAAAGTCGGCATAATCCTCGGTAGAAAAAGTCGATCAGGCGGGAAGAAAGTGGGCTGATTTAAATCGACCGTCGGCGATAACCCATATAGAATCATGTCTCCTACGAGTCGCGAGGTAATCCTGTGATGAAGTCCGTGTTGATTACCTCGCTTCCAGTCGGATCTCTATCGCGTAACAAACCACGGTCTCTGGTGCTCTGCCTTCACTGCGACAACAGACTGAGCTACGAACTGCCCAGCGTCCTGCTTGAGCCGTCCCACCAATACGGATCTAAGGTGGTAGTACATCTTGGCGACCAGGATGGATAAGTACTTGCGCTGTGTGCTTCCCGAGAACTGCTTAGAAGTCTGGAAACATCCGGAACACACAACCTGCCCTCGAATCTTAGCTTTCCCGTGGTCTACCTCAAAGGACCGCTTGCCCTGCGAAGAGGCGTATCGCGATATCGAATCAAGGCGGATCCTCGGTATTGCCTCTTCGCCTCGCCAGCGATGGAAGACTCGGCAACCTCGCGAACTCTAACCCGTTGCTATCGAGAATCAATCAAGCGGACACGAGGCTCGTGGCGGGTGCAAATTACGAACCATGTCCCTTCTCTCTGCCGCACGTCCGATAGGCTCTATCGACTGCGACTAGGCGTACGCCTGACGTTGGCCTTGCGGGTAGTGCAGGATGTCGGCATCGTAATCCTTAGCAACTCTAACCACCGTCTGCAGCGTAAGTTCGGCTCCTGGTGAAGATGCGGAGGCTCTTGTGGTGCGTAAAAATATCCACGTGAACCCCGTACAAATAGTGCCTCGGATCTTGGCGTGAATCACGGTGCCCGACTCAATCATGGGTGGGGTAGTTCTGCCGTGTTTCTTGGTGTCCGGGATGCATATGCTATAACTCGCCATCTTTGCGTCAACACAGCATCCAACCCGATGCCCGGCGCGTCCTGATACGACATAACCATCCGGACCCTCGGAAAAGTAAGAACGAAGCGATCGTCGATCTCTCTTTCAAGAATCGAAACCACGCTCGCAGCATCGGATCCGCTGAAACTCACGCCACAGTCGGCTAGTCGATGGTCTGCGAAGATAGAAGCAAACTTCTCCTGAACCGCCGATAATACCTGCGGCCCAGCTGCGAACCTGCAGCCGGAGTAGTAGGTGCAAGCCAAGTCTGATGCGCCGATCTTGGCGTATCGACTTCGAATGCCATCAGCCAATAATATGCCCAAGCATGCCACCAGTCAGCAAACTCCGCATTTGGAAAACTTGGCGCATCTGGCAGTCTGGAGAAGCTGTCGGCCAGTCCTCAAATGCTCGCATGCTCTGCCTGGCGAGAATAAACGAATATCATCGATGAACACTATCACAAGCGTGTCCAAAAATGGTTTGAACACTCGGTTCATCAAATCCATGAATCTGCGGGAGCATTGGTCGACCAAAGACATGACCACGAACTCATAATGTTCGTCTGGGTCTAATGCGATCCTAAGGACATCCACCTCTCGACTTCAGCTTTGATGATAGCGATCGCGGATCAATCTTGAGAAACATCTCGCACCTGGCACCAGTCGAACAAATCATCAATCCAGGAAGGGGTATCTTCTTAATGGTCACCTTGTTGATTTCAGATCGACACGCATGCGCGGCGTCCGTCCTTCTTCTTCACGAACAATACCGCGCTCCCGAGGAGAAACACTAGCCTAATGAAGCCGCCTCTGCAAATCCTAAGCCGATCCTTACTCTCAACTTCGGCGGTGCCGTTACGTATGCGGAATGGAAATAGGCGAGTATCTGCAACACATCAATACTGAAACTCGATCTCCTCTCGGAGGATACCGGAGGTCATGAAACACGTGCGGGAACTCGTGACTCTGGGCCAGCGGAAAATGCGGTGCGCACTTGGTGATCAAACACCCGAACGAGATGGTAGATATACCCTCTGCGCACCATCTTCCTAGCCTTGAGGTAGGAAATAAACCTACCACCAGCGTCTGGTGCTCCTCCCACTCGACAATGGCTCGCCGGAAGCGGAACCGTACTACTCTCTCCTGCGGTCTACATTGGCATAGCAAGAGGCTAGCCAATCCATCCCAATAATCACGTCAAGTCGATCATCTCGACTCTATCAGTCGGCTAAGTGGCGACGTAAATGATCACTGGCAAGCCCTATATGCCAGAGCTACTGCCAAGATCCCCAGCTGGCGTAGCTACGCCGAGCAGTACATGGACTCGTGCTCTATCCCATCCTACTAGCAACAAGGGAGATATATAGGGCAGTAGAACCGGATCTATCGAGGCATAAATATCAAACCCAGAAGCGATAAGGTACAGTGGCGACATCGGTGAGGCCTCACGATCTGCCGGTGGACAAAGCATAAATGCGATTCGAGACCGCTAGGCGACACGAGCCACGACCTCTGCCGCGACCTGCGACCCATGAGCACCACGCCTCGGGGCGGTGGCTAAGGAGATGATGAAGCGGCGGAACACGAAGGTGAGCCACCGCTTGGCCCCGGTCGGACGATCCTCGCCATAAAGTGACCTGCTGGCCCAACCGTAACAAGATCCAAAAGTAGTACCACGCTTCCCGTAATGGGATCTGCATCGGCCACACTGGGGTGGTCGGCGGCGATTCTGCTACCACAGGCGTCTCGAAGCCACAGGGCCTGATCGCCTCCAGCGTATGCCGGTGACATCTTGACGGCAGAGTGCTCTGTCTTTGGGCGTGGTGCGAATCTAGCTCTTGGCTGAGGCCGCCACCACGATAACCACCGGAAGACCCTCGAGTCCGCCCCGCCTTAACGCTGGTCGGTCCGCTCGTCGACCTCTGCGCTCCTCGCATCGAGGCGTGAGCTGCGTGCGGTAATGTCCATGCAGTGGAAAACCCCGCACATGACTCGGCCATATAGTCGTCTGGCAGGTGACATAGCGGTGCACCACATCTCGCGTATTCGCTACCAATCTTTGGGACATATCGAGCCAATGAATCAAACTCGACATTGTACTCCACGGCGGTGCGTCCCTCTGCGCCTCGAGTAAAAATCTATCGGCCCGCGCCCTCATAAATCGTGGAGGCAAGAAGTGAGTGAGAAGCCTCTGAACTCATCCCAGTAGTGGGGCGCGTGCTCTCCCGGATAACTCCCATGAATCAAACCAATCGGCTGGTGTCACGCATGACCTATGTGAACCAAAGATCACGGACTCGGTCTCGGCGCCCGATCACTCTCAAAATCCTCTGATCAGACGGATGAACTCTGCGGATCATCCTGGAGCCTCGACCCATAAAACTCCGTGGCTCTGACTCAAGAAGTCTCGTAGCCTCAGACTCTCTGCCTCGGGTGAGCAGATCTGCACGTGGAGCTGGAGCTGAGCTGCATCCGGCCTCTCTCGTATCGGGCCACAACTTTGCCAAAAGTGGGCCGTCTCCTTTGTACCCTAACTCCTGCCCGGTGTGGGACGAGGTGTGGGTCTTGTGATATATCTTTGAAGTGGCGGCGTCATAGAACTCGCCGTCTACGGTATAGGCGGGCACGAGCCCTCGTGACTCTGGGTGTCTGCTAGCGCCTCCTCCGCTTGCCCTTCTACGGGCCGGGTTGCGCCGTGGAGGCATAAGCTATTCGGGAAAGGAATCGTTAGAGAGTTGAACCTATAACACGACTCTAAAGCGCGATCTCGGAATGAGAAGAGCGGAAACCAATCCTAAATATCCTATAGCCTCTCGATTATTGGTGGTGCACAACACACCGATAATCAAGACTCTACTAGATGCGGTGCTGTAGACACTTTCAGAGGATTAAGCGCTTCGATACCAACTTTTGTCGCGACCCGTTCAGGGGCGTGGTGGTGCCTTACCGGGCACCTAAGTAGTCATACATCCAGTGTCGTGAAACATAAAGCAAGACATGAAGCAGTTTATAAAACAAGACACGATTTTGTGAGAAAACATCGCCTTTCGGCGTATATATATAATCATGTTTTAGCGTTACATCCGACAACATACAACACGACTACGGACCTCTGTAGGAAATATACAACTATGGCGGGACGGGCCGCCATACCACTATACAAAAACTATCTACAACAGGAGATCATACCAAAAGTAGAGCCTCGGAAGAGATGGAGCTCACGACACCAACGTAGAGATCCTGAGATGCGGATCTAGCACTGCTTGCCCTTACTGCGGCGTGAGCAGCCCGAAGGAGAGTCGATGACAGTACTAAGTATGCGGCGTAAAGTACTTAAATGAAAACATATCATTTTTAAAACCGGTTTACAAATATGTGTGAAACAACCGAAGCGCGCGTATAGTGGCATCCTGAAACAAGAGCAACAATAGGTAAGCGTAATAGGTCTTGTCTAGGCCGAATGATCGAAGCAGGCCACTCGCCCGTATCATCATGCCGAAGCCTAATCTGAACTCGAGTCCGCATAGGCCACTCGCGTGGGCCCGCGTAAGGTATAACCCCGCGTCGAGGGTAGCTACTCGGCATCGTCACGGACTCATTGTCGCATGGCCGCATGGACCGCGTGAGGCATAACCCAGCATACTAACCGGAACTCTCGTAGCTCGCATAGGCCCTGGACCCGCATGAGGTATTCTCGAATCATGGTCCCGGACACTCGAAGTCTACCACGCGTCGGAGGCGACAACCCCGTACTATCTCAAGAGGTGAGTGATAGTATACTAACATAACAACTTATCTTTTAAGTAACATAAGCCACAACAAGGATACTACCTATCTGGCGTTACGAGATACTAACACACATGCATCATATCATGTCTACTTATCAAACCATCTTATTATTCTTTTCACAATATAAATGCATTTATAAACACATAGGCAAACTTGTTTCCTTTATCAATCTTAAGTGGTTATACTTACTTCCCATAAAGCGATATAACTCTTAAACACATTTAAAACCAATTAGTTCTCTTCTGTTAATATGATTCAGTAGTCTTTTGAAGTGTTTTCAGTTCTTTATTATTCAGGCTTAAGCCGTGAGGCATTGTCGTAAGTATTATTCAGGCTTAAGTCAAAGACATTGCCATAGTTATTATCGATTAACACGTATATCGTCACCGTACTATATATATTGTAAAATATCATGCTTTAGGAAGAATCACATACATACCAATGAAATCCACTGCCAAGTCGAGTATGTGTGAGAGAATCACCTATAATAGTCACAGATATCTATCAAGGTCTAGACTGTGCAGTAGGTCATTCTAAGCAGAGGGTCCTCGATTCTACGGAAAGTCGAGCGTATGACCCTACCGGTGAGTTATATAAGTCTCTTGTGGAAACTTGATCTATGTAAATGAGTTTGATTATTCTTCTTTAAACCCTTCTAAGTGATTAACACTTCAATTCTACTCTGTGATATACTTCTAAGTATTTATACTATTCTTATTCTACAAATGTAAGTATTCTTTAATTCAAAAGAGGTTAGGATTAGTTACCTCGGTAAGCCCGATAATATCCTAGAAAAGTCGCTGAGCAAGGTTTTGCTCTAAGTTGTATGCTCAGAAACCTTGAAGTTCTTCACAACTTCTGCTAAGTGCTAAGGTATTTGGGCTAGGGTATTTTGGGCATTATAACAATACTGAAGGCAACTTTTCTACCAAGGGAGGGGTTGGTTTGGCTAGGCTAGGGTGGGGTAGCCTCGGCGAGCTTCAAGGGAGGGTGTGTTTGGGCGAAACAACAAGAGGAGAGGGAGGATTTGAGACTTAGGTAGATTGCTCAATTTAGGATGAAATAACTCTTGACAAGGGGGTATTTATAGGTCAAGACATGGCCAACCAATGGCCAAGATTATGCCAAGTGCAAGGCAAGTGTAGGGTGAGGATTTAGGCAAGTGTCCTTGGCCAACTTGCACACAAAATATCTAGCCAACTTTATGACAAGGCTTGGCATCCAATCTACCTATTGCGGTGACAAGTCCATGATGAGAGGGTGGAAAGTGTCGCCTCTCATTGGTCCAAAGTGTTCGTCTCTCGGAAAAATCCAAAAATAAGAAATGACATAGCGGAATTTATCCTATGAAAGTGTGGAAGCGTTTAGTGAAAACCGTTCGCTTTGTGAGTTGTGCCTAAAAATCGTCCAAGGCCTAACTTTAAGACCAAAACTTTTTGTACGTATTCCTTTACGTACATACCCTGGAAATACGGGGTATAACAGTCCTGGTCGAACGCGTCTACGAAATCATACAATGGTTACCTAAACTTGGGCCTAGCACCCTCGTGACCCTACCACCTAGCGGGACCACCTCAAACTTACCCCACCTCATTCCGGGCTGCGGGTTGACCCGCGATCTGGCCTCAACCCGACCCATTTCGCGCCAAACTCTTGTTCCCGGTCCGGAACAATCTTACTTATTCACGTCATGAAAGCTATCACTTCCCTCTCACACAACCCATGGAATTATCACACTAATACACTCCATGTATACAATGCACTTCGATCAATATCATCCGTAAAATCTTTTACTTAGGACGGCCTTGTATCTAAGGTCTCCACGGTTATCTATACTCTAAGGCTCATAATCTCCATATCCCCAAACTTACCTTTCCTTCTAACCAGTTGTCTTAAACACAATTTACACAAAACTACCCGTACATAGCACTTAACATGTAACCACCATAACAATACATACTAGTTTCTAAAGGGTTAAAGATATACCTGTAACTATTACTTCACTTTTCCTTTGTCGCTCTAATCATAATCCCGCCCTGCTGGGCGCATAGCTATAGAAGGCGATGAACCAGCCACCGATCCCGAAGGATGAGTCTTAACATTTGCGCTACCTCTGGTCGAACAATTTCTCGTGAAATGGCCCTACTGGCCGCAAGCATAACAAGTTGTCGAAGTAGTACGACACTCCCCATAATGGAGTCTACCACAATGGCCACAACGAGGTAGGGGTGACCTCATCTGACTAACACCCCTTCTCCCCCGAAAAACTGAACCCACAACTGACCCAGTAGGCTGAGTCATCCCAACTGTATCCCTCCTACTAGGACATTCTCTCATCACATGGCCCTGACGGCCGCAGGTAAAACAAGCACCAGTAAAAAGACGACATTCCTCGGGATTACGCCTGCCACATCGTGAACACTGAGGGAAAAATGAATCTGGCTGGCTAGAACCTATGTATATCTGTAAACCAGAAGCCCTGGAGCTCTGACCAGCTCCTGAATACCCCAAACGTCCTGAAGACTGTGGAGGACCACTCTGTACTGGCGGAGGCGCATATCCAGTCTGCTGCTGAGACGGTCCGCCTCGAAAGTTACCAAAAGACCCTGCTGTTCTGGCCTTCTTCTGCTGATCTTGGTCATTCCGTCGACCTCTACGTTCCTCAGTCTGCTGCGCATAAGCCTGCATGCGGGCAATGTCCATGCCCGACTGAAGAGCTACTCTTATACAACCCTCTGCTAGATAATCATCTAGACCTGTGACATATCGGTGCACTCTATCCTCCCTGTTTGCCACAATCCTAGCTAGTAACTGGGCCATATTTTTGTAACCCATATCCTCGGCTCCTGGTCGTGGAACTGGAGGCTCAGATATCATGGCCGCAGTAGAAACTGTTGTCGCTGCGCTAAACTCTGCTGGGGCTGGCGGCGTCGTAAAACTCCCCGTGTGAAGCACCACCTCAGGTAATGACTGGGCTTGTGCCCTTGTAACCCTCTGTGTTCTACTCGCAGCTCCCTCTACTGCCTGGCCCTTCTGGGCCCTGGTTGCCTTGCGTAGAGGCATAACTGGTACATAAGAATACGTCAGAGGGAGTCAAACTTATAACACAGCTCTAAGGCACGATCTCAGAGTGAGAAGAATGGAAACCAATCCTAAATATCATGCAGCCTCCTGATTATAGGTGTGGTGCACAACACGCCGATAATGAAGACTCTACTAGATACGGTCTGTAGACACTTTCCGAGGATTAACTGCTCTGATACCACTTTGTCACGACCCGACCTCAGGCCCGCGACTGGTGCCTTACCCCGGGCACCCTAGTGATAATACATCAGAGAAAATCAACGGAAATAAAAACTCATAGACATGAAATAATGTAAAATAAGAAACAGGCTAACCAAAACGGTCACCTTTCTGAATAAATATCAAAATCTGAACAGTTACATCATGTTATACCCCGTATTTCCAGAGTATGTGCGTAAGGACGTACGTAGAAAAGTTTGAACTTTAAGTAGGCTTGGACGAAAATATTTTGTGCACAACACCCGATTAGAATCGTTTTTCGGTTGAAAGCGTTTTACCTGACTTGCGAAGGGAAAATTCCGGCTATGTCATTTTTAATTTTTGCGGATTTTTCCGAGAGGCGAAATATTTTGGACCAACAAGAGGCGACACTTGGCACCTCTAATTGGTGGACTTATGGGGCGTGTTGGACGAAAGGGAGAGTGGGAGTAGGTAGGATAGTTTGTGATAGTTGTGTGGTAGATGGATAAGGTACACAGGGATGAATCTTGACCCTACACTTGCCTGGCACTTGGCATGATCTTGGCCATTGGTTGGCCATTGAGTGACCTATAAATACCCCACTGAAGACTTATTCATCCAAAAATTGTGCTAAGTCTTGAAAGCTCCCCCCTTTGTGTTGAAGTTCTCGTCCTAGCCTCCCCCTCCCCCCTTGGTGAGGCCCCTTGGCCGAGAGCCCCGCCCCCGTGGCCGAAAGTACCCCCCCTCCTCCTAGTGGTGCTAGCCGTGGGGTACCCCCCCTACCTTGAGTTGTTTTCATAAAATACACCCCCACCTTGGTAGAAATACTCTCCAAGTATTGTTACTATACCAAAATACCTTGACCCATATACCTTGAAGTATTCCAAGGTTACACTTATACGAAAAGCCCAGAAATACTAATATACTTCCCTTCAGTCACAAAACACAACCCTAAGGAAATCTTCATAGCCGATTGAAGTATTAAGAAGAAGTTGCGTAGAACTTCTAAGGGTTGTTTGGAGCGGGTTGGAGCGCCCGGAGTAGGAGCTAAAGGTTGCTCAGGATCGACATTAAACATTGGATAATATTGGGCTTATCGAGGTAAATACCCTTGTCCTTATTGTAATTAGAAATTACATACTGTAGTAGTAGAAATGAATATAAGATTCATAGAAGAGAGTTGAACTGTAATAGAAGAATATTAAAGAAGGATTAAAAGCTGTACTTACATGGGTGTATTCTGATGAACTTGTGTAGCTTAGCGGGTAGGGAAGTGCTGCCCGATTTTCCGTAGAATAGAGAACCTACCGCTTAGAATGTTCTGAGTAGTCTAGACTTTGATAGACTCGTATAACCTTTATAGGTTGAAAGTTACGCAAGTGGCGTGTTCTACTTGAAAGGTGGACAAGGCTAGGGTTATAGCCGTGGGCGTTTTGCTAATAGTCGATAATCGTCGAGGTATGTGATTCTTCCTATCCACTTGAGCATGATATTTTAAATATATATATATATAGTGCGGTGAGCGTCGTGTGTTAAGCGAATAATAATTACGGCAATGTCTTTTGACTTAAGCTGAATAATCTTGAAGTATTTCAAAGAATCTGAATCATTTTTAACAGAAGAGTAATACTTGGTTTTAAAAGCTTAAGAGTTATACTAGCTTTATGGGAAGTTAGGTATAACGGCTTAAGAGAGATAAAAAGAATGATTTATCGATTTAAGAAGTTAAGAGACTTGATCTTAAAAGATAAGAGACTTGACTTAATTAAATTAATATGAATTTTGTGTGAAACCTCATTCGTGAGAAATGAGTACTTGGTTTTTAAAAGCAATAAGGTTTCTTGATTTGAATCGAATAAGTATCGAACAAACCACAGCAGCGCTAATAAAGGGAAATGTTTTGACTAATAAAGTATTATTAAAACCAGTAGAAACTTCCATCTGCATAGAAGCTAAGATGAGACAAAATGATATTACATTTCCTAGATCATGGCTGCTGTAATAAGATTGTTATGAACAAGAATAACCTACTCACATATAAGGTATATGTTTCTCAAATTGTTTTAAAGGCGAATTACGTCATTAAGTGATTAAAAACTATGAACTACGAAACCTTTCGAAAATGAGAAACTTGAGTAATTGAAATTAGGCAAACTTGAACGTTTGGAAAAGAATGTTGTTACTTGATTTTACAAAGAGAAGTGTTTTGATTTACTTCAAAAGATAGTCACTCTATTTTTATATACTACGGGTATTGTGTGACTTTTGTGAAAGTAACGTATCTTTTAAAGAGTTAATGTATGAAGTACTTTGGGGATAAAAACCCGATCTTGTTAATCATATAGTAGAAAGTACCTTGTGTGAATAACTTGATTGTGTTGGTTTGTGATAGCCTTGTAATACTTTCTTGTTGATTTGATAAGTAAACATGCTAGGATGCTACGTGTGTTAGTATCTTGTGATGTTTGTGTAAAGGGGTTTTCCTCGATTGCGCTTAAGTTGTTTAACTATCAGCCGTTATGTTGGTATTGTACCACTCACCTTGACATAATCCCGGAGGTTAAGCTGCCCTCCGATGCGGGGTAGACTCAGGCGGGTCTGTGTGACCTATGATTCGAGAATACCTCATGCGGGTCCCGGGGGCCTATGCGGAGCTACGAGAGCTCCAGGTTAGTGTGCGGCCTTTATGGTCATGCGGTCTATGTGGCCATGCGGACTGCGAGTCCAGGCGGATGCCGGGGAGTAGCTACCCTCGATGCGGGGAATACCTCATGCGGGCCTATGAGGTTGGCCTATGTGGAGTGGGAAGTTCGGGGCTGAAGCGCGCATTAGATCTGCGAGCGAGTGGCGGCTTTGATCATGTGATGGTCTGACAGATCTCATAATCTGATTTATGACCGCTGTTACGTAGGTTTTAGTAGGCTATGCCTTCGTACTTACCCTGTACGGTTTTATTTTGACTGAGGTGGGACCTGGTGTTCATGTGTGTTCCTTGGTGCTTTTATATCATAGGCTGGCGGTGAGGAAGGTATTCCACGAGCATGATTGATGTTATGGGCGTGAGACCCATAGTGATATTTGTGTGATGACTTTGAGGGCGTGAGTCCCTGACTTGACATGACTGCTTATTTATTGTGAACTGTAGTTTGGTTATCATACATGTCTCCTGTTTTATATATACTACTATGATTTCTTTTACTGATATTTTGATTCCACATACTTGGTACTGTTATCTTGACCTCCTTGAGGCTGCGTTCATGCCGCGGTGAAGTACACGATCGTTGATCCTAGCTCTCGAGTCACGATTCGGCGTTTGGGAAGCTCCGTTTCTCGGAGGCTTATCGGTGGTATAGTCTCACGTGGTTGTAGGTGCTACATTGAGGTATGGCGGGGCCACCCGCCATTGTTGTCGTGTCATTCTTAGAAGTGCATGTAATGCTTGTAGGCGAATTGTAAAAAGGGATGTAATCGTTTCTAGTTGATTTATATATATCTGCAAGGCAAGTTTTTCTCAGATAACTATTTTTCAATTCACTTTATTCATGTCTTGTTTTATATTCCGCTGATTACTCTGATGTTGTATCACTAGGGTGCCCGGGGTAAGACACGATCCGGGCAGGTTGGTCGTGACAAAAGTGGTATCGAGCGATTAATCCTCGGAAAGTGTCTCTGAGCCGTATCTAGTAAGTCTTGATTATCGGTATGTTGTGCATCATACCAATAATCGAGGCTATAGGATATTTAGGATTGGTTTCCATTCTTCTCACTCGAGATCGTGCCTTAGAGTGTGTTATAAGTTGGACCCTCTAACGTATTTCTTTCCTTACCGGTATGCCTCCGCGTAAGGCAACCCGGGCGATGAGGCAAGGCGGCGAGGGAGGCTGAGTACTGAGGGTTGCGTGGGCGCAGCCCAATCATCACCTAGGTGGCGCTCATTCGGGAGTTCTGCGGCGTCAATGCAGAGAGCAGCACGGCAACAATTCCCACTGCGGCCAGGATGTATGAGCCTTCAGTTCCACGACCAGGAACAAAGAATATGGATTACAAAGGAATGGTCCTGTTACTAGCTAGGATTTTAGCAAACCAGAGAATATAGAGTGTGTCGACTTATCACGGGTCATGATGACTATCTAAGAGAGGGTGGTGCAAGAATAGCTCGTCAGTTAGGCTTGAGCATGGCCTGTGTACGGGATTATGCACAGCAGGCCAAGAAACGTAGAGATCGAAGGGTTAACCAGGGCGAGAAGAGGCGAACAGCGAGGTCCTTTAGTAACTTTCGAGGCGAATCGCCTCAGCAGAAGACTGGATATGCAACTCCGCGAGCAGTGGTCCTCCGCGGTTCGGGGCGTTGAGTATTTAGGAGTTGGTCGAACTCCGGGGTTTAGTTCACGATTTACATAGGTTCTAGCCAGCATTCGATTTTCCCGGTGTTCACATGTAATGACGTCGTCCCGGGAATGTCGTCTTTTTGTTGGGGCTTGTTATACTTACGGCCAGCAGGGCCATTTTGCGAGGAATTGTCCGACTAAAGGTGGCGCGGATGTAGGAGGACTCAGCCTTCATGATCGGTGATCAGTTCATCATCTTCCCTAGCTATGCGCCCTACAGGGCAGGATTGATTAGAACGACAAAGGGGAAGTGAAGCGGTAGATACATGTATATCGTTAACCCTCTAGAGATTAGTATGTGTGATAAGATGAGTATATCTTAGGTGTTATGTTCAGACAACATAAGTGTAAATTATGGTTAGAAATCATGGTTAGTCAATCGGGTAAGATTGGGGGATAAAGAAAGTGTGAGCCTTAGAGTTTTATACGTAGAGACCTTAGAGGTAAGGCCATCTCGTGTAAAAGAGGTATTTTATGTTTGACCCTTATCGGAATGCATAGTGCATGTGAGCTATGTTGTGGGATAAGTCCCTGGGTAGTGTGAATGAAAGAGAGTAGTTGAGCTAAGAAGACCGCTAGGTTTTCGTAACGTGATTAGTGAGATTGTTCCGGATCGGGGAGCAAGTGTTTTACGCGAGAGTGGGTCGGGTTGAGGCCATGCCGCGGGTCAACCCGCGACCTGTTTTATGGTGGGTCGGTTGTGGTGGTCCCGCCCGGTGGTAAGTCACGAGGGTGTTAGGCCCAAGATTAGTTAACCATCGTGCGAGTTCGTGGATCGTTCAACGATGATCGGGCGATGGGTCAGCCATCGTGTCTTTCGATCGGGGCCGTTGCTTGGCGGTGATGATATATCGAGAAGGTTGTAAGGCTGCGGGGTGCCTACCTTCACCTTATGACAGTGGAGCCAGTGCAGGCTTTTTCTTTACGGAGGTTTTACCAGCGGGCTAGGAACTGGTGAGTCTCGATATCATATTCGCCTCGGGCGGTGTTTGAATTTGGGGTAGTTGTGAGGATGGTTGCCTCACTGTTGAGGGAGTGTTTTAATAGCTATCATTTCAGTATTCGGATGTCGCTTTGTGACGCCTTGTAGGGGCGGAAGTGTAAGTTGCCGGTCGATTGGTTCGATGTTGGCAAGGTTCAGATTGTTGGTTCATACCTGTTTCAGCAGAATGTGGTTAGGGTGTGACGAGTTTTGGAAAACAGAGGAAACTTAGCCCGAGTTACTTTGGGCCTTTTCAGATCATGTGAAGAATAGGCCAGGTTGCCTATAGTTAGCATTGCCGTCCGACTTAGGAGGCAGTACGTCCAGTCTTTCGTGTTGTTATGTTCGGGAAAGTATCGGAGATCCATCCAGAGTGTTCCCAGTTAATGATGACCAAGTTGGAGATAGTAAACCCGAGATTTTGGAAACTGAAGCAGTAGAGGAAATGTGGTAAGTCATGAGAAAGAGTTCGAGTGTACGAGAAGGGTACGACACGTAAGGGAAGAAGCGAGCATGTATGGCGAGCATAGATGTGATCATTTCTTTTGTAAGGAGAAGGTGCGAAGGAAGTATATTTTAGACCTCGGGTAAGGGCTTTTGTGATGTTAGAGGTGTTTCCTCGTGGACTTGAATGTAAGTATTTGCGCAGGTGTTTCTGTGGCCAGGTGTGGCAGGATTGTTCTCGTAAGTATAGTAGTGAAGACTATACTGGCGCACGTTTGTTTTGAGACTTAGAAGGAACATGTTATACCCCGTAGTTCCAGGGTATGTATGCGAGGGCGTACATACGAGAGCACGACAGAAAAATTGGAAAGGAAGAAAGAGGTGATTTTTCCACGGAAAGAGTTTCCGGTTTTTGTAAAGAAAAATGTTCGTTGATGGGAATTGGATTCCCAGATTTGGAATATGGGCTTCTTAAATTATATTAGAATTTTGAGATTTTATTTTCAGAAATGGTCACGTGGGGCCCACGGGAGAAATTTACGGTTTTGTGGGGCCCGTTTGATTTTGAGATTTTGGCCATTATGGTTTTTTTCGGAAGATGAATTATTTTGGACAAATAGGAGGGCGACACGTGTCACCCCCTCCCCTAGGTGGCTTGGCCGAATTATCTTTGTGCACAACACCCGGTTAGAGTCGTTTTTAAATGAAACGTTTACATAACTTGCGAGGAAAATTCCGGCTATTTCTTTTCTTATTTTTGCGGATTTTTCCGAGAGACGAAACATTTGGACCAACGAGAGCGACACTTGTCACCCTCACGCGTTGATGGAGTGTGGACGGCAAAGGGCACTTGAATTGGGGTCAAGTTGGCAAGATATTTGTGAGGGATTTGTGGAGTAGGGACTAGGGGGCACTTGGGCATATCTTGGCCCTACACTTGCTTAGCACATGACTAGATCTTGGCCATTGGTTGGCCTTTGCTTGGCCTATAAATACCCTCCCCCTTTGAAGACTTATTCATCCTAAATCTCTAAGTCTTGAGAGATTCCCCCCTTTGTGTGGTTGTCTCGTCCTAGCCTCCCCCTCCCCCCTTGGTGAGGCCCCTTGGCCGAGAGCCCCTCCTCCTTGGCCGAGAGTACCCCCCTAGTGGGGTAGGCCGAGGGGTATACACCCCCCCCTTGTGGTGTTGTCTCGTATAAATACCCCCCTCTTGGTAGAAATACTCTCAAAAGTATTGTTGTTATACCCAAAATTACCTTAGCCGTATACCTTGTAGTATTCCAAAGATACCTCTATACGTAGAGCCCGGAAATACTACCGTATGTCCTTTTTGTCTCAAACCGAAACCCTAAGGAAAATCTCCATAGTTGGTTGGAGTATTAAGAAGAAGTTGCGTAGAACTTCTAAGGGTTGTTTGGAGCGGGTTGGAGCACCCAGAGTAGGAGCTAAGCGTTGCTAAGGATCGACATCTATACTGGGATTATTATGGGCTTATCGAGGTAATTATCTTGTCCCCCTATTGTAATTGGAAAATACATGTTGTAGGAATATATAGTTGAAGTATACTATATATAGAACTGAACATAGTTTTGCGGCAATGTCTTTGGACTTAATCCTGAATCTAAAGAAGAGAACTGAACTGTAATTACGTGGGGCGTATTCTGATGACTTGTGTAGTTTGACGGATAGGGAAGTGCTGCCCGATTTTTCGTAGGATCTTGTATCTAGATTTATTCTACCGAGTAGTCTAGACTTTGATAGACTTGTATAACCTGTATAGGTTGAATGTTCTGCGAGTAGCATGTGCTACTTGAGAAGGTGGACCAGGCTAGCCGGGTTATAGCCGTGGAGCGATTTGCTAATAGTCGATAATCGTCGCGAGGTATGTGATTCTTCCTATACGCTTGAGTATGATATTTTAAAGAAGTATATATAGTAGGCGTGAGCGTACGTTAAGCGAGCGTGGTTGTGCGGCAATGTCTTTTGACTTAAGCCTGAATGATAAGAACTTTGAAGTATTTCAAAAGTATTAAGAATGTTTTGAAAGAAGAGTAACACTTGGTTTTGAAAACATAAGAGTTATACTAGCTTTATGGGAAGTTAGGTATAACGTCTTAAGAAAGATAAAATGAATGATTTGTTGATTATAGAAGTTAAGAGACTTGATCTTAAAAGATAAGAGATTTGACTTAAATGAATTGATATGAATTTCGTGTGAAACCTCATTCGTGAGTAATGAGTACTTGGTTTTAAAAGGAATAATGTTTTACTGATTTCGGAAATCAGAATGTGTATCGACAACCCACTGCAGCGTTAATAAAGGAAAATGTAATGAATAATTAAGTATTATTAAAACCAGTAGAAACTTCCATCTTCATAGAAGCTAAGATGAGACAAAATGATATTTCCTAGATCATGGCTGCTGTAATAAGATTGTTATAAACAAGAATATCCTACTCACATATAAGGCTTATGTTTCTCAGATTGTTTAAAAGAGAATTATATTCTTAAATGAATAAGACTATGAACTACGAAACCTTTCTAAAAAAAGAAACGTGAACATTTGAAATTAGGCAAACTTGGACGTTTGGAAAATAATGTTGTTACTTGATTTTACAAAGGTAAGTGTTTTGGTTTACTTAAAAAGACAGTCACTCTATTTTATACTACGGGTATTGTGTGACTTATGTGAAAGAAACGGATCTTTTAAAGATTTAATGTATGAAGTACTTTGGGGATAGATACCCGAACTTGTTAGTAGAAAGTACCTTGGGTGAATAACTTGATTGTATTGGTTTGTGATAGCCTTGTAATACTTTCTTGTTGATTGGATAAGTAAACATGTTAGGATGTTACGTGTGTTAGTATCTTGTGATTGTTATGTAAGGGGGGTGACTCTTGTTGTGCTTACGTTGTTAAACGTTAAGCCCGTTGTACTGTTATTGTATCACATACCCCCTTAACTTATTACACCGAGGGCTTGCCACCCTTGATGCGGGTCTATACGGCCTATGCGGTCTGTGAGACTATGCGGAGCAGCGGTATGCTCCAGGATTGATCATTCCGGGTGTTTAGCCTGATGCGGGGGATGCCCTATGCGGTCTTTGAGGGACTATGCGGTCTTTGAGGGACTATGCGGGCTGCGGAAGTCCAGGCGGATACCGAGGGTTAAGCTGCCTTCGATGCGGGGTATACCTCAGGCGGTCTGGGACCATGATTCGAGGAATACCTCATGCGGTGCGTGTGACCTATGCGAGTGCGGTAAGTTCGAGGATAGACGCGGTGATATCTGCGCGAGTGGCGGCTTTGATCGTGGTGCGGTCTAGAAAGACCTCGTGATACGATTTATGGCATTTTTTTGGTGCGTAGGTCTTAGTAGTCGGCTATGCCTTCGCATTACCCCGCACGGTTCTATTGTGATGACTTTGAGGCGTGAGTCCACGACTTGACATGATCGCTTATTTATTGTGAATCGTAGTTTGGTTATCATACATGTCTCTCGCTTTATATAGACTACTATGATTTCATTTACGATTTATTTTCGATTTCACATACTGCATTGTTATCGACCTTCTTTCGCTGCGTTCATGCGCGGTAAAGGTACACCGATCGTTGATCCTCGCTCTTGGGTCACGCGATTGACGTTGGGAAAGCTCCGTTTCTACGGAGGCTTATCTTGGTATAGCCCCCTGTTGTTGTAGGTGCTTACATTCAGGGGTATGACGGGGCCCTGTCCCGTCGTTGTTGTCATATCATTCGTAGAGTGCAGTAATCTTGTTGTGGCAGGGTTTGTAAAAAAAAAGGGATTAAACTGTTCATTTTGAAAGAGTTGTTATTTATATTTATGCCGAAAGGCAAGCTTTCTAAGGATAACTGTTGTACACTTCTTGTTATTTTATGTTGTTGTGTTATGTTCCGATTACTCGATGTTGTATCACGTGGTGCGGGGTAAGACACGATCCACGGGCGGTTCGTCGTGACAAAAGTGGTATCGAGCGATTAATCCTCGGAGAAAGTGTCTGAGCATCGTATCGATGAAGTCTTGATTATCGGTGTGTTGTGCACCACACCAATAATCAGGAGGCTATAGTATATTTAGGATTGGTTTCTATTCTTCTCACTCTGAGATCGTTCCTTAGAGCTGTGTTGTAAGTTGGACCCTCTAACGTATTTCTTTCCCTTACCGTTATGCCTCCGCGTAGGGCAAACCCGGGCCCAGGAGGACAAAGCGTAGAGGCTGCGTAGTAAATCTGAGAGGGTTACGAGGGCACAGGCCCAATCATTACCTAGGGTAGTGCTTCATTCGGGGAGTTCTGCGACGTCACTAGCCCCAGCAGAGTTTAGCACGGCGGCGGCAGTTCCTACTGCGACCATGATATTTGAACCTTCAGTTCCACGACCGGGAATAGTGAATTTAGATTGCAAGAAGGAGACCCTGTTACTAGCTATGGATTTGGCTACCAGAGAGTATACCGATGTACCGCGAGTCTTGATGAATATCAACGAGAGGGTTGTGCAAGAGTAGTTCTTCAGTTAGGCTTGAGCATGGCCTGTGTACGGGCTTATGCACAGCAGGCCGAGAAACGTAGAGATCGACGGGTTAACCAAGTAAGATTTGGGGGATAGAGAAGGTGTGAGCCTTAGAGTTTTATACGTAGAGACCTTAGAGGTAAGGCCATCTCGAGTAAAGGTGTAGTGTTATGTTTGATCCTTATCGGAGTGCCTAGTGCACGTGAGATATATTGTGTGATAAGTCCCTGGGTAGTGTGAAATGAAAGGGGGTAGTTGAACTAAGAAGACCGCTAGGTTTTCGTAACGTGTTTAGTGAGAGTTTTCCTTCGGGGAGCTAGTGTTTTGCGCGTTGCCGGGTCGGGTTGAGGCCACGTTGCGGGTCAACCCGCGGCCTGTATGGTGGTGGGGTCAGTTTGTGGTGGTCCCGCCTTGTGATAGGGTCATAAGGGTGTTAGGCCCATGTTTAGTTAACCAGCGTACGAGTTCGTGGATGCATTCAACCAGTAGTCGGGCCGATGGGGGCAGCCCATCGTGTTCTTCGGTCAGGACCATTTACTCGGCGGTGTTGAGATATCAGAAAGGTTGTAAGGCTGCACGGGGTGCCTACCTTCACCTTATGGCAGACAGTGGGGCCCAAGGTACGGCTGTTTCTTTTTCTGGAAGTTTTACGAGCAGGTTAGGAACTCAGGTGAGTCTCCGTATCGTATTCATCCTCGGGCCAGTGTTTGGATTTCAGGGGTAGTTGTGAGGTTTGTTGTCTCCTGTGGAGGGAGTGTTTTATAGCTACCATTTCAGTATTCGGTTTTTGCCTTATGAAGCCTTAGGGGCGGAAGTGTAAGTTGCCGGTCGATTGGTTCGATGTTGTCAAGGATTCAGATAGTTGGTTTTTACTTGTTCAACAGAATGTGGTAGGTTATGAGAAAGAGTTCGAGTGTACAAGAAGGGTACGACACGTAAGGGAAGAAGCGAGCATGTATGGCGAGCATAGATGTGATCATTCCTTTTGTAAGAAGAAGGTGCGAAGGAAGTATATTTTAGACCTCGGGTAAGGGCTTTTGTGATGTTAGAGGTGTTTCCTCGTGGACTTGGATGGAGGTATTTGTGCGGGTGTTTCTGTGGCCATGTATGGCAGGTTTGTTTCGTAAGTATAGCAGTGGAGGCTATATCGGCGCTGGTATGGTTGGAGACTTAGAAGGAACATTCGGGACGAATGTTTCTAAGAGGGGAAGAATGTTATACCCCGTAGTTCCAGGGTATGTATGCGAGG